>OY288247.1:49850247-51050247 GCA_958450325.1 Agrostemma githago
TTTAGGGTTTTGATTTACGATGAATTGGGAATCTGGGTTGATACTTGTTGCATTCTTATCTTTATTGTTGATATGAATTCGTTATTTCTTAGGTTGGTTTGATTTGTGAAATGGTTATTTTAGGTTTATGATTTCATGTTATTGTTCGTTTATATTCGATTTTGGGTTTTAGGGTTTTCCATTTTTGAATTTCGAATGGTATTGTCTTCACTATTTTTCGTTTAGGGTTTTTTTATTTAATTTCTGTATTGTTGGTTTTATCAGATGTCCCCGAAGGCCGAAGGGACATTTCTGTATTGTTCGTTAATTTTTGGGTTAATTTCTGTTTTCTGTGTTTCCTAAGCTAATCGATTGCCTCCTTATCTGTATTTCAGTAATCGATCACCCCCTCCTCTGTATTTCAGTAATCGATCGCCCCCTCTGAATTTCAGTAATCGATCGCCTCCTCCTTTGTATTTCAGTAATCGATCGCCTCCCCTGTAAGTCGTTTTTTGTACTTTTTCCTATAATGACGTAAGAAATACTTTGATTAATCGTATTTGTTGAATTTTGTGTTGTTGTTATTGTTGTTGTGATTTTGGTGCGTGGTTTAGGTCGTTGGGTTTTAAGTGAAATTAGCAATTTCTGCTAGTTTATGACTCAAGGAGTATTCTAAATCAATCATTTCTGTTGAGTTTTGTGTTGTTGGTTCGATTTCAATGCTAGGCTCAAGTCATCGTTTTCATTGAAATGTCGATTTCTGCTAGTTCATTGTTTATGTCATTTTTTTTCTTTTCTTTTTGTTCCGATTGATGCTAGGTTTAGGTCATCTTGTTATTCCAAGATTAGCGTGGATTGGGGATTAGTATGATTACCAAAATTGTCAAATCGGCTCCAATTGAACTAACATAAAAATAAAAAAATAAAAAACAATAAAGAAATTAAAAGTAACCTGTAACACCCCGTTATTTTCTGTTGGAGTTTAATCTGTTGTAACACCCCGTTATTTTCCAAAATAGATAGATTAATGACTGCACTGACATAGAAAGCCATAAAATTTCATTAGGATGAGAGGTGTGAGGAATCGTTTCGAATTTTAAAGGAAAAATCGATCACTACTTTAGGATTGGCCTTACCGGATGAAAATGAAGTTTTTGAAGTTTATACCTATGCATTTTTAAGAATGGATTAGCTAGTTAGTGTTTTTCAGCAGAATAAGAAAGTGATTGCTTATGCATTTAGCTAGTTGAACCTTTATAAAAAAAATATATATTTATGACCCTACTTATGGAAAATCTACCCTACTTGTGATTTGGAGTTAGCAATCGTTACTTTGAAAATTTGGAGACATTATCTGTTTGGTGTATCCTTTAAAGATATATATTTACCCATTAGGAGCTAATCGTGAGATAAAGAAGTTGGTTGGATTTGATTGAAGATTATAAGATCGAGATTCAGTATCAGGTAAGAAAAGCCAATGTGGTTGCTGATGCTTGGAGTATGAGTTAGATCCTTTAGGAGTTTCCGAGTGGAAGTGGAGTTTAATCTTTATGGATTTTATAGTTGGGTTGTTAAGGTCAGAGGAAGGTAATAATATGATTTGGGTTATAATTAATAACTAAGAGTGCACATTTTATTACCATGAAGGATATGTGAGAGAGGAAGCAACTCGGTGATGCTTATATACATTATGTGGTAGGACTTCATGGGATTTCAAAGGATATTATATTAGGTAGCGATCATGGTGAATTTTTCGTGCTTCGAGAACGAAGCTTTATTTTAAGGTGGGTAGAAATATGCATGACTACTTATTTTTGGGTAAACTAGGCATGTTCTTGTGTGATTTCATGCTAATACCTATTTATTGGTCACAAATATGAATATTTTACTATCGTTGATGCTTAATAAGCACAATATCATTGGTTATTCGTTATTACTTGAAATTGACATATTTGTGGTTTGTTTGTGCTCATCGCACATATTGGTGATTTCGTGCTCAACGCACATATTGTTGGTTGATAGTGCTAACCGCACTTATTTGATTGACTGATTGATTTTGTGCATTACGCACTTATAAAATGGATGAAACTTGTGATTTTCAAAATTTTGAAATAATTCAAATATTTTTGTCTGACATGCTCTTAACTTGGCAATTGATACTTTTACCATATGAGAATTTTGATGGTTTCGAACTTTGGTATTATCTTATGGAATTAGGTGATCTTATCTTGTGGATTTAGGTGGTGGTGAAGTTGTATACTTTGAAATTTGAGGAATTAGATAATTATAGATTTTGAGGATTTAGAAATGTGGGATATCTTTAAGGTTGTGTTTAATTTGACGGATTTTGGATATATAGAGTAAATGGTTTATTTTGGAGATATGTGAAGGATTTTGGTGGATTTTGGATATATGGAGTGAGCGGGTCATTTTGGACATTCGTAAGTAATGTGAGGCTTTATTTTCGAGGATGAGTTTAAACTTCGAGGACGAAGTTTTGTTTTAAGGAGGGAAGTCTGTAACACCCCGTTATTTTCTGAGTCAATTATTAAGCTTGACTTTTCTACTTTTATTTAAATCGGTTTTTTTTTAAGTTGGAAAAATATTTTAATGTCGTTATAAAATTTTAAGTATTTTGGGCCTTCTTATTATAAATCGGTTTTGGACTATTTTAAAAAGTGGAACGTTATTTTATAAACTGACTTTGTATCATATTCGTTTTCGAGTCAAACACAATAAGGAAAAAAAAAAAAAAGGAAATCCTCAATTTTATTAAAACCCACGTGACCCCCAAAACCCCCCATCACAATTCATTCATTCATTCCCCTTTGGCTGCCGTCTATCTCTCTCTCCCTCTGCTTCTCGTTTTTTTTTCAAGTTTTCAACCGTCATCAGAAATCGATCTCGATCCTTACTTACACCAACAAGTTTTACATTCTCCTTTATCTAAATTGTAAGTCTTTTAACTTATCTCCTCTATTGTTTTCATAATTAGGGTATCAATTATATAATACTTCGTTTGTCTTAATATCTTAATCTTCGATTACTGTTCTTTTGTTAAAAAACGTGGTCTTTGTATTTTATTACCGACACTGTTAAGATGTTACGTCTATCCTAATTGAATTGAAGTTTTGGGTCAATTTTAAGAGTAGTGATGGAGGAGTGATAAGTACGTATCTGTATGTCGATGCCTGATCGGTGGTGATGTCTTCTGTGGATGGTCATGTCAGATTGTTGTTCCTAGGTTGTAGGCTGTATGAGTATAGGAGGGAGTGGAATTGTAATGGTGAGTAATGCTCTAAGTTAATTAATTTGAATGGTGATGCAATGCTGACACAATTTTGACATATATAGACATGGGTGTACCTACTAGGCCAATTTGGTGTATCATTATATGAAGGTTTTAAGAGACATCTGGTTGGTAGTAGTAATAGATTAAGACGGTATCTATATGAATCGGTTGGTTTAAGTTATTGAATCGTTTATATTATTTGTAGCTTGTGGGTTCGAGGAGAAAGAATTTTTGGATTAACACTAGCTGAGTTTTGGTCGTCTTGAGAGGTAATAACGTTTTAACCTTTTCATCTTTAAGTAAAGAGCATGTTCGGTTTAAATTATATTTTTGAAACGGTTTTATAATTATTTTGTCAACGATGAATTTTTATGATACTCTTGAAATATTTTGGATATTGGAAGTTTGTGACAAGTCCTATATTGGAATTATTTTGGTACAATTTTGGTGGTTATAACAGACTCTGGGAGCTCTGTTGGTCTATGAGGTTAAGGTGCGTCTGAGACGTCCCTGGGATTTCGTCCCGAAACTGAACTCCTGGCCCGATTTGTGTTAAGTGGGGTTTTCCGGTCCCCACTTGCTAGGTAGTTAGACTTCCTCCTTTGGCAGCCTCATCCTACTGACTGCCCAAATGTGAGTAGTGCGCACTATAGTAAGTCTAGCTAAGTATAGGTGGTACCTCTAGATCGTGCAAAAGGGTAGGACCTTGGCACACAGGTGGAGACAATATATTTTGGTTGATTTTGGTTTTGTCTACTATTTTGACAGTATTTTGGTTTGGTATTGAGACAATAATATTTAACTCTGATTTCAGTTTACTACAAATTATAATTATTGTTTTACGTTTTCAATATAATATATTTTACTCAGCTTTGCTGACGTCCTTTTGTTTTGGTCGTTCCCCCGCTGGAACCTGTACCTATTTGTGTTTTGGGTACAGTTGATAGGTACAATTAATATGCTGAATGGGTGCATTTGGTTCGGGATGCTAAGCGAGGAAGGATTTTATTATTTAACGTTTTAACTCCAAACTATTTATATTTATGTTGAATTTTGGGTTGCAGTTGTTTTAAACCGTTTTAAATTTTGTGGAACTTAAGTCTTCCGCTGCAACGTTTTCATTTAATTATTTATCGGATTTATATTTCTTTTAAATACTTATACTATTCTTTTGCCTTGCATTTGGCTTGTGAGCTAAATGCGGAGTAACAACTCTAACTTTTCCGGTTTTATTCTATTATTTTGGTCGCGAAAATTTAGGGCTGTTACATAACCCTTTTAATTAAAAGTAGTATATATATATATACTCCCTTGGTCCAATTTTTTTTACGAGACGGAAGGGAGTGATTTGTGGATAGAAAAGTGAAATGAGGTATTTAATTAGGCTTGCCTGATCAGGAGGAAGTTGGTGGTTGAGGAGGGCAGAAGCTGGGGAATTGAAGAAGAGTAGCATAATAGTGGTAGTAATGGAGAGGAGTATGATGTTATATGCCATTATGAAAACTACTTCACCATGAAACACAGATAACTTTATGGTTCTTGGATGAATGAATAAGGGTGACCTATAAGAAGGAGAAGTAGAAGTGGAAGGAAGTAAGGTTGGTTTGAAGGAAGAGATTTATGGTTCTTGTGATTCTAGCTCAAGGAAAGATGAGGGACAAAAGCACAGATGGAATGGAATAGTGCTGGAGTAGATTTAAAAAAAATGGAACATATATAAATCAAGTACTGTAGTCAATAAAGAAAGATATGATACTAGTAGCAGTAGTAGTCGATATTGGTGTAAGTTTTTTTATAATTGAAGTGTATGAATGAATGAATGAAAAGTAGAGAGGAAAAGGGAAGTGAAGTGTAAGAAAAGAGAGGGAGTGAAGTGAAATACTCGTAATGAAGAAGGAGAAGAGAGAGAAGTGGGAAAGAAAGGGTTGGTTGGTGAGAAGCTAGCTACCTAATTACTCGGTAATGAATCCTTGATTATTTGGGTGATTTGGTTTCATGCAGTGACTCATTTTTGGAACAAAAGATTGTATGATCTGCTTGAAATTGTGAGTAATTAATAATAGTAGTTGTTTGTTTGGTAAGGGAAATCAATTTTGTCCCACATCCATCGATCACCTTTTTTTTTTGCTGTGTTATGGGCTTGAAAATAAGAAATCTGCCCACATACTTAAACTCAGTACCTATAATACTCAGTAGTGTATTCATGGATGAACGACAACAAATTACTGTTCGTACATAATGCATTGATCAAGACATCCAGTGTCTATGTTCGTAGATAATGCGGGATTACTGTCTTACTTGTTTAACCATAGATCGACCAATTAGTCGACTGTGAGTCAAAACATGATTACATATGGATTTGGCAGCAACGCTTCAGCTGTTATGTTATGTGTACGGGACTAGTATTGTACTCGTAAGAAGAAAGCTACTGTAAATATACATTGGAAATATTATTGATTCAGATTATGGTAATTACAGTGAACTGGTATTAGTGGTATATGCACAATGATGATGGTCTGGAACTCTTAGCATCTCCACAATACATCTTTTAATAACCTCCAAAATATCTTTAACAGCGTAATAAATATCCGTAACAAACTTACTTACTTTGACGAACCTGTAACAAACTCCTGCTGTTGAATGGGGACTCCAGGTCGGTCACTATATCCAGATTCCATTCTAAGGAATTGAAGCAATCTTCTGCTATACAAGGTTGTCTGTTTGTTTGAAACTTTTGAGAGGCCCTGCAAAATAATACAGAGTAGTAGTACCAAATATCTCTAAATGTAAATATAAAAGGCCCATATATGACACAATAGCAACATTATAAATTCTTTTAACAAGAGTTTATATAATCCTCTATTTGGTGCAACGTTTCAATCAGCTAGCTTAGCTTATTTTTGTGTAGGGGTTTAACTAATACGGGCTAGTTTATTTCATTTTTGGTTACGACTATGGGAAGCACAATGACAACGCACTTAACTAGGGACAGAATGCAAGCAAAGTAAGAACACAAGTTCTGGGACAGATTGGAATGAATCTGATCACAAAATCTAGTCTGTTCAAAATTTAAAACCAGATCAGCTACGTAATATTTGTGTGCTACTGTTCCAACTGCACTTAAATTTACTAATTCCAATTCAACAAAAAGTCAGGTTCTCACTATCATAAGAACTAAGAACAGAATGCTAGTGAAACTTACCTCAGATTACAAAGGCCAATCTGTAAGATGCACTGCTTCTGAGTGCGATCAATTTCCTTACAGTAGTTTCAGTTTTTCAAGTCGAAGGTAAACGAATTCGGATTACGAATTATGGTGCAAGACGGTCTCAAAATTGTCGAATTATTACGTAAAAAAATACTCGTACAATTTATTTCCTCGTGGTATTACTTTGTATTTTTTTTTTGGAAAGGAAGAAACATGAAATATTAATTTTAATTAATGATAAATCGTCTTTCTAAAAATAAATGATCAAATCCCGTGAAAAAAATACAGCTTGTTTACTATTTTGTATGAGTATTTGATAAATTAATTTTTAAATGACAAACCGTGTTTATTATAAAAAAAATAAATCAAATCCAAACAAGTCATTTACTATTTCGTATATTTGATAAATTAATTAATTTAGTGACAGACCGTCTTTCAAAAAATTCTGCAAAGTTTTGAGACTACTTTTGTAAAAAACAATAAAGTCGGAGATTAATACAGTGTTGTTTGAACCGAATGATCCATCGATAGGGAAATGATACATTCATAATTTTATTTGATTGGGTGTTCTATATCTTGTAATAGTTGGTTGATTATCCATCTTTCATATATTGCTTTTCATATCATGTTAGGCAAGACAACTTTTGTTTAAAAAATTCTAATGTCATTTTTATTTAAAGAGTTAGTGATATGATCATAGGTGATTAAAGCAGATTTCCAATGGGTCGTGAATGGATGATTATTGATCGTTTGGATCCTAGATACAGGAAGGGCGTAGACGAGTTTGTTAAATACGCTATTGATAATGCTGAGAACGTTGACGCAATTTATTGTCCATGTGTTAAATGTGGAAATAATGTTTTCGTTGATGGTAGAGAATTGAAAGATCACCTCTTATGTAACGGAATTGATAAAAGTTATACGAGGTGGATTTGGCATGGGGAGGACATGATACCTAATACAAGTAATAACGGTGAGGAAGGAGGAGAGTCTGATGGAGATGATTATGCTGTTGATGATGAGGATCGAGTAGATGATATGATTAATGATGTGAAACAAGGCTCTCAACACCCAACACATATGTTTGAGAAGTTGGCAAGTGATGGAGTGAAACCCTTATATCCAGGTTCAAAATTCAGAGTTTTGTCTTATACATTGAAATTGTATAACCTAAAGGCGGAAAGTGGATGGAGTGATACAAGTTTCACAAAGCTACTTGAGGCAGTTGGTGAAGGGCTTCCTAATGGCAATGAACTCCCGAAGCGTACGTATGAAGCTAAGAAGATTTTATGTCCAATAGGGGTTACCTATGAAAGGATACATGCGTGTCCGAACGACTGCATTTTGTATCGAAAAGATTATAAAGATCTAGACAAGTGTCCAAAATGTGGCGTTTCTCGTTACAAGTTCAAGGGAAAAAATAATGAAGTGAAGAAAGGAGGCCCATCTAAAGTGTTATGGTACCTTCCAATCATACCAAGATTTAAGCGTCTTTTTGGAAATGTTAAAGATGCTCAGAACTTAATATGGCATTCCAAAGGTCGAGTACCCGATGACAAGATTCGACATCCAGCTGATTCTACACAATGGAAATCAATAAATTATAAGTTCCCTAGATTCGGTTCGGATGCGAGAAATCTAAGACTAGGACTATGTACCGATGGAATGAACCCGTTTGGAAGCCTAAGTAGTCAGTGGAGCACATGGCCAGTTTTGCTCACAATTTATAATTTACCTCCTTGGCTAAGCTTGAAAAGGAAGTATATTATGTTGTCACTATTGATTTCAGGGCCTAAGCAACCTAGAAATGATATAGATGTCTATCTTCAACCATTGATTGATGATTTAAAGTTATTATGGGATAAAGGTGTGGAGGTATATGATGTTTATCGTAAAGAGACTTTCAATTATTCGCCATGGTATTTTGCACTATTAATGATTTTCCTGCTTATGGCAATTTGTCTGGATATACCGTGAAAGGTGCTAAAGCATGACCAATTTGTGAGGATGATACAGTTTCTGATCGTTTACTTCACGGTAGAAAGAACGTGTATCTTGCTCATTGAAGGTTTCTCCACCGGTCTCACCCTTATAGGAAAAAACTGAAGTCATTCAATGGAAAACAAGAAGATAGGAATGCTCCTAAGATTTTAAGTGGAAAAGAGGTTTACGAAAAGGTTCAAAATATTGAAAATTCATTGGAAAACCCTATAAGCCGCCACCTCAGAAGTCTTTGTATAAGAAGAAGTATATATTTTGGGACTTACCGTATTGGCAACACTTATCCGTCAGACATTGTATAGATGTCATGCATGTGGAGAAGAATGTGTGTGATAGTCTTATCAACACACTTCTTAACATTTCTGCTAAGATTAAAGATGGTATCAATGCTCGAGAAGATATGATGTCACAAAAGATACGACCAGAGTTGGCACCACAAGTTAGAGGTTCAAGAACTTACTTACCTCCGGCATGTTTTACTTTGTCGCGAAAAGAGAAAAAAAATATGTGTGAGTGTTTGCATGGTATTAAAGTACCTCAAGGATACTCGTCGAATATAAAAAATCTTGTGTCAATGAAGGAGTTCAAACTAGTGGGTTTGAAATCTCATGATTGTCACACTTTAATGCAACAGCTACTCCCGGTTGCACTTCGCGGAGTTTTGCCGAAACATGTTAGGCATGCCATTATTCGACTTTGCTATTTTTTCAATACAATATTCAACAAAGTTGTTGATGCAGATACATTGAATGCATTGCAAAGAGATGTTGTTATTACTTTGTGTCAACTTGAGATGTTTTTTCCCCCTTCCTTTTTTGATATAATGGAGCACCTTGTTGTTCATTTGGTAAGAGAAATCAAAATATGTGGACCAGTGTTTGTGAGAAATATGTATCCATTTGAGAGATTTATGAAACCCTTGGGAAATTATGTAAGGAACACAAGTCGACCCAAAGGTTCTATGATTCAAGGGTATGTGAGGAAGCCCTAGAGTTTGCTAGTGAGTATATGTCAAATCTTAAATCTATCGGACTTCCAACATCTCGTCATGAAGATAGACTGACAGGAAAGGGTACAATTGGCAAAAAAAAAATCATGATTAGCCAAGGAGAACTTGATCAAGCACATCTTTACATACTTCAACACTTAGAAGATGTTGATGAATATGTGGAGGCCCATAAAATCCTTCTTAATGAACAAAACCCATCAAAAGGAGAGAGGTGGTTAGCATTGGAGCATAATCGATCATTTATCAAATGGTTCAATGAAAAAGTTGCTATTGAACTAGAAGAGAATCCTAAACAAGTACCTCAATTTGTAAGTTGGTTAGCACATGGACCTTTGATGCATGCTCTATCTTATGAAGGCTACGATATGAAGGGATATTCTTTTTACACAAAATCACAAGATGATAAAAGTACTATCCAAAACAGTGGGTTAGCTTTAACTGCTATGTCAATGAGTGTTTCTAGTGCTAAAGATAAGAACCCTTCTTATGATCCTATGACATATTTTGGTGTCATAAAGGATATTTGGGAGTTGGACTACGTACATTTCAGGATAGCTGTATTCCGTTGTACGTGGGTTGATCATAGGGGGTGTTAAGGTCGATGAGATGGGATTCACCTTGGTAGACTTGAAACGTGAGGGATATCAAACTGAGCCATTCATAATGGCTAGCCAGGCAAAACAAATATTTTACATAACCGATCCGGCGGATGAAAAGTGGTCGGTTGTTCTTCATGGTAAAAAGAAGTTTGTGGCCCATGATAATATGGATGAGGTAGATGATGAGTTGCCTCCCTTTTCATGTGGACTACCGGTGGTGGCTGAAAATGATGAGGAGGACGATTTTTATATGCGGGATGATCACGATGAAGGGTTGAACTCACAAAATCTGCTAGTACACTTTGATAATTAATAATTTATGTCATCTTTTTTAGTTTATGTCACTGATTGTGCTAAAATTAGTTACAGTTTATGAAATTTGTTGAATTTTATGTTAGCTTACTTCGAGATATGTCAATGATTCTACATTTGGATTATTAATACCCCGTAATATTTAGATGTATGTGTTGAAATTGTTTTTGTCTTTTAAGATTGCAAATTTAATTATTCTATGTGATATGTTAATATATATATATATATATCTAATTTGTTTTGTATTGTTCTATAGCACACAGGTCATTATGTCTTCTCAATCGCATTCTCAAACCACTAATTCCGAGAATTGGGTCAAACTAACAAAGGGTAAAAGTGTAGTGTTGATGAAGGAATTGATAGCTTTACATGATGCTGGGAAAAAGCTTGATGTTACCTTCGATGAACTTGGTGAGGCAACTGGGATTATTGGTAATAAATATAAAAGTTACATCGGGGTACTAGCACGAACAAAATTGCCAATTGATATTTCCAATTGGAAGAAGGTTGCACATGATACTAAAGAAAAGATTTGGGATGATGTTTTGGTAAGGGTCAATTTTCTTAAAGAAAAGATCAAACATTGTCCATCGGGTATTAGACTTGTGTGCAAGAATGTATTAACATATTATTTACCTTTTGTAGACTATTTTTAACGTTCCACTTTCTAAGAAGGATGAAGTCATCACCACTGCTGGTATTAGATGGTCGAACTTCAAGTCAACATTGACTTCTTTGTATGTGTACAAGAAACAGCTGAAAAAAGGAAGGTGCCTACTGATGATGATCCACTTGCTAAATACCCGTACATTAAACCTGAAGTTTGGAAGAGATTTAAAGAGACACGCATGACAAATGAATTTAAGGTGTGTGGTGTGAAATTGATCCATTGTGCAGGTCCACCCCGACGCGGCCACGCGCGGGTTTGGGGAGGCGAATGAATCTCCTGTGAGATGGTTCTCGAATTGAAATTTAAATCAAAGTTGGAGTCGCCACCGAACTTTGTGGTAGTTCGGGCCCGTTCGAACCCACTCTATGTCGTAGTGGGCCGTACACAAAGTACGGCCCATTCCGATTTCAGAGTTTATGGGGTTCGTCCCTTTGCATTGCGATACTGATTCCGACATTATCGGAAAACGGGTATTGAATGACTCTCGTATGCCAACGGTTTCGGACATCCAGAAACCACGGTTCTCAGTAAGGGGTGAGGGAACGTGTTGGGAATTTTACTATGAACACCCAACCCCGCCCGCACTTAGCGGCCTCTACTTAGATATCGTTTGATTTTTGTGTACACGTGCTAGTTTGACGGTTGAATGATATGCAAACAATGCTTTTTGACTACACATGTGAATTATGTTTGCTAAGTCGTTTTAATGCATCTAAACTAACGTCGAAGTTGTTTTAGCATGTGAGATTCATTTTAGTACAATAAAACAAAAGAAATGCCGAAATTGGAACAAACAAGTTAGTAACGATATAACGGTTTAAAAAGATTAGAATGACATAAATGATATAATGCAAGGTTTTGAAAAGATTAGAACACGTGATAGACTTGACACGTGTTGACTGAAGTCGTTAAAAAGGTTTTATCGAAGCTCAAAATATGTTGAAGGCTCACGGATTTGTCGTGATAGAGACCACTCGACCGAGTCATTGAGGGACTCGATCGAGTGCCTCTTAAAAAACCTTCCTGCTTCAATTTTGAGGTGCCACTCGATCGAGTGTCATCGAGTCTGGTATGACACTCGATCGAGTGGACCTGGAGAAAAGTATTCTGGTTCTATTTTGGGGTGTCACTTGATCGAGTGCCCCCTGTTCGAGGGGTGACTCGATTTGCAATTCTCGAAATTGCTTTTAATTTTTGAAAACCGATAATTTCGTTAAGTCGTGTAAAAATATAGCACAATTTATACCCAACTTAAAATTTTCAAAACTCGTAAATATTTGATATTCGACTACGAAATCGATATCCAATATTTAGAGCGATTGTTAGAAAAAGAGATGTTTTTAGAAATTGTTTTGAATCGAAATAGACCCCTCCGCGTTGTAATGTCGTATTAGTCTTTTTAGGAATATGTGACAATTACTTCGGCATCAACGAGAAAAGTTTTTGAAAACGTTTTGTTTGATTGATTCCTTTAGATCCGACATTCGACTATAGAGTCGATATCGAATCCTTAGGTACGACTCGTTATTGCTAATTACGATAGTAGTAATAATGATATTAGAAACGAAAACGAAGATGAAAGACGACGGACGAGAGAAGAAGAAAGAAAAAAACGTGAGAAGGGAAGAGAAGAAGAGAAAGATCGGGATTTGAAACACCCTCAACCCACATGCTAAATTCGGTGTTAAGGTGTAACGAGAATTTAGAAGGAGTTAAGGTGTTGTATTTTTGTATGGTTTTGCATGAAATTGCTAGAGATTCGGGTTGTAACTTAACGTCGGGAATATTGGATGTTTGGATGTGGGAGCTATAGATGTTGTGAATAATTGATGTGTGTGTAATTCATGATGCATGTGGGGGTATTTATAGGATGAAACACCTCCACTCGGGATAGGGGATACCCGGCATTTGGATAGAAAAAGGATTGCTTGCAAAGGAAGAAAGCAACGGTTGGGGTGAAGTTGGATCCGTCCAAGGATCCGGTTTTCAGCTGGAACAAGAGTCACTCGATCGAGTAGTGCACAGCACTCGATCGAGTGCCCGGTTTGATGCCAGATTTGGCGGTGTTTATGGACTCACTCGACCGAGTGGCCGGTCCACTTGATCGAGTGGGTCTGAGCCGGGTAGAAGTCCCCTTTTGGAGATCGATTTTTATCTTCAAGGAAGAGTTTTGGTTGTTTAATCCTTCTCTGTGGCTGATTTTTGTGAAGAATTGGACTTCCAACTGGATTCCCGGACGCTTCGTGACAGATTTTTTGTCTCGGAAATGTCTTTGACCGGGGTTTGACCCGGTCACTAAAAGACGGTTTTGCCCTCGGTCTCAATTTTGACCCGAATTAGTCTTATTTGACTGGAAACGACCCACTGGGCTTGAGTTTGAGGTCGGTTTGGTGAGATTTTTACTCCGTTAAAAGCTCGAGCCAATTACTATTGATTCCGAGTCCAAAATCGAGCGTATTAAGTCATGTTTACATCCGATCATCATCGGTTGTTCTTTGGAAACTGCTATAGACACCTGGCGGTCAAAATGTGGGTGTCTACATAATGTGATAGCAATTTTTATAATGTCTTGAATTTTTATTTATTTTATAACAGAATTTGTTCCATATCACTGATGAAAAGAGACTCAAGAAGAATTTCTTGTCAAGAGTTCCAAAAAGATATAGAGATTTCAAAAGCAAGTTGGTTAGCGGGTGGATCACTAAGACACATAAGAGAACAAAATATGAGACCGAGAAGTTCCCACCTGGCATTTGGAAACACATAAAAATTGAAGATTGGATACTTTTTCAACAATCCAGAAGTACGAGTCCAGCCAAGGTTACAAATAGCAAGCCTCATACTTGATATCATGTAGGATCCAATTTTTTTTTGGTAAAATGTAAGTATTATAAATCAATTAAGTCAAGTATAAGACTAAGTAGACCTTAATAGATGAATCAAAGTCATCTCCTTCTGAGATGGTTTGCCTTTAGGAAGTCATACTAATCGAGTGCTTCATTTAGTTTTCATACTGTTGACCACAATATGTGTCCTAGCTAATATGCATTAGACTACTATACCACCGCTAATATACGACCGCTGTTACTTTGAGCCCACGCTTGATATACCACCACTGCTACTGCACCAAAGTACACCCTCTTCTACAGTGTCGTACCAGTCGGCCTCACAACCAGCAAATCCCTCCCCATCTTCTTCCCCAACCAGCCTTCAACCAACTGCCAGACATGCCCACTGTACTGGCATCCAAAAAACAGGTGCGCAGTAGCTTCGGGCTCATCTGCACAAAGACAGCATATGTCTGTATCACTGATTCCATGCCGCTCTAATTTATACCTTGTGTTTAACGTACCTCGACAGCCTAGCCATGAAATAAATTGATGTTTAGGTAATGCCCACTTGTTCCAAACCAGTCGCGACCAGCCCACTTCAGGCAGCTTCTTCCTCATCAGTTAGTATTATTTTTACTTGATATCATGTTTGCATGTTTCTTTTTCTACTAGATTAAACATGGTGGTATTAATTTTTTGTTGTTATTTGGAGGAAACGTGAGAGAGCCATCGAGTGTGCGAAAAGAATGAACATCATCATTGTTTGGGGCAAAATGACTTCAACACCGCTCGACCTATATGGATCAAAGATGGGTTTTATCCGGGGAGCACGTTTACCGGAAATGAGTTGATTACCCTCGCCACCGTTGATGTCAATCGGGCGGATGATTGGTTTTGTGCTATGCATTCTAAAGATAAGGAAAGCGTTAAATATGTAATAAACAACCCTACAACTAAGGAAGTAGCCATAAGTTGGTAAGCTTCAGTCTTTGGGTGGTTTATTTTTTCTGTTTTCCAAATAAAATTGCTTGACATCTTCGCATCACCATTATTGCCATTTGTAATTGTTTTTTTAAAATTCAATTAGCTCGAGTATAAAAAGAAGCAAGAAGAAGGAGGGTTAGTTACTTGTGGAAACAAAGATGCTTTATATTTTGCTCTTGGTGAGAAGAAAGATCATCCTAGCTGTGCAAGAGGTTTTCGTGGAGTTAATGTGAGTGTGGGAGAAGCTTTTGGTTTGTCGGGAAAAACTAAAAAGCAAAGAATGAATGCGACATCATCCGAAGATCGTGATGCTCTAAAGTTAGAACTAAAACAGGAGCTGAAAAATGAAATGAGAGTAGAGTTATCATCTTTGTTTCAAGAAATGGGGTTGCCAACCACACAATTACATGATGTTTTCGTCAAGAAGTGTCCATATAAGGACACGATCCAAAAAAACCATCTTTACCACAAGAGATGCAAGTAAACTAAAAAAAGAGTAGAGTGTTGTGGCTTATTGTTCTTTGTTACAGACTGTTTGGTTATTTTATAGCATGATTATTATTGGTTTAGAGAACATAAATTTTCTTACTTAGTTTTGTTACCTTAGTAGTGGTACATACTTATTCTATTAAAAATGTTTGCAAGAATGATACTTTATGTTGCCTATTCATGAAACACCCTGAAAATGGAGTGTCATATATGGTGGTATGCGGCAAGATATTTTCTGGAGATGTGTGTCATCAAGTTCCAGTCGGACCGGACCACGTAAGGGTAAAAATATTTGTGGTCCCCAAAGAGTTTGAGACTCTTCCACTACCGGTTCCTGTGACAGCTTATGATCTTAATTTGTTAATAGATGTCGTTGGAAGTATGGTGCAGTTGCCATTGCATTAGATGGAATTGAAAGGGAGGGTGATCAAGAAGAAAATGGTATTGGTATAATGGGTAGCAACTCACATGTCTCGGGATTGTCGGTTACGCCAATAAAAACTCGTTCTCAAGAGCTAGATGTACAATCCTTTTGTCCAGATTGTCAATGGTTGAAAACACTTGTCGATACAATGGCCGACAAAGAGTCTTTTACAATCTACTGTGATGCCCACACCCCACTATTCCATTATAATGAGGAAGGAAAGGCGAAAGTGTACCAGGATGACCTAAAAAACTTTCTTAAAGGGATTGAACTTAATATTCCAATCATGCAGATATTGATGAGGTTTAATTTTACAAAACCTTTATAGTTCTGTGTTTATTCATTATTTTTTCTACTGTTGGATTATAATGTTTAATGTTTTTGTAGGGCTCTTCGAGAGGATATGGAGAAAGACGAAAGTTGACTCCGAATTGGATGGTTATGTCTGGCTGCCACGATTGAAAGTAAGTTGAAGAAAAAAATAGAGGATGTAATAGCCTACATTAGTAATGCATTCCTAAAGTGAACTCTTGATGGTAAAGAATTTATCTTGGCCCCGATATGTGACAAGTAATACTAATGAATATCATCATCATTGACTTACTAGTATTTTTCTCATTTTTGTATACTATGGAGTAATAAACATTATCGTGTCATTTTTGTTGTAAGCATTGGGTCTTACTTGTGATTTGCCCTAGAACTTACACCATTAATGAGTTTGACTCAGTAACCCTTAAAGAAGGTCGCAAGTTATACGTGAAGATGGTGGTCAATGGGTAAGTAAATAATTAAAAGCTTAATTTTGTTTGATTAACTTTAAAAACAAAATAAAAAACATAATAACCTTTGATTTGTAGGGCTATAAAGAGGTTCAAAATGAGTGGTGGTGAAATGAAGGTCAAAAGAAATGAACCATTTTGGAAATCTATAAGGGTAAACGTTTAAAAGTTCATTTTATTGTGTTTTCGATCATTTGAGCTTCAATTATTGGGATGAGAATACTGATGTTTTTGTATTTGTCTTGGTAGTGCCCTCAACAATGTGGAGACATGGACCATGGCATCTATGTGATGCGCTTTATGCACGATATAGTAAAAAATTGCTCTACGATAAGTGACTTGGATAAGGTACGCTTTTTATTACTATGATCCAATGGGTTATGAGTATGGACTGTGGTGGGGTAGGGGATCATATGAAAAATTACTAATTCAATTTCCTTTTGTAAGTTAGAGTGAACTATTATAGGATGAATATGGATTATGAAGTTAGATTCGTGAACTTGTGCTCGATTGGTCAATTTTATGGATGTTAAAGTTGTTGAAATTGGATATTTTGTAAATATGGATGCATATGAATTATGAATATTGGTCGATTTTTTGGCATTATGTTAGGTTTAGATCTCACGCAAAGAGGAGTGGTAGAACTACAGCCAAGATGAGCTTAATGATGTACGAGACAAGTGGGCTTCTTACTTTACTTCTTGTTGTACGTAAAATGCTAAGTAATTTTAGATTTCTAAGTCGATTATAGTAGAATGCTCTTTTGAATGGTGGATAATATGTAAGTTACATCACCATGAATCATTTGGATTTGGCAATTTGTTGATGCCCTTTTGAGGCCGTATATTGGCATCTTTGGTGTTATTGAAAATTTGGATGGTAACAAAAATCTCGAAAAAAAAGGTTTTTTTTTTCATTTTAGAAATGTACTTGTGGCGTATTTGTAATTGATTTTTGATGCGCCAATTATATTTATTTGCGGTGTCAGCCACCTACAACGCACCATTTAAAATTCATTATTTGAGTCATTTTCTACATAGAGAGTCGCAAATAATGCGAGTATTTGAGGCCTTTTTAATAAAGACGTTGCAGATAATGTAGTTATTTGAGGCATTTTTTCATAGTGACGCCGCAAATAAATATTATTTAAGGCGTTTATAGAACGCCGCAATAATATTTTATTTTCTTCCCCGCCATTTGCTTCTTAGCTTTTTTCTACTAGTTATAGACTTGAGGAGTCGGCTTTGTTAATTGAATATGAGATTGGGCTGGTTTTACTCTCTTCTTATTGGGCTGACTTTGATTTTGGTAACTGGCCTTCTTCTCAATTTAGTTTTCTTCACTTTTCGTATTTACTCGAGTCTAATGCAACAACTCGGTTTGGCACTTTAACGACTTTTGAAGTATTTTTGAGCTCTTTTGTCTACTCGACTCAAAATATGGAAGAAATTAGCGTAAACCGACTCCTAAATTTAGTAGAATGACACGAAAATGTGTGCCGAAACAAGTGAAAATCGAATAAGAATGACACGCATCACGCACACCATGATCCTCAAGTACGAAAGGTCATGCGCCTCAATGTTGAGGCACCACGACCTACGCATCTTGATTGGCTACTGTTCGAACTTTTGACAGATTCAAGTATTGAAGGCGAATGAAAAAAAGTCAACTCATGGAAGCATTTATTAGCCCTTGGCACTATTGACATCATGTCCCAACCATTAAGGCTTATGATTTTCAAAGTGGCCTCATCGGGACGCTTAATTTGTATCGACGATGACTCATCCTTGCGAACATTAAGTCCTTGCGTGGCGACATCATTATTTGACCATGAAGGCCTTTGATGTTCGATTTAGAGTCATTGGACGTTTGCTATAATCGTAATTTGAAAATAGTTTTGATAATAGTACGACGGTAGTAATAATCGAAATGTAAAAGTTTGGTGTTAGTGTGCGATAATAAAATGTTAGTTGCGTTAATGCAATATTAATAGTTAGAATTTAGCTACATGCTCGAAAGTGAATTCCATGATCACTGATGAACTCATGCAGAATCCCGTATCTGCATATGATCCTATTTTGGATAAATTTAGGCACATGCTTGACATTCAGAATATGGTATGATTCTGCCTCAACCCATTTGGTGAAGTAATCGATTGGTACCAAAATGAAGCAACGAGCTCCAGACCTGGAGGGGTTAACTTTTCCAATTATATCAATTCCCCATGTCGAGAATGGCCATGGAGACGTCATGGTATGTAGTAAGGATGATAGCGTGTGCGGCACATTAGCAAAGATGTGACAATTGTGACAGTGCTTAAGGTAATGTCTGCAGTCGGTTTCCATACTGTTCCAGTAATATCCGAGCCTTTTATTTTTTTCTGACACGCATTTGGCCGTTAATATGTGGCCCACATTCACCATAATGTACTTCAATCACAACTTTCTCGGCTTTTATTTTGTCGATGCATTGGAGGAGAGCCCCCTGTGCTGTCTTTTTGTATAACTGTCAGTCGTCCATATGAACGAACTGAGTGGCTAACCTTCGAAGAGCTTTCTTGGCCCGGTCTTCGGTATTGGTAGGATGTTCTGAGGTGATTTTTTATTTTAGGACCGCTTGATACTAATGCTCAGGATTGGCTATTCCAATATCCTCTATGGCGTAGACATATGCTGGTTCAGATCGTCTTTCAACACAAATAGGCATGCTGGTTAAGTAATTTGGAATATTTAGTAGGGATGCCAATTTGGAGAGTGCAAAAGTGATCTGATTCTCCTCTCTTGGTAGGTAAATGTATTTTACCTTTCGGAATTATTTTTCGAGAACCCTTACCTCTTGCCTGGTATTAGTACGGGTAGTGATGACAGAATTTCCTCTTGACATTTTTCATCCCAGAATTTTCATTCTCCTACCTTGAGCTTCTTGAAGATTGGTTCACATACCATGGTTTCTTAGATATGAACCGACTGATGTATTGGACCTTCCCCAAGAACCCTCGTATTTCCTTTTCGATCTAAGGCAGACTCATCTCGGTAATGGCTTTGATTTTTACTAGGTCGACTTCAATACCATGTTGGCTAACGACATGACCTAGCAATTTTCTTGATGTTACCCCGAAGCTGCACTTTTGAGAGTTTAACCTCATGTCGCAATCGGGAAAAGATATTTCTTAGGGCAACAAGATGTCCCTCTCGGCTTTTGGATTTGACGATCATATCGTCGACATAAACTTCTACTTCCTTGTGCATCATATCATGAAGCTAAGTCGTAGTTGTTCGCTGGTAAGTAGCACTGACGTTGATAAGACCGAATGGCATGACGATATTACAGTGATGGTAGGATTTGTCGTGGATCCCGCCACCAATTATTCAACCAACTGGCACCTAACGGTAGTTAGGGTAAGTCGGGTCGTGTCCACGGAGACGGTATTGCAAGGTTTAGACTAAATCGGCCTAAAATAAGACTATGCTACCAAACGAACACAAAGAGCTACTAATTGATGAATTATGATGAGAAGAGAAGAAAGTAGACTAAGAAAGTAGACTAACGGTAGCTATGATGATCTAGGCAATCAAATAATAACTAAACACAAGCCAACTAGCCAACTAAAGAGAAATGCTAAACAATGCTAATAATCCAACTAACTAGCAACCTAAAGAAATGATGACTAGCTAACAAGATGAATCAACTATGGAAAAGAGGTGGGTTAGGTTGGGTTCATAAGATTAGTAGGGTGACTTGGGTGGTCAACGGTGTCCACATACTAGGCAAACAATGAGTAGAGGAAGACTAGTATGAGAAGCATGGCCACTACAACTCAAACAAGCATTTCAACAAACACATGGTGTGCCAAGAATGTGACTAACAATAAGGATTTACCCCTTGTCCCTAATCAAACCCTAATCACCCATAATCTACCCTTAATCCCCCTACTAACCCACAAGTAATCTACTCACTCATAATCAAGGAAAAACTAACAATAATAAGAAGAGAACACAACATCACAACCCTAACATTCACCATCAAGAACAATAACAATCAATAACAACAAACACTAAGTAAAGATTCAAACTTGATTCAAAAACAATACACAAGAGAAAAGAAAGTTATACCAACAATAGGATGATGAAAAGATGATATCTTGCATAAAAGAGAAACCCAAATAATCCCAAGGTTGTCAATCTTGGAGAAATCTTCAAGTATCTTCTTAATACAAGCACTAATTAACTAGGATTAACTAAGATTAACTAAGAATTAAAGGAAGATTAAACTAATGAGAGGAGAATTTAATCTAGGGTTTATGTGATGTAGAGAGGCTTAAGGTAGTCTAAAACTAAGGTAGGATCCATAAACAATACAAGAGGGAAGTATTTATAGGGTTACAAATGGAAGTGAGAAGAAAGAAAGAAATGCGGACTACAGCTATTTGGTCCCGACCGGGACGGATCATCCCGACCGGGACGGACCCACCATCCCGACCGGGACGGGTTGGTCCCGACCGGGACGGCCTTGCAGTGGCACCCTCCAAAGTGCACTTCATCCCCGACGGGATGAGGTGCATACCCGTCGGGGATGAGTCTTGTAGGCCTTCAATATGACCCTTTTGGTTCCTCCTTGCTTCACATGAGCTTTTCATCGATTCTCGGGACTCGGGATCGGGTCTCGGAGGCTCGGGATCGGGTCCCAAGGTCTCGGGGTCGAATCCGAAGCATCGAGTCATCGTTCCTTTACTCCATTGGCTCCAAAATGTGTATGTATAGAGTCGGAATCGCTCCAACTCTTTCCAAATCGGTCTCGGGAACCTGAAACGAACTAAAGAAAGCATAAGAAGCCCCTAAACCGCTCCCAAGGAGCGATTCCACAAGGAAAATGGGACCAAAATACTACGAAATAGGCACTACAAACTACACTAATCAACTCCCTCACACTTAACCCTTACTCGCCCTCGAGTAAGCACATACTAACTAATATACTAGCCGAATGGGTATTAGCGCACCCTACGCCCTTTCAACTCACGCGAGTGCACTTAGAGGAAAAGTGCACTCCGCAAGGCAAGTCGGGTCTTGCGACAAAACTGTGGATGCAACCGGACACCGAACACATAAACAAACAAACACACAAACAAACACACAAAAGGTTGCACCCAAAAGAAAAGAAATACCGCTTCCCTCAAACAAGCGGTGAAAGAAGCACCGGTTTAGGACTCAAGGCAAGTGACAACGTTCCCAAGCTAGCAATACAAACCAAGATGGACTAAACCCTAATAGTATGACGACAAAGCAACAAAAACGTTGGTAACTTACCTCGGTTCCTCCTAGCTTTCTAAGAACGTACTACGGGACGATCGGCGGAATGGAAAGAGGATGAACCACGGTGTTAGTCGACACTGTAGGTAAGTGAGACCCCGCCCCCTTTAGCAAAGAGCCAAGAGGGTCGTCCCATGTCTAAAACCGCCTAACTAGTCCAAGTAAAAAGATGGAAAGTATGCAAAATGAGGGAAGACCGACTAATGCCGCTATCATCCTTCCTAGGGACTCGGTCCTTTGGTAGGCTCTTCACGGCAAAAGTCGGAAAAAGGCTTATTTTGAGAGGTAGGGGTTATTTTTGTGAACCGGGTTTTCTTTTGGCATTTTCTCTTTTCTTTTGCATTTTTGCTCGTTTGTTGCCATGCCACTTCTTTTTCTTCTTTTCTATTTTCTTTTTGGCTTTTGTGCCTTTTCTTTTTCTTCATTCTTTTCTTTCTTTCATTTTCTTTCATTTTCTTTTTCTTTGCCCTTTTTGCATGATTTGGCATTTTGGCATTTCTTTGTAACAAGAAAGAGAGGAATCAACAAGTTGCAATTTATTGGTGGATATGCGTAGGAGGTAGGGGAATGGGTAAGTCGGGGGTCGCGATCCCTCTTCAAACCCACAAAAAGTGGAGAACTTGGACTAATTAAACAATCCCAAACATGGTCACCTAGGGGACGGGACTCGGTAACCAAGGCCTTTTCACACCATGGGTGGTCATAATGGTCAAAATGCAAATCCCGTAGTAAATCCCTAGTAAGCTAGGTGGACTCAAGGTAAATGACCAACAAATTCATTGATTTAGGGTCATTCTACTAGACTAAAGTCCAAGACTCGATTTATACTACTAGAAAGGGAAAGTAAGCACTCACACACTAGCCTCTAAACCAGGTTTTCGAAAATCATTTACACACAAGACACACAACAAAACACAAAACAAAGACTCGACAAAAAACAAAAGAAAAAGAAACAAGAGCAACAAAACAAGAACAACACAAAACGAACACAAATAAAAACACAAACACCATCCCTATCTTCAAACAAGTCTCCAAATCCACCACAATCTTTACAAAGCTCCTCCCGAGCACACATCATCACAAAACTCCTCCAAACTCACAAGAAGCAAAGAGGGAATAAGGGATGAAGAGATGTTACCGGAAGTCTTGAAAGCTCACCAAAGCTAATGGCGATTAGGTAACCTATAAGGAAAAGAGGGGGGGCAAAACACACACAACAAAACAAAAATACGACATAACGACACAAAAAGGAAAAGGCGCAAAAGAAAATCTTTTTGATTTTTGTGAAAAAAATTCAAATTTTTAGGGTTTTTAATAATATTTTTTTTGGAAAAACTATGAAAATAAAACTAACTATGCTAGAATACCACTCCCCCACACTTAAGTCGAGCCATGTCCTCATGCTCGACCGTAGTGCATGTGAGTACAAAAGAAACTACGAAAATAAAGCTAAAAATCAAAAAGTAAAAGTGGAGAAAAGAGTAGAATGTGTCCGGCCGGGGTGTAGTCAAGTCACCATGGGCCGAGACAAGAAAAAGATATGGATGGGGGAAGAAAATAAAAAGAAGGAAATAAAAGAAAATGGGAGGGGAGGGCAAGGTGTAATCAAGTCACCTAGCCCGGATTCCGCCTAAATCCGACTAAATCCTCAAAAAGAAAGGGTGAAAAACTTGGAAAAATTGGATTTTGAAAATGACTCTCGATGTAGTCACATCATCGAGAGTCGGGAGCAAGCACACCAAGGCCTCGAAGGCCACCATGACACAAAGGATAAGAGGGAAAGGGAATAAACAAAGAAGACAAGCTATAAAAACGGAAAAGAGAGGATAGTTGCCGTACCATACGGTTACCAACTCACTCGCTCCATCGTCTCATAAGTCAATATAGGCACTTAGCTTGTCCATGTCGTCGTTATTCCTCTCTAATTGCACTCCGGTTCCATGGTTGGGGCACAAATGCAAAGTGAGGCGGGTGTTGGATGCGAAAGTCGGTTTAAAGTGAATAGAAAGTGAGGTGAAGACATGTATGTGAGGTGTAAGGGTCATACAATGAGAGTAAGGACATGTAGGGAGGTTGGGAGGGGGTATAAAGTGGTTGGGTGGTCTCAAACAACGAAGAAAAGAGCCAACGGAGGACAGGGGGTCCATCCCGGTCGGGATGGGTGGTCCCGGAAGGGATGACCATCTCGTCCCGGTCGGGAAGACCTCGTCCCGGTCGGGATGAGCTGCCAGTGAACCCAACTTTTGTGCAGCTCATCCCGGACGGGATGGCATCCTTCCCGACCGGGATGGGCCTTCCATCCCGGACGGGATGACCTCTTCTAGGCCGGGAAGAGTCTCCAAACCCTCTATAGCTCCCAAAAGCTCGTACCGAGCTTCAAAAACCGACTTCCCTTCACACAATCCAAGCTCCAACAATGACCTCTCTTCCCTAGGAATCACTTCCACTTCACACCTATCACAATAAACTCAAACAACACATCAAATTCCTTCCCTCACAACACTCATCAATCATCCAAATAATCAAGAATTTCACAAAAGCAAACAAACTATAAGGGAAAGAGATATATACAAAGAGACGGTTCTTGTGGAACTCCGTCAAACCAAGGTGATACTTTCTTCATTCTTTTTCAGCAACCACAACTAGTTCCATCTCCATCAAGGGCACGAAGAAACAAGTCGAAGGCCCTAGCAAAATCTTCAATCAAGCTAGTAACATAAGCATCCACAAACCAAGGCCCTTCATAACTTTGTCTTGACGTTCCCGGGGCATCCCGATCTACTAAGTTCAATGGCTTGAACTTGTACTTTTGATCCTTCGGTATATGCCCAAACGTCCATCTATCCTCATGTGGCCCCAAGGGAGGCTCATATTTATCCTTTTTGCTCTTCAACTTGTCATTAAACCCATGACATGGGCTCTCATCCTCCTCCAAATCGGAGTCATCATCCTCAAGTACATACTAGTACTTCTTCAAGCTTTGTCCCGGTTCTCCCCCTAGATCGATGTTTTCCTTGGCTTGGATCATATTGCATGACTCATCATTAGTAGGCGAAGTGTTACCTTGAAGGTCAAACACTAGCTTCTCCTCGCCTAACTCGAATGTGATCCTACCGTTCTTAACATCGATCATAGCACCGGCGGTATGCAAAAATGGGCGCCCAAGAATAATGGGAGTGATTTCATCTTCCCGCATATCGAGCACGATGAAGTCAACCGGAATGAAGAACTTACCGATTCTCACCGGCACATCCTCTAGCATCCCCAATGGTCGGTTGAATGAACTATCGGCCATTTGGAGCGTGATAGAGGTACTTTTAAGCTCCTTCATCCCAAGTCGGCAACAAATGGAGTAGGGAATGATGCTTACACTCGCACCCAAATCACATAAAGCTCTTTCGATCTTGTAGTGCCCTATGGTGCAAGGGATCGAGAACCTACCCGGATCCTTCAACTTTGGAAGCGTAGAACCTTGAATGAGCTCGCTCACCACCCTTGTGAACGCGATGGTCTCTTCCTTGTCGATGGATCTCTTCCTAGCCAATATTTCTTTCATAAATTTTCCATATGCCGGGATTTGGTTAAGTAGGTCGGTAAAGGGGACACTCACATCCAACTTCTTCACGATACTAAGGAACTTGTCATATTGAGAGTCTACCTTGGTCTTCATTTGCCTTGTTGGGTAAGGCAACTTGACTTGGTATTTATTTTGCTCAATCGGGGTGGACTCTTCAAATGACACTTTCTTTTTACCCTTATCTTTAGCTTGAAGTGGGGGAAGCTTGTCTTGTTGAGGTTTCTCAACCTCCCATAAGACTTGCTCCTCCATTGGATTATCAAAGCTTGAGCTCTCTTGAGTTGGAGGTGTCGTTTTCCTTGTCGGTTCTTGGATTGGCTCTTGCTCAATAGGAAATTGAGGGGATTCATAAGATGTACCTCTCCTTGTGGTGATGGAATTGACATGCTCAAATTTCGGTGTTTCGCCTTGAGAAGGTAGTTGTCCTTTTTGTCTTGAGGAGCTCCCCAAAGCAAGTTGAGATACTTGAGTTTCAAGCATCTTCATACGGGCATCTCTTGTCGCGTTTTCCCCTTGAATATAAGCAAAGAGCTCTTGATGGTTTCTTGTTATGTCCATTTGACTCTTTTGCATATCCATCATAGATTTTTGAATATCGAATCCCCGAGGTGGAGATGATGGATTATGCGGAGTATCGGTGAGGGCTAATGGAGTACCATAGTCATGAATAGGAGACCGGCTCCTAGGCTTGCTTTGTTGTTGATGTTGACGGTTCCCTTGGAACCCATTAGAATTTCCTTGATTAAGGCCTTGATTGTTGCCATGGTTGTGGTTTTGATAGCCTTGGTTGAAGTTCCCTTGTTGGAACCCTTGATTGTTGTTGAATGAACCTTGGTTACTTTGTTTGAAGTTGTTGAAAGGCCTTGAGTTGCCTTGGTAACCTTGGTTGTTGTCCCTTAAGGGAGGTGGAACATAAGGACGATGTTGTTGATGGTGTTGAAAGGCTTGTTGTTGAGGGACTTGATTGGAAGCTTGGTATTGATTAGCATAGGAAGTACCTTGCTTGAATGCTTGAAAGGCATTCACTTGCTCAATACTCCCTCTACAATTCATAGGGTCATGACCAACGATTCCACAATTATCGCACATCCCATAATAAGTCAAAGGAGGTGCAAATCCCAAAGCATTCACTTCATGAATTGAGGCTTGGTTGGAGGAACCGATGCTTTGGACTTGAGTGAGGTGACCTTGAAGCTTCTTGTCAATGGATTCCATGTGTGTCTTCAATTGAGCCCCAAGGTCAATGCTTAATTGAGTTATAGCATCAACCTCGTGCCTACCTCCTCGGTTTGCCTTCCTAGGCCTAGAGTATTGCGAATTATGCACCGCCATTTCTTCGATTCTCGCCCAAGTTTGGTCATCATCGACCTCGGCGAACCTACCATTGGAGCCCATGTTAAGTATAGTTCTTGAGTCCTCATAAAGACCATTCCAAAATTGTTGGACTAAGAACCATTGTGAAAGTCCATGATGGGGGCACCATCTAACCAAAGACTTGAACCGCTCCCAAGCTTCATATAAGCTCTCTTCATCCCGTTGTTGGAAACCGGTGATGGAGGCCCTAAGCAAGTTAGTCTTCTCAGGAGGGTAGAAAGTTTGGTAGAATGCCAATGCAAGTTTCTTCCAAGTGTCGATGCCCATGGTTGCCCTATCGAGGCCTTTAATCCATTGCTTCGCTTTTCCAATTAATGAGAATGGAAACAAAACCCATCGGATTTGATCTTGTGTAACCCCGGGTTGAGATATAGCGTCACAATAATCGGAGAAGGTCTCCATATGTTGGTGCGGGTCTTCGGTGGGCAAACCACTAAATTGATTCCTTTCCACAAGTTGAATGAAGTGGGTCTTGGCCGTAAAATTTCCGGCATAAGCGGCCGGTAGAGCATTGGGTCCCGGCAAGACATCTTCCGTAAATGTAGAGTGGGAGGAAAATTTCGGCATTATTGGATGTAAGGGAGAAGATGGTGTAGACGGAGTTGATGTAGATGTAGAAGGGGAGCTAGGACTAGAATCTCCAAAGGGATTGGTGAAATTCCCTTCGGCCGTCTCTCGATATGCTTCCTCACTATCGCTTCCTTGAGCGAGCTCTTGATGGGTATTGCTTGCACTTGGTTGAGAGATCCTCACCCGGTTAATCGTCCGTTGGTGAAAAGCTCGAAAAAGCCTCTCCGGCTCTGGATTAAAGAGAAAGGATTCGCCTCCCCGCCTAGGCATACACTACACACTAGAACAAACGTGAGAATACCTAGTGCTTTATGGGCACTAGGTAACGACAATAAGCAAGCACAACTAGAAACAAAGAGAAAAGAAAGCTAAGGAAGCAAGAAAACTAGAGAATATTCACAAGAGATGATAGAAGGGCACAAAGAAGAGTAACTAAGTCTAGAAATGAGCAAACAAAGTCTAAACAATGCACCGTCCCCGGCAACGGCGCCAAATTGATGGTAGGATTTGTCGTGGATCCCGCCACCAATTATTCAACCAACTGGCACCTAACGGTAGTTAGGGTAAGTCGGGTCGTGTCCACGGAGACGGTATTGCAAGGTTTAGACTAAATCGGCCTAAAACAAGACTCTGCTACCAAACGAACACAAAGAGCTACTAATTGATGAATTATGATGAGAGGAGAAGAAAGTAGACTAATGAAGAGCTATGATGAACTAGGCAATCAAATAATAACTAAACACAAGCCAACTAGCCAACTAAAGAGAAATGCTAAACAATGCTAATAATCCAACTAACTAGCAACCTAAAGAAATGATGACTAGCTAACAAGATGAATCAACTATGGAAAAGAGGTGGGTTAGGTTGGGTTCATAAGATTAGTAGGGTGACTTGGGTGGTCAACGGTGTCCACATACTAGGTAAACAATGAGTAGAGGAAGACTAGCATGAGAAGCATGGCCACTACAACTCAAACAAGCATTTCAACAAACACATGGTGTGCCAAGAATGTGACTAACAATAAGGATTTACCCCTTGTCCCTAATCAAACCCTAATCACCCATAATCTACCCTTAATCCCCCTACTAACCCACAAGTAATCTACTCACTCATAATCAAGGAAAAACTAACAATAATAAGAAGAGAACACAACATCACAACCCTAACATTCACCATCAAGAACAATAACAATCAATAACAACAAACACTAAGTAAAGATTCAAACTTGATTCAAAAATAATACACAAGAGAAAAGAAAGTTATACCAACAATAGGATGATGAAAAGATGATATCTTGCATAAAAGAGAAACCCAAATAATCCCAAGGTTGTCAATCTTGGAGAAATCTTCAAGTATCTTCTTAATACAAGCACTAATTAACTAGGATTAACTAAGATTAACTAAGAATTAAAGGAAGATTAAACTAATGAGAGGAGAATTTAATCTAGGGTTTATGTGATGTAGAGAGGCTTAAGGTAGTCTAAAACTAAGGTAGTCTAAAACTAAGGTAGGATCCATAAACAATACAAGAGGGAAGTATTTATAGGGTTACAAATGGAAGGGAGAAGAAAGAAAGAAATGCGGACTACAGCTATTTGGTCCCGACCGGGACGGATCATCCCGACCGGGACGGGTTGGTCCCGACCGGGACGGCCTTGCAGTGGCACCCTCCAAAGTGCACTTCATCCCCGACGGGATGAGGTGCATACCCGTCGGGGATGAGTCTTGTAGGCCTTCAATATGACCCTTTTGGTTCCTCCTTGCTTCACATGAGCTTTTCATCGATTCTCGGGACTCGGGATCGGGTCTCGGAGGCTCGGGATCGGGTCCCAAGGTCTCGGGGTCGAATCCGAAACATCGAGTCATCGTTCCTTTACTCCATTGGCTCCAAAATGTGTATGTATAGAGTCGGAATTGCTCCAACTCTTCCAAATCGGTCTCGGGAACCTGAAACCAACTAAAGAAAGCATAAGAAGCCCCTAAACCGCTCCCAAGGAGCGATTCCACAAGGAAAATGGGACCAAAATACTACGAAATAGGCACTACAAACTACACTAATCATACAGTATAAGTACCCCATAGTGTGATGAAGGTGGTCTTACTCATCTCTTTCTCAGCCATTTTGATTTGACTGTATCTGGCATACCATTCCATAAACGACAGAAGACATGGTCGACCGTGTTATTCACCAGTATGTCGATGTGTGGTAACGAGAAATTGTCTTTCGGACTAGCTTTGTTGATATCTCAGAAGTCCATGCATACACGCACCTTACCGTATTATTTACGTACCGGCACGATGTTCGCAACCCAGTCCGAATATTAGGACACTTGTATGAAACCGACTTTAAATTGTTTGTCGACTTCTTCTTTGACTTTGAGGGACCACTCGGGCCTCATACTGCGGAGCTTTTGCTTAACCGGCTTATGCCCTTCTTTAATCAGTATGTGATGTTCTGTTATTTCCCGATCTATTCCCGGCATCTCCTTGTAGGACCATGTAAATATGTCTTTGAAATCTTGGAGGAGGTCCATAAATTCATGTTTTTCCCGGGGATCTAAAGATAGTCCTATCTTAAGCATCTGGGGTTCTAGGGATGTTCCCACATTGATAGACTTTGTTTCTTCGATAACCGGATTCCTGTGTTCCCGTTGTTCTAGCTGATCAACTAGATGTGGAGGCAATGACACCTGTTCGTCAAGTTTCTCAATGTCATTGCATAAAACATTTTTGAAAACAGGTTTGCAGTTAAAAACAGACAACTCGTAAGCAAACTGGTTGTTATTATTGATTGAGAAGTTTGAGAAAAGCTCATACAGAGAAGCCATTTGATCATTGGTAAGTGACAGAATTGGAAGGGCACGCGTGACAGACCCTGAAGTGTCAACAGAAGTAAAAGGTAAAAGGGTTACAGGTTTGACCCTAGCAGCAAACTCTTTAGACCCAGACTCAAACTCAGACTCGGTCTCAGACTTGAACTCAGACCCAGACTCAGAATTAGTAGCAGGCATGTTTCCCTCTCCGGCGACAAGGTTGTAGACATGACCTTGGCTATCGGTCCACTTAACAGTATTTTTCCATGCCTTGTCTGCTTTCCCGGGGTCAAAATCCGAGATAAACTTAGTTGGATCGAACCTGTTTCTGTGAAGGATGTGGCTGATCAGCTATTCCCTTGGGGTTGGTACGATCTTGTCTTCCCTAAGCAACAACCCAAGCGTGGGCTGAATGTCAGCGGTGTCCATTTTGGACTCACATAGCGGGAGGTTGAAACAAACCATCTTGGACGTCGCCGAACACTGGTTTAACGAAGTAGTCGGCTAAACTCGGGGTATAAGGGCTCAAGTGGATACCCTTTATGAGTTTGTAGGCATTGTCGATGCCTTTGCAAACAATGCTGCTCGGAGTGGTACCATATCCCAGACCTAAATGAACGTCATCATCTTTAGGCACTTCGATTATCTTCCCAACTAGAACATAGGGTCTGGAAGTAGCTACGGGAAAATACCCAAGGTCTCGTAGCATCGTGTCGATGCTCGTAGTGAAATATGGCTTGAAAAGGAAATCCTCAATCATTCCTACAAATTCAAATCCCCACAAGTTTGTACCAAGACGTGTTATGGCCTTGTAGCTAGCCACAGTCATCGTTGTCGCCTCAAAATTAACGATGTCACTTCCTAAAGGTAACTTGATTTTTCAGTGGAGGGTCGAGGATACTACTTTAACGACGTGAATCCACGGGCGTCCCTAAACCAAATTGAAGGAAGAGATGACATCGATCACTAGGAATTCCAGTTCCCTCTCGAGCAAACTTGTTATGATGGTTAGTTTAACAGCTTCAGCTACTGAATTTGGGCTCCAATCGAAAGCCCGGATGGTTTGGGTTGTTGGAATATAATCAGCCTCGGTGATACTGAGGGCCATAGAGGTCCTTACGGGTAAGACATTAACAGTAGACCCATCATCAATTAGGGTCATCGGGAGAAAATTTCCGCAACTTACTACCGTAATGTAAAGAGCCCAGTTATGATCAGCTACGAACGGAGGTAAGTCATCCTCAAAGAAGGTGATCAACGGACCTTATTTTATGGACTTGCCTTTAATATAAGGCATAACTGCGGCTACCATTTCAGCTGGGTAGCGGCAGAGTTGATCTTGATTTGGTCGAGGGTCTTTTTAAGTGCCTCCCGATGTTCCTAAGAGCTAAATAGGAGTTGCCATATAAGGAGATCAACTCGGATTTTATTCAGTTGTTTGACGAGAGCTGTGTCAGTAGTCAGCTCCTCAGTTGCGGTCTCTATCCTGACCTGATCAGTGACAGCTGCCGGAATAGGGGTATCCCTAGAGCTAATAGCTTGGTAGAGACGTTTGGATCTGGTGAGGTGGTTGCTTTCCATGGCTTTAACCCTCGTCTTTCGGATGTAGGCAATGGTTACATAGACGGCTTTTCCCTTAGCCAGATACACGTCGTCTTCATCATCGTACCAGATCTCTTTTATTTTGGGTGTAAGCGAAATGATAAGATGTGTACAGTCTAGTATTTCCCAGGAAAAGATGGCATGGGAACTGAAAGGATTTTCCTTGTTATTAGTCTTCTTCTGAGGTAGCGGGATCTTACCGCTTTCGATCATATCTTGTAACACTCCTGATTTTGTAAATTAAATTAAATTAAAGTTATGTTTGTATTTTTATTTTGTTTAAGATTTAACTCGTAATTCTCAAAATTATTATAAAACAAATTTATTTTTCCAATCGTCCCGAACTCCTAAAATTTTATTTTCTCTCGATAAGTCATTTTTACGCTTACATATATTTTTATATTCGTTTCAATCTATTTATTCATTTCATTTATAGTCAAACTTCAATTTCGGCATTTTAATTCATAAATTCATTTGATCGCGAATATTTTTTTTTCGACTCTAGCCCACTTCGAACCTTTCTAATGATTTGTCGTAAGCTATTTTTAAATTCAAAATTTATTTTAATTCAAGTTTCATTTAATATTATTTTCTTGTGAAACAAATTTAATTCATCTTCGTCGAAAATTGTTTATATTTTCTTCGGGACAAATTATTTTAAATGCAAACACTTATTTTACTCTCGAGATAAAATTTATTTATCCTCATCGATCTAATTATTTATTTTACAAAGTTTATTTTCGCCTCGAATATTTTATTTTAACCTCAAGAATATATTATTTACTTAATCTTTTATTGGGTCAAATTATTTACCTTTTTCAACCCGGTTTTTATTTGTTGTGTGGGTCGACTTTTGACTCGGTACTTTTACTTCATATACGTTATGTACTAACTCCGTTTTCCTAACCCACATTTAATTTAGAGTTTGGACCAACCTGACTCATCCCCCTTAGTCCCTTGTTTTAACGTGTCCCCATTCACTTACAACCCCCTTGATGCTTCCTCTTACTTCTCATTTCTGCTTCTCTTCTTCTTTTATACCCATCACCACCAACATTCTTATCAGTTATCACCATCGCTAATCTTCACCAGTTCTGACCAATACTCGATCAGCATCAATAAAAAATAATCACCATCATCGTGAGTCTTACATCGACGCACCTCCCTTGTTTTGCTCCGTCGTCGTCGATCGCCTTCTGACATTGTCAGTCTTTTGCGCCTCTACTGCCAGTATATTCTCAGGATAAAGATAAAGGTAGCAACCCCTTCCTTTTTTGGCTTGTTTCTCTCCGTTTGTGGGCGTGTAGTGCTGCTGATATGGTTAATATCAAAGTCGTTCACTGTCATTTGTCTTTCCTGCTGCCTTTGTTTTTTTTGTCGTTCTTCTTCTATATTTATTCTTAGTGTTTCATTCATCTTCTTGCTTTTGTCCATTTCTATTTAGTGCTCTGCTGCTGTGTTGCGTTGATGCTGTTGGCCATTATTGGGTTTCTTCTCCCTTCTTCTTCTTCGTTTCAGATGATGTTGTCGTATTGTCATGCTACTGTACATTGCTGTTGTTACTGTTATTCACCACTGTTCCCATTTCAGTTGTTCTGTTGGTCTCTTATTCTTCCTTCTTGTTCTTCTCCTTCTTGTTGTTGTGTGCGTCGTTTTTTATGCTGTTTGCTTACTTCTGTTTTCGTATAGTGTTGCTGTTGTCGTGTTGTTGTCGTTCGATACTGATTATCGTGTGCTATTTTTGCTGCTGCTACTCGGTCTATCTATTTTCTCCCTGTTCTTTTTTCTTCTCCTCTTTTCTGCTGCTGCTGCATTTGTCGTTGTTGTACTGTCGCTACTCTTGCTTCTGTTTTGTACCTGATGCTGCTATTCCGTTACTGTCGCTGTTGTTGTTCCTATCACCGCCGTCTTCTTGTGCGTCTGTGGTTCATTATATCGTCGTTCGTTAGCTGTTGTTTGATACAGTAGAAGTCGAGTTTGTTGATATAAGTGGTTAGTTAAGGCGGGAAAAGTTGTTAGAGCTTGACCGAGTTTGTTAGCTTTGATTGACCAAAGTTGTTACTATAAATAATTAGCAAAGCTGTAACAGAATTCATTAATTCAATAATACAAATATCTTCTTCTTCCATTCTTCTCTAAAAATCTGTTACAAACCGCCATTGTTAATACACGAAACTCGAGGTTCTCTTACCATTGAAGAGCTACTTCCTGCGTCCTGTATCATTGGTATCAGAGCATAATCCTGGCTCCTAAACATCTCACTGTCAAGCAGTTGCAAACAATTATGGAGAATCGTATGTTAAACCTCGAGCAAAGGTTGGAGAGTCAAGCAGCGACATTGACAGAGAACTCAACTCTGCTGGCTGAAATTCTTCGTATGTTAAAAGAGCAAGAATCGTCAACGCCGCAACCATCGCTACCACCGCCACCACCGCCTAGGAATAATTTGTCCTTCAATCCTAAGGTGGAATTTCCGACATTTGATGGTAAGAATCCTCGTTTGTGGATTAAAAAGTGTAACAAATACTTCAATTTGTGCAAAATTGAGATGAATCAGCGTGTTGATTTAGCTAGCATGTATATGATTGGTAGAGCTGAATCATGGTTTAACAGTTACATTGCGGTCCATAATGTGATTACTTGGGATGAATTCATTATGGATTTATGTGCAAGGTTTAAGGAAGAAATTGGGGGAAATGTGGTAGAAGAATTTAATAAATTGAATCAAACTGGCAGTATTGACGATTATTTGGATGCATTTGAGAATTTGAGAGCACTTATGATACAGCGGAATCCATTATTGCCTAATCAGTACTTTTTAGATAGTTTTATTGGGGGTTTAAAACCAGCATAGAAGCCCTTTGTGCGTGCTTTTAAACCTACCAATCTAGTTGAGGCGGTAGAGTACGCTCGATTACAGGAAGAGGCTTTAGCAGCAACAAAATTTACTCCCAAACCAGTGGTATCCAACCCTAAGTTTATGCCTATTATGAACAAATCATTTAGTAAGGGTTTGTTACCCACACCACCACTTGCTGCTAATCAGGGTAGTAACACACCTATTGTACAGCAGAGGCAGACTAAGTTCTTAAGTGTTGTAGAAAGGGCAGAGAAACAAAGAAAAGGAGAGTGTTACTTTTGTAATGAGCCTTATGAACGGGGGCATAAGTGTAAGCTCAAACAAACGAAGCTATTTGCAGTAGAGATACCTGCGTGGGAGGAGGAAGATGAACTGGTAGAACTGGAAGAGGATCTGGATGAAATTGGTGATATAGGCCAGTCAAGGGAACCTTGTATTTCTGTAAATGCATTAGCAGGTAGTCAGGGGTTCCAGGCAATGAGGGTAACTGGTTATTATGGAAAGAAACCTGTGCATATTTTGATAGATTCAGGTAGCACCCATAACTTTTTAAATCAGGACATGACAGTACGGTTGGGCTGTAAAATTGATCAAATACCACCCCAAGCAGTAACAGTTGCTGATGGGAATCACTTGCCTTGTCAAATGGTCTGTAAAGGGTTTTCTTGGAGGTTGTTGAATAGTGATTTCAAAACGGATGTATTGCTCATTCCTTTGGGTGGGTGTGACATGGTGTTGGGTGTACAGTGGTTGAGTAACCTAGGAACCATCAATTGGGATTTTAAACATCTAAAAATGGAGTTTAAATACGAGGGTAGGAAGCTGGTGATGAGAGGGATACCACCTAAGAAAATACAGACTGTAGAGCATGGACCTTCACTGAAGATGCTAACAACAACATCCCACATCTGTCTGTTACACCTATCCAATGTCAAATCAGACTCAATTGAGGAAGTTTCATGTAAGGCCTTGGATAAGAAAGATTGGCAATATCCTGAGATGGGGGCGTTATTACAGAAATACCAAGACCTGTTTGAAGAGCCTACATGCCTTCCACCGGTGAGAAAGAATTTTGATCACAAAATTCCATTGGTAGAGGGTGGACAGCTTGTGAACATAAGACCTTATAGGTATCCCCTAAAGCAAAGGGATATTATAGAACAACTCATACAAGAGATGATGGATAGGGGGATAATTCGGATCAGCTCAAGTCCATTTGCATTTCCCGTGGTGTTAGTGGGTAAAAAGGACGGTAGTTGGAGGATGTGTGTCGACTACAGGGAGTTAAATAAACGCACAATAAAAGACAAATTTCCTATTCCTGTAGTGGAGGAGTTGATTGATGAACTTACAGGTGCCACCGTTTTTACAAAACTGGACCTAAGATCTGGGTATCATCAATTGAGGGTGTTTGAGGATGATGTCTTCAAGACGGCTTTTAAGACGCACAGCGGGCATTATGAATTTCTGGTAATGCCCTTTGGTCTCACAAATGCACCAGCCTCCTTTCAGAATTGGATGTATCATGTCTTCAGACCTCTTCTAAGAAAATGCGTCCTTGTGTTTTTTGATGACGTTCTGGTGTATAGTCACTCCTTGAGAGAACATTGGGACCATTTGGCAGAGGTATTTCAGTTAATGGCCGAGCATCAGCTATATGCTAAACCCAGTAAGTGCGATTTTGCTATGGAAAGGGTAGAATATCTGGGACATTTCATCTCTGGGAAGGGAGTGGAAACTGATCCTCGAAAGATCAAGGCTGTGCAGGAGTGGCCCTGACCAAAAAACGTTAAGGAATTGAGAAGTTTCTTGGGGTTAACGGGGTATTACAGAAAATTTGTGCGAAATTATGCTTCCATAAGCCAACCACTTACCCAGTTACTCAAAAAAGAGGGTTTTACCTGGTCAGAAGACGCCACTATGGCATTCCAACAATTGAAATCTGCAATGTGCGCTGCTCCAGTTTTGACAGTACCTGATTTTGATAAAGTATTTACTGTGGAAACTGATGCATCAAATAGTGGAATTGGGGCTGTTCTCAGTCAGGAGGGGCGTCCATTGGCATTCATCAGTAAGACATTGGGACCTAAATGGCATAAATTGTCAGTCGTGTTTGCTGTACAAAAGTGGGAACAATACTTGTGTGGTCAACATTCTGTAGTAAAAACTGATCAGAAAAGTTTGAAGTGGTTACTGCAACAGAAGATATCCACCCCATTTCAGCAATTTTGGTTGTCAAAACTCATGGGCTTTGATTATGAAATTCATTACAGAGCTGACAAAGAGAATTCAGTAGCAGATGCGTTATCAAGGGTGGAAGGAAGTGAGTTGCTTTGTTTGTCTTTATCAGAAATTCAATCGAATCTGGTCGAGCAGATAATGGACAGCTGTGATTGTGATGTTGTATGTCTTAAAGGGGATCACAGAACAGTTACTTGAGGACAAAGGGGAAGATTGTTGTAGGCTCGAGCCCTACAGTAAAAGAGCATATACTTCAATGGATGCCTAGTTCAGGTGAAGGAGGCCATTCGGGAAGAGATGCTAGCACCAGAAAAGTCAAATCTCTGTTCACTTGGAAGGGGTTAAATAGAGATGTTAGCCACTTTGTCAGAAATTGCCCAATATGTCAGGCTAACAAGTATGACACTTCCGCTTACCCGAGGCTGCTACAGCCATTACCTATTCCTGAAGAGGTATGGATGGATATCTTCATGGACTTCATCACAAGGCTGCCGAAATCACAAGGGAAAGATGTGATTTTTGTTGTGGTGGACAGGCTCAGTAAATATGCTCATTTCATGGCATTGTCTCACCCATTTACTGCTGTTGAAGTAGCTCAACTATACTTGGATGGGGTGTTTAAATTACATGGGTGGCCACGAAGCATAGTAAGTGACAGGGATGCCATATTTTTAAGCCAGTTCTGGCAGGCTTTGTTCACTATTCAAGGAACTGAACTCAGACTTTCATCAGCTTATCATCCTCAAACAGATGGCCAAACTGAGGTGGTCAACAAGTGTATTGAAGATTATTTGCGCTGTATGACTAGTCAAAAACCCAAAGAATGATCGTTGTGGTTACCGCTAGCTGAGTGGTGGTACAATACTGCATTCCACAGTGCCATACGAATGATCCCTTATGAGGCGGTTTACAACCAACCTCCTCCTCTGCACTTGCCATATATACCTGGAGAAACAGCTGTAGATGCGGTGGATAGAACGATGCAGCGAAGGGAGAATATGATAATTGAGTTGAGAAAACAGTTGGCAAGAGCGCAGAGTAGGATGAAAGCACAGGCTGATGGAAGTAGGTCTGAGAGGGTGTTCCAGATTGGTGATTGGGTTTGGTTGAATTGAAGCTACAGCCTTATAGGCAAAGTAGTGTTCAGGAGCGCGGCAATCACAAGCTATCACCTAAGTTTTTTGGGCCATTCCAAGTATTGGACGTCATTAGGAAGGTAGCTTACAAGATCAAACTTCCTGATGCTGCTAAGATACATAACGTTTTTCATGTATCACAATTGAAAGCGTTTAGAGGTGTGCTGCCATATGAAGTTCACATCCCGAGTTGGATGCAGGGCTTAGCCAGTGATGCTGAAGTACAACCTGCTAAAGTGGTTGACAGGAGGGTTGTTAAGCGTCAGAACAGTGTAGCAGTTCAATTTCTCATTCAATGGGAAGGGTTCGCAGAGAGTGATGCCTCATGGGAATATGCAACCACCATACAAGAGCGTTTTCCTGAGTTTTATACCAGAGAAATTGAGACTTGAGGACAAGTCTTTTAAAGGGGGAAAGTATGATACAGTAGAAGTCGAGTTTGTTGATATAAGTGGTTAGTTGAGGCGGGAAAAGTTGTTAGAGCTTGACCGAGTTTGTTAGCTTTGATTGACCAAAGTTGTTACTATAAATAATTAGCAAAGCTGTAACAGAATTCATTCATTCAATAATACAAATATCTTCTTCTTCCATTCTTCTCTAAAAATCTGTTACAAACCGCCATTGTTAATACACGAAACTCGAGGTTCTCTCACCATTGAAGAGCTACTTCATGCGTCCTGTATCATTGTTGCGGTCCATAGCTGCTGCTACTGTCGATGTGCTATTACTGTGTTCATTGTGTTCGACTCGATTAAGTTCATACTTCGGATTTCGGTTTAATACTTCCATCCTCTTTCCTTGTGTCAAATACCCTAGCCTCTTCTTTACTCCTATTTCGAGTGGAATATCCTTTTAATCCAACTCATTCATATTTGTTTTACCTTTCCCTTTATGTTTTGGGTTTATTCGTTGTACTCGAGTCCAACCTCGTCTCTTTCTTTGTTTTGTCAACACGTCGTATATAGTGGTGGAGCACGGTTGGAAGACTATCGATTCTACAACTTGGAGGTTGGACTACAATGCAAGTAGGACAAGTTTATCGAAGACTTTTAACAAGGTAACTTTAGGACGTTACTTGATTTTATATATTATATGTTTGAGTAGTAGTAGTAGTATGTAGTAAATATTTTAACTTAGGTTTTCTAATTTTAGCTATTTATTATTTGCTAAAAATATTATTTTAAATTGTGTACCTTATAAATATTTGACAACTGTTTTATAAATTGTTAGTCATTTATTATTTATGATCGTTATAATATTTTGTTGGTTATCGTGACACTAGTAAATAATATCGATTTCATATTTCCATCATATTCCGCTAATTTCTAATTTTTAACTTAAAATCGTATTTTAATACAATAATCGAGATTTGAGGACTTGTTAATTAAATTAATTTTGTCCTACGACTTATATTAATAATTGAGAAAATAGTCGATTTTGTTTTAAACATATTTTTAGTCGAAACTATTTTCACAACTAATTTCTTATTTGTTTACAATTGACTATTTTTAGTAAAATCCGTATTATTTATTAATAAAAGCTATTTGCTAAAAAATAATTTGAAACCTTTTTAAAATTCATTTCATTTATAAAACTCGTTGACTCAATTAATTTTGATATCATTTTCTTAGAACGTCTCTTTTCTGAAAATTTATTGTAATCTCCTAGAAATTCGAACGCAATATAGTGGCGAAAATACGGTAGAGTTGGGATTAAGACATAGTGACAAACTATATCTTATTAAAAGAAATGGTAAGTCAATACAAATGCCTCTTTTTACAAAAGAACTAAAAAGAAAATACTCCAAACAGGTTTATACCAATCCATAAATTGTGAATGAAGAAAGAATAGGATCTATGCTATTCGCTATCTTACACCCAAAACCCATCAGCAATAACCTGTCATGTTATAAACATAACAACCACGTCAGTGGGGAGTAACTCAGACGTTCTCTCAGCCATATTATATCATATGGAAAAATAATTTATTGTTATATCAAAATATTTAAAAAGAGAAAATATTTAAATTATATAATAAAAATAAGTTTTCAGCGAAGCTTAAAGCACTTGCCAACCTGCAAGTCAAAATCATCCGATAATAATAATATTAAAAAATGGCGTTATGGATAGATTTGGTGTAGAAGGCTAGACATTCATTAGAAGAATAATAAAAACTAGCTTCGAGAACTTAGTTCAAACAAATCAGACCTCGATCTCTAACTAGGCTACTCAACCACAATAGGACGGCTACTTATAAATGCGTGGCCCTAGTTTAAGATAATATGCACACCACTCCCGAGCACCATAAATACTCAGTGCAACCCGATGGCGTCTTACATTACGACGCACGAGTTTAAGGTCAAAATATACACACACTCCCGAACATCATATATGCTCGGTTAAACAACCAGTGTGCTCCATAAAGACACACCAACCTTATAGTTGATGGCAAAAATGTAAACCCCAGAATATATTACTCCAAACTTCACACTTATCATTATTCCATAACTCCAAAACCAAGCAATTATCGATATAAACAAAAGATATAATCATTATAATAACATGAAGATAAAAAGAATAAGCATTTCATATTAAAAGGGAAAACTTTCTATAAATAAAAACTTACTTAAAATAGAAATATTGTTATAGAAAATACGTAAGTGATTAAAATAAGTGAAACGTATAAAAATAGCATTTATAACGAAAATAAAATTTTATTATTGTCATCGTTATCGTAACTTTAATATATTTCTAAATTTGTTACTAAAATATAAATCAAATAGAATAAGTCAAAGTATAGTATTTTATAAATAATTAGGAGAATCGAGTTAAAACGATAAATTTTCGGAAAAGAGATGTTTTAAGAAAATGATATCAAAATTAATTGAATCTATGAGTTTTATAAATGAAATGAATTTTACAAAGATTTCAAATTATTTTTAGCAAATAGCTTTTATTAATAAATAACACGGATTTTACTGAAAATAGTCAATTGAAAACAAATAAGAAATTATTAGTGAAAATAGTTTCGACTAAAAATATATTTAAAACAAAATTGACTATTTTCTCATTTATTAATACAAGTCGTAGGACGAAATTAATTTAATTAACAAGTCCTCAAATCTCGATTATTGTATTAAAATACAATTTTAAGCAAAAAAAAATTAGAAATTAGCGAAATGTGACGAAAATATGAATATCGACATTATTTAGTTACTAGTGGCACGATAACCCACAAAATATTATAACGATCATAAATAATTTAATTACTAACGATATATAAAATGATATGGAATAGTTATAAAAATTTTTATAAAGCACACGATTTAAAAGAATAATATTATTAGCATATAATAAATAGCTAAAATTAGAAAACCGAAATTAAAATATATATACTACATACTACTACTCAAACATACAATATGAAAACAAGTAACGTCCTAAATAAAGTTACCTTGCTTATAAAATAGTCAATGCGCTTGTCCTTCAATCTATTTTTCCAAGCTTCGCTTCTTCTCACACTTGTTCTAGCAAATAGCTTGAGGCTCAAACGAGGCTCAGAAACACGTACACATGGAAACAAAGGAGTTGGAATAAGAGAAAGTTGGAAAAGAATAAAGTGAAACAGAAAATGTAGCACAAATTACGAACAGGTCAAGAGGAACAATGGTATAAGTCGATAGAATCCAGTAATGAGATCGACAAACAGCAGCAGAACACGACAAAACAGGATAGACAATAGCATAAACTAACAGCAAACGAAGACAAGACAATCGAGACCGAGGAACGTCACGACAGCAATAATGACGCATAAAAACGGCAATAGGTAGTGAAACAGCAGTAGTGAATCCGTAATCGACAACAGCAGATCAGACGACAGATAGCAGCAAGACCAAGTTTGAATCAGAAGAACGGAAAAGAATTGGATGTGAAAACGAGGTAAAAACAAACGTAGCAGCAAGAAGGAGAAGAGAAGAAGACAATGAGGCAAGGGACGAAATCTGATATAAACGATTAGGTAGCAGGACGAGAATGAAATGACATAAGCAGTAATTCGAACTAAATCACAACGACACAGCAGCAGCCACCGAAACCGAAAGAGAAAGACATCAACAGCGCAGCAGCACGACCAATAAAACAGAATAAGAAAGGGATTAAAACGACCACCTTTCGACGAGTCCAGGTCGAACAACAACAGTTCAGCAGCGCGCGCAGGAACCAACAGCAGTAGACGAAGGATTAACAGGACAGCGAGGGCGGAGAGGCAAACGCAGTAGCAGCAGTAACAGTGGCACAAAAACAGCAGTAACAGTAACAGAACAGCAGCAGTAGCTGTAATAGAATAGCAGCAGTTGCAACCCACAAACAAAGCAGTAGCATCAACAATAACGAGAAGGAGACAGGAAAACATAAATAAGGTGTGAGAGTATTAAGGGGGTTTCATAATGAAGAAGAAAGGAGGAGGAACCAAGAGGTTGACAAGGGGGGTGAAGCGGTGGAAAACAAAATAAAGGCGAAAGGGGGTGAATCACGTTGGTGTGCGTTGAATCAAAGAGTGGATGCAAGGGAACACAAAAAAGGAAATGGGGAAAGGGGGCTGAATAGCTCACAATAGAGTGATTAATTAAATGAATCGGGTAGGAGACGAATTCCGTAACGATAAGTTGACTAACCACAAAATTGAATTAAAAACAAATTAATAAAAATAATTGTGCCGACTAATAACATTAGTAAAATAAACGTTTCCCGAGGTTTAAATAATTATTCGAGACGAAAATGAAGTTTATAGAAATAAATAATTAGACGATGAAATAGTATTTCTCGATAAATAATAAATCTTCGATAGAGTGAATTAAATTGATTTCTCGAGGAAAGGAAATAGATGTTAATAACTTAGCTTCGAGACGAAAATAGAAATTCGAGCTGAAATATAAACTAAAAAAGAATTTAGAATTTAAATCACCGAAATAGATTTTCGATAAGAATAAAATTAAATGTATAAAATAAATCGAAACAAAAATAAAAATTTGTTTTAAATATAAGAAGAGTTTCCGAGAGAAATAGAATTTTAGGAGTTTGAAACGATTAAATGATAAATTCGTTTTATAATAATTTTAAGTATTACGAGTTAAATCATATACAAAATAAAAATATGAACATAACTTTAATTTATAAAATTAGGGGTGTTACAATCTTCACCACTAAAAAGAAGTTTCGTCCTCGAAACTAACAAAAACATAATAATGGAATGGAAAACAAGGTTATATCACTTGAACAAAATGAGAAAGCTTAACTCGTATTACAATCTCGTAAAAAAAAATTTACCACTTCAAACGTGATATGAAATCAAAATCGAAAACAAAATTTATTTCAAGATGAGTTATGCTAAGTTACCCAAAGTTTAAAATCATTTAAATTAATAAAACCGTAAGTTAAAAATAAAATTATTCGATAAAATAATGACGACACATAATATTTGTAAACGAACTCGAGGGGAAGAGTACCCAAATACTTTCAAGGCAACAGTAAAATGTTTTGATTAAGAAATTCGACAATATTTTTTTAAGACGAAACAAAATTTAGTTCTGAGAAATCAAGTTTTGTAGTTAGTAAATAAAAATCGAACCAGTCGTCAAACATTAATAGATTTAAAGTGTACCAGCAATAAAACAAAAACTTAGACATACAATTTTTTGCGAAAATTTTAAACAGTTTTACCTAGTAATCTTATAGAAATCAAAATATTAGCAATTATGAAAGTTTTTCGTAAAATTCGAACATGCTTGAAAATTGAAATTTGAAACAATTTTGAAATACTTTAAAATAATTTATTAAGGCATTTTGAAACAGCACTAATCATGTGTTATCAACCAAAAATAAAACAAAAACAAAGTATAAAGTATAAAGTTTTGCAATTTATAACTCAAAATGTTAAAATTTCACGATAGCCCAAAATTTTAAATTAGTCTACTGACCATAAAAGGAAAACTTAGACATACAAATTTTTTCGAAAATGTTATATCGTTTTACATAATAATCTTATAGAAATCAAAATATTAGTGATTGTAAAAGTTTTCGTAAACTTCAAACGCTTCAAAATAGAAATTTGAAACAATTTCGAAAAACTTTAAAAGAAATTATAAACGCATTTTGAAACAGAGCTATATATAGGTTATCAGCCAAAAATAAAACAAAAACAAAGTTTAAAGTTCTTAGGGGTATAACTCGAAAATGTTAAATTCCATGATAACCGAAAAGTTTAAGTTGATCAAAGTTTTTACAAAACGTGGCGTTTTAAAATTTGAAATTATGCCTCAAAATGTTAAAATTTCATGAAAATCAAAATTTTTTAAATTAGTCCGACTTTTCATAAAATAGGTTCAGGAAAAAAGGTAAACGGATAAATAGAGTCAAGGTCAATGACAAATCGAAACAAAAGTTTTCAAACCCGACAAAAAAGTCGAATGGATGAGCCGAAGAAGAAGTAGCATGCAGGATTTAAGAAAAGCTAAAGGGAGGACAAAATTGAGAGTCCAATAGAGCTCTCAAGAATTAGAGAATAAATTAACCATCTCGAGATTCCTAGAACGACTTCCACAAACACGGGTTCCTAATTACCATCAAATAATACTAAGTCCAATATTAGGCATTAGGTTGACCAACTCAGTTTTCAATCTCCAAAATTATCAGCTGCTATGACCTCTAATATAAAATCATATGTACATATCTAATCCTTCAATTAACATGATAAGGATCCACAAATGATTTAGAATCAAATCCATAATTATTATTCCAACGGTTAACAAAACATAACATACTCAAACTCGTAATCGTTAAGGCTTATAAATTCAAAGCTCATAAGGTCTGAACTCGAGGTATACTCCAAATTTCTCGAGTAAGAAACACTAAACAAAATCCACCAATTTACAATGCTCGGGTACGAAATCCTCAAAAATGATCACTAACATATTTATAATGCCACAAGTACAGAAGTTGGGAAAGCACAATGAATCCTCAAACACGCTCAAACCTATAGGTAATGGCGCAAACATTCACATCTTCAAACACGTCATTCAACTAAGATTTCTAAGAAGTCCACAAATGCCTAATTACAACAAGGCATCCACAATATTTAATAACTCAACGAAGTCACAATCTCGCTGGCTAAAGAATTCTGAATGGTAAATTTCATCAAAATGATTGGCATCAAAGTATCTCTCTAAAACCAAACTGTGATTGTGCAAGATAGTTCTCTTCTTCAAGGACTACAACAATTTGTCCAAGTTAGATCACTCAACTCCAAAGTTCATAGGTTACAAACTTAAACAACGATCAACGATCTAATCCTTAAGAAACACGGGTAATCTATGTCAACCAAAATTTCTAACGACATTAATGAAAACCTTTGATGATACCACAACACTCGGGCTAACATTTTAAACAATACTCTATGATCCCAAATATTCGTGATGCATCCATCAAATAAGCATTAGGTAAGAATTCCAAAGTAATATTATCAGTGACACTTAGTTCGATTGTAGGTTAGGTACTCGGTATCCATCAAATATGATATACTCTTACTACTCCAAAATGTCATTCAACTTTAAGTACTCTATATAATCATGTAACCTATAACCTAAGGTCAACACTTAAGGTACAATTCCATTAATTAACTAATACAATTCAAATCAACCTCAGAAAGCTTACTTGACTAGATGAAAAGATACAACTCACAATCCTCAAAGCATAGGTAATAAGGGTTTACTAAACCTCAAACATCTATAACTTTTCATGGGGTTCACTGAGACAGAATTTGGTCAAACCAAAGAATCTCAAGGGGAAATATGGTAAAGTAGGATAATTAATCGAAGAGTTATCACAAGAATGAAGACGAGAATTTAAAAGAGAAGAGTTAGAAAAAGTAGAGGAAGGAAGGAATCAATGATCCTAGATAACTAAGATCTAAAACGAGAGGAGAATCTTCGAGCCTCTAGAGTTTCACAAAAGAACTCGCGAGACATCATCATCTTCTCGTAGAGATACGAGCACACTAGTATTAGGTCACTCGATCAGGATCCAAAGTGATTTTACATCTGAGTCCGTTGCACCGTTAAGGAACTGGAATCTATTGTTGATCATTTGGCCTGTAGCTTAAGCAAACTGAACCGGAGCTGAAAAGTCACCATCGACATCTTTCTTGGAGCACCAAGTTGTCCACTCGAGTCAGCAGGCGTTGAGAGTTCTAAGCAGGTCTTGTCCCGATCTGGAGCAGCATCCTATCAACATCTTGATCATTCATCTTCTTCTTGATAAAAGAAACAAATATTAAATGCTAGTCATTGAGTTACAAGAACATATAAACCTAACAGTTAAGTCCATATTTTGTTTCTACCCATCTCTCACTAATATTTCTTTAATGTTGAAATCATTTACAAGTATTTTTCCTAGAATCAGGTGTAAGCGTCGCGAGCAACAATGCTCTGATACCAACTGTAATCCCCTAGAAATTCTAACGCAATACAGTGGCGGAAACACTGTGGAGTTGGGATTAAAACACACTGACAAACTATATCTTATTAAAAGAAATGATAAGTCAATACAAAGGCCTCTTTTTACAAAAGAGCTAAAAAGAAAATACTCCAAACAGGCTTATACCAATCCATAAATCATGAATGAAGAAAGAGTATGATCCACGCTACTCGCTAGCTTACACCCAAAACCCATCAGCAATTACCTGTCATGTTATAAACATAACAGCCACGTCACTGGGGAGTAACTCAGACGTTCTCCCAGCCATATTATATCATATGGAAAAATAATAGTATTATTATATCAAAATACTTTTTTGAAAAAAAAACATTAAAACGATATAATAAAAATAAGTTTTCAGCGAAACGTAAAGCACTTGCCAACCTGCAAGTCAAAATCAACCGATAATAATAATATTCAAAAATGACGTTAGGATAGACTTAGTGTAGAAGGCTAGACTTTCATCAGGAGAATACTAAAAACTAGATTCGAGAACTTAGTTCAGACAAATCAAACCTCAATCTCTAACTAGGCTACTCAACCATATTATCCCTAGTTTAAGATAATATGCACACCCCTCTTGAGCACCATAAATACTAAGTTCAACCCGACGACATCTTACACTGCAAGGCATGAGTTTAAGGTCAAAATGTACACACACTCCCGACCACCTGACCCTAGGCGTCCAGATAGGCAACGTTCGGGACCAAAGCGTGATGCTAGCTTGATCCCGAAGCCTCAATGTCTCGTCCCAACTCATCCTAGCGAAAACTAACCATCTCGATCTGTCGTATACCGAGTCCGACTAAGGAGTCGTTGATATAAGACTTACGTTGTGAGACGTTCGCTCAATGAGGTAAAGGAGTAAAAATGACTGTGAAATGTGGATTTGAAAAGGAGACACGCGATTGATTAACGTGCGTCGACTAACGTCGCATGTATTGTTCCCTAAGCGAAATGTGTATCGTTGTGGACTACATCGGAAGCCTACGGTATCTTCTTTCAGCCATAATGGGGTACTTGTCCTTAACCTTCTTAATTTGTGATAAATCGACCATATCGACTTGATACGAATATCGGAGCCCTTTTTATTGCAATGTCATTATCGGGTCGCATAGACAGTACGACTCTCGGATTGACGTCATAGGGTTCGTATCACTTCGATTGTCGAAAACAATTTATGCACGACATTCAATTACGAAATTGACATAGGGCATTTAGAGCGATATTTGAAAATGATATCGAAGACACTCGACAAAGGATTTCCACGATCGCGTTATAACCCGAGGGGTCAGGCGCACGCCATGAGGCGCCCTGACCCTTAGGCGCCTGGGGTGACGCCCCTAAAAAATGGGGCGCCACCTCCGGTGCGTCATTGTGCGAGGGTTATACGGACTTTGGGCAGAACCGATTATCGAATGTGTTTGATACGAAAATTCGATTGTCATCGCAAAACTTAGGTCGTTTATGTTTCGGCGTCGTAGTTTGGCCTTTAAGGCCTACGACGCTCGATTTAGCGTCGATTTTGAAAATAATTTTGTAATTAATATATTCGGTATTAATATGATGGAAATTTAAAAGATCGTTTTAGGGGTTTGACTCACCCTAAACAACCAATTATGCGGGGTAGCGAGATAAGCGATCGTCAACTCGAGTGCAATACTCTTGTGCCCGTGTTTCCTTATATATCTCATCACCCTTTGTATTCGGTACGTTAAAGGTGAGTATTTTATAGTTGGAAGTTAGTTGTTAGGAACGGAAAAGTAAAAGTTAGATGCGAGATTTAAATGTTAGTAATACAAAAAATTGAAAGTTAGTAATGTTAGTAGTTAGTATATAAACAAACAAAAGAGTTAGAGAATGGGAACGGGATTTGTACACCCTCAACCTACATGTCAATAGTCTCGGAAAATGGGCTCGTGGAGTATTCTCGTAGACACGGGAGCGGTTCGAGTATGTAGGTGTGTCAGGGTGTGTATATGGGTTGATAATTGTGGACATGACATAGGTCCACCCCGACGCGGCCACGCGCGGGTTTGGGAAGGCGAATGAATCTCCATATGAGATGGGTCGAATTGAAATTTAAATCGAAGTGGAGTCGCCACCGAACATTGTGGGAGTTCGGGCCCGTTCAAACCCACTCTATATCTTAGTGGGCCGTGCACAAAGTACGGCCCATTCGGATGTCAGAGTTTATTGGGTTCGTCCCTTTGCATTTTGATACCGATACCGACATTATCGGATATCGTGTATTGAATGACTCTCGTGCGACAACGGTTTCGGGCATCCGGAAATCGAGATTCTGAGTAAGGGGTGAGGGTACGTGTTGGGAAGTTCACAAAGAACACCCAACCCCGCCCGCACATTAGCGGCCTCTACTAAGATATCGTTTGATGTTTTAATATGCGTGTTAGTAATACGATGAAATGATATGCAAACATTGATTTGCCTAAACATGCGAGAATTTGAATGGGTTGCTAAGTCGGTTTAATGCATCTAAATTTAACGTCAAAGTTGTTTTAGAATGCGAGGTTCGTATTAGTATAATAAAACAAATGATGAAAAGAAATCGCTAAAAAGATTAACAAACAAGTTAGTAACGGTTTGTAAATCGAATAAAAGATATAGATATGATGACATGAATGATTTTGCAAAGATAATTCGCGTGATGGATTAAGCACGCGTTGACCGAGGTCATGAAAATATTTATCGAGATCTGAAATATGCTGAAAAGCTCGCTGTTTCGTTAAAGAAAAAGATGTTTGAAAAATTAAGACGAAATAGCTTTTTTATGTTACGACTTTCAGGGAGCCACGCGACCCGTGCAAGGAGGGAGCGACTCGCGCAGCCACGCGACTCGCACGTGGCGCGTGCGACTCGCGTGGCAGGCTGTTCTCGAGATCGTTTTTAGAAAATCGACAGTTTTGTTAAATCGCGTATAAATATGATATAATTTATACTCGACTTAAATTTGCGATATTCGTTATATTCGATATTCGATTATGGAATCGATATCAAATATTCGGAATGATTTTCAGAAAAGATACTTTGTAAATCGTGTTGAAAATCGAACTAAAAATATTAATTCTCTCCGCGTTGAAGTCGTCATATTTTGTTTTTTAAGACCATGTGACGATTTTCTTTGCATCAACGAGATTAATTTGATTCTTGTAGATACGATATTCGACTATATAGAGTCGGTATCATATTTTAAGAATGACCGTTTTATCTAAATAAAAAATTAGATAGTTGTTGCAATAATATCGTTATTAGAAACGATAAAAAAAATGTAAAAAAAGGTGATGAAATAAATGAAAAAAATGAGAGAGAGAGAGAGAGAAAGGAGAAGACGGGATTTTAATTTACACCCTCAACCTATATGCTTTACTTTCTCGGAACGGGGCTCGTCTAGTTGTGGCTAAGGCACAGGAGCGTCGAGATTATATAGGAGGAGTTATGGTGGTTTATAATTGGGAAGGGATTTGACGAGTTTTGCTCTCGGGTAAGAATTTCGGGTTGCGAATGTCGGGAATCCTATTGGATTTCTAGAGGAAAGATCGGAATATAATATGCCTAGTATTTCTGGAATTCCGAGTTGTAATTTTTGGGTCGGGATTTGGAATTGTTGTGTTGTGAATTGTTGATGTGTGTCGGGAATTGTAATTGTCGTGGATGTTGTAATTGTGTGTGCAAGGGGGTGTATTTATAGGAGAGGTTTCCGGCTTTTTCTAGGAAACGAAACCTGGCTTGGATGGGAAGAAACACCCACTTTAGATAGGAAAAGGTTGCTTGGAGGGGAAGAAACACCGGTTGGGGTGAAGTAGGATTCCGGTTTTTTTATGGAAAAAAGGAATCCGATTTTGGATAGGAAAAGCTTGCTTAATTCTTCTTCATTGCTGATTTTTTGTAGTATTTGACTCCAAATCAGATTCGTGAAAGCTGCGTGACAAATTTTTCCGCCTCGAAAATGTCTTTGACCGGGGTTTGACCCAGTCGCTAAAAGTCGGTTTTGCCCCTGGTGTCGGTTTTGACCCAAATTAGTCTTATTTGACTGGAAACGACCCACTGGGCCAGGATTTGAGGTCGGTTTCGTGAGATTTGTACTCCGTAAAAAGCCCAAACCAAATACTAACAATTTTGAGCCCATATTCGAGTATGTTAAAGCATGTTTGCGTCCGATCATCATCGGTTGTTTTTTGGAAACTGCTATAGACACCTAACGGCCAAATGTGGGTGTCTACAATAATGCTCTCGGTTTTCTCAGAATGAGGTTTCGAGAAATGAAAATGTTACCCCCGAAATGATAGACGTGAGGGTGTATATATAAGGTTTTTGCGAAATGTCATTCCTCAAGATTCGGACACCCGAAGTCTTGCGACTTAGTACTCGTGCGACCCCTTGAGGCGGCCCAGTTCTTGGGCGCCAGATGCGGGCAGTCGAAGTCGCGCGTATCGAAAGTTGCTCAAAATACGGATCGATATCCGTGTCATTCGAGGCATGATTTGTTTCCGTTTGACTTTGATTGATTGTGTACTTGGACGCCTTTATGGCTCTTTTGAGTTTTGGGTTTCGACTTTGACCGGGTTTGACTCGGTCGACTTGAAAGGACCCACTGAGTTTGGATTTGAGGTTGTTTTTGAGAGATTTGTACTCCGCTAAGTGCCCACGTCGGATATTATAGATTCTGAGTCCGTATTCGAGCGCTTTGATGCATGTTAACGTCCGATCATCATCGGGTGTTTTGTTGGAGACTACTATAGACACAAGCAGTCAAAATGCGGGTGCCTACAACCATTTTTCCCGAACTCCCTACTTATTAAAAAGTCCGACTAATTTAAAATTTCGATTACTGTGAAATTTTAACATTTTGAGGTATAATTTCAAATTGTAAACTCCTTGTTTCGTAAAATGTTTGCCCACCTTCAACTTTTTGGATATCGTGGAATTTAACATCTTTGAGTTATAATTTAAAAATGATGGTAGGATTTGTCGTGGATCCCGACACCAAATAAACCAACTAATCCTAACTAATAGTTAGAGTAAGTCCGGTCGAACCACGGAGACGGAAACGGTTTAGACAAAGGTTCACCTAAAGACTAGACTAGGTCACAAGGAAACAATAGAAGAGAATTATTGAGAATTGATTACTAACACGATCAGTAGGCTAAAAACAAGACTAAACAAGCAATGACAATGAAAGGATGATTAATTAAGACAAGACTAGAAACTAAAGATGACATAAACTAAACGATTCGATTAAAACTAGATTAAGACAACTAACAAGAGCAACAATGACTAAAAGGATGGAGAATTCAACAATATAAGGACTAGGATTAGGTCGGGTTCAAGGGTGATGAGATGATCAAGGGAGAGCAAAGGTGAAGGGGTAGTCAAGCTATCTAGGCATACTCCGGGCTCTCGCTCCGAAATCGACCTAGAGGCTCCCCCCTCTCGCGCAAGAACCCATCCTAGCAACATACAAGACCACACAAAGAAGGCAGACAACATGCATTTGCAACTACAAGTCATACAAACACTTCATCAAACATGACCTATGCATACAACCAAGAAGCAACCAAAACATCCACCAACAACCTACACAAACCCTTAATCACCCATGAAAGCACCCAATCCCCCTACTAATCCTAGCAAGAGGACTACTCACACATATCTAAAATAAAACAAGCAACAATTATGAGAGAACTTATGATAAAAACATTCATAATGAAAACTAAACAATTATCCACACAAAGCATAAACAAAGATTCAAACTTTAAATAAAAGAGAAGAAGAAATTATACCCACAACACAAGGAAGAATTAAAGGAGAGAACTTTGAATAAAATCAACCCAAGGGGATACTCAATGTTGTCAAGATTGAATAATCCACTACAAGTCTTCAAGAATCCAAAGATGAAACTAGAATTAACAATAAATTAAGGCTAAATGAAAAGTGATTGAAGAAGGATTAAGCTAAAATTAGTCTACAGAGGCAAAGGTTTATCTAGGGTTTCGTGCTTAAAACAATACAAGAAGTGGGTTAACACTTATCTGAATGGAGTTGATTGGAAAGTCTATCAGCCTCCCTCGGATGCAAGTTGGACCTGGAAGAAGATTTGTAAGCTGAAAACTGAACTGCAACCAGCTTATAATCAGGATGAATAAAGCACTGTACCTGGCAGAGAATATACCATAAACAAAGGGTACAAATGGCTCAAACCACCCACTGCTAAGGTGGGATGACAGCCCATGGTCTGGAATAAATGGACACTCCCTAAACAAGGTTTCATGGCCTGGTTATATCAGCATCAAGGCTTCAATATTAAAGATAAGCTCTTCAAACTCAACATTAGCAATGATAATTTGTGTTGTATTTGTGCTTCTGAAGAGAGAAAACTATCCAGTACCTCTTCTTCAATTATCATTACAGCAAAAGAGTGAATAGTCTGCTACACAACCGGACAGGAGTCCTGCTGCTTTATAGCTTTGTTCAGAACTGGACTAGGAACATAAATTACTCCAGACTAAGAACTGGAGTACTGCATAGCATCCTAAACGCTGTTGTTTATCACATCTAGTTGCAAAGGAATTATAGTAGACTTGAACTGACACTCACAATCCCAAGGAAATGTGTTGGTATGATTCAATATGAAGTCAAGGTCAAAATTCAACATCAATTGAAGGGTTAGCTGGCTAGGAAAGACGAGCAATGGATAAATAAAATAATGTGCTACCCTGTCTTTTCTAATTAGTTTTGTTGTGTGTCTGCAACATACAATTAAATGATGTAAATTGGTGCTTTATTCATTTATAAAATTTACACTTTACCAGAAAAAAATTAGGAAAATAGAACAAGGATTTACCATAAGAATGAAGATGAAAGTATATAAGAGAAGGATTAGCAGAAGCCGAGGCTAGAAGACAAGAATTAACGATCCTAGACTACTAAGGTCTTAACTAGGGGGTATCTTCGGGCCTTCAACGTTAACAAGGGAACTTGTTGGTCTTCCTCATCATCTTGTAAAGGGACGAGACACTAGTCTTGGTCGGTCCATCTGGATCCAAAGTGAAGTGAAGTCGCGTCTATATCTACTACACCATCGAGGAACTGAAACCTACTATTGATCGTCTAGCCTATAGCTTGAGCAAACCAAGTCTAGGCTGGGAAGTCACCATTGTATCTTGCTTTTAGCACCAAATTGTCCACTCGAGTCAGCAAGTGTTGAGAATGCTGGGTAGGTCCTTTCCCAATCTGTAGTAGAGTCACATCAACATCATCTTCGCTCATTTTCTATTTGGTCAAATGAAACAAATATTCAATGTTAATCATTGAGTTACAAAAACACATAAACCTAACAGTTAAGTCCTTACTTTGATTTCTGCCCATCTCTCACTACAATTTTACTAATGTTCAAATCCTTTACTGGTTTTTACCCTAAAATCATGTGTAAACGTTTGGAGCAACATGCTCCAATACCAACTGTAATCCCCTAGAAAATCTAACGAAATACAGTGGCGGAAACACTGTAGATTCAGGATTACAACACAATAATGTTATATTTTTTTACAAAAGAACGGACAATCAATACAAATACCACTTTTTACAAAACGGCTAAAATAAGAATTCTCCAAACGAGTTTATACTAATCCAAAAAATAATAGAAATGATAGAGTAGGATCCATGCCACTCGCTAGCTCACACCCAAAACCCAACAGCAAATATCTGTCATATTATAAACATAACAGCCAAATCAGTGGAGAGTAACTTGGACGTTCTCTAAGCCATATTATATTATAAGGAAAAATAATACTATTAATATATGAAAAAATTAAATGGAAAACATTAAAATGATATAATAAAAATAAGCTTTTGAAGAAATATAAAGCAATTGTCAACCTGCAAGTCAAAACCAACCGATAATAATAATATTCAAAAATGGCGTTATGGAAATGTTTAGTGTATAGGAATAGACTTTCACTAGGATATACTAAACTAGCTTCGAGAACTCAGTCAAAACAATTCAGATTTCGGTCTCTAACTAGGCAACTCAACTATAATAAGACGACAACTTATAAATACGAGGTTCTAGCTTAAATGAATATGCACACCCCTCTTGGAACACCAAATGTGCCCAGTTCAACCCAACAGCGTCTTACAATGCAAGGAACAATCATAAGTACATATGCATACACTTTTGAACACAAAAGGTGCTTAGTTCAACAAGCTATGTGCCTCAAATAGACACATCAGCCTTATAGTTGATTGCAAGAACGTAAGCCCCAAAATATATTAATCTAAACTGCACACTTGTCCTTATTCCATAAATCTAAAACACGCCATTATCAATATTCAAATGAGATAATAAATGTAAATAATATGATGATAAAACAAATAAACATTTTACTTAAAAAGGAAATGTTCTATTTATATAAATTTACTAATTTTAGAAATTTACTTAAAATGGAAATGTATCAAAATAGCATTTCTAACAAAATTAACACTTTATTAATATCGTTGTTATTGTGACTTAAAATATTTCCAAATTCATTACTGCAAATGTAAATCAAACAAAATAAGTTAATATATAGTCTGTTAAAAATAATTACGAAAATCGAGTTAAAATGATAAGTTTTAGAAAAGAAATGTTTAAGAAAATGATATCGAAATCAAACGAGTCGACGGGTTTTATTTATGAAACAAAACTTTTACAAAACTCTCAAATTAGTTTTAGGAAAAAGATTTCATTAATAAATAATACGAATTTTTACTAAAAATAATCAATCGTAAGCAAATGAGAAATTATTACTGAAAATATTCTTGACTAAAACTGTATTTTATAACAAAAAGACAATTTTTTTGAATTTATTAATATAAGTCGTAAAACAAAAATAATTTAATGAACAGCTCTCAAATAACAATTATAATACAAAAAAAAATTGAGTTAAAAATAATAAATTAACAAAATATGATGAAATTATGAAATCGATATTATTTAGTTACTAGTGTCACGACAAACAACAAAATATTATAACGATGATTAATGATAAAAATATAACGATTTATAAAACGATATCGAACAGTTGTAAAAAATTTATAAGACTCGCAATTTAAAATTGAAATTATATTTTTAGCAAATAATACGTAGCTAAGAATTAGAAAACCGAAGATAAAGTATCTACTACATACTACTACCTAACATACTCCCTCCATCCCACTATCTTCTTCCCACTTTCCTAAAAAGAAAATCCCACTAACATCTTCTCATTTACTTTATTTTCTTATTTAGTTAATTTACTTTACCATATTATCCTTCTCCATACTACCTATCTACACATTATGCCATTCATATTAGTTGAATTGAATCCACTTGCATTTATTTATGATATTTTCTCTAAAATTTGGACCCACTAACAATATTATATATTTATCCTTAAGAGATGTGCCCATATCAAATGGGAACATCTCTTTGGGATGGAGGGAGTACAATATAATTTCAAGTAATGTCCAAAAGTTACCTTAAGCCGACATCCAAAATGAACATGTACTCATCCTTCTTGATCAGTCCAACGTTCAAATCAGTAGCAATGTCTTTAAGCTCTATGACTGTAGCCTTCCAACCATGCTCCACCAGTTTGACGAAATGACAAAAGAAAAGAAAGAGAAGAGGTTGGATTCAGGTACAACAAATAACCTAAATAACGCAGAAAGCCAAAACTAACATGAATAGAGCGGAGTAAAGGGACACTCAAATTCGAGGTGAGGGAAGAACCAAGGGACGAGAGTTATGGATACAAGAGGGAAAGGAAAATGATGTGTCAAATAGAAACCCGAAGGCCAAACATAATAGAGTCGAGTAAAAAACAACAACCACACAGTAGTAGCGGACAACAACAATAGAAATCAGTAGACAAGAAACTCGACATCGAAACCGAGTGAAACAGGGGCACGAGATGCAACAAAAATAGCCCAACAGACACAAGTACAGAAGCGATGATATATAGTTGCAGCAACCAACAACGATAACTGGCAATACAATGACAATGGCGGGACGAAAAGAAGAAGGAAAGGAGGACGAGAAGAAAGGGAACCAACAAACAGCAGTAAACAATGACGGTAGAAAACAATAGCAGCATAGTAATTCCAGCAATGAACTGCGCCACAACATCCAAGAGTGGCAGTACCAGCAATAAAAATAGAAGGACGAAATCAGCAGAGACAAATGATACATCAAACAAACAGCAGCAATAGTAACATCAGGCAGCAGCGACACATAACAACAATGGCCTAAAAAGCAACGACAATGACAGTAGCAAGAGACAACAATCGTGAGCAGCAGTACAAGGAATAGAAGAAGAAGAAGAAGAAGAAGAAGAAGAAGAAGAAGAAGAAGAAGAAGAAGAATAAGAAGATTAATAAGGGGAAAAACTGATTAACAAGACAACAACAACAGGTGGACGACAACAGTAACAACAGTACTGACGCAAAGCAACAACAACAATAACAACAACGACGACGACAAACCACAGAGAACGACAGCATCAATGCGATCGAAAGAGTAACCGAGCAAGATAGAGAGAGATAGCGAAAAACAAACAAAAATGAACCTGAACAAGATGACAACAGAGCACGAAAAGAAGGGGAACAAAGGCAATGATCTGGGTGGCTGAGGCCGGAGTATGCGATGTAGGGAAAAGGAAAGAAAGGGGAATAAGGTTGAAGGCTGCGACAAGTAGAAGATAATGGTGATAGCTGAAGAAAAGTGAAGAAGAAATAGAGGAGGCAGGGAGTCGGGTTAGTGTGAATAAGGGCAACAACAACAATGAAAGTCCACCCAAGTTCATCCAACTTCATTTTCCATTACGTCACTACCACATCACTTATCTACAAACTCAAACTCCATGAAACCAATGTCAACAATAGTAGAAGTTCATCCAAGTTTATAAATGGATCTCACCCACAATCCACTCACCACGTAAAATTAATTTCTACCCAAAACATTTCATTTTTACTTTAACATCATAATATTTGTTTTAATAAATGTCTGATAAAATTAATTACTCCATAAACTTTTAAACAACAAATCTTAATTTTAGTAGCACTGTACATGTGTAGTTACATGCATTGTGTCATCTTATCAATTTTTTTACCGCTGTGCAGTCACTTTCATTCTGGCATCTTATCAAATGAGTCACATGCCATCTTATATAACTTCATATCTTCATCACAAAATTTCATTCCACTCTCATTCAAACAACTCTCATCCTAAAATTTCAAAAATCAAACAACTCTCATTGAAAACAATATCGTAAAGGTGGACTCACTGGGATGATGAAGTTAGAATGTTTCAAAGATTTTTTTTTGTTTTTGGTAAAAGGTAAGTATATTAATTAATCACAAAATTAATTACAAATAAAAGGATTCGACTTATGAAAGCCAAATTTTTAGAGTTCATCTTACCTTTCTTAATATTTCTAAAATACATAACAAGCTCTTCTTTAGCATTCTTTCCTACTACTTCGGGCCTTAATAATTGATTGTCGATCCTTCCTCGGTTCATTTGATGCCAAATATGATAGACGACAGCATTAAGAATTCCATTAATAACCGCTCGTTTCATCTTTGTCCAAATTTCATCAAGAATCATACTCCAAATTTCATTACCCGTCTGAACCTCATAATGCCAGAAACAATGTACTAGAAAATGTTAAACTGTACACCACTGTTAACAATGTTGGGGTCCATCGTATCCGGAAATGCAGCATCTGTGTTAGCTCCCCCGGTTTTGTACAATGCAACTATAGGTAATATATACTTCATTATTCATTTAATAAATCACCTTTATAATCTTTCATTTGAAATTAATACTATATTTTTTTACTTATAATTTTGCAGATTCATATCTTCTAAAAGCTAATGAACATCGTATGTTGAGGAAAGAAGTCGTAGAAATCATTCATAGATTGACTAATGTCATGAAATTTGAACCTCTGTACGATCTATTGTTTGGGGATGGAAGATTTTTTCTACCACGCCACCGGATTTATTTTTGTGATGTGTACAATGAAGTTACTATGGAGGAAAAATTAGAATTCTCAGCGACTCAAGAACAACAAGCTGACCGCCTAAATTTTTTTCTCTAATGATAATACTTCATTTGATGACGACAACTCCTACTAAGTATAACTTGTTCCGCACAATAATGTTTAATTAAGTTGTTGTTTAATTTAACGTTTTATTCCATGGTTTTGTATTACTATGTGTAACTTGTTTTAATTAGTAATGTTTAATTAATTAGTATTTTATTTTAATGTCTTGTTCTATGGGTTAGTATTAACGAATCTGTATAATTATAATGTTTTGATTAGTAATGTTTAATTAAGTTGTATTTTATTTTAATGTATTATTCGATGGGTTAGGATTAACTTATTTGTATAATTATTATGTTTTAATTAGTAATGTTTAATTAATTTGTATTTTATTTTAATGACTTATTCGATGGGTTATTATTAATGTATTTGTATAATTATTTTAAGAAGATATTTATTTGTTCTATTGTGTCGGGTTCGTACAGGGTGCACATTATTTATTTAATGTTTAATCATACACTACTACAAATCCCTTAGTTTCTTGACACTCTAAGCTGGACGCTTTTATAAGTGTCCACCCTTCATTTTCCTTGTCGACCCTTTCATGCGTCAAGAACTATATTCCTCCAAAATTTTGATATCTTCTTTATATTAAAGAAGTGTCCATTTAATCCTAAGTGGCACTATCCTATGCTCCCCATTTGAAAATAGAGCTGATTTTTACCACTTTGTTGTTTCAAGTGTATTTAGTATTCAATTGTGCATTGTAGATTGTAGATAGGTGTGAATGCAAATGTAATTACTGCATTCATTACTCTACCCGTCATTACTCACCGTGATGCATCACCCGAAGCAGCCACCATTAACTTCACTTCCTCATTCCAATAACCATTTAATCCATCATCTTCATCAACCTTGAAAAGGATGAAGTTACACAACTATACATGTACATTCATTCTCGATGTAAATCACGGTTAATGACTCATTTGAAAAAATTCAAAAGTGGCTCTTTATTATAACAATACTCATTTATTCACCTCTTTGGAAATAGAGTGCAAGTCTTCCAATGGAAACAATACCAATTTTTGCTCTACATATATATCAAATTGGATTTATTATCTCTTCATATTTCAAATCTTTTTTACAAATCAATTTTCTGATATTTAGTTGATTTCATGTACTGAGTCATTTTTTTCTCTTAATTCATTCGAAATCAATCTTATTATTTTTGTGATTTGATTTGATGCAGATGATGAAGATATATTAAAGAGAGATGAAGATATTATAAAGAAAATAAGATAAAAATGAGGAAGGTATATAGAGAAAAAAAAATGCAGATGGAGATACAAGTCAACAATAGTACATCGAAGGTAAAAAAAAAATTTCCGTATAAGATTATTTATTCAATCAAAATTTTCAATTATGTATTTTTCAAATCTTAATTATCCATTTCCATAAAAAAAAAACTATGCATCTTCAATTTAATTGAAATTTCAAATATAAAATTTGAAAAATGTGAATTCTAATTTTGTTCGTAACTATAAATTTCTATTTTTTTTCATATTAATTTTTAAAGATTGTTAGATCAAAATAAAGTCCGAGTTTAGATTAATTTTTAGATTAATCCGGATCTTTAATTAGGTCAAAATAAAGTTCGAGTTTCAGTTCAAATCCACAATATCATATTAAGAAAGAATAAAAAAGATAGAAAATCCGGTAAAGTGGAAGAAAAAAGGCATGTATTTTCTTGGTAATTTTAATAATTGTTTGAATTCAACAGTTTTTAGGCCGTTTTTTTTTAATTCAATCGTTTTTCAAAAAAAAAATCATTCGCATACTTGCATAAAGTGACCATTATTTTCATAATTGCATGCTTTCATAATTATTTCCTTCAATATTATTATCTTTTCCAATCATATATTGTTGAAGATTACTCCGTATTTACTTTCATTATGAATAGTGGCAGTAAATTATCGGGTCGAAATACGAATTGATAATATATCATTCGTATTTCGACCCGATAAAATACGAATTGATTTCGACCCGACCAAGCTGATCTCGGATGTTGATTCCGAGACGGGAAAAAGGGCCTGGAGGAAGACTGTCAAGTGGACTGACAGTCAAGGAAAGATCTACAAGCTGGTCACCGGAGAGGGAGACATGCCTGAGTCTGAGTCCGAGTCTGAGTCGGAGTCTGAGTCGGAGTCTGAGGTCGAGTCTAGAGAAGTCGGTGCTAGAGTCACTCCTGTAACCCCCCTCCCTTCTATCATTCCTGCTGCTGGCACTTCGGGGTCTGTCCCGAGTGCTTTACCAATTCCGCCACTGACCAATGATCAGATGGCTGCTCTCTTTGAGCTGTTTTCCAAGTTTTCAATCAATAATAACAACCGTTCTGCTTACGACTTGTCTCTTTTAAATCCTGCTTTCAAAAATGATTTATGCTATGACATTGAGAAATCCGACGAACAGGTACCCTTACCTCCACATCTGATCGAGCAACTAGAGCAAAGGGAATCCCGGAATCTGGTAATTGAAGAGACCAAATCCATAAACGTGGGAACAACCTTAGAGCCTCAGATACTTAAGATAGGTTTATCCTTAGATCCCGAGGAGAAACAACAGTTTATAAACCTTCTCCAAGAGTTCAAAGACGTCTTCGCGTGGTCCTACAAGGACATGCCGGGGATAGACCGGGAAATAGCCGAGCACCACATACCTATTAAAGACGGGTGCAAACCGGTCAAACAGAAGCTTCGTCGAATGAGGCCCGAGTGGTCTCTCAAAGTAAAGGAAGAAGTCGACAAACAGTTCAAAGCCGGCTTCATACAAGTGTCCGAGTATCCGGACTGGGTTGCAAACATCGTGCCGGTTCCTAAAAAGGACGGTAAGGTGCGGGTATGCGTCGATTTTCGGGATCTTAACAAAGCAAGCCCGAAGGATGATTTTCCGTTGCCACACATCGATATACTGGTGGATAACACGGCCGATCATGCCCTTCTGTCATTCATGGACGGGTATGCCGGATATAATCAAATCAAGATGGCGGAAGAAGACATGAGTAAGACTACCTTCACTACACCTTGGGGTACTTACTGTTACACCGTCATGCCATTTGGTCTCATTAATGCCGGGGCCACATACCAAAGGACCGCTACCACCTTACTACATGACATGATGCATAAAGAGGTAGAGGTCTATGTAGACGACATGATCGTCAAATCCAAAGAACGGGACGGTCACATCACCGCCCTAAGGAAATTTTTCACCCGATTGCGCAAATACAACATGAGGCTAAACCCTCAAAAGTGCAGTTTCGGGGTAACGTCAGGCAAATTACTGGGTCATATCGTTAGCCAACGAGGTATCGAGGTCGACCCAGCTAAAATCAAAGCCATTACCGAGATGCAAGCTCCTAAAACCGAAAAAGAAATAAGGGGATTTCTCGAGAAAGTCCAGTACATTAGTCGGTTCATTTCCAAGTGAACCAATTTTCAAGAAACTGAAAATAGGGGAACGAATACTATGGGATGACAAGTGTCAGGCTGCCTTCGACAAAATCAAAGAAATTCTGTCTGCTCTGCCAGTTTTGATGCCACCTCAACCCGGTTTGCCTCTGTCGTTATACCTAACAACGACCGAGACAGCCATGGGGGCTATGCTGGCTCAGATAGTTGACTCTGAAGAACGAGCCATTTATTACATCAGCAAGAAGTTTTTAGAGTATGAGTGCAAATATACCATGCTCGAAAAGACGTGCTTGGCTCTAGTCTGGGCCACTAAGAAGCTTCGACACTATATGCTCAGCTATGAGGTTCATGTCCTATCCAAGATGGACCCGATCAAGTACCTCTTCGAAAAGCCTATCCTTAACGGCCGGATTTCAAGATGGACTCTCATGCTGGCCGAGTTCGACCTGAAATTTGTACCGTTAAAAGCTATTAAGGGACGGATAGTAGCTGAATTCCTCGCTGATAGCCCGGTAACCGAGGAAGGACACACCGACACTTGGTCCTTCCCAGACGAAGATATTTTCCATACCGATGCCGAAACATGGGATTTATACTTCGATGGAGCATCTAATTTTCGAGGGTTCGGAGTCGGGATCCTCCTAATTTCACCAAGAGGGGAGCATACTCCCGTCTCCATCAAACTGGACTTTGATGTTACCAATAATGCAGCAGAGTACGAAGCATGCATTTATGGGCTACAAGCCGCCGCCAACCTAGGGATCACAAATCTCCGAGTACATGGCGACTCATCCTTGGTCATTAACCAAGCACTTCAAAAATGGAAGACTCGGAATGCTAATCTCGTGGCCTACCAGGCACGAGTAAGGGATCTCGAGAAACAATTCCAAAAGGTAGAGTACATATACCTGCCTCGGGAAGAAAATCAGTTTGCGGATGCACTCTCAAAATTGGCGTCTCTACTGAACATTCCCGACCACGTGACCAGTATGCCAATTTGTGTCGAAAGACGATCTGAGCCGGCGTACATCCATGACATCGAAGATATCGAGATCACCGATCCCGAACCATGGTACCAGGCTGTGTTAAAATACCTGACAAACGGAGAGTATCCTCCCGGGACGGAAGGTCGAGCCAAAAAGGCCTTGCGAAGGCTAGCCACCCAGTTCATCCGTACTGATGACGGGCAGCTGTACAAAAAGACAGCACAAGGGGCTCTTCTCCTTTGTGTTGACAAATATAAGGCCGAGAAAGTAATGGCCGAAGTACATGATGGCGAAAACGGTCCACACATGAATGCTCACATGTTGGTCCGAAAAATCATGAGGCTCGGGTATTACTGGAACACCATGGAGGCCGACTGCCAGTTATATGTCAAACATTGCCATAACTGCCAAATCTTTGGCAACGTGCAACATATGCCGCCATCTCTGCTCGATACCATGACGTCACCTTGGCCATTCTCAACATGGGGTATCGACATAATCGGGAAGGTGAATCCCTCCGGTACTGGCGGGCACTGCTTCATTTTGGTAGCTATCGACTATTTCACCAAATGGGTCGAAGCTAAATCATATCGCGTCCTCAATGCTAAACATGTCGCCAAATTTATCCAAAACAAGATAATATGTCGGTATGGAATCCCGCATGAATTTATCAGTGATCATGGAACCCATTTCCAAGCTGAGACCGCGGCCTTACTGGCTAAATACAAAATTCAAAGGCACACGTCCTCGCCATACCGTCCCCAAACGAACGGAGCAGTAGAGGCAGCTAATAAAACGATGGTCACCATACTCAAAAAGATGGCTGATAATTACCGAGACTGGCCCGACAAAATACCTTTCGCCCTATGGGGGTACCGGACATCAATTCGCACCGCAACCGGAGCAACGCCGTACTATCTAACTTACGGGATGGAGGCAGTCCAACCAGTGGAGCTAGAGGTACCGTCCCTCAGAATCCTGCTAGAAAGTCAAGTACCCGAAACTGGCTGGGTTCGAGCACGGTACGATTCGTTGGTTCTACTAGACGAACGACGGTCCCGCGCTCTCAACAACATCCAAATCTACTAAAAAAGGATCCAACGGGCCTTCAACAAGCGAGTAAGGCCCATAAACATTAAAGAAGGGGACCTAGTCCTTAAGTCTGTTCGAGCTTTGCTACCAGTTGATCCAAGGGGAAAATTCAAACCCAACTGGGCTGGGCCATACCTGGTGAAGAGGATCCTATCAGGGGGAGCAGTAACACTGACGGACCTGGACGGGAATGAGTTTGTCAACCCAACCAACCTGGACCAGCTGAAGCGTTACTACCCTTAGCCATTTCTCAATGTCATTAGCATTTTTTTTTATCAAAATCGTTTATTTTACAAAAAGCAAGTCAATGAGCTAGAATTATTTATTCTACTGTCGCGAAACACCTTGAACCATTAGTCTTGGTGTAATTCGAGATTGCAAATTTCCTAAGCCTGAACTACGTCTGGTTTGATTCTGCTAATTGCGGATACGTAGGCAGCCCCTCAAAAGGGCACAACCAATGCAATCGAGAAAAGACAGGAACGGTTTAATAATAAACTTCCTTTTATTAGTTATCACAAAAAAAAAGCCCCAACGAACTTGGGAAAAGTACAAGCGCAGGAATTCAAAAAAAAAACTACAAAAAAACACACGACAAAAATAGTAATAATATTTAAATAATAAAACTAAGGACTCGGTATTTAGGGCATCTTGCCCTTCCCTTTGTCCTTGGCCTCTTTAGCCGTCCACTGACGACGACGCGGAGGAGAGCGTTCCCGAATCACCACAGGAACCTCTTTAGCCCGGACTCGTTTCTTGGAACTCGAGTCCTCATCCACCTCGACAGGCCCAAGTCGGGCCCTCACAGGCTCAGGGAGCCGGTCACGCGGACCTAATCGGTCCCGGGCCGCCAGCCTTGGCCCAAGTCGCCGCTCCAAGTCAGTCTGGGGGCTTTGCCGCCCCCGCGTGCCACTAGCACCGGCATCTTTAGCTCGAGTCTTAGTATGTGACTTAAGACCCGACTCTAATCGGACTAAGGTAGCAGGGGTCTCTCCCTCATCGTAGAATCCCCTATTGTCCTTTGCCGTCTCCCGACGGACTAGTTCGAAGGCCTCATCGACCTTCAGAGCTTTGCGAGCCTCCTCGGACTCCTCAGAAGTCCATTTCTCATAGGCTCGAGAAACCCAAGCAGATTGGCAAGGGTTGGGAATAGTCCATGTAGGACGAGTGAACCATCTCTGCAACCAGGTGTCGCACATAGCGTCCGTCAGTTGGAGCGAGACGCTAATGATGGCTTCAGTCTCAGGAATGCGCTGAGACGAACCGAACTGCCTTAGGATGCGGTCCGGGTAGATGTGAACTGTCCAGTCAAGGGACAGGAGCACAAGGTAACGAGCTTGGTCCCTCTTGGCCAACCCCGTCAGCTTGGAAAGGAACCACCAAGCAACCGTCCATCTAATCAATGGGCCACCGTGGAACACCAATTCCTCGTCCCAGTAAGCTCGATTTATATGGTGATTCGAGCTTATCCGGCGCCCCCTAGAACTGATTTGGCTGCTACGGTAGTTGGGAACGCTCGGAGGAGGCTCTATGATCGATAAGCGCTCCGACAGCCAAACCTGCAAAAAGTATACGCAGAATTTATGAGCAACGGAATGGTTCGCTACAGCCCACTCGATCGAGTATACCATCTGACTCGATCGAGTAAGGCTCCCTAAGACAACCAGAAGCTCGTCAGGTATGACACTCGATCGAGTACACCATCTGACTCGATCGAGTAAGCCCTTCACAGACCGGCAGAAATACTTTACAAACATCACTCGATCGAGTGATAGGTCCACTCGATCGAGTGACTTACGGACCTCAAGAAGCCGCGAAACAAAAAAGAGAGAAAAGCAAAATTGAAAAATCGAGAGACATATACCTGCAGAATAAGGGTGCTCCCCGTCAATTGCCGGGTTGGGTCAAGTCGCCTAGCATCCAGACCCATGATGAGTTCCCCAGTGGCTAGCCAAGCAGGGCTATGACCAGTCTCCATCTGGTCAACCACTCCAATCAGCCTAATTTGACCCACGCATGAGTCAGCATCCATCAACCCCTCGAAAACATAGCGGTGCAGCATGCAGAACGCGAAAGCCCTACGCCTGTGAGAAGACGTAGCCCTTACATCCTGGCTGTTCATGAACTTGTCAGCCAAATCAAAGAGGGAGACAGTATCTCCCCGCACCATTCGATCTGTCTCCGCATGAGACAGACCTAGGAAGTCCCTCAGTCTTCTCCTCGGGTCCGGGTAGAACGGCGGGATGGCGGGATGAGCAACAGGGCTCCAACCCCCGATAGCTGCGATCTCCTCGGGAAGAGGGCATATTTCTCCCCGCGGGAACGCAAAGACGTGGTGGGTAGTATCCCAAAGCGCCAAACAAGCATCCAAAAAGTGTGAATCAGGCACCAGACGCCTAAGAGGAAATAGGCTGATAATCCCCATTTGGGTCAGCTGAATCCTATCCTCGTCCCGAAAATGCTGGGACCAGGCAAAAAGCATTGAAGTGAGATGCTCAATACCCATGGCAGGAACTTGATTTCTCTTGAAAGACTGAGAGATTTTTTAAGAGAAGAAGAGTTTTGATTTGAGGTGCAGTAAGTTGAAGCAGGAAGACCTGTATTTATAATAGGGAAGCCTGGCAGTAACCCTGACTAACCCTGCCTCAGCAAACTGGGCCCCAGCATGTGCAGGCCTGACTTCAACCCAGAATAGGAATATAGTTGTCCCGAGCTTTCCTAAAATTTTCTAAGAATCCTGATAAAAAAAATCTCTTTTTCAAAATTTTCGGCTTTTCAAAAATTCAGCACTTTTCCCCAGCACGAGTTGGTGTTCTGCCTATGTGTTACATGCAGTTTATCATGTGTCAGCATACAGGTACACCCCAAGACTTCAGAAGCAAGTCTCCGCGCGACCACCTCACTCCCCAGCGTGAGTCAACGTTTATCCCAGAATGCTACAGTCAAAGCCATGATGTATCAGCATACGGGTACTCCTACACCTCCAAAAGCAAGTTTTACTCCCCAACGGAGCTACCACCGGCAGGACAGGTATGACCCTCTGCTTATGGCTGGCGAGCCCTTCACGCTAGTCTACTGGACTATAAACGACCCGACCGGAAGGCTGCCAGGTCGTAATCTGCGATTGGCCTGGTAGCTACTCTGACTTTCGCCTTGTCCAAGCCTCAGTCAGAGTGGGGGCTCTGTAGACACCCGCATTTTGCCTGCTAGTGTCTATAGCAGCTCCCGACAAACACCCGATGATGATCGGACGCAAACGTGACTTAGTATACTCGGATTTGGACCCGAAATCAATAATATCTGGCATGGACTTTTAGCGGAGTAATAATCTCACAAAACAGACCTCGAATTCAGGCCCAGTGGGTCGTTCCGAGCAAAATAAGACTAATTTGGGCCAAAACCGACACCAAAAATAAATCCCGTCTTTTGGCGACCGGGTCAAAACCCGGTCAAAGACGAACCCGTCACAAAAACAGCCCAAGTACACCTTCTAGAAGCTGGCGCCCATTTCTAAATTCAAAAAAGATCACACAATCAACCAAGTCAACACCTTCCTCTTTTACCTCGATTTACCTTATCCACTCGATCGAGTGGATTGACCCACTCGGTCGAGTGGAGCGTCAAAAATCGGATCAGGCCCATTTTCTAGGGCACTCGACCGAGTGCACTAGGGCCACTCGATCGAGTGACCCTAGGTCGTGGGGTAAACTCTATAAATACCCCCTCAAACCCTTTGCATTTCAAGTTTTACCTAATGCAAAACTACACCAAGCTATTACCCTATCCTCCTACACTCTACACACTACAACCCAAAGCAAGCACACACAAAACCAGTCCCTTGTCCCTCGATAAACCGACAATTCATCCACACACACAACACCATAACTCACATACATCCTCAATACTCCATAGTCCCGTCACTATTCGCGAGTCCATTTCCGAGGTCCTTACTAAGCATGTATGTTGAGGGTATCCTAAACCCCATTTCGATCTTTGTCCTCTTTGTTTTACGTTTTTTTGTATCGTTAATATTATATTTATACTAGTATTGTAACTCTAACACACTAACTCTAACATCCTAACCTTTACATTTTCGCATACTAACTTTTCTATTTCGCGTTTCTAACATAACTATCATACCGCGTATATATATATATTAATACCGAAAATTCGGTTTCGGATGCGTTTGACTATAATTGTCGCCTAAAGTCCGTCTAATCCCTTTACGAGCAACGACGGAGGTGGAGCCCTTTCGAGGAGCCCCGCCCCAATGTACTCAAGGGCGTGACGTGATCGCGACTAATCATAGTTGAACGCATTCGATCCCATTTTAATTAGTGCGGAACCCGTTGACACGAAAACCGACATCGCATAACTCGAAAAGGGTTAGTTTCGATGTCGTGACGTAGAGGGAAGCATTCCGTTACTAATTCAAATTTTCTAACGTAAACGTTTTCATAAAATCCCGACAACGGTATTATAATCGTACATGTACACGATTATAGTACCGGAGGTCGAGTTAAATTCACATCATGCGATATTTGTATTTAACTCGATCGACCGTCGTTTTCAACCTCAAAAAATGAGACGAGTTGACACTCGTACAGGAACTACTCGACCGAGTGCATAGGCCACTCGATCGAGTAGCGTCCACCAGGCTGGGCAGACCCTTTTTCGAGGGGCTACTCGACCGAGTGCTTAGGCCACTCGATCGAGTAGCGTCCATAACACTGGGCAGAAACTTTTTTGAGGACGCACTCGACCGAGTCAGACCAGACCGAGTGGGTCCTGTAACCCAGAAAACCGAGGGCCTTGACACACACTTTCAAGCCTCGTCTTTTTTATCGACATTAGTCATCACGTGTAAAGACTATCACGTGACTATTCTATTTTCAAAACCATGCACATCACGACACCTTAACGACTTCGATCAATTTTTTTTTGACGTGATAAGTCGGGACAAGGCATCGAGGCATAGGATCGGGCTAGCATCACGCTTAGGCCCTATGCCTCCGTCCTTCGTTTGATGTACAACCCAATGTACATTTAAGCGGGGTTAGTCCACTTACACATTTCGTGGTCAAGTTTACATATGGGTCCGTCCCTAACTTTTATTTATTTATTATACTATTTCCTTATCGCTTATATAACTTTTGTATTGGCCGGGTTGTATTTCCGCCCGTGTAACTTGTACGTTATTTACGTTTGAGTTTCATTTATTTACTTGCTTATCGCTTTATAAATGAACCTCGCATGCTAAACCATTTCGACTATAACCAATATGCATTAAATGACGTAGTTAACCAATAACTCATATGCTTAGCCCGAAAACGCTGTTTGCATATCATTTAGTCATTTTACTAGCGCGCTCACACGAACACGAACGATGTCTTAGTAGAGGCCGCCATGTGCGGGCGGGGTTGGGTATCCTCAGTGGGCTTCCCAACACGTACCCTCACCCCTTACTCAGAACCTTTGGTTTCCGGATGTCCGAAACCCTTGGCGCACGAGAGTCATTCCATATACGAAAGCTGGTTTAAACGGTATCGATATTGCAATGCAAAGGGACGAGCCCAATGAACTCTGAAATCGAAGTGGGCTTACTCTGTGCATAGCCCATGACGACATAGAGTGGGCTCGTATGGTTCCGAATAACCACAAAATTCGGTGGCGACTCCATTTTGACTTAAATTTCGAACCCGAGAACAATCTCACCACGAGATTCATTCGCCTACCCAAACCCGCGCGTGGCCGCGTCGGGGTGGACCTACGTCATGTCCACAATTTGGCGACTCCGCTGGGGATACCTGATGTACCACATGTCATCGGGGTTCCTAGGGTGAGACTCGAAAAGAAATCGTTCGAATATTAGTGTGCGCGCATTAGTTTAATGGTTCATGCATAACCCAAATTTTGCCCGGGCCGGTTACTTGTGACCGACGTCCCACTATACCACGGTGCATTCCTACATGGGTGCGCTAAAGACTTCGATGGCGGAACTCACCGGGGTTTTACGGCAGGTCCTAGTTCCCAATCGGCTAGGAAGTCCGTCCCGTTTCGTGAGAATGCGATCGTCGTTGGTATAGACCCTACTTTGACCGACCGAGACTTAGTGTAAAGCATACATAAGCGTCGTTATAATGCTTGCTTGACTATGTGCTGCTTGGTTTCTGTGTCATTTTTCAAAAACCGTCATTTCAAAAAATGCATCTTTTCAAAAAAAACACCCAAATTTTGAAAAAAAAAACCCGAAATGCTGTCCGTTTCGGGACTCGTCTTTTCAAAATATCCAATTTTCAAAACTCGGAATGCCGCCGAAATTTAGGATCAAATGATTTGACTCAAAACGTCCTTTTTCTCTAGTCGGCATGCTGCCCGTTTTAATTCATGAGTTTCCAACACCATCTCGATTTTCTGAATTTTCAAAATTCTAATCTTGGTTTTCGAAATTCCGTCTTTTTTTTTTGTTTCCAAACTCTCGGGAATTCATCCACTCATTTTACATTCAAATTTCAAACATCCAACTATCCTAGTAAACCTTCCTTATTATAGGACCTACCGTCTAGCCGTGTGTCGGGTCCTTGCATAGTATGTCGAAGGTCTATAGCGTCGAAACTCCGCTGATCCTATATCACGAGTTTCCCCCCTTTCCCGAGTCCGCCTTATCTGTCAAGGCACGACCGACCCGCGTAGGGCATACCCCTACAAAGGAAAGTCCGTCCATACACTCGAGTCAAAAGTCTGGGAAAAAGTCTCACGTGGACCTTCCTTCGAACGGGATTAGGCCCACAAAGCCAAAATCCTAAGGAAGTTATACCACCCATCGAGTCATCCGTCTAGATGTCTTTCTCGAGTCTCTAGTCTTCTTTCCTAGTGTCGCTCGGGATGTACTTTTCCTCTCTTTTTTTCCGAGATCTGGGTTCAGTTTCTGATTACGCGGTGTTCTTACAGACAGGCCACCGGCAACCAGACACGCTCGAAGGATGGCTACTTTGAACAGCCTGCAAACCGCTTTGGACGCCATGGTCGCAAAGCAGACCGACATCGAAGCCCAACTGACCGAAATGAGGGCTGGCCAAGTGGCCATTGTTGCTCGCCTAGCTACGGTGGAGCAAAGGGCTCCTAATGTCGAGACTGCTGGGCCCATAACTGAACTGGTTAGCGCAGTACGCCGACTAGAAGAACAAGTCCATTTGACTGGGAGTAACAATATCCACCGGGAGAATAGCCGAGAGTACTCCACGGTGAGTGACAAGCTGCCGCAAACCTGAATCTCACAGGTTTGCCCATGTTTGAGGGAACTGAAGACCCGTTACTACATGTGCGGGCCTTCAAGGAATTCATGGCCATCAAGGGAGTGGACTCATCCATGTTCAAGAATCTCTTTGCTGCATCCCTTGAGAAGCACCCACGGGCCTGGTACTATAGGCTAGACCCGAAAAAATACCCTACATGGGATGATGTGGCTACCGAGTTCGCTCGGAACTATGCTGACAACACCGAGATCCAAACCACAATGCGATCTCTGGAGGTTATGGCCCAAGAGCCAAAGGAAGGTTTCACTAAATACCTTCAACGCTGGAGGGCCGAGAGCGTGAAATTGGTCGATAAGCCCAATGAGAAGACTTTGGTGGAGGCTTTTGTCAAGAACCTCCTCCCTTCCTACCGGGTTCACCTCCGATATGCTGTCATACCCAATTTCACCACCCTTACTGAAATGGGTATGAGGATCGAAGACGACCTGAGACTAGAAGGTCTCACCAAGGCCGCTAGCAAAGGGTACCAAGGGGCCTCTTCCTCCACCACTAAGCCCCAGGCTGCAACTCGCAGCATTTTTGACGCGGTTAATCTACTAGATGCCCCGTCCAAGAAGAACACCCCACCTCGGGTCTTCACTGATATAGGTACTGCCTATACCTATGCCTTACAAAGGCTGTCCTCCAAAGGCCTAATCCAACCAATAGGCCCAACTCCTGAAGTTCCGGTCGAGCGACGCTCCTAGAACTACAATGCTCAGGCCTATTGCCAATACCACCGGGGCAATGGGCATGACACCGAAAAATGTTGGAAGCTGAAGCACTTGATTCAGGACCTGGTTGAAAGCGGTAAAATCCCGCTACCCCGAGATAAGCCAAGCAACAAGGAGAACCCTTTCAGCTCCCATGCCATCTTTGCCGGGGAGGAGATTGACTGCTCTCACCTTATCTCCCCCTACATCCCGCAAGTGAACGGGATCTGGTTCGACGACGAGGATGATATCTACCTCGCTAAAGGGGAAACCGTTCCCATCACCCCTGAACAGATTCGAGAGGTCAAAACTCGAGTCCTAGCTAGCAACAACCTTGGTCGTCCCTATCTAGCCACAAGCACTAGGGACACCCCTATCCCGACAACCATCACCGATCCACTCGGGATGGAAGTCGCCCCTGAAGAGCCGACCGCTGAAACGGCCATCGTAAAGCAATTGAAGAGAACCCGAGTTGACCTCACTATATGGAAACTCCTTGTTAGCTCACAAGAACATCGAGAAGCACTTACAAAGGCTCTCGATCAAGTCAAGATCGACTCTCTAGCTACCCCCGCTGAAATGGTAGCCACGGTCCTACCCCACCTAAAGGGTAAGGCCAAAGAAGGAGGCCCAATGATCACATTTTCCGAAGCCGATCTGCCGCCATTCGGGACCTCCCACAACCTGGCCCTTTACATCACGGTGATTTGCCGAGGAAAATACCTCCCGATGACCCTAGTCGACGACGGGTCAGCCGTGAATGTCCTTCCTCTAAGGACCGCCAAAGCCCTCGGCATTACCGAGGCTGACTATATCCCGACTGCTCAAACCATCCAAGCCTTTGATGGGAGTCCAAAGTCGGTAGTTGGGGCCATAAAACTGACTATCATCACGGGCCCAGTAGAAAAGGAGCTTGAATTTCAGGTGATCGATGCCACCTCATCATTCAACTTGCTCCTAGGAAGGCCGTGGATTCACGCGGTGAAAGCTGTGTCCTCCACCCTCCACCGTAAGATCAAGATGCCTCTGCTTAACGATGTTATTACTTTAGAGGCAACCCCGATGACCGTGGCTAGCTGTAACGCCACGGGCCGCACAGACCTCTGGGGGTTCGACTTTGTGGGGATGATCGAGGAAGAGTACCTCTTTAGGCCTTACTTCACCACGAGCATTGACACAATGCTCCAGAACTTAGGGTACCTTCCGCGGGCTACCTCTCGACCCGACCTTCCACCTGGGAAGATCATCGAGGTTCTCAAGAACGAAGACTCTCACTTCGGCCTTGGCTATGCCCTCACTCCGGACAACGTTGTCCGAGAAGGAATCGAAAAGGCCTGCAATATCATGAAGGGTGTCTACTTGAGCCCTTATAGCCCACGGTTGTCTGACTACTTTGTCACACCCGTAATCGGGGCTGTCCAGGTTGGACTCTACCAACCCAATGCTACGCACCTCGGGACCCACTTGGCCCGGGATTGCAACTACATCCCGGATGAGGTATTCGCCCTCATCCAGTCCGACGGAGCGGATGATGCCGAGCCCGCGCTAGGGCTGCTCTTCGGGGAAGACACCATAGCCCCGACTCCAAAGGAAGACCTGGTCAACCTGATTCTCCGCAGCAACAGGTTCGACCCGACCAAGCTGATCTCGGATGTTGATTCCGAGACGGGAAAAAGGGCCTGGAGGAAGACTGTCAAGTGGACTGACAGTCAAGGAAAGATCTACAAGCTGGTCACCGGAGAGGGAGACATGCCTGAGTCTGAGTCGGAGTCTGAGGTCGAGTCTAGAGAAGTCGGTGCTAGAGTCACTTCTGTAACCCCCCCTCCCTTCTATCATTCCTGCTGCTGGCACTTCGGGGTCTGTCCCGAGTGCTTTACCAATTCCGCCACTGACCAATGATCAGATGGCTGCTCTCTTTGAGCTGTTTTCCAAGTTTTCAATCAATAATAACAACCGTTCTGCTTACGACTTGTCTCTTTTAAATCCTGCTTTCAAAAATGATTTATGCTATGACATTGAGAAATCCGACGAACAGGTACCCTTACCTCCACATCTGATCGAGCAACTAGAGCAAAGGGAATCCCGGAATCTGGTAATTGAAGAGACCAAATCCATAAACGTGGGAACAACCTTAGAGCCTCAGATACTTAAGATAGGGTTATCCTTAGATCCCGAGGAGAAACAACAGTTTATAAACCTTCTCCAAGAGTTCAAAGACGTCTTCGCGTGGTCCTACAAGGACATGCCGGGGATAGACCGGGAAATAGCCGAGCACCACATACCTATTAAAGACGGGTGCAAAAACAGAAGCTTCGTCGAATGAGGCCCGAGTGGTCTCTCAAAGTAAAGGAAGAAGTCGACAAACAGTTCAAAGCCGGCTTCATACAAGTGTCCGAGTATCCGGACTGGGTTGCAAACATCGTGCCGGTTCCTAAAAAGAACGGTAAGGTGCGGGTATGCGTCGATTTTCGGGATCTTAACAAAGCAAGCCCGAAGGATGATTTTCCGTTGCCACACATCGATATACTGGTGGATAACACGGCCGATCATGCCCTTCTGTCATTCATGGACGGGTATGCCGGATATAATCAAATCAAGATGGCGGAAGAAGACATGAGTAAGACTACCTTCACTACACCTTGGGGTACTTACTGTTACACCGTCATGCCATTTGGTCTCATTAATGCCGGGGCCACATACCAAAGGACCGCTACCACCTTACTACATGACATGATGCATAAAAAGGTAGAGGTCTATGTAGACGACATGATCGTCAAATCCAAAGAACGGGACGGTCACATCACCGCCCTAAGGAAATTTTTCACCCGATTGCGCAAATACAACATGAGGCTAAACCCTCAAAAGTGCCGTTTCGGGGTAACGTCAGGCAAATTACTGGGTCATATCGTTAGCCAACGAGGTATCGAGGTCGACCCAGCTAAAATCAAAGCCATTACCGAGATGCAAGCTCCTAAAACCGAAAAAGAAATAAGGGGATTTCTCGGGAAAGTCCAGTACATTAGTCGGTTCATTTCCAAGTGAACCAATTTTCAAGAAACTGAAAATAGGGGAACGAATACTATGGGATGACAAGTGTCAGGCTGCCTTCGACAAAATCAAAGAAATTCTGTCTGCTCCGCCAGTTTTGATGCCACCTCAACCCGGTTTGCCTCTGTCGTTATACCTAACAACGACCGAGACAGCCATGGGGGCTATGCTGGCTCAGATAGTTGACTCTGAAGAACGAGCCATTTATTACATCAGCAAGAAGTTTTTAGAGTATGAGTGCAAATATACCATGCTCGAAAAGACGTGCTTGGCTCTAGTCTGGGCCACTAAGAAGCTTCGACACTATATGCTCAGCTATGAGGTTCATGTCCTATCCAAGATGGACCCGATCAAGTACCTCTTCGAAAAGCCTATCCTTAACGGCCGGATTTCAAGATGGACTCTCATGCTGGCCGAGTTCGACCTGAAATTTGTACCGTTAAAAGCTATTAAGGGACGGATAGTAGCTGAATTCCTCGCTGATAGCCCGGTAACCGAGGAAGGACACACCGACACTTGGTCCTTCCCAGACGAAGATATTTTCCATACCAATGCCGAAACATGGGATTTATAGTTCGATGGAGCATCTAATTTTCGAGGGTTCGGAGTCGGGATCCTCCTAATTTCACCAAGAGGGGAGCATACTCCCGTCTCCATCAAACTGGACTTTGATGTTACCAATAATGCAGCAGAGTACGAAGCATGCATTTATGGGCTACAAGCCGCCGCCAACCTAGGGATCACAAATCTCCGAGTACATGGCGACTCATCCTTGGTCATTAACCAAGCACTTCAAAAATGGAAGACTCGGAATGCTAATCTCGTGGCCTACCAGGCACGAGTAAGGGATCTCGAGAAACAATTCCAAAAGATAGAGTACATATACCTGCCTCGGGAAGAAAATCAGTTTGCGGATGCACTCTCAAAATTGGCGTCTCTACTGAACATTCCCGACCACGTGACCAGTATGCCAATTTGTGTCGAAAGACGATCTGAGCCGGCGTACATCCATGACATCGAAGATATCGAGATCACCGATCCCGAACCATGGTACCAGGCTGTGTTAAAATACCTGACAAACGGAGAGTATCCTCCCGGGACGGAAGGTCGAGCCAAAAAGGCCTTGCGAAGGCTAGCCACCCAGTTCATCCGTACTGATGACGAGCAGCTGTACAAAAAGACAGCAGAAGAGGCTCTTCTCCTTTGTGTTGACAAATATAAGGCCGAGAAAGTAATGGCCGAAGTACATGATGGCGAAAACGGTCCACACATGAATGCTCACATGTTGGTCCGAAAAATCATGAGGCTCGGGTATTACTGGAACACCATGGAGGCCGACTGCCAGTTATATGTCAAACATTGCCATAACTGCCAAATCTTTGGCAACGTGCAACATATGCCGCCATCTCTGCTCTATACCATGACGTCACCTTGGCCATTCTCAACATGGGGTATCGACATAATCGGGAAGGTGAATCCCTCCGGTACTGGCGGGCACTGCTTCATTTTGGTAGCTATCGACTATTTCACCAAATGGGTCGAAGCTAAATCATATCGCGTCCTCAATGCTAAACATGTCGCCAAATTTATCCAAAACAAGATAATATGTCGGTATGGAATCCCGCATGAATTTATCAGTGATCATGGAACCCATTTCCAAGTTGAGACCGCGGCCTTACTGGCTAAATACAAAATTCAAAGGCACACGTCCTCGCCATACCGTCCCCAAACGAACGGAGCAGTAGAGGCAGCTAATAAAACGATTGTCACCATACTCAAAAAGATGGCTGATAATTACCGAGACTGGCCCGACAAAATACCTTTCGCCCTATGGGGGTACCGGACATCAATTCGCACCGCAACCGGAGCAACGCCGTACTATCTAACTTACGGGATGGAGGCAGTCCAACCAGTGGAGCTAGAGGTACCGTCCCTCAGAATTCTGCTAGAAAGTCAAGTACCCGAAACTAACTGGGTTCGAGCACGGTACGATTCGTTGGTTCTACTAGACGAACGACGGTCCCGCGCTCTCAACAACATCCAAATCTACCAAAAAAGGATCCAACGGGCCTTCAACAAGCGAGTAAGGCCCAGAAACATTAAAGAAGGGGACCTAGTCCTTAAGTCTGTTCGAGCTTTGCTACCAGTTGATCCAAGGGGAAAATTCAAACCCAACTGGGCTGGGCCATACCTGGTGAAGAGGATCCTATCAGGGGGAGCAGTAACACTGACGGACCTGGACGGGAATGAGTTTGTCAACCCAACCAACCTGGACCAGCTGAAGCGTTACTACCCTTAGCCATTTCTCAATGTCATTAGCATTTTTTTTTTATCAAAATCGTTTATTTTACAAAAAGCAAGTCAATGAGCTAGAATTATTTATTCTACTGTCGCGAAACACCTTGAACCATTAGTCTTGGTGTAATTCGAGATTGCAAATTTCCTAAGCCTGAACTACGTCTGGTTTGATTCTGCTAATTGCGGATACGTAGGCAGCCCCTCAAAAGGGCACAACCAATGCAATCGAGAAAAGACAGGAACGGTTTAATAAGAAACTTCCTTTTATTAGTTATCACAAAAAAAAGCCCCAACGAACTTGGGAAAAGTACAAGCGCAGGAATTCAAAAAAAAAAAAAACTACAAAAAAACACACGACAAAAATAGTAATAATATTTAAATAATAAAACTAAGGACTCGGTATTTAGGGCATCTTGCCCTTCCCTTTGTCCTTGGCCTCTTTAGCCGTCCACTGACGACGACGCGGAGGAGAGCGTTCCCGAATCACCACAGGAACCTCTTTAGCCCGAACTCGTTTCTTGGAACTCGAGTCCTCATCCACCTCGACAGGCCCAAGTCGGGCCCTCACAGGCTCAGGGAGCCGGTCACGCGGACCTAATCGGTCCCGGGCCGCCAGCCTTGGCCCAAGTCGCCGCTCCAAGTCAGTCTGGGGGCTTTGCCGCCCCCGCGTGCCACTAGCACCGGCATCTTTAGCTCGAGTCTTAGTATGTGACTTAAGACCCGACTCTAATCGGACTAAGGTAGCAGGGGTCTCTCCCTCATCGTAGAATCCCCTATTGTCCTTTGCCGTCTCCCGACGGACTAGTTCGAAGGCCTCATCGACCTTCAGAGCTTTGCGAGCCTCCTCGGACTCCTCAGAAGTCCATTTCTCATAGGCTCGAGAAACCCAAGCAGATTGGCAAGGGTTGGGAATAGTCCATGTAGGACGAGTGAACCATCTCTGCAACCAGGTGTCGCACATAGCGTCCGTCAGTTGGAGCGAGACGCTAATGATGGCTTCAGTCTCAGGAATGCGCTGAGACGAACCGAACTGCCTTAGGATGCGGTCCGGGTAGATGTGAACTGTCCAGTCAAGGGACAGGAGCACAAGGTAACGAGCTTGGTCCCTCTTGGCCAACCCCGTCAGCTTGGAAAGGAACCACCAAGCAACCGTCCATCTAATCAATGGGCCACCGTGGAACACCAATTCCTCGTCCCAGTAAGCTCGATTTATATGGTGATTCGAGCTTATCCGGCGCCCCCTAGAACTGATTTGGCTGCTACGGTAGTTGGGAACGCTCGGAGGAGGCTCTATGATCGATAAGCGCTCCGACAGCCAAACCTGCAAAAAGTATACGCAGAATTTATGAGCAACGGAATGGTTCGCTACAGCCCACTCGATCGAGTATACCATCTGACTCGATCGAGTAAGGCTCCCTAAGACAACCAGAAGCTCGTCAGGTATGACACTCGATCAAGTACACCATCTGACTCGATCGAGTAAGCCCTTCACAGACCGGCAGAAACACTTTACAAACATCACTCGATCGAGTGATAGGTCCACTCGATCGAGTGACTTACGGACCTCAAGAAGCCGCGAAACAAAAAAGAAAGAAAAGCAAAATTGAAAAATCGAGAGACATATACCTGCAGAATAAGGGTGCTCCCCGTCAATTGCCGGGTTGGGTCAAGTCGCCTAGCATCCAGACCCATGATGAGTTCCCCAGTGGCTAGCCAAGCAGGGCTATGACCAGTCTCCATCTGGTCAACCACTCCAATCAGCCTAATTTGACCCACGCATGAGTCAGCATCCATCAACCCCTCGAAAACATAGCGGTGCAGCATGCAGAACGCGAAAGCCCTACGCCTGTGAGAAGACGTAGCCCTTACATCCTGGCTGTTCATGAACTTGTCAGCCAAATCAAAGAGGGAGACAGTATCTCCCCGCACCATTCGATCTGTCTCCGCATGAGACAGACCTAGGAAGTCCCTCAGTCTTCTCCTCGGGTCCGGGTAGAACGGCGGGATGGCGGGATGAGCAACAGGGCTCCAACCCCCGATAGCTGCGATCTCCTCGGGAAGAGGGCATATTTCTCCCCGCGGGAACGCAAAGACGTGGTGGGTAGTATCCCAAAGCGCCAAACAAGCATCCAAAAAGTGTGAATCAGGCACCAGACGCCTAAGAGGAAATAGGCTGATAATCCCCATTTGGGTCAGCTGAATCCTATCCTCGTCCCGAAAATGCTGGGACCAGGCAAAAAGCATTGAAGTGAGATGCTCAATACCCATGGCAGGAACTTGATTTCTCTTGAAAGACTGAGAGATTTTTTAAGAGAAGAAGAGTTTTGATTTGAGGTGCAGTAAGTTGAAGCAGGAAGACCTGTATTTATAATAGGGAAGCCTGGCAGTAACCCTGACTAACCCTGCCTCAGCAAACTGGGCCCCAGCATGTGCAGGCCTGACTTCAACCCAGAATAGGAATATAGTTGTCCCGAGCTTTCCTAAAATTTTCTAAGAATCCTGATAAAAAAAATCTCTTTTTCAAAATTTTCGGCTTTTCAAAAATTCAGCACTTTTCCCCAGCACGAGTTGGTGTTCTGCCTATGTGTTACATGCAGTTTATCATGTGTCAGCATACAGGTACACCCCAAGACTTCAGAAGCAAGTCTCCGCGCGACCACCTCACTCCCCAGCGTGAGTCAACGTTTATCCCAGAATGCTACAGTCAAAGCCATGATGTATCAGCATACGGGTACTCCTACACCTCCAAAAGCAAGTTTTACTCCCCAACGGAGCTACCACCGGCAGGACAGGTATGACCCTCTGCTTATGGCTGGCGAGCCCTTCACGCTAGTCTACTGGACTATAAACGACCCGACCGGAAGGCTGCCAGGTCGTAATCTGCGATTGGCCTGGTAGCTACTCTGACTTTCGCCTTGTCCAAGCCTCAGTCAGAGTGGGGGCTCTGTAGACACCCGCATTTTGCCTGCTAGTGTCTATAGCAGCTCCCGACAAACACCCGATGATGATCGGACGCAAACGTGACTTAGTATACTCGGATTTGGACCCGAAATCAATAATATCTGGCATGGACTTTTAGCGGAGTAATAATCTCACAAAACAGACCTCGAATTCAGGCCCAGTGGGTCGTTCCGAGCAAAATAAGACTAATTTGGGCCAAAACCGACACCAAAAATAAATCCCGTCTTTTGGCGACCGGGTCAAAACCCGGTCAAAGACGAACCCGTCACAAAAACAGCCCAAGTACACCTTCTAGAAGCTGGCGCCCATTTCTAAATTCAAAAAAGATCACACAATCAACCAAGTCAACACCTTCCTCTTTTACCTCGATTTACCTTATCCACTCGATCGAGTGGATTGACCCACTCGGTCAAGTGGAGCGTCAAAAATCGGATCAGGCCCATTTTCTAGGGCACTCGACCGAGTGCACTAGGGCCACTCGATCGAGTGACCCTAGGTCGTGGGGTAAACTCTATAAATACCCCCTCAAACCCTTTGCATTTCAAGTTTTACCTAATGCAAAACTACACCAAGCTATTACCCTATCCTCCTACACTCTACACACTACAACCCAAAGCAAGCACACACAAAACCAGTCCCTTGTCCCTCGATAAACCGACAATTCATCCACACACACAACACCATAACTCACATACATCCTCAATACTCCATAGTCCCGTCACTATTCGCGAGTCCATTTCCGAGGTCCTTACTAAGCATGTATGTTGAGGGTATCCTAAACCCCATTTCGATCTTTGTCCTCTTTGTTTTACGTTTTTTTGTATCGTTAATATTATATTTATACTAGTATTGTAACTCTAACACACTAACTCTAACATCCTAACCTTTACATTTTCGCATACTAACTTTTCTATTTCGCGTTTCTAACATAACTATCATACCGCGTATATATATATATTAATACCGAAAATTCGGTTTCGGATGCGTTTGACTATAATTGTCGCCTAAAGTCCGTCTAATCCCGACAACGGTATTATAATCGTACATGTACACGATTATAGTACCGGAGGTCGAGTTAAATTCACATCATGCGATATTTGTATTTAACTCGATCGACCGTCGTTTTCAACCTCAAAAAACGAGACGAGTTGACACTCGTACAGGAACTACTCGACCGAGTGCATAGGCCACTCGATCGAGTAGCGTCCACCAGGCTGGGCAGACCCTTTTTCGAGGGGCTACTCGACCGAGTGCTTAGGCCACTCGATCGAGTAGCGTCCATAACACTGGGCAGAAACTTTTTTTAGGACGCACTCGACCGAGTCAGACCATGACTCGACCGAGTGGGTCCTGTAACCCAGAAAACCGAGGGCCTTGACACACACTTTCAAGCCTCGTCTTTTTTATCGACATTAGTCATCACTTGTAAAGACTATCACGTGACTATTCTATTTTCAAAACCATGCACATCACGACACCTTAACGACTTCGATCAATTTTTTTTGACGTGATAAGTCGGGACAAGGCATCGAGGCATAGGATCGGGCTAGCATCACGCTTAGGCCCTATGCCTCCGTCCTTCGTTTGATGTACAACCCAATGTACATTTAAGCGGGGTTAGTCCACTTACACATTTCGTGGTCAAGTTTACATATGGGTCCGTCCCTAACTTTTATTTATTTATTATACTATTTCCTTATCGCTTATATAACTTTTGTATTGGCCGGGTTGTATTTCCGCCCGTGTAACTTGTACGTTATTTACGTTTGAGTTTCATTTATTTACTTGCTTATCGCTTTATAAATGAACCTCGCATGCTAAACCATTTCGACTATAACCAAGATGCATTAAATGACGTAGTTAACCAATAACTCATATGCTTAGCCCGAAAACGCTGTTTGCATATCATTTAGTCATTTTACTAGCGCGCTCACACGAACACGAACGATGTCTTAGTAGAGGCCGCCATGTGCGGGCGGGGTTGGGTATCCTCAGTGGGCTTCCCAACACGTACCCTCACCCCTTACTCAGAACCTTTGGTTTCCGGATGTCCGAAACCCTTGGCGCACGAGAGTCATTCCATATACGAAAGCCGGTTTAAACGGTATCGATATTGCAATGCAAAGGGACGAGCCCAATGAACTCTGAAATCGAAGTGGGCTTACTCTGTGCATAGCCCATGACGACATAGAGTGGGCTCGTATGGTTTCGAATAACCATAAAATTCGGTGGCGACTCCATTTTTGACTTAAATTTCGAACCCGAGAACAATCTCACCACGAGATTCATTCGCCTACCCAAACCGGCGCGTGGCCGCGTCGGGGTGGACCTACGTCATGTCCACAATTTGGCGACTCCGCTGGGGATACCTGATGTACCACATGTCATCGGGGTTTCTAGGCTGAGACTCGAAAAGAAATCGTTCGAATATTAGTGTGCGCGCATTAGTTTAATGGTTCATGCATAACCCAAATTTTGCCCGGGCCGGTTACTTGTGACCGACGTCCCACTATACCACGGTGCATTCCTACATGGGTGCGCTAAAGACTTCGATGGCGGAACTCACCGGGGTTTTACGGCAGGTCCTAGTTCCAAATCGGCTAGGAAGTCCGTCCCGTTTCGTGAGAATGCGATCGTCGTTGGTATAGACCCTACTTTGACCGACCGAGACTTAGTGTTAAAGCATACATAAGCGTCGTTATAATGCTTGCTTGACTATGTGCTGCTTGGTTTCTGTGTCATTTTTCAAAAACCGTCATTTCAAAAAATGCATCTTTTCAAAAAAAACACCCAAATTTTGAAAAAAAAAAACCGAAATGCTGTCCGTTTCGGGACTCGTCTTTTCAAAATATCCAATTTTCAAAACTCGGAATGCCGCCGAAATTTAGGATCAAATGATTTGACTCAAAACGTCCTTTTTCTCTAGTCGGCATGCTGCCCGTTTTAATTCATGAGTTTCCAACACCATCTCGATTTTCTGAATTTTCAAAATTCTAATCTTGGTTTTCGAAATTCCGTCTTTTTTTTTTGTTTCCAAACTCTCGGGAATTCATCCACTCATTTTACATTCAAATTTCAAACATCCAACTATCCTAGTAAACCTTCCTTATTATAGGACCTACCGTCTAGCCGTGTGTCGGGTCCTTGCATAGTATGTCGAAGGTCTATAGCGTCGAAACTCCGCTGATCCTATATCACGAGTTTCCCCCCTTTCCCGAGTCCGCCTTATCTGTCAAGGCACGACCGACCCGCGTAGGGCATACCCCTACAAAGGAAAGTCCGTCCATACACTCGAGTCAAAAGTCTGGGAAAAAGTCTCACGTGGACCTTCCTTCGAACGGGATTAGGCCCACAAAGCCAAAATCCTAAGGAAGTTATACCACCCATCGAGTCATCCGTCTAGATGTCTTTCTCGAGTCTCCAGTCTTCTTTCCTAGTGTCGCTCGGGATGTACTTTTCCTCTCTTTTTTTCCGAGATCTGGGTTCAGTTTCTGATTACACGGTGTTCTTACAGACAGGCCACCGGCAACCAGACACGCTCGAAGGATGGCTACTTTGAACAGCCTGCAAACCGCTTTGGACGCCATGGTCGCAAAGCAGACCGACATCGAAGCCCAACTGACCGAAATGAGGGCTGGCCAAGTGGCCATTGTTGCTCGCCTAGCTACGGTGGAGCAAAGGGCTCCTAATGTCGAGACTGCTGGGCCCATAACTGAACTGGTTAGCGCAGTACGCCGACTAGAAGAACAAGTCCATTTGACTGGGAGTAACAATATCCACCGGGAGAATAGCCGAGAGTACTCCACGGTGAGTGACAAGCTGCCCGCAAACCTGAATCTCACAGGTTTGCCCATGTTTGAGGGAACTGAAGACCCGTTACTACATGTGCGGGCCTTCAAGGAATTCATGGCCATCAAGGGAGTGGACTCATCCATGTTCAAGAATCTCTTTGCTGCATCCCTTGAGAAGCACCCACGGGCCTGGTACTATAGGCTAGACCCGAAAAAATACCCTACATGGGATGATGTGGCTACCGAGTTCGCTCGGAACTATGCTGACAACACCGAGATCCAAACCACAATGCGATCTCTGGAGGTTATGGCCCAAGAGCCAAAGGAAGGTTTCACTAAATACCTTCAACGCTGGAGGGCCGAGAGCGTGAAATTGGTCGATAAGCCCAATGAGAAGACTTTGGTGGAGGCTTTTGTCAAGAACCTCCTCCCTTCCTACCGGGTTCACCTCCGATATGCTGTCATACCCAATTTCACCACCCTTACTGAAATGGGTATGAGGATCGAAGACGACCTGAGACTAGAAGGTCTCACCAAGGCCGCTAGCAAAGGGTACCAAGGGGCCTCTTCCTCCACCACTAAGCCCCAGGCTGCAACTCGCAGCATTTTTGACGCGGTTAATCTACTAGATGCCCCGTCCAAGAAGAACACCCCACCTCGGGTCTTCACTGATATAGGTACTGCCTATACCTATGCCTTACAAAGGCTGTCCTCCAAAGGCCTAATCCAACCAATAGGCCCAACTCCTGAAGTTCCGGTCGAGCGACGCTCCAAGAACTACAATGCTCAGGCCTATTGCCAATACCACCGGGGCAATGGGCATGACACCGAAAAATGTTGGAAGCTGAAGCACTTGATTCAGGACCTGGTTGAAAGCGGTAAAATCCCGCTACCCGGAGATAAGCCAAGCAACAAGGAGAACCCTTTCAGCTCCCATGCCATCTTTGCCGGGGAGGAGATTGACTGCTCTCACCTTATCTCCCCCTACATCCCGCAAGTGAACGGGATCTGGTTCGACGACGAGGATGATATCTACCTCGCTAAAGGGGAAACCGTTCCCATCACCCCTGAACAGATTCGAGAGGTCAAAACTCGAGTCCTAGCTAGCAACAACCTTGGTCGTCCCTATCTAGCCACAAGCACTAGGGACACCCCTATCCCGACAACCATCACCGATCCACTCGGGATGGAAGTCGCCCCTGAAGAGCCGACCGCTGAAACGGCCATCGTAAAGCAATTGAAGAGAACCCGAGTTGACCTCACTATATGGAAACTCCTTGTTAGCTCACAAGAACATCGAGAAGCACTTACAAAGGCTCTCGATCAAGTCAAGATCGACTCTCTAGCTACCCCCGCTGAAATGGTAGCCACGGTCCTACCCCACCTAAAGGGTAAGGCCAAAGAAGGAGGCCCAATGATCACATTTTCCGAAGCCGATCTGCCGCCATTCGGGACCTCCCACAACCTGGCCCTTTACATCACGGTGATTTGCCGAGGAAAATACCTCCCGATGACCCTAGTCGACGACGGGTCAGCCGTGAATGTCCTTCCTCTAAGGACCGCCAAAGCCCTCGGCATTACCGAGGCTGACTATATTCCGACTGCTCAAACCATCCAAGCCTTTGATGGGAGTCCAAAGTCAGTAGCTGGGGCCATAAAACTGACTATCATCACGGGCCCAATAGAAAAGGAGCTTGAATTTCAGGTGATCGATGTCACCTCATCATTCAACTTGCTCCTAGGAAGGCCGTGGATTCACGCGGTGAAAGCTGTGTCCTCCACCCTCCACCGTAAGATCAAGATGCCTCTGCTTAACGATGTTATTACTTTAGAGGCAACCCCGATGACCGTGGCTAGCTGTAACGCCACGGGCCGCACAGACCTCTGGGGGTTCGACTTTGTTGGGATGATCGAGGAAGAGTACCTCTTTAGGCCTTACTTCACCACGAGCATTGACACAATGCTCCAGAACTTAGGGTACCTTCCGGGGGCTACCTCTCGACCCGACCTTCCACCTGGGAAGATCATCGAGGTTCTCAAGGACGAAGACTCTCACTTCGGCCTTGGCTATGCCCTCACTCCGGACAACGTTGTCCGAGCAGGAATCGAAAAGGCCTGCAATATCATGAAGGGTGTCTACTTGAGCCCTTATAGCCCACGGTTGTCTGACTACTTTGTCACACCCGTATTCGGGGCTGTCCAGGTTGGACTCTACCAACCCAATGCTACGCACCTCGGGACCCACTTGGCCCGGGATTGCAACTACATCCCGGATGAGGTATTCGCCCTCATCCTGTCCGACGGAGCGGATGATGCCGAGCCCGCGCTAGGGCTGCTCTTCGGGGAAGACACCATAGCCCCGACTCCAAAGGAAGACCTGGTCAACCTGATTCTCCGCAGCAACAGGTTCGACCCGACCAAGCTGATCTCGGATGTTGATTCCGAGACGGGAAAAAGGGCCTGGAGGAAGACTGTCAAGTGGACTGACAGTCAAGGAAAGATCTACAAGCTGGTCACCGGAGAGGGAGACATGCCTGAGTCTGAGTCCGAGTCTGAGTCGGAGTCTGAGGTCGAGTCTAGAGAAGTCGGTGCTAGAGTCACTTCTGTAACCCCCCTCCCTTCTATCATTCCTGCTGCTGGCACTTCGGGGTCTGTCCCGAGTGCTTTACCAATTCCGCCACTGACCAATGATCAGATGGCTGCTCTCTTTGAGCTGTTTTCCAAGTTTTCAATCAATAATAACAACCGTTCTGCTTACGACTTGTCTCTTTTAAATCCTGCTTTCAAAAATGATTTATGCTATGACATTGAGAAATCCGACGAACAGGTACCCTTACCTCCACATCTGATCGAGCAACTAGAGCAAAGGGAATCCCGGAATCTGGTAATTGAAGAGACCAAATCCATAAACGTGGGAACAACCTTAGAGCCTCAGATACTTAAGATAGGTTTATCCTTAGATCCCGAGGAGAAACAACAGTTTATAAACCTTCTCCAAGAGTTCAAAGACGTCTTCGCGTGGTCCTACAAGGACATGCCGGGGATAGACCGGGAAATAGCCGAGCACCACATACCTATTAAAGACGGGTGCAAACCGGTCAAACAGAAGCTTCGTCGAATGAGGCCCGAGTGGTCTCTCAAAGTAAAGGAAGAAGTCGACAAACAGTTCAAAGCCGGCTTCATACAAGTGTCCGAGTATCCGGACTGGGTTGCAAACATCGTGCCGGTTCCTAAAAAGGACGGTAAGGTGCGGGTATGCGTCGATTTTCGGGATCTTAACAAAGCAAGCCCGAAGGATGATTTTCCGTTGCCACACATCGATATACTGGTGGATAACACGGCCGATCATGCCCTTCTGTCATTCATGGACGGGTATGCCGGATATAATCAAATCAAGATGGCGGAAGAAGACATGAGTAAGACTACCTTCACTACACCTTGGGGTACTTACTGTTACACCGTCATGCCATTTGGTCTCATTAATGCCGGGGCCACATACCAAAGGACCGCTACCACCTTACTACATGACATGATGCATAAAGAGGTAGAGGTCTATGTAGACGACATGATCGTCAAATCCAAAGAACGGGACGGTCACATCACCGCCCTAAGGAAATTTTTCACCCGATTGCGCAAATACAACATGAGGCTAAACCCTCAAAAGTGCAGTTTCGGGGTAACGTCAGGCAAATTACTGGGTCATATCGTTAGCCAACGAGGTATCGAGGTCGACCCAGCTAAAATCAAAGCCATTACCGAGATGCAAGCTCCTAAAACCGAAAAAGAAATAAGGGGATTTCTCGAGAAAGTCCAGTACATTAGTCGGTTCATTTCCAAGTGAACCAATTTTCAAGAAACTGAAAATAGGGGAACGAATACTATGGGATGACAAGTGTCAGGCTGCCTTCGACAAAATCAAAGAAATTCTGTCTGCTCTGCCAGTTTTGATGCCACCTCAACCCGGTTTGCCTCTGTCGTTATACCTAACAACGACCGAGACAGCCATGGGGGCTATGCTGGCTCAGATAGTTGACTCTGAAGAACGAGCCATTTATTACATCAGCAAGAAGTTTTTAGAGTATGAGTGCAAATATACCATGCTCGAAAAGACGTGCTTGGCTCTAGTCTGGGCCACTAAGAAGCTTCGACACTATATGCTCAGCTATGAGGTTCATGTCCTATCCAAGATGGACCCGATCAAGTACCTCTTCGAAAAGCCTATCCTTAACGGCCGGATTTCAAGATGGACTCTCATGCTGGCCGAGTTCGACCTGAAATTTGTACCGTTAAAAGCTATTAAGGGACGGATAGTAGCTGAATTCCTCGCTGATAGCCCGGTAACCGAGGAAGGACACACCGACACTTGGTCCTTCCCAGACGAAGATATTTTCCATACCGATGCCGAAACATGGGATTTATAGTTCGATGGAGCATCTAATTTTCGAGGGTTCGGAGTCGGGATCCTCCTAATTTCACCAAGAGGGGAGCATACTCCCGTCTCCATCAAACTGGACTTTGATGTTACCAATAATGCAGCAGAGTACGAAGCATGCATTTATGGGCTACAAGCCGCCGCCAACCTAGGGATCACAAATCTCCGAGTACATGGCGACTCATCCTTGGTCATTAACCAAGCACTTCAAAAATGGAAGACTCGGAATGCTAATCTCGTGGCCTACCAGGCACGAGTAAGGGATCTCGAGAAACAATTCCAAAAGGTAGAGTACATATACCTGCCTCGGGAAGAAAATCAGTTTGCGGATGCACTCTCAAAATTGGCGTCTCTACTGAACATTCCCGACCACGTGACCAGTATGCCAATTTGTGTCGAAAGACGATCTGAGCCGGCGTACATCCATGACATCGAAGATATCGAGATCACCGATCCCGAACCATGGTACCAGGCTGTGTTAAAATACCTGACAAACGGAGAGTATCCTCCCGGGACGGAAGGTCGAGCCAAAAAGGCCTTGCGAAGGCTAGCCACCCAGTTCATCCGTACTGATGACGGGCAGCTGTACAAAAAGACAGCACAAGGGGCTCTTCTCCTTTGTGTTGACAAATATAAGGCCGAGAAAGTAATGGCCGAAGTACATGATGGCGAAAACGGTCCACACATGTTGGTCCGAAAAATCATGAGGCTCGGGTATTACTGGAACACCATGGAGGCCGACTGCCAGTTATATGTCAAACATTGCCATAACTGCCAAATCTTTGGCAACGTGCAACATATGCCGCCATCTCTGCTCTATACCATGACGTCACCTTGGCCATTCTCAACATGGGGTATCAACATAATCGGGAAGGTGAATCCCTCCGGTACTGGCGGGCACTGCTTCATTTTGGTAGCTATCGACTATTTCACCAAATGGGTCGAAGCTAAATCATATCGCGTCCTCAATGCTAAACATGTCGCCAAATTTATCCAAAACAAGATAATATGTCGGTATGGAATCCCGCATGAATTTATCAGTGATCATGGAACCCATTTCCAAGCTGAGACCGCGACCTTACTGGCTAAATACAAAATTCAAAGGCACACGTCCTCGCCATACCGTCCCCAAACGAACGGAGCAGTAGAGGCAGCTAATAAAACGATTGTCACCATACTCAAAAAGATGGCTGATAATTACCGAGACTGGCCCGAAAAAATACCTTTCGCCCTATGGGGGTACCGGACATCAATTTGCACCGCAACCGGAGCAACGCCGTACTATCTAACTTACGGGATGGAGGCAGTCCAACCAGTGGAGCTAGAGGTACCGTCCCTCAGAATTCTGCTAGAAAGTCAAGTACCCGAAACTGACTGGGTTCGAGCACGGTACGATTCGTTGGTTCTACTAGACGAACGACGGTCCCGCGCTCTCAACAACATCCAAATCTACCAAAAAAGGATCCAACGGGCCTTCAACAAGCGAGTAAGGCCCAGAAACATTAAAGAAGGGGACCTAGTCCTTAAGTCTGTTCGAGCTTTGCTACCAGTTGATCCAAGGGGAAAATTCAAACCCAACTGGGCTGGGCCATACCTGGTGAAGAGGATCCTATCAGGGGGAGCAGTAACACTGACGGACCTGGACGGGAATGAGTTTGTCAACCCAACCAACCTGGACCAGCTGAAGCGTTACTACCCTTAGTCATTTCTCAATGTCATTAGCATTTTTTTTTATCAAAATCGTTTATTTTACAAAAAGCAAGTCAATGAGCTAGAATTATTTATTCTACTGTCGCGAAACACCTTGAACCATTAGTCTTGGTGTAATTCGAGATTGCAAATTTCCTAAGCCTGAACTACGTCTGGTTTGATTCTGCTAATTGCGGATACGTAGGCAGCCCCTCAAAAGGGCACAACCAATGCAATCGAGAAATGACAGGAACGGTTTAATAATAAACTTCCTTTTATTAGTTATCACAAAAAAAAGCCCCAACGAACTTGGGAAAAGTACAAGCGCAGGAATTCAAAAAAAAACTACAAAAAAACACACGACAAAAATAGTAATAATATTTTAAATAATAAAACTAAGGACTCGGTATTTAGGGCATCTTGCCCTTCCCTTTGTCCTTGGCCTCTTTAGCCGTCCACTGACGACGACGCGGAGGAGAGCGTTCCCGAATCACCACAGGAACCTCTTTAGCCCGGACTCGTTTCTTGGAACTCGAGTCCTCATCCACCTCGACAGGCCCAAGTCGGGCCCTCACAGGCTCTGGGAGCCGGTCACGCGGACCTAATCGGTCCCGGGCCGCCAGCCTCGGCCCAAGTCGCCGCTCCAAGTCAGTCTGGGGGCTTTGCCGCCCCCGCGTGCCACTAGCACCGGCATCTTTAGCTCGAGTCTTAGTATGTGACTTAAGACCCGACACTAATCGGACTAAGGTAGCAGGGGTCTCTCCCTCATCGTAGAATCCCCTATTGTCCTTTGTCGTCTCCCGACGGACTAGTTCGAAGGCCTCATCGACCTTCAGAGCTTTGCGAGCCTCCTCGGACTCCTCAGAAGTCCATTTCTCATAGGCTCGAGAAACCCAAGCAGATTGGCAAGGGTTGGGAATAGTCCATGTAGGACGAGTGAACCATCTCTGCAACCAGGTGTCGCACATAGCATCCGTCAGTTGGAGCGAGACGCTAATGATGGCTTCAGTCTCAGGAATGCGCTGAGACGAACCGAACTGCCTTAGGATGCGGTCCGGGTAGATGTGAACTGTCCAGTCAAGGGACAGGAGCACAAGGTAACGAGCTTGGTCCCTCTTGGCCAACCCCGTCAGCTTGGAAAGGAACCACCAAGCAACCGTCCATCTAATCAATGGGCCACCGTGGAACACCAATTCCTCGTCCCAGTAAGCTCGATTTATATGGTGATTCGAGCTTATCCGGCGCCCCCTAGAACTGATTTGGCTGCTACGGTAGTTGGGAACGCTCGGAGGAGGCTCTATGATCGATAAGCGCTCCGACAGCCAAACCTGCAAAAAGTATACGCAGAATTTATGAGCAACGAAATGGTTCGCTACAGCCCACTCGATCGAGTATACCATCTGACTCGATCGAGTAAGGCTCCCTAAGACAACCAGAAGCTCGTCAGGTATGACACTCGATCGAGTACACCATCTGACTCGATCGAGTAAGCCCTTCACAGACCGGCAGAAACACTTTACAAACATCACTCGATCGAGTGATAGGTCCACTCGATCGAGTGACTTACGGACCTCAAGAAGCCGCGAAACAAAAAAGAGAGAAAAGCAAAATTGAAAAATCGAGAGACATATACCTGCAGAATAAGGGTGCTCCCCGTCAATTGCCGGGTTGGGTCAAGTCGCCTAGCATCCAGACCCATGATGAGTTCCCCAGTGGCTAGCCAAGCAGGGCTATGACCAGTCTCCATCTGGTCAACCACTCCAATCAGCCTAATTTGACCCACGCATGAGTCAGCATCCATCAACCCCTCGAAAACATAGCGGTGCAGCATGCAGAACGCGAAAGCCCTACGCCTGTGAGAAGGCGTAGCCCTTACATCCTGGTTGTTCATGAACTTGTCAGCCAAATCAAAGAGGGAGACAGTATCTCCCCGCACCATTCGATCTGTCTCCGCATGAGACAGACCTAGGAAGTCCCTCAGTCTTCTCCTCGGGTCCGGGTAGAACGGCGGGATGGCGGGATGAGCAACAGGGCTCCAACCCCCGATAGCTGCGATCTTCTCGGGAAGAGGGCATATTTCTCCCCGCGGGAACGCAAAGACGTGGTGGGTAGTATCCCAAAGCGCCAAACAAGCATCCAAAAAGTGTGAATCAGGCACCAGACGCCTAAGAGGAAATAGGCTGATAATCCCCATTTGGGTCAGCTGAATCCTATCCTCGTCCCGAAAGTGCTGGGACCAGGCAAAAAGCATTGAAGTGAGATGCTCAATACCCATGGCAGGAACTTGATTTCTCTTGAAAGACTGAGAGATTTTTTAAGAGAAGAAGAGTTTTGATTTGAGGTGCAGTAAGTTGAAGCAGGAAGACCTGTATTTATAATAGGGAAGCCTGGCAGTAACCCTGACTAACCCTGCCTCCTCAGCAAACTAGGCCCCAGCATGTCCAGGCCTGACTTCAACCCAGAATAGGAATATAGTTGTCCCGAGCTTTCCTAAAATTTTCTAAGAATCCTGATAAAAAAAATCTCTTTTTCAAAATTTTCGGCTTTTCAAAAATTCAGCACTTTTCCCCAGCACGAGTTGGTGTTTTGCCTATGTGTTACATGCAGTTTATCATGTGTCAGCATACAGGTACACCCCAAGACTTCAGAAGCAAGTCTCCGCGCGACCACCTCACTCCCCAGCGTGAGTCAACGTTTATCCCAGAATGCTACAGTCAAAGCCATGATGTATCAGCATACGGGTACTCCTACACCTCCAAAAGCAAGTTTTACTCCCCAACGGAGCTACCACCGGCAGGACAGGTATGACCCTCTGCTTATGGCTGGCGAGCCCTTCACGCTAGTCTACTAGACTATAAACGACCCGACCGGAAGGCTGCCAGGTCGTAATCTGCGATTGGCCTGGTAGCTACTCTGACTTTCGCCTTGTCCAAGCCTCAGTCAGAGTGGGGGCTCTGTAGACACCCGCATTTTGCCTGCTAGTGTCTATAGCAGCTCCCGACAAACACCCGATGATGATCGGACGCAAACGTGACTAAGTATACTCGGATTTGGACCCGAAATCAATAATATCTGGCATGGACTTTTAGCGGAGTAATAATCTCACAAAACAGACCTCGAATTCAGGCACAGTGGGTCGTTCCGAGCAAAATAAGACTAATTTGGGCCAAAACCGACACCAAAAAAAAATCCCGTCTTTTGGCGACCGGGTCAAAACCCGGTCAAAGACGAACCCGTCACAAAAACAGCCCAAGTACACCTTCTAGAAGCTGGCGCCCATTTCTAAATTCAAAAAAGATCACACAATCAACCAAGTCAACACCTTCCTCTTTTACCTCGATTTACCTTATCCACTCGATCGAGTGGATTGACCCACTCGGTCGAGTGGAGCGTCAAAAATCGGATCAGGCCCATTTTCTAGGGCACTCGACCGAGTGCACTAGGGCCACTCGATCGAGTGACCCTAGGTCGTGGGGTAAACTCTATAAATACCCCCTCAAACCCTTTGCATTTCAAGTTTTACCTAATGCAAAACTACACCAAGCTATTACCCTAATCCTCCTACACTCTACACACTACAACCCAAAGCAAGCACACACAAAACCGAGTCCCTTGTCCCTCGATAAACCGACAATTCATCCACACACACAACACCATAACTCACATACATCCTCAATACTCCATAGTCCCGTCACTATTCGCGAGTCCATTTCCGAGGTCCTTACTAAGCATGTATGTTGAGGGTATCCTAAACCCCATTTCGATCTTTGTCCTCTTTGTTTTACGTTTTTTTGTATCGTTAATATTATATTTATACTAGTATTGTAACTCTAACACACTAATTCTAACATCCTAACCTTTACATTTTCGCATACTAACTTTTCTATTTCGCGTTTCTAACATAACTATCATACCGCGTATATATATATATTAATACTGAAAATTCGGTTTCGGATGCGTTTGACTATAATTGTCGCCTAAAGTCCGTCTAATCCCTTTACGAGCAACGACGGAGGTGGAGCCCTTTCGAGGAGCCCCGCCCCAATGTACTCAAGGGCGTGACGTGATCGCGACTAATCATAGTTGAACGCATTCGATCCCATTTTAATTAGTGCGGAACCCGTTGACACGAAAACCGACATCGCATAACTCGAAAAGGGTTAGTTTCGATGTCGTGACGTAGAGGGAAGCATTCCGTTACTAATTCAAATTTTCTAACGTAAACGTTTTCATAAAATCCCGACAACGGTATTATAATCGTACATGTACACGATTATAGTACCGGAGGTCGAGTTAAATTCAAATCATGCGATATTTGTATTTAACTCGATCAACCGTCGTTTTCAACCTCAAAAAACGAGACGAGTTGACACTCGTACAGGAACTACCCGACCGAGTGCATAGGCCACTCGATCGAGTAGCGTCCACCAGGCTGGGCAGACCCTTTTTCGAGGGGCTACTCGACCGAGTGCTTAGGCCACTCGATCGAGTAGTGTCCATAACACTGGGCAGAAACTTTTTTGAGGACGCACTCGACCGAGTCAGACCATGACTCGACCGAGTGGGTCCTGTAACCCAGAAAACCGAGGGCCTTGACACGCACTTTCAAGCCTCGTCTTTTTTATCGACATTAGTCATCACGTGTAAAGACTATCACGTGACTATTCTATTTTCAAAACCATGCACATCACGACACCTTAACGACTTCGATCAATTTTTTTTTGACGTGATAAGTCGGGACAAGGCATCGAGGCATAGGATCGGGCTAGCATCACGCTTAGGCCCTATGCCTCCGTCCTTCGTTTGATGTACAACCCAATGTACATTTAAGCGGGGTTAGTCCACTTACACATTTCGTGGTCAAGTTTACATATGGGTCCGTCCCTAACTTTTATTTATTTATTATACTATTTCCTTATCGCTTATATAACTTTTGTATTGGCCGGGTTGTATTTCCGCCCGTGTAACTTGTACGTTATTTACGTTTGAGTTTCATTTATTTACTTGCTTATCGCTTTATAAATGAACCTCGCATGCTAAACCATTTCGACTATAACCAAGATGCATTAAATGACGTAGTTAACCAATAACTCATATGCTTAGCCCGAAAACGCTGTTTGCATATCATTTAGTCATTTTACTAGCGCGCTCACACGAACACGAACGATGTCTTAGTAGAGGCCGCCATGTGCGGGCGGGGTTGGGTGTCCTCAGTGGGCTTCCCAACACGTACCCTCACCCCTTACTCAGAACCTTTGGTTTCCGGATGTCCGAAACCCTTGGCGCACGAGAGTCATTCCATATACGAAAGCCGGTTTAAACGGTATCGATATTGCAATGCAAAGGGACGAGCCCAATGAACTCTGAAATCGAAGTGGGCTTACTCTGTGCATAGCCCATGACGACATAGAGTGGGCTCGTATGGTTCTGAATAACCACAAAATTCGGTGGCGACTCCATTTTGACTTAAATTTCGAACCCGAGAACAATCTCACCACGAGATTCATTCGCCTACCCAAACCCGCGCGTGGCCGCGTCGGGGTGGACCTACGTCATGTCCACAATAATTATATTCATTTTTACTCTATTTTAACCCGCTTTATTATGATTAATTAATTATAACTAATTGTTCCGTATCAAATTATTTTTTTATTAAAGAATAATAACTTATGGAATTGATTTATTTATTTCCTAAAAAATTAGTTTTCAAATAAGAAGACAAATCAATTACTTCTCCATCTCTTCCATAACCTTCGCCTTCTCCTTCTCCATTTCTCTCTCATACCGAAATTTAAATTCTTCAGAAAAGTTCAATTATCAAAATCTCGAAAAGTGGCGTCCAATTAATAAATTGGCAAGTCTTCAATTAAATTGACCTCCATTAGTATTTTGACTCTCAACTATTCAAAATCATGGAAATAATTAAATTTAAAGCATGAATTGAATTAGGCTTTGAAAATTGTATAAGTTCTCATAGATAAGTGCTTCACAGTTAATGTTTCATCTTCTTCATAGTCATCTTCTTTATATAAAAGAAGACACCATCAACAATGAGGCGTCACCCATTATACTAGCCAATTTGAGAATAAGCCATAATTATTAGTGTTTTAGATTAGCATATTTAGTTAGGTTAGTAGATTGAAAATGAGATTATTAGTAGATGAATGATTTTTTTTGTTATTATTACAATATTTTCTCTAATATAATATTATATAAGTATTACAATATTATTTTATTTATCGCATTGACAAATAATTAGTAATCGTTAGTTTATTAAGATAAATTATTAATTTATTTCTTTAAATAATTAATTTTCCAAATTAATGCTATTAAGATACCAATGTAAATTTATATAAAATATATTTAAAAATATAAAATAAATTTTTATCAATTTAAATTTATATATTTAAAGTATAAAATAATTTTTTGATTTAAAACATCAAAATATTAAAAGTATAAAAAATATATCAAATAATTTAAATTTTTACTTTTTTTAAAAAAAATGTTAAAGGATAAACGGTGAGCAAGACTTCACAACTTCTCAAGAGAAGCTTTAAATTGTTTCTGTTTCTTTCTTTTTTTCATGTACATTGAGACTTGAAAATTAAAAACCAAAAATCCTATTGGCCAATGTCTTATATGCAGTAAAAAAAATATTGAATGCTTAATTTAAACAACCAAATAGAAATTTTTTGTTGGGTTGATTCTAATAACCCAACAAAAAATTGATGGGGAGAGTATTTCTCTGTATTTCAATATTTTCACTCAATTATCAAGTCTATATGGTTCATGTCATACACAGTATTTTTTAAATTCTTTTTAACTTACTACCTATTATATATGAAATATAATTAAAATTAATCTCCAATTTATAAGGGAAGTAATAATTTCAAAAGAAAAAACGGTTGAACTACAAAAAAAAATGAATATTTGACCAATTAAAAAAATGAAAATTTGACCCAAAAAAATTCAATTAATTACACTTACACGTTAACCCACTATTACTTATTTCAATTTCTTGAGAAACCCATATTTCAGTTTTTCATAAAGAAAAGTTCAATTAACTTTATATCTCACCATAAATTACTATTCTTCCCATAAATCTCTTTTCTCACTTTCCGTAAGTTGTTGTTTTTCCATAAATTTTTCTTCTTTAATATAGTGAACAAATGTACCAAAACCACTACTAACAAACTTAAATATTGAAATTAATTGATGAGATGTGTTAAATCTAAAATAATCAATTTTTTTGTTTCAGAACATTTCACCTAGAAATGTCAAGCAAGATGAGTATGAAGGTCACGGTCGGTCGGTCAGGCCAGAATATAGGTTGTCGATATATTGTCAAAATTATTAAAGATTACCAATATTTTTATTTAAATGATAAATAGGAGTATACGATAAAATGACAGTAGTTACAAGTTTGTTATTTGAATAAAATAACACTAGTTACAACTTAAAAGTGATCAAATACACACAACTGTTCTGATTTGGTTTACAAGTGATGAAAGTTGACAATAAAATCGGGAAAGGAACGTATAAGTATTATTCCATATATATTAAAGAGTATTTCACGGGAGTTCTAAAAAAATATTCTAATAACCTTTATTCTAAAAATATAAAAGAATATTGTACCGTATCAGTAAAATAAAAAAATGTTGATATATACTGATAAATAAAATTTAATCAAATATATTAATCACTTCTATTAATATATTTTCCGATAAAAAGAAGCACAATTACAAAGAATATTCTCATATGTCTTTTTAAATCGAACTTATAGTTGAGTAATTGAGCACCGATGAGTGATGCGTTTTCGAATTATTGACCATGTTGGATTCGAGTTTGAGTAACTGAGCACCAATCGAGTGATGCTTTTTTGAATTATTGACCATGTTGGGTTCGAGTTTGGGTCACAATTAAGTGAATGTAGCCGGAGACAATTCTTAATGTATATGGATCGATTGGGTTAAGTTTGTCGGTATACACTTTCTTTATGTGTAATATAAAGTATTAATTAATGTTCGCCTGAATATAGTATCTTATATCATCAATTAAGACAAGTCCTGCCTTCCTACATTTGGAAATATCGAGGAAAGTACCACAACTCGTGAAAAACTTTCACGGGTATCACTTATAATAAATTTTGTTACCACGGAAATATTTAATATGTTATAAATTACTCTTTCAAACGTATGTCCCACTTCATTTTGACAAAACCATAAAGTAAATGTTATTGAGGATAATAATATTGTCATGATGTTGAATTTTGTAAGTTCACTTTTTTGGTTATACCAATATATTTTAATGAATATATAGAAATATCCGTCACCTAATGTCTATCCTAATACTCCGTAATATTTAGTTTCACTTACGTGTTATCATATTAACCTTCTAATAAACTAATTCACATCTAATACCGCACACTTAGCCATTTGTGAATGTAAAATTACGCAGCACCGTATAGTGACAAGGCTACTATTATACACGTTTTTATAATTCATTCTTCAAAATCTTTAACTGTGTACGGCAAACTGTACAATAATTTAGTAGTTCAACCAATACTTAACATAATCAATAATTTAATATTTTGATATTAAATTTCTCTTCTACAACTTCTAACTAGTTTAAAACCCGCGCAAATTGCACGGTGGCGATAATATTGTTGAATAAAGTTAGTAGGGTAGTAGATGCGTTTACATACAATACTTATAAAAATAATAAAATTAAAACAAATGAAGAATAAAATAAACAATTACAGTAACATAAACATTAAGATGCAAAACTATAGTAACAATTGTCTAAAGGAAACAAATATACACATATAATTACAAATATTGGAAAACTTCTTGGTAAACGACATTAGTAGTAGAGTCTGAAGTGCATTGATTACTATCAAAAATAAGAATTTTCAATCCACTCTTGCTGGTGACCCTTGACAAAGCAACATATAATTGACCATGTGTGAAGACAGGCTTTGGAAGATAAAGACCAACATGTGCCAACGATTGTCCCTGACTTTTGTTGATTGTCATAGCAAAACATATAGAAATTGGGAATTGTCTCCGAGTAAACCGAACTGGAAATTTGCTTGAGTCAGACGGTGTAAGGAACAAATGCGGGATATACACAATATCACTTGCATGGCTACCAGTTAACACCTTACATCGAATGACTCGATTTGCTAGATCAGTCACAATCAAGCGCGTACCATTACACAACCCACGAAATTGATCCATGTTACGGATAAGCATGACCATAGCACCAAGCTTCAAGCGTAACTCATGGTTAGGAACCCCGGAGCACTTGATACTATTTAGGAATTCAGTCGAATGCATATTAGGTTGACCAGGAACTATGTCATCCATACATACCTCATCAGAGTTTAGATACACAACTTCTTGACCATGAAGAAGAGATAAAACATAGTCATTAATCAATTCAACAAATTCATGGGTAGGTGCCAATATCGCTCGCTGTTGCAAATAACCATCATGCCATAACCGATCCACCAAGTTAGGATATGTGTTGGATACAATGGAAGAAATAGGATCGCTAACATTATGGATAAGAATTTCATCTGGAAATTTGACATTAACCTCGCCATCATTGCGCCCGCCTTCTACACCATCACCGACTCTAAGAATCCAATCCGAGAATTCTCGTATCTCTTGCACATTAGAAGAAGAGCAACCAACTTGAAGACGCATATTCTGAGTAAGTGTGAGGACCTATGTAAATTTATGGAACAACAAAGAATTAGTTTGTAGTTATGGACAAAAATGAAGGCATAGGAAAAGATAAATAGTACAACAGACAATAAATTTCAAAAAATATAAACAAAAAAAGAAGGCTAACCTTGCAACATGACCATAAATAATATGAAAATAAAGAAGCATGGACGATGTCAGACCTACTCCCTTTAGATACAACTGGGAGTATTTGTCGAAAGTCACCCCCAAATACAACAACTTTACCTCCAAAAGGCAAGTCTGCATTTCGTGGACTCACAACACGCATGACATCTCGTAAACTACGATCAAGAGCCTCGAAGCAATATCTATGGGTGCAAGGTGCCTCGTCCCATATAATCAGACTCGTCTTCATTATCAACTCTGTCAAATCCGTGCCAGGCTTGATATCAGAGCAAGTGGAGGTCTCAGTAACATTAATCGGAATGCCAAATCTAGAGTGAGTTGTCCTCCCTCCAGGAATTAATGTTGCCGCAATTCCACTGGACGCAACAGGAAGCACAATTTGACCTTTACTGCGCAAATCAGCACATAAAGTACGCCATATAAATGTTTTGCCTGTACCTCCAAAACCATACACAAAGAAAACAGAACTTCTTTGCACTGAAACAGCATTAATAATGTTATCATACACAACACGTTGATCAGCAGTCAGCATAGGCAATGCCATTTCAAATTCATGCCTCAAAGCAACCCTATCATACGACATCTCATCTCGTACCAACGTATTCCCCAAATAAGAAACTGATGTTGCATCAGGGATGGGCATGCCATCAAATCTAGACAAACTGCTACCATTACTTTGAAGTAAAGCTTCAATTTCAAGCAAGGCTAAGTTGTGGATCTCTTCTTGACAATTCCAAATCTAAGAAAAACAATAAATGATATGAATGTAGTATCAACAAAATAATGCTTAAAAATCTAAAAGGAATGCATTTTGCAAACTTGGACAATAGTTTCTACTGTATATAAGTACTTTCTATCTGTTTTTTTTTGTGTATAAGTTTTGCTCTACCGCCCCAATAATTTGAATTCTTTCATTGGTTTATAGAAGCATTTCTAAAATATCAAAGAAAATGAATACCACTTGAAATCTTTTCTTCTGAAGTATATAATTTGGTGGAACTACATATATAAAATAAAGAAGGGAGTAAGAAATATAAAATGCTTGACTTACCAGGATTCGATAGAAACCTCCTTTGCTTAGAAAGAATATCATCAGATAATAGATCCAATGTTTCCTCCCATACAATATGAGGTGTAGACATGGATTCAGATATCAACAATGATGTAAACATATGCCTAAGATACGTCCCTGATTCCCAATAATGTGCTTCCTTAATGGCAACAACATACTCAGTGTCATCACCAATCAAGCCAAGAGCAAAACACGCTTCCCGGAAACTTTGATAACATACACCATTAACAGTACGAATGTCCTCATAACACATTGCTCCCCTAGAATGGTTCAACATTGTCCTCATGTAATAGAGCTCACCACATTTTATGGGGACATAGTGCAACCTACCAATAGTAAAAAACTTTTGTCTACGCTTCCATTCCTTCTTAGTTCTATGCCATACATACCTTTGAGGAATTTCAGATAATAGTAGGTCACGTGCAGCAGGATCTCTAGCATTTAATGAAAACCAATCAACAAATTTAGACATTGCAACACTTGGATTTTCAAGAACCTCATCAATAGGGTCATCATCCTCGAAGGTGACAGGTTGCTCTCCAGGAAGATGAAATTGAAGATTTTCAACAGCAGGAGCCCTATAATGGATATCAAAGGCAAATATCCTCCAAACAGCTTCACACGCAGATACATACCGACAATCAAACAACTTCTAAATCTGGTCGAGTTGATTCTGGTTATTACGACGACTATAGGATGATTCCATCGTAACACGATCAGGCCCTTTGTTGATATACTTGAACAAATATTTAATTGACCTAGCTTGATTGCACCACTCCACATTGATGTGAGCATGATATTTTTCAATAAGGTAAGGATTATAAGGAACAATATAGCGATTATCAATAGGAACACCATTCTTCAATATTGTACGCCCATTATCTCTTCTCTGATAAATAGGAAAGCCATTCTTGTCAACTGTGGTCCTGGGACTGAATGACTTTGGAAATTTTCGAATGCATACACCATCTAACATGCACAGTGATTGGGGATTTGATGCACCGCAAGGACCATGGATCATCAATTCCGATACAGCAGCATGTAATATAGGGTTTTGCCTCTCGTCGGGAATCTCAGCAGAGATGATTCTATCTACATCAGCCACCTCTGGGAACTTGTCATCTCGATGGAGAAATAATAGGATATGTGCATGAGGGAGCCCTCTCTTTTGAAATTCGACAGTGTATACAACTACAAATGATTTGGGAAAAAAATGAAATATGGCAAAAATGATCAGTTAGTTAAAGGATAAATTCTAAAACAATAATGCAAATACAAACCTGCTTTTGTCCTTCCAAAAATTTCACGAACTTTTAAATCTTGGATTAATTCATATAACTTCACCTGAAAAATACGGGACAAAATATTTGGACGATCTTCAGAGCGAAGACCCCTTTTGCTTACAAATCGAACAACCTCAGGCCATTTTGGGTTGCATGTAAACGTAATAAATAAGTCCGGGTAGCCACACCACCTACAAATAGCCATACTATCTAGGTATTTCGATCTCATGAAAGCATCCCCAGATGTGAAAGATGACGGAACAATATAACGACTACCAGTTGACGATGGCTCAATGTTTCCTTCCTCAACTGCATCAACAACATTCTTGTATTTATCAACCCGAAGCAATTTTTGGTTGAATCGTAAGAAGGATAGTCTCTGAGACTCGACCATCATATATCCATCAGCACATATTTGTTGATATAAATTGGAAGCTGATGTCCAAGTAGGAAATTCAACATCCAGTGGTCTATCTTGAAACCGAAAAGCAAAGAACTCACGTAAGGTAAGTTCGTTACGCGGTTTAAGGCTCGTGCTTATACCAAGTGACGCTTCACTATGTGAAATATTTGGTCGAAACCCATCCTCGCCATAAGGAAGCAAAAGAGGGTACTGTAAAGCAAGATATGAGGGGTGCAACTCAGATATTCATTGCAATTGTCCACATGACTTTTCCACAATAATGTCACGATGTTCCATGTTAGGTCCTATATCACCTTCAACTAAAGCAGCCACCTCTGAAGCAGTTGGTCGGTTATAAGTTCTACCATCAGTGCGTCTTCTTGCAATTAATTTAATACTAACATCACCTTCTACATCCGACGATAATCTATCCCTTGCCCTACGAAATACCTTGGCTAGTGGGTTATGTTCATCAATCATCTCCTTCAATAATGACATAAGCTCTTCATTAAATCTACTACAGCCGCCACCTCTGTTTTTATAGAAAAAATATTATATGAGAAAGATAAAAATATTAAAGCATAAATACATGTAGACTAAAATAAATCCTTTATATATTAAACCATAAATACATCTACAATAAACAAAGCAATGGAAGTTGATTAGAAAGTTACGTTATAGCATTTATTCGATTGTTGACTTCTTCCTCAGTGTCGTAGATGTATAACTGACAGAACTTTGGAATTGAATCATTTGCAGGCAACAAACTGCCAATCCGGTGAATATTTTGACCTCCCATTCTAAAAGTATATGGGCCACGACCACGATTCACAGTTTTATCAATAATGCCACCACTGGATGAGAAAGAATACCCACAATTGTAACCACGAATATTAGCCATAAACGGAGAACTGAGGCGATGTTCTCGACTCAACAACGACTTCAACAATGGAGGTGGCTCACTTAAAAATGGCAGCGTTACTTTTCCATCTGAGCAGCATAAAGAGAACCTTGGATTTCTCGTACCGCGACCTTTACCAATTCTTTCCTCATACCACATTTGGGCATGACACATTTGACATTGATAGTCAGGGTCACCAATGTCCCAATATCTTGAAACTTCTAATTATAATAAGGAAGACAAAAATAGTAAGTGAACACATGAATTCCATTATATAGTACAGTAACATTTATGTAAATAATTTGGATAATATATATAAATATAAATATATATATATGTGCACACAGACATACATATATATAAATATATTATATGTGTGTGTATATATCAATGTTCAAAGTACTAAATTTGTAAAAACCTTCGTCGATATCCACAGCAGAAACCGCAGTACCACTGCCTGAACCAACTTCAAAATGGTGGCATTGAGAAAGATTGTCATTCACCAATGTCTCAGATGAGAGATGATAAGACTCACTCATTGGAGTTGCCACCTCATCAAACTCAGAAACCAAAGCTCATTCCAAATCACTAACGTCTGATTCGGAAGAACCTTCACCAAAAAAAATGAATATCACTTACAAAACTTGTTCACTTTAAATATGGCAAAGTGCAAGAAGGTCAACAATATAACCAAAATGCTTCTACGAAAATAGTCAAAAGCCAATTGCAAAAAAAGCCAACATATAAAGAGAAAAGGCTTGACATACATAATTGAGAGGCAACGACTAAAGAGCGTGCTCTTTTTTTTTGGGCAGTCAAAACCTTTCTTCTAGCCCTTCTTGTCTTTGCAGCCTGTTGTACCGGGGTGAGTACAGGTTGTTCAAATATCAAAATAGATGGTGGTGTAGCAGCATAAGAAGTAGGAGTCAAGAAGCGTTGTTGTGTAGCACAAACACCCGAAGAAGGAGATTGTCCTAACAATTGAAGAGATTGATAACTGTTAAAAAATGGCACATTAAAAATGCTCGAACGAAATCCCGTATAACAAAAAAACAAATAAAATTAAATGCATACATGTATATAAATGTACATAGACAAAGAGAGAGAGATATATAGGGAAGAAGAGTATAGTACGATTGGTAATATCTACAAAGGGTGCACGCACATCCAATGCACGCTGGTGAATCAGTTCAGCATCTTCTGCAAGAGATGAACTACTTTGACCACCTATAAGTGAGAAATAACAAATAACTTAAAATAATCAAGGCATAATGATAATGTTTCTAGAAGCGCGAAACATAACAAAATGAAAAGAAAAATGAAAATAATTTAAAAAAGAAACGTAAATTATTAGAAAACATAAAGAAAGAATATTATACTGATAAATAGAAATTCAAGTCAACAAACTATAGATAACAATAAATCACGATAAACATCACAAAATTATGCAGACATTGTACAAAAGTAAAATTAAATATGTCACAAATGTTTAGTGAGTAGATTTCAAAATACAATAAAAAAACAATTCATGGAAATTACAACATAAATCAAAAAACAAATTTCAGGATTCAATAAGTTGGAAACAAATTAGATTTAGATATACAGATTAGTACTCCACGTATATCGATAGATTCTAACGATATAAGGGTCCATAATTTATTTATTTTTTGCAAATTTCGAACACATTTTACGTACATCTTATTATAAAATACGTTTATTTCTAATTATATAAGCATTTTGAAATTTCTTTTTTTTAAAATTTTGGACGTAATTCACGTAAATCTAGTTATAAAATACATTTATTTCTAACGATCTACGTGTTTTAGAATCCAAATGTAATTCGCGCAAATCTATTTATAGTTTATTCACATAAATCACATATGTCAGAAGACGGTTTTACGAAATAAAAAATCGTTACATTATCGAGTTTTATTAACGAAAAGCAAAAATCATAAGAAATTGTAGCAATAAGAAACAATATGGGCTGCAAAACTAAGTGACCCAAATAATTCAACACTAATCACAAAAGCCCAAATATGGGTTGTATGTGATCAGCCCATAACTGAGTAGACATCCAACCCAAAAAAAAAAACCCTAATACATACCCACTTATATATAGCAGATTTAATTAGGGTTTCATTACAATCACTACTCATCCCTACAATCTCTCGCCTACTTCTACTCCCTATAATCCCTCACATAGTAAAACATTAAAAAAAATTCTTCTATGCTTCCCTCACAGAGTAAAGTCATCTCTGATTTTTTTTTTCCCCAAATTAAAGAACCCTAGAAAATGCTTCCCTTCCTGTATGCATATCTCGATTTATGTATTTAATCAAAATGAAACTAATCCACCAAACTATGCAAGTTCATCAAGAGAGGGTGATTAGATGAAAGTAATATATTCTTGCTATCACCTGGAGCGTGTTACTGAAGAGAGGGTGTTACTGAAGCCGACAAATGGAGCGTTTTGTAACTGGAAACTGGGTTTAATTATATTCTTGCTATCAATTATAAATTTATCCAGAAGATCCGAAGGTATAATATTAAATCTCTTTTCTATGTACAAATTTTAAACATTTTTTTTACAAATATGTATGTTAGGATATATCACTGCATGTGTTTGATTTTGTGAAAATTATGTTGTAACAAATTATGTCTACTAAAATACTTTTAAAAATGGAAAAAAAAAATTGATTTTTTAACAAAAAATTTAGATCTGTGTTACTCCAGTTAGGACCTAAAATAGATCGAGTTTTTTTTCAAAAGAAATAAGTTCATCGACTTCAATACTATATTAGGACCCTAACAATGTTGGTGCATGTGTTCACTGTGTACAAATTAAATTTATACTAATTATGTGTACTTAAATACTTTAAGAAAATAAAATTTAATAATTATTTTAGCAGATTCTATTAAGAAAATGTTTAGATCTGTTTCAGTCCAGTTCATACCTGAACCGGACAAAGTTTGAATTTTAAAATGAGATTGTCAACTTAAAAAACAAATTAGGACAATAAGTATTGTGTTGCATGTTGATTTTATATAACATGAATTTTAATTTTAGTAATTAAATACATCAAAAATGGAACTTTAATAATTAATTTAGCAGATTCTACTTTAAGTATCTTACTATTATTCTATATAATTATAATAATTTTAGTAATTATGGAAGAAATTAAGTCACTAAATTGTATCAGTAGATTATTCTTTTCAAAATAAAAGGGACACCTGAAATGGACCGGAGTAATGCGTGAACCGGACTGGTTCAGAACTGAACCGGACCTGGTCTCAAATGAACCGGGCCTGGTCTCAAATGAACCGGATTGGGTCACGGCTGACCCGGTCCGGTTCACGGCTGACTCGGTCCGGTTCACGGCTGACCCGGTCCGGTTCACGGCTGACCCGGTCCGGTTCACGACTGACCCGGTTCGGCGTACAAAATTACTTAATCTATAACTACAATAATACTACTTACGGGTCTCTGAAATAAAATTAAGGAACATAGATTCTAAATGATATACAGATTTCTCTGAAATAAAATTAAGGAACATAGATTCTAAATGATATACAGATTTATACTAAAATGCTCAACTAACATAAAAAGAAAGAGAATTCAGGATAGAAAGACATACATTAGTTCATCTATAACTATAATAATACTGCTGACAGGTCTCTAAACTAAAATTAAGGAACATAGATTCTAAATGATACACAGATTTATACTAAAATGCTCAACTAACATAAAAAGAAAGAAAATTCAGGATAGAAAGACATACATTCATCTCTGCGATCTGTTGTAATATCCCTGTGGTTCTTATTCCACTTATTTGATTTACCTCCTTTTACCATGATGATATGTTAAAGCATATACCATATATTTTCAAGGATAGGGATGAATTTGATCGAAACAGAAATTATGTTCTAAAAGAAGACAATTACTTGAGATTGACAGTGGTTCCTTTACATGAATAAAAAAACCATTAAGTAATGAAAAAAATATAAACTGATTGATGTTGGTGAATGAAGGCAATGTAGTCATTGTGTAGTAACTGCAGTAAGTTACCTATCTTGTTAAACTGATAATAAATTATAATTAATTATTATCACTCTAAAAAAATGGCAAAATGATTTGATTTATAGTTACTAATTTACTTTAAATTGAATTCAGTTCGTTCATATTTGTGTTTAGACATTGGAATATATTTATGTAGTTTCATTATTGGTCAATAGGTAGAATAATAAATTTATGGAAGTCCAATAAATAATGAAAATAGATGATAAATTCATCACAACTTTGGAAAACAATTGACATCTTGTTCTTGCAAATAACAACAGTGCTGAGATTTAAATAACAGGACAATAAGACAATAAATTATAAAAATTTTAACCACAACATACGACATAAAATAATGCATTGACCACTAAATCATCAATTATTTACTTCTTCTGAGCCTTCAATACGTCCTTTGTTACTGATTGTTGATCTAGAAATTCAGAATATGATCCACTTGAATCACCAATGACTGAAAATGTTCTTTTATATTGTAATTTGCTCATTGGTGTGACATCCTGAAGAGTTACAAACTTTTATTGCATCAAAAATAAAACTAAATATATATTTATATGTGACACATATCGCTATAACATGTTTCCTTACCGATTGATCATCCGTAACCTCAGAAGTTGAAGTTAATGTACTACTTTGTTCCTGATATTAAGAACAAATGATATTAAGAACATATGTTAAATCATGAACACTATGTTATTCCAATGAATCATATGATATAGTTATTGTGTCTCTTGTACAACCTGCTGTCCACAAATGCTTGTCATCTTGCATATTTGGTCTTCATTGCCTCTTAGGTTCATCATGACATAGCACCTAGAGCCCATCACAACATTGAAATATTGAGTGACTTCCAAGTCTATGATATATTCTTTGTCCAGCAGCAGCATCAATGTCAGTGGGATCTCATGTGTACCAATTTTTTTCTATAATTGAAAAACAGTTCAGATATTATATAATACATTTATTGTAAATATAGCAATAATCGAGGTGATTTAGTGTATATGTACCTCCCTTAGCATATCAAAAGATTCATACGCATTATATCCAGTTGCATCTTCAACTTGTTCATTGTTTGCAAGGATGTAAATTTGATCACCTTTTTTGTCCTCAACTAAAAATTTAACGTTGTAACTGGCATTTAAAATTTAAGTTAGACATGAAATGAAGACAAAATAAATATAACTGAATTGAAATTTTGAAGGCCTAGTTTTGATACAAACATTAAATGTTTTTCTTGAACCCCAACTTCATATGCAAAACATTTTTCCATTGTACAGTACCACTTCCCATCTGTTTTTTGTCCTGCAATTTCTCCACATTTGCATAGATACTCATACCACTTTTGTATTTTGTCCACATCTTTCAACTTTGCAATAATAGTATATATTCCAGGCTGTCATATTTTTACACATTTAAAGAATGATTATAACTATTGATAATGAAATTGATATATACTTTATATATGAAAGTATAAGTACATGATTTACCTTGTGCACTTGAAATAACTCTGCTATGGTTGATAGTTTTCTAGCATCATATGTGGCAAAATGGGAACTTTGTTTTTTAGATGAGAGATGTTGGATTCCAGCCATTTTTATTTACCCATGACTAACACCTGAGTTTATATAATTTGTTATGGTGGATAAAATGGGCAAACATGTGGAGTTGGAAGTGTAGAGTGACCTAACAAAGTGGAGCATGATAACAAAGATCCTAAAGTTATGGAAGATCCTAAAGTAGTGTCAGATAAGTCCACTGAAACTGTTACCCTTTTTTTTCTGTACATTTGTTATCTTTTACTTGTTTTCATTATTTTTTTCTTACACCCTTTTTCATGGCATCAACACTGAACTACACATATTTCGTCTGATTTTTTATTAGCTGCATCATTCTGTTTTTTATTAAAAAAAGAAATCGAGAATAAATTATACTAATGTGGTGTGAATTAAAAAATACATGATCGTGAGAAACTTGAATTGAAATAACATAAATACTAAACACAAATGTTGTCGTTGATATAATTGAACATACACGTCACTCCAGTACAATATAACTGTTTGTTCGAATCATGAATTAATCAACTTGTTAGACAACATGTTCCCTACGTACTCAGGCTTAATCTGATTTAGTCGTATATTGCTAAAATGGTACAACCAAAAAAAATTCCTATGTTTTGGTGCGAAGCACTTAAATATGTTTTGCATACTTGTTAACTGCATAAATAATTCAGCCTAAATCATTTAATAATGCAATCTAATTAAATAAAATGCTAATTTAATACTATTGGGAAGCAATGATTGCAAAGGCAAAATAAAATACTAATTTAATGAATAAGGAAATAAGTCACAACAGAAAAGAGAAATAATGTTTAACAAACATGACAGCTGAAAAACCAACAACAGTACGGAAACATAAAAGCAAACAACTTTGAAGAAAATGAACACTAAAATCCTGTTGTCCTGAAACTTTCTTTTGATTAAGCCGACCACTTCACATGTAGTACTTCTCTTTCACCATTTGTAAGCTGGAAATTCTGTACTTCTGGGATATCAGGCTGTAGAAACACTTTAGTTGCTTTGTGTGTCTCTAAGATCAACGTTGCTGAAAAGTTGTAACATACACCACGGAGAAGCTTAATAGGAAATTTAAAAGGTAAGTGTTAAAGGCTTAAAATAGATAAAAAAAAGTACTTACGCTCAAATTTCAGTTTTGCACATTGAATAACTAATATTGGTTTCCTCGATGAATATGCTGGATCAGTTTGAATGGAAGAAAGTTCAGAGAAATTTTGCCACACCCACACAGTAATTTTGCCTCCACTGTTATTCATTAATGATGTAAGAGTTTGCTAAAATGAATTAGTATAGATCAAAATTCAATATTATGCTGCTTAAATGAAAAACGTTTTCATACTTGTTATCGACCATGTCCAAACGTGACCATGGTAGCTGCCCCTTTAAGATCACCTTGTACTCGAAAACTTGACCTATGAAATCTATTGTGAATGAAGACAATGTGAAATTAGTGAAACTGGAATCTAGATAATTTAGTAATAAATAAACCCAAAAATTCTGAAAATAAGAAATGATTGTATTACCAATAAGTGATCGATCTTTCATATCATTTTGGCACATCTCATTGAGCGATAAAAAATTGAAGCCATACATTGGTAGTGGTATTGCAACATCATTAATTACAGTAGCAGAGTTGAATATAATCTTGCATGCATGAGGTGTAGCAACATCCCAACCTTTGTTCATACCACACTTATAGTTACTTATTTGGTATGTATGGCCTTCAATAATGCTTCCTTCAAAGTACTCCTCAATCGGCTTTAATATTGTGCATTGAATGACAAATCCATTAATTATTATACACAAAAAGATGAAATAAGTAGATGACATTAAAGTAACTAAATAATAAAAGACTATGAATGTTCAATCGTTGATTACAAATAATGTACAATAAATGTCTAATAACACACCTTATCATCAACCATTAAAATCTCAGTTAAAAGTGATTCGAGGCGACATGGATTGAAAAAGTTTGATTTGCCATACCAAATTCTGATGACCCTGCCTTCAAAGTAAGTACCATCTAAAGATTTATTTAGACTACGGAACGGGGATTCAGGTGTATCCATTGGAACGGTACTCATGTTTTTAATTGAAATCGCAAATAAAAAACTTAAGTACTGGTTAATAATAAATTGAGGCAAATAAAAATTTTAGGGGGGAGGGGGGTTAATATGGAGTCACAAATAATGGAGGGAGTGGGAAGATACCACAATAAGTAACTGTCCTGTTAAGTTGAAAAAATAACTACAGAAGTTGAAATGAACTAAATAACTGTAGAAGTTGAGCTGTTATGGACTTATATTTTTGTGGGTTGCATTGAGTCACAAATAATGGAGGGAGTGGGAAGATACCACAATGAGTAACTGTTCTGTTAAGCTGAAAAAATGAATGCAGAAGTTGAAATGAACTAAATAACTGTAGAAGTTGAGCTGTTATGGACTTATATTTTTGTGGGTTGCATTCTGCTGGTCAGATTTTGGGTGGGTGACGGGTTTTATGCTGGAATTTGGATAATTCTTGGTCATTGTGAGTAGATTAATTTTGTCATGACTAAAATTGTTCACTTGATACATTCTTATTGTTAATACAACCATCAACAACATAAAAATTGGTATTCACCTCAACTATTAATTGCATATAATTGGATTATAGGTCAAGTGTTAGAAACAGTTCCATCATTCGTTGAATTTTTGTGTGATGACTTGATATTTGTTCATTCAATGATTTTCATTCACAACATTGTCACTGTCAATTCCTAAATTAACGAAGAATTTTCTTATGTGCAGGTTTGCATAGTTGAAATTGCAAATTGAACACCAATAAAAAGTCCACTAAGGGACATTATGCCATTATTTTACTACTGTCATTGAGTTGGGAGGCAGTGACATGGTAAGTAACGTACTCAGGAGCAATTATGAAAGCACCCATAAGAAAATGTAAGCAGCCCATCAAAGCCCCAACATTCACAATTTATAGTAGTATGCTCTTCGAGAGGTGACTCTACAGAAATCCTCGGATTGAAGCGTCTACATAATTAGTGAATAATAATGGCCTCGATAGGTTAGCACACATTCCTAACAATGGGTGAAAAAATATTGCTTGAGAGACATAGGTAAGAACACTATTACGAAATCATTTGTAATAGTTGGTTGGTGTGTTAGCATTGTTATTAGTCAACTGTGGTGCAAAGCAGTGGAGCAGTAAATGGTGCACTCGATGATGAGCAATTGTCAAAACATCCGTAAGTTTGTGGAAGCAGCCTAGTCAGGCCTCATTACTCACGAATTCATGTAGTATGCTCTTCGAGGAGTACAGAAATATAACTCCTTGGATTGAACCGTCTACGTAGTTAGTGAATAATAACGGGGTCGATAGGTTAGCACACAATCCTTAACATGGGTGAAAAATTGCCTGAGAGTAGAGGGATGACAATAAGTAATGAAAATGTGGGCAAATTTAGGTAAACCAAAAGCCTTATATAGCCAACGTCATAAATTCAAATTGGAAAAGTTTAGGTAAATTAAAGCAAAGGCATGCTGAAATTGAAAATAGGTAAAGCTAAAATAAAGTTCTATCAGGAGTACTGAAATATAAATACTTAATGCTGAAATAGAAATAGTGATTAAGCAAAGTCTTCAGGTTGATGTGGGTGAATCTGCATAGCACCTCTTGCGTGCCTTGACCGTAATTTTGCCCAATAAGCTCCCTTCCTTGGTAATTGTGCCTTCTTCGTTTTCCGGTGAATTGCTCGACCTTGCCTCCTAATCACTCAGTGGTTCAGTTTGAAGGTTGTACTGCTGACATAAATTGCAGGCAGAAGGTAGTTTGTGAAATGCAGAGGGTTTAATAGGTTTCTTAGGTCAAATAATATCTTTGGATGTATACAATATGAACTGTAATATTCACCTCTTTAGCAGGTTGTGTCTGATATGGGTCGTCGTGGGTGACACTTCCATCAAGCACATTAGGTAGCCCTCGACCAACATTAGACTTCCACTCAGAAATCTCTGTTTCATCATTCGACAGTCCAGTGACTGTGTAGCATGTTGATCTTTTCTGAATGTTGAATGCTTGGATGACCCTGACTTTGAACAGATACTCCTGGCCTATGAGTGATCGAAATTCAGGGGGCGGCAGATCATTCGGGCTTGCATCCTACAAAAGGGTGACTCAAAAATTACAGTTGTCAAGATAAATAGTACATTAGGTTAGTAAGACTTAGACCATTACAAAAGGGTAAGTCATTCAAAATAAACAGAGGATTGCCAAAATAAGTAGAGCATTAGATCTGTGAAGGTGGGCGGAACATTATTTAGTAAGACTTAGATCATTTAATAAGAGTGACCCATTCAAAATAAATTGTACATTACTAAAGGTAGGTATAACTTTATTTAGCATGACTTAGATCATCGGAAAAGAGTGACCCATTTAAGATAAATATAACATTACTAAGAATTAGAAATTTTTAACGTTAGATTGAGAGGAACAAACTGCTTGTTCTTCCAGTATTTTTGAGGCTGATTTTCCGAGTAATGTCTTCATATCTTCATCTCATATCATCAAGTCAGCAAACTCATTGTCATCATCTGCAACCAAAAACCTAGCTTGATACCTGCATTGTTCAGTCAGTAAGTATGCATGAAACATTATCGAGGTTGCCTACATATTAGTAATTTGTTAATTTACTAACCTCATAACTGGGTCCCTTATCCCAACATCACCACTAAAACTGCAAGATTCCTTCTCACAATACCACATTCCATTTTCCTTAACCATCATCTTTGATCTGCACTCTGGACATGAATTGTAACACCACTCCTTTGTAGTGTCAACCTCATGGAATCTTGCCAAAGTCACAAAGGAGCCCGCCTGAAGTGCAAACATTCAATTTTCAGTTTACTTGTACTTTACATGGGTCCTTTAATTTCCCTATTTTGCTGCAATTGCAAATGAATATAATAATGCTGACTACCTTTGTACTGCTTTTAATCTCTGATAGCTTTAATGTCTTTGCACTGGTTAGAATACTTGGTGGTGTGGTAGATATTGAAGGGGGTGCACTTAGTTTCCATTTGTCAGGTCCTTTAGGTGGGCGGTACCTAAATAGTTTATTAGTAGAACATAATACTGTTGTCAGGGCATTAGATTTCTACACTGATTTGGGTACACGGAAAATAATTATAAACGTAAATGAGTAACTGATTTTGTACGGCTTACATTGAGTTAAATGACCTGAGCTCTTCAATTTTAGGATTGGCTTCTATCTTGGTTGCATCCCTAGTGACGACACTTATTTCATCTGATTCAAGAGAATTTAAAATACAATTACAAACATCAATAGATTATTAGATTATCTGTAGAAGCAGGCTAATCATCTAGAGATGTACCTCTCCACTCGTTTCGTTTCACGTGTCTTAGCACCAGAACTGGCCTTGGTTTGTCGATGAAATCATTAACAATTGATATTATATCAGAAATAAATTCACCAAAAATTGAGCATGATAGTTGTTCCTTCCTGGATTGCAAAACAATATACATTGGAATGAAAGTAGGAAAAGGGTATTGCTACCATGTAATTGGTGGTGACAGATGAACTTACTGTGCGTTTTCAAGTGTTATTGTCGTCCACTGATATCCTTTTGCAGAAATCCGAATTGGGTGATAGTCGATAAACTTTCCGATCACATCTGTGGTTGTAACATTCCTTATTCGGTCAAACTTATTAAAAAACAAACTTATTAAAGCATAAACGAAATATGAAACAATAAATTCGTAAAGGGTGAACTCGCCAAAGTAGAGATTTGGCTGAACGTTCGAGTGAATTATATCTTTGAAGCTACAGAAATTGTAAACACATTCAGGTATGTTTGGGTCAGGATGCATTCCCATCACCTTCGTACTGTATTCAATCTAAATCCTGCACTTGTGTGATGTTGCTTTCTCATTTGCTACGTTTGATGATGTTGAAAACTTTGCAATAGTATAGATCTTTCCTTCCTTGAAACCGGAATTGTACGACTTCAACAATTTTTGATTGATGGATGCTTGGATGGTGGCTCCCTGAAATGGAAACAAATTATTAATGGTTGACTCGCTCATCTATTGAAATTAACTATTAGTTAGACTAAAACGAAGTACTAAAACAATGAACACTTACTGATCTGTCGACCAAAATCATCTCAACACCGTATATCAATCCTTTGGAAGAACTTTGTTGAGCGTCAGCTTCGGGTTTCTTAGGCTTTCTCTCCCACTTTCTCATTACCCTAGCAATGATTGACACACCATTCATTTTTTCAGTAATTTCCGAGATCAATACAGGTTGATACTGAAACGACATAATTTGCCTATTGTATGACAGACTGAAGCAGTATAAGATGGAAGCATTGGAATCAAAATTTGAAGAGAATTTAAAGAAGATGGACAACATAACTTCCCACAACTTTAGTGGGGAGTTAATAGGAAGTTGTAGATTTGTATTGGAAAACTACTGCAGTTAGAGAGTAGAGGTTACAGTGCAGTAGGCAATTGGGTCTTTTTTTTTAAATGATATAACTCGAATGCCACGTAAGCGCCACATCACCTTTGTACTGTATTCAATCCAAATCCTGCACTTGTGTGATGTTGCTTTCTCATTTGCTACGTTTGATGATGTTGAAAACTTTGCAATAGTATAGATTTTTCCTTCCTTGAAACCGGAATTGTACGACTTCAACAATTTTTGATTGATGGATGCTTGGATGGTGGCTCCCTGAAAAGGAAACAAATTATTAATGGTTGACTCGCTCATCTATTGAAATTAACTATTAGTTAGACTAAAACGAAATACTAAAACAATGAACACTTACTGATCTGTCGACCAAAATCATCTCAACACCTTATATCAATCCTTTGGAAGAACTTTGTTGAGCGTCAGCTTCGGGTTTCTTAGGCTTTCTCTCCCACTTTCTCATTACCCTAGCAATGATTGACACACCATTCATTTTTTCAGTAATTTCCGAGATCAATACAGGTTGATACTGAAACGACATAATTTGCCTATTGTATGACAGACTGAAGCAGTATAAGATGGAAGCATTGGAATCAGAATTTGAAGAGAATTTAAAGAAGATGGACAACATAACTTCCCACAACTTTAGTGGGGAGTTAATAGGAAGTTGTAGATTTGTATTGGAAAACTACTGCAGTTAGAGAGTAGAGGTTACAGTGCAGTAGGCAATTGGGTCTTTTTTTTTAAATGATATAACTCGAATGCCACGTAAGCACCACATCACCTTCGTACTGTATTCAATCCAAATCCTGCACTTGTGTGATGTTGCTTTCTCATTTGCTACGTTTGATGATGTTGAAAACTTTGCAATAGTATAGATTTTTCCTTCCTTGAAACCGGAATTGTACGACTTCAACAATTTTTTATTGATGGATGCTTGGATGGTGGCTCCCTGAAATGGAAACAAATTATTAATGGTTGACTCGCTCATCTATTGAAATTAACTATTAGTTAGACTAAAACGAAGTACTAAAACAATGAACACTTACTGATCTGTCGACCAAAATCATCTCAACACCGTATATCAATCCTTTGGAAGAACTTTGTTGAGCGTCAGCTTCGGGTTTCTTAGGCTTTCTCTCCCACTTTCTCATTACCCTAGCAATGATTGACACACCATTCATTTTTTCAGTAATTTCCGAGATCAATACAGGTTGATACTGAAACGACATAATGTGCCTATTGTATGACAGACTGAAGCAGTATAAGATGGAAGCATTGGAATCAGAATTTGAAGAGAATTTAAAGAAGATGGACAACATAACTTCCCAAAACTTTAGTGGGGAGTTAATAGGAAGTTGTAGATTTGTATTGGAAAACTACTGCAGTTAGAGAGTAGAGGTTACAGTGCAGTAGGCAATTGGGTCTTTTCTTTTTTAAATGATATAACTCGAATGCCACGTAAGCGCCACATCATGTACATGTAGGATTGATGATGTGGGTGAATGAGGAAGCTTTAAATGTTTCTACTTTAATATATAAAGGATAACAATGAAGGAACCACAATCCGTGAAATTTTTCACAAGTATCACACTAGTAAGCGGTAAATGAAATTTCATTACGTAGTTTCTCCCAAAAAGAACTGCTCCTCTTGAAAATTAAACCTGATTAACTATCAGGTTAACCATTGCGCTGCTCATTCATAGGATCTCGACTATTCCATTGACGCTTATTCATCACCCGCTGCTCCATTATTCATCATCGGTGTTCATATTTCGACAAATCCATGTTTTAATCACTGCTTTGATCATCATAATCGTCCACCTTCATACCCAGGTTTAGTCCCCTCCGCCTTGACGACTCGAGTGAATCCTGCTGCCTCCTTCCGCCGTTTGCCCTCGCCAGAGTACACTGTTCACCTCGTTCTTCCACTACTCCACCACACTACGACGCCATTTTTCCCGACCAATTCTCTTCGGAGAAGTACAATCAGGTTGTTCCATATCTCCTTTTTAAGGTTATTGGCTGATTTAGGGTTTTGTTTCTTCTTTTGCCTTTAATTGAACCCTTTTGGCTTGATTTGACCAGTTTTTGTTACTAATTTAGGGTTTTGTTACAAGCTGAATAATAGATTGAAAAACATCGAAACTTAGGGTTTTGTTTTGTTAATATACAGAATTCAGAACATGAAATTACAGATATTGAGGTAGCCTCAGTATAACTAACTGTAGATATGTTATTTAGACTGCTAACAGAATACTATAAGACATAAGTCTGCTGATTTCTTGGCTTCGTTCTTGCTTTTTTGTAGTACTATAATTTAAGAATATCACAACTTTCTAATTAACCTCAGACTTCACACTTTACACATTTATTCCCAAATTATTCATATAATACAATTAACCTTGAAATTTATGAATTTTGTGTCCTCAGTTGCTTGTAATCATCCCAACTTCTGTTTGACAAGCTCTCAATACTGAGGGAAGTCGTTGCAAGTTTTGAAGATGATGTATTAATCCAGATAAGAGAAGCTACTTGTATACGCGCAACAACACACCCCGCACCTCCTGATGGTCTTTGCTTCGTTGATGTTGGTTACTCTAATTTTAATTTGATCCTTATTTATGTTTCATTCGCTGATTGTAACCATTCTTTGGGTACCATATCCTGCTACGAATGTCAATCCTGTGACGGACACTTAGATAGTCCATTTCAAACTAAAAAAATGTGTTCCTTTTATAAATTTTGCCCAAAGTGTACCTATTCAAATACTTGTGACGGAAACATGGTCTAACTGAATTAGAAGAAATATGATGTTTCACCCAATGTTGATTTTTTGGATGAATTAGTGATTTTGATGCTCTACACATTGGTCTAACAGATTTCTTCCATTTGTTAGTGACATTTATCATTTTGAATCATCATGATCACCTTCTATAGTACGAGGCCAACCACCAACGATGACGACAACAACTACTACTACTAGGGGTGTAAATGAGTCGAGACAGCTCGCGAGCAGCTCGAGATCCGCTCGGTCAAAGCTGGTCAAAGCTCGACTCGTATGAGCTCGGCTCGGATCATTTATGAGTCGAGCCGAGCAAGACCTGGCTCGGCTCGAATAGCTCGCGAGCGGCTCAATATAATTTTAAAGCTAGAGTTTCCTTTCCGCTACCTAAATGAAATATACCTATTAATCATTAAAAAAAAAGTAAATCGTAAATCGTAAATCAAATCATAACTTACTCATATTAGTATATTACCTTAAATTTTTGCCCGTATATTGTTAGTTGTTACCATAATTTACTCATATTACTAAACCAAATAAACCCTAGTTCCCTAAACCATTCAAATCCCGTTAAAAGTCAAATTTCCGTTTCAATAATGTATTGATTTAATTTCCGTTTCATTAGTCAAAAACTCAAATAAGTTGAGCACTTAAGCTCCAGCCCAACCCATCATGCGAGTCGAGCTCAACTCGAACCCGCGAGTCGAGCTCAACTCGAATCCGCAAGTCGAGCTCAACTCGAACCCGGAGTCGAGCCTTTTCCCGAGCCACGAGTCGAGCTCGAGCCACGGGTTGAGTTAACGAGCTCGAGCTCGAGCCTTTGTTTTTTAAGCTCGACGAGCTGAGCTCGAGCTCGAGCTGAGACCCCTAACTACTACTACTACTACTACTAAATATGATCAGAATAATAGGAGTTTTTTTTGTTGAGCTCTACATGTAGTTTTGTTGATTGAATTTGAATTATGTTGGTAACATGTATGACAGGTAGTAGCAGACTAGGAAAGAAGGATGACTTAGATTCCGTCCATTCAGGTACAAGCAGGCAAATTTACTATTATTTCTAAAGGGTGTGTCAGGTTTGAACTCAGTTGGTTGCATCGCTCTGAGTTTTGGCCATTTGCTTTTGTTCAACGTCTGCCAATTCAGAATTCGGTATGGATTTCTTTGCGTCTACCCTTTCATTCTCATCCTGATTGTCGGTTTTTGCTTTGATTTTATGGGCCGATTATATCGTGATGTTGTTTGTGAGGCCCATAGTGAGTGTGCTGAGGGAACCGACGAGTGAGAGTGAGGGAATGAGAATTGTTGTCGTTTGTTTTGTGTGACATACCGTCTTTGCAATTTGTGAGTCTTTGCATCTTTCTTTGAATTTGAGTGAGTTAGGAGGGCTGTTTTGGTGAAGACTCGTTTGTGTGAATGGTGTGTTTTTGTCAACGAGTACTATGACTTTGTTAATAAAGTGAGATATCGTGAGTTGGTGAGAGTAGTGTGCAGTTTGTTTTAACGTTGGTCAATAAGTGCGGTGTTGGGTTGTCATTGTTCTTGGTTGTGAGTGTATTTGCAATTTTTTAGTCGTGTTTATCATGGCTCGAGCCAAAATAAAAACCATGTCTAGTCCTACCCCTAGAACCCCTTCTAAATCCAGAAAAACCACCAAATCCTTAACCAAAAAACCCACTAAAGCTACTAACCGCATTCCTATCTCTAAACCTGCTCATTTGACCAATGATCATAATATAGGACGGTCTTGCAAAATACTTAATTAGCTATGTAAACGAACCTGATAAATGTAGTGTCAATCCACTTTGTTTTGCAGAATGACTTGGTTCATGCATGGGGCGTAGATTTTCAGCTTGGCTACTGTGCTCAGGCAAACAAAACCTCCCTTAAATGATCACGACTTTTCCTTCTTTTCTTTGCCGAGTTTCCAGGATACTGACTTGTGGTGGCTATAACTTGCATCGTACAGTGCGATAGAACAAAAAATATCGGCATTGTTGATTCTGACTATGTTGTTCATTATGGTCTTCCGACATTGGGGGGAACAGCTGATAAGGTAACCAATTAAAAAAACGAGATTATTAATAATAGAACAATATTTATAACAGTAACAAATGTTGATGATGCATACAGACTGATGAAGCCTCTGATCAGACGACAGACACGGGCTTGGGCTCTTCACTGAATTCGTTGGAAAGGGTACCGGATTCATTACCCATCCTTTTAGTTTTGTATGGTTTTTATGGAGTACATACTCAAAGTAATCTTCTTGCTGATGTTAATTTGCAGGGAGCATTGATATCAGATAAACCTAATCCAAGAACTTTAGTATGCCCTTAACATTTCATATTTTCATCGCTGTAAACTGTAAAAAATTTCCTATGCTCATTCAAAAATACTGAGAATGTTTGTAGACTCTAGGATAATCAGTGTACCGATTTTGGTTGCAGGTGCGGAAGCAGACGATAACAGATCTGGAGAGGTTTAAAAATAGATTGAAAAAAGCATTAAAGGATGACGATTGTTGGGTAGACCCATTTCGGCAATCATTGAAGAACAACAACTGATGCAATTCTTTCTCGCTGCGTATTCCAGTGCTTGCTGCAACTAAAAGGTCAGTTAGGTACATCTCCTGTAAGTGCTATAACTTTGCCACAGGAGCTATAGTTATACACCGTAAGTTATAACCATTTTTCAAAAAAAATCCTGAACAATAGTTTTGGATTTATATAGTACTGTATTAAGTTGCGAATGAAGTGTGGCAAGTTGCGAATTTGTAATACCATTCATACTATGTAATTATATACTGAATCGGATAAAGTGTATTGTATTACCTAGCTATCGTTTTGCCTTTCCTAGTCGCCTAGTTGGTGGATTTTTACATTGATTAATATATGCTATTTTGTATATTTCATATGCAATAGCCAAATGTCAGAAAGTGATTTTTTAATCTGTTTTACATAATAGGAAGCTGGTATTGATGTGCGTCTTTGTGATGTTGGATCTGCTATACAAGAAGTCATGGAGTCGTATGAGGTTGAAATTAATGGAAAAGTCTTTCAAGGTAACGTTTCTGAGGCATATTTAATATGTATTACTGTGTTATTAATCACATTTTGATGTATGTATGATTGTATTCATCAAAGTCACGAGTACCACAGGAGTAGTCTGTGACTGAGTGAAAGTTGTCCGACAAAGAAATGATGTTGTTGGTTCTAGTCAGTGGAGGTGTTTTATTTCTAATGATTGAAGTTGACGGTTGTTTATTTGTCGAGAATCTGATAATGGTGTGGGTTTCGTGGTTTGATATCTTACCACTTTTACTTCAGTAACATCATGATCCTAGTAAGTGGGTTGTATGCACACTGACTCCCTTAATAAAGGGTTTATGATCCTTGTGATCCCTATGACTCCATTAGTAAAGAGGTGAATAACAGATTCTTGAATTGTCTCCTTCACAGCAAGTAGTTTTTCCTATACTCCCTCCGTTCCAATGAATTGTTTGCCTTTTCTTTTGACACCAAGGGTAAGGGATTCAATGAGAAAGTGACATGTGGAGCAAAACTCATGAGAAGAGTCAAATTGCATATAAAAAACATTCCTAAAATAGAAAGGCAAACAATTCATTGAGACACTCCAATATGGAATAAGCAAACAATTCATTGGAACGGAGGGAGTATTTGTTTTTGATTTTTGTATAGGTGTAAGTTGCTTGTGACGTGTTTCCTTGATAAAATCACGAACTTGCTTCTTCTTAAAAGCTATGTCTGCTACTATACATCTCGCCATCAATTGTTACTCGCGTCGTGTACAATATTTCTCTAATATGTCACCATGTATTTCTCTAATATGTCTTTCTTATATTCCCTTCTTATTTATCATTCATTATATGGTCTATTCAGGTTTTCTTGTCATAATTTTTTTACCATTGCAGGACGTTCTAGTGCACTAGATAGGAGATGACGAAATCGATGGGTGACAAAATCGATGAATGGCAAATCGACTAATTATTTTGAACTTGGACACTAAATAGAATTCTCTTGGGAGGAAGACAAAAAATCCAATTGTTTAGGATTTTGATTGATGATACTATTAAGTGTTTTCTTTATGAACCTCTCCTAATTTGTATGTGGGCTCTTGTAAATTATTAACAATAAGGCACTACTACAAATACGTTTAAATAGGATGGTTCTTAACCATCCTATATTAGATAAAGAACCGTTCTTTAGGTCAACGTCCCATTAAATCAAATAGCGCGGTTCAAAGAAAGTCAAACTGTCATATTTAATTGTCTTTAATAGGACGATTGAAGCCGGAACCGTCCTATTAGAGTGTTAACAAATATCACAGTTAGGAACGGAATAGTGCTATTTAATAGGTTTACAAATAGAATGGTTATTCTACTGAACCGTCCTCTTTAATACAATTCATAAATAAATAAATAAAAGATTATATATATATACATATATTAGTATATGGAAAGAATTTATGCTCATTTTATTTCATAAAAATAGAATAGAAGTTATTATATCTTACAAAAGAACGAACTCCCAAAGTCTCCTTATTACAAATAATGTACTACGGAGTATTTGTATTGAGCTCTCCTACTATGTCCTCACAAATAACATCAGACATCAGACACCTTATACTAGGGGTGTAAACGAGCCGAGTTGAGCGCGAGCCTGGGACTGCTCGACTCGAGCTCGAAAAGAAAAAAGAGAGTCTCTGCTCGAGCTCAAGCTCGTCGAGCATAAAAAAACAAAGGCTCGAGCTCGTTAACTCAACTCGTGGCTCGGGAAAAGGCTCGACTTCGGGCTCGAGTTGAGCTCGACTCGCGGGCTCGAGTTGAGCTCGACTCGCATGATGGGTTGGGCTGGAGCTTAAGTGCTCAACTTATTTGAGTTTTTGACTAATGAAACGGAAATTAAATCAATACATTATTGAAACGGAAATTTGACTTTTAACGGGATTTGAATGGTTTGGGAAACTAGGGTTAATTTGGTTTAGTAATATGAGTAAATTATGGTAACAACTAACAATATACGGGCAAAAATTTAAGGTAATATACTAAGGGGCCGTTTGGTTGGGGGTGTCAGGAAAGGGTAAGGGAAACAAGTAAACCGATTCCCTTTGTGGATGTTTGTTTGGGCTAATTATTGATTCCCTTTCCCTATTTACCCTATTAGCAAACCCTCTCATCCATCTACAATGAAAACTCCACTCCCCCAGGGTTTACCATTCCTTTTCCCTCCCATTACCCATCCCTTCACCTACCTTCATCATTTACTGCTTGACAAAAAAAATTACATCCAACCTTCATCTTCAAATACCGTCGCTCACCTCGAACTCCGACACCGGCAACGACACCAAAATCCGGCAGCAACACCGGCCATCACTTTACACGTAAGTCGGATCTCTTCACCAGAATTTCCAGCGTAATTTTAAAAAAATTGAAAAAAAAATTGAAAAAAAAAGTGAAAAAAATAATTAATAACACGTATGATTTTTTCCTGGTTAATTATTAGTGTTATTGAAAATAAATTTGATAAGAATCATGGTGTTTTGAAAAAAAATTTAGAAAAAAATAAATTTGATAATACATGTGAAAAATAATTATTTGAAAATAAAAATGAAAAAACAAGGTTAACAAATATAATAAAGAGAACATGTTAAAAAATGTAAAAACAAAGTGATTCCTAGTTTGCTAATCAAACAACCACAAAGGGAATCAAGGTTAATACCATTCCTTACCATATTTAAACCAAACAACAAGTTAAATTGAGGGTAATGCCTTTCCTTTCCCCTTGTTTCCCTTTCCTAATTTCATTCTCTTTCCCCTATGCGAACCAAACGGCCCCTAATATGAGTAAGTTATGATTTGATTTACGATTTACGATTTACTTTTTTTTATGATTAATAGGTATATTTGATTTAGGTAGCGGAAAGGAAACTCTAGCTTTAAAATTATATCGAGCCGCTCGCGAGCTATTCGAGCCGAGCCAGGTCTTGCTCGGCTCGACTCATAAATGATCCGAGCCAAGCTCATACGAGTCGAGCTTTGACCGAGCGGATCTCGAGCTGCTCGCGAGCTGTCTCGACTCATTTACACCCCTACCTTATACAAAAACCTCCAATATGTGTTCCAGGAAAACTACAGAGGCTAATTTCGTGACATCGGCTAAGTATGTACCAATATTCAACATCGTTGTCAGCCCATTCTGATTTATGTTCCACAGGAACTGAAGAAGCAGGAGGGACATTCTGCAAATAAATAGGAAATATTAGTGCCATTCTTTACGAGATATTATTAAGAATAACACAAATACACCTACTCTAAAGTTGAAACATCACTTTACCTACTCTAAAATGACGCAACATGAACTGACCCGATCCGAAGTCGACCCAATAGTAATATTTTTATTTCTATATTATATCAAACGAACATAGACTAATATATTTTATAAAGACTATCATATACCGCAAGTTTATCTACTATAAACAAATAGATTAGAGGTGATCCAACCTATATGGTTCAATAATTCAAACAAATTGACAACTACTCCCTCCCATTCTTTGAAAACCTACCATAAGTTGAATATACGTGAGGTATATTTTAATCAAATTGTAGGTTTCCAAAAAATGGAAGGAAGTAGATTGCATGTACAGTAAAGAGCACAAATTAAAACAATGAAAACAATGGAAGAAGTACATGCAATCAATCTTAAACATCATAATTCAAATCACATCTCAGTACGAAAAACTAAGTTAAGGCAAATGATATGACAAGCAATTTTTTTTTTTTTGCCGAAGGAAAATACAATCCTACCTTAACCTTTGCGCAAAACTTTAGAAGCTAAAACATGCGCACAGGTATTAAGGTTTCGGGGAATATATTTAAAAGCTACCGAATGAAAATAAGCAGACATATGTAATATTTCTGAAATGATATCTCGAATGCAGTGATGCTTGTCCTGCACACCTCAGCCAGTTGCCAAACAAGTTGTAAGGAGTCATTTTCCAAAGTAACATGGAGCAACCCGGCTGACAGAGCCCATCTTAGTGTTGCGATAGCAGCTAATGCTTCTGCTTATAATGGAGATTCAGCTAAAAAACTCATACTTCCAGATCTTTTCACAAATTGACCTCTATATTGTCCAACATCAGTGATGATCCAACCAGCCGACGCGTTACCATTTCGAATCCAACCTGCATCAACATTGATAATAGTAGTAGAACATTGACCATTCTGAAGTGCTGGTGAAATCAACCATACTGCTTCCGAGTTTCTGATACCCAGCCTCAATTTGTCCTTCTCAGAAGCAGGAAAACGGTTGTTTACCGAATTATTCTGAGAAGTACTCTTATCTCTAAATCCTTCCCAAATGTCAGTCAAGACATTGATTGATGAAATGTAGTGATTATAAAGTGCTGGAAAAAGATTACTACTGTTGTTGAAGATAATGTCATTCCTGAAAAGCCAGATGTTGTAGATGATATTCATGAAATTGAAGAGATCTAACCCTTCATCATTTTTCTGGTGGAAGTCCGTAATATTCCTCATCAACCGATCCTTAAAATCTGTGCTATCATCATTTTCCAGTAAATTCCAAAATCGGGTTTGATTCCAAAGAAGTTTACTGGTTTGACAATCACGAAACAAATGACCCAATGTTTCGATAACAGGTGTGGAAATGCCAACGCCATCCTTATGACAAAGCACACAATGGTGAGATCCTGTAATTTGCCTCTTCTCTCTTTCCACCCCTATTGGAAGAGAATCGGTCATTATTTTCCAAAGGAAAATTTTCCAAGAAGCTGGTCCTGAATTCTTCCACAAGATTTTATTGAGGAAATTTGGCATTTTGGAAATTGTGTTTCTCAATCTATGTCCACATTTATAAGTTATCGGGGTGTTTTGGATCACTTCATAATAACCACTTTTGACACTATAATTGCATGAACTTGTTCTTGTCCAAAAACAATTACTTTTCTCAGAACTATGTAGAAGAGGAATAGCCATGATTTTCCTGCACTAGTCATCTGAAAAAACCGATTCCAGCTTAATCTTATCCCATCTATATTCTTTACTAATTAGGTCCGAAATTCTCCAGTCTTCAGCCCGCAAACTAGGCTCACCCAGATCCACTCCTGTTTTGATAACCGGGACGCATCCGTTCACCCATTTATCCTGAAAAATATTTATATTATCATTTTCACACCCTTCCTCCAATCTAACTTTCCATCTCATCCCTTCCTCAAGAAGTTCTCTACCTTTTAGTATTCCTATACTCCCTCTAGATTTATTGCCTTTCTGTTTACTGGTTTGTAGTTCTTCATAATTTCTGATATAACCATACTTCCCTGTAAACACTTTGCAAATCAGAAGCTCTTTATTCTGAATAATTCTCCAAGCATTTTTTGCTAGCAACGCCTTATTAGTGAAGGCAGTATTTCTAATTCCTAGTCCTCCCAAATGCTTTGGCAAACTTAGAAAATTGGTTGATCTCCAGTGAATAGTTCGACCCGATTTATTGTCAGCCCACCAAAAATGAGCCAAGAGAGTGTTAACCTTCTTAGCCACACTTATCGGAATATAGAAGACCGACAGAAAGAAACTTGATAAGTTAGCAAGAACAGAGTGAATTAGAGCCAATCTTCCAGCGGGAGATAGAAATAACCCATTCCAAGATCCGATTCTCTTAACAATTTGTTCGCAGATTCTTTGTGATATACCTACAGACCCCGTGTTACTTATATCCGGAATTCCTAAATACTTACCCAATTTGTCGCATGGTTTGGTCTGAAATAATTTCAGGCTATCTCTAACTATTCCAATGTTAGAGTTGGGACTAAAAACCATAGCTGACTTCTCTCTGTTGATCTCCTGTCCTGATAAATCACAATACTTTCGCAGTAGTTTATTGAAATTCGCAATATTATCCTGACACCCTTTCAAAAAGAAGAGGGAATCGTCAGCAAAAAATAAATGCGAAATAACGGGCGTTGCCTTAGCCACCTTCATTATAAGACTAAAAGAATTGGAAGACAGGGCAAAATTACCCAACAATAAAAAACAATTTAGAAATTACCACTGGACAAAGAAGAACCACTGGTACACATTGGGGGCTGCATAACTACATTACTCGGCAAGGGCGGTTCAAGAACAGTTGAACTTCCATTTGTCATCCCAAATCTGTGCAAATTGAACTCACCATTACGATGATCAACAGTTTTCTGCAATTCAGTAAGCATGTAACACATCAAATGAAGAAAAAAGCATTGGCTTTATATAGGTCAGTGACTCTCCGCTAGCATTGAAAACCATAAAAGTACTATGATTGAAATTGGGTATTTTATATTAAACTACCTGTTATGATATATGAGGTTAAGAAGCACATACCCTTACACCTGAAATTGGGTAGAGACTGTTAGCCTATGTTATAAAGTTTCTACTCCATAGCTACTTTTCCCCTTTGGTGGTGGAGCTTACAAGTCATCTATTTACCTTAGCCATCTTAGCATATTGCAAAATAACTAATTAAGTCTTATAAAGAACCTACATATAAAAATTTCTAGGCTACCACTTCCGTCCCAACAGGTCTTAATATTGTTTCTAAAACATTTTCCAGATGCGGATAAGAGAGAGACAATTCATCTTCAAGCCATAGACTTACACAAAAGAATATTATTTTAACCCTGAGTGGCTAAGAGCACCAAATGTTTAACCATCGGGGCATAAAAGAAACAGCTTAACAAGAGGCGTCTGGAGCCAATATATGGCTGATATTCAAAATCATTATCAACATTTGAAGCAAAAGCAGATAGCAAGCCAGAACAAATTTATCAATTGAGAGCAAACTACAAGGAACTGTCAGATCATCTACTATATTCGTTAAAGAAATGGGACACAAAAAAAGGTGCACACCTGCTTTTGGCAGTGATACCGCTTGCGAGAGCAATCAGCGGAACAAGAGTTGCAGTGATACTCAACTGCAGGTCCCTCTTGTTTGATAAACTCGTCAGCAAAAGCCAACTCACGAAGCAATCCTGAGGGTATCGTTTGTGCTGCATTGGCTCTAGAAACCAATTGCGGAAAGGAATGCTCATTTTCAAACTGAAATAATTTTTTAACCAATGAATCTGTTTTTTTTGTCTTACCACCATCTAAATTAGGATCAGTGTCAGTATCAACTGTGTCATTTAATGGGAAAGGACGATAGTTAATCAAACCCCAATGACCTAGAAACTCAAGAACCTCTTGCCTTGAATCTGGATCCCCAGTCGACAATGATGATAAATCTTTCAGTTCTATGTTTGTGTTTTGATCAGCGTGGAACCGGCCTCTTCATTATCTAATTTAGTATCTCCATGTAAATTTCTGGTGTCCGGCTTTCTGACTTCCCACTGAAGACGCAAAGTCTGCTTTTCAAGTGCTTGAATATTTGTCCAGAAAAATCAACCTAGAAAAGAAGAAAAACTCATCTTCATCCACGAATGGTCATCAAGAACATTCACACAAGACTAGAGGGACGAGACTTTTCATCCCAGTTCAAACTGAGATAAAATAAGATGAATTGTGAAACAATTTTCTTTAGGAGGGACAATGTTTTGAATCATACCGAGATGAAAAACTCGCAGTTCAAAACTATAGGATTCAGCAGAGCACCCACCAAGGGGGTACACAGTACGAAAAAACTTGTACAAATCACAATCATTAGCTATTCAATTATTTGCTACCAGTATTTTGGAGGTTCACTCAGATGAAATGACAGTATGTCATCTAACTAATCAAAAAGTCTAAGTTTCAGCATAGCTGAAATGTAGCACATATAACTATCACGCCCCCTCCATCCCACATTTATTGCCCCTTTTCCGGCTTAATTTTCAATATCGTCTCCTTCTCTATCAGTCTATCCCTGTGTCTTAATCAACCTACAAAAAATGGGATTGAGGAAGCATCGACAGCTCTAATCAACAGAATGATCAATTAATTTGGTACTAATTCCATAAATCGAGTGCAATCTCCTGAAATGTGCCAATATTACAACAGATCATCAACATTATCACACAAACCTAAATTGACCCAAATTTTCGATAAATTCACAGTATACAGCATAATAACCAAGCAAAATTAGCAAAATGCAAAAACATGAGAAGGCGAGAATCTCACCAGCAGCAACAGGAACAATATGAGCATTCGCATGGCGAGATCGAATCGAGTCGAAATCATCCTCAAGAGCAGACTGACACTCCTTAAACTCCTTATGCTCCAAGTTTCGTTCCCACAACGAGAAGCAACTGAAAATCAAATGCAACAGATCAAACACACGCCTCTAATCTAATCTTATGACGACTCAAATCTTCCAACTTCCTGACGGTCTGTATAATTGAAGCAAAAGCACGAAATCGTCAATTTGATTATGAAGTGGAAAGACAACGACCTGAAATTGAACAACTACGAACTAAACCAAACCCTAAACCCGACAAACTAAAACCAACCTAATTGAAGTTAACAACAAATTACAAAATCAGATTTGAAAACTTACAGACCGGCGGATTACAGACCCGCAGACGCAGCCGGCCAAGGAACAACGAACAAAGGTGGCGATGATGGCGGTTGATAGGTGAAGGCAGCAGGGGTGATGGCGGTTGATGCGTGAAGGCAGCAAGCAGAAGGTCTTGATACTCTGATAGGGATTGAGGCGATCAAAGTAATTGGAAGGCGGCCGACTTACAGCGTGAAGGCCGTCAGGGATGGAGGCGGAGTTGGAGGGCGGCCGTATTCCGGCGTTGATGCGAAGGTTGATGCGGTGGTTGAATGATGCGGTGGGTATGCGGAGGTATGCTTGTAACTGTGTATTGGAGTACTATTAAATTAATAGGATGAGTTTAATGACCATCCTTTTTAAATATTGAGGAACCGTGCTTTTAAAATAATGACGGTTTTATTGACCAATTGTTCTAATAGTGAAAATAATAGGATGGTTTTTTCACTGAAACTTGCTATTTAACCAAGGTCATATGGCGCCTTAGTTTATCATGATATAGAGGACGGTTCCTTATATAAGCGTGCTATATGAGGTGTCTTGTAAAATCAAAATTGTAGTAGTGAGACCAACTTGATCATTGTGTATTATTGATATAAATTCAGTGAATGTAATATATTCTTTATGATTAGATTCTCGACAGTTTTACGATCTCAAAGTGTTCATAATTGAATTTTGTGTTATTATTTCTTGACTCTTTTAATAGTCGAAAGTCTCCCCTTCAGAAAAAAATTTGGCGGTAAAAGAATTACTACGACACATGAAAGTATCGGGGTTACATATTTCAGTGTACCATATGGCGACGCAGAAATACGTCATGACTGTAATATTCCACGCTTTAATGCGTCGAGAATGACGACGCAAAGATGCGACGAGAATTCCTGACGCCCCAAATCTCCACGCTTTTGATAAGCGTTGAGAATAAAATTTGCGACACTTCTAAGCGTAGAGAATCTACTTTTTTTTTGGAAAAGGTAAGTAAATTAAAATAAATCAAATCACGTAACTACATCGGTTGCCTTAGCAAGTTCATTATAAATTTACTATCTTTGCTATTAAATCTTTGCTTACATTTGCTCTTACAATATTCAACGAAATCCTTGCTTATGCGAACAGACAGCATCTCAGGTCGAATTAGTTGCTCTTCTATTCTAGCATTATTCCTTTGTAGCCATACGTGATACGAGATCGAGTTAATTAAGTCATTCTTTATAGCTCGCTGCAGTTTCGTTCCTTTCATTCTCCTCCTCCAATCGTTCTGCATTTCTAATTTTGACATCAGTTTTACCTTCTCACGGACTGCATTCAGTACTCTCTTGGTGTATTCACAATCGTGGAAAAGTTGTTGCATCGTTTCAGGATAATCTCCACAGCATATGCACTTGTCATCATCAGTGACTCCAATTTTATGTAGTTTGGTCTTCAAATTCAATCCATTCTGCTGAATCAGCCATGCCGTCAATCTATGTTTGGGTACAAACCAATTGGACCATACGAAAACACACCAGTCAACACTCTCTCGCCTATTCCTCAGCCAGTTATAAGTTTTTGCCACAGTATAGCAGTTCGCACCTTGTAATGCCGATGTGTTGCTGCTATAAGCTTGTTTCAGGAGGTCACGAACTTGGCAAATTTTCTTCCAATACCAACAAGAATCAGAATTTGGTTGATATTCATCCCAATTTCTCTCTTTTAAGTAAATTTGATGAATCCATTGAACCCAGAGTCTATCTTGATTACTTGCAATCCACCATGCCATTTTTCCAATCGCAGCTTTGTTCCAAACCGCAGACTGATTCAGATTCAGGCCCCCTTCTAAGGCACACAAATTTTCTCCCAAGAGACCAGTGGAACCCTATGGTAATCAGCATTCCCATCCCACAAAAAATTCCTACAAATACTATCTATTTGTTTCATCACAGCTGAAGGAAGGATGAAAATGGTAGCCCAGTAATTGTGTAGGGTAGACATAACACTCTTGATCAAGGTTAATCAACCCGCATAAGATAGCTTTCTTGCTCCCAGTCTCCTTATTCTCTCCACTATCTTATTAACTAACGGCTGGCAGTCAAGAATAGATAACTTGGAGGTTTTAATGGGTACTCCCAAAAAGAATCTACTTTTAAAGCGTCGAGAAATCAAGATATTTGTAGTAGTGATACTCATATTATATTTTTGTAGTAAATAACTTATTATTTCTTTAGAATTCTCATATACTTGGTGATATTATGAATACAATTCTTAAATTTTCACAAAAATAATACTCCACATAATAAATAATAGTGGATGGTGCATGGTGCAAATTGTTGGGAAAAAATGGAGTGTGGACTAGGGGTGGTAATGAGACGAGACAGCTCGCGAGCAGCTCGAACTCGACTCGATCAAAGCTCGGTCAAAGCTCGGCTCGTGCGAGCTCGACTCGAGCTCGGGCTCGGCTCGACAACTTAACGAGTCGAGCTGAGCAAGGCATGGCTCGGCTCGAAAAGCTCGCGAGCAGCTCGATTTGATGTGATTAGTTAATATTTTGTTCTTGTTTATTAAAAAAAATACTAATAATAGTTACATAGTTTTTTCACCATATAAATTCTTCTTATTGATTTGCCTAATACGTTTGTGTATGTTTTTTGAATCCCAATTTATTAAAACACATCGGTGCAAAAAGCGTAAATTTTAATAATTATATATAGGCTCGAGTTAGGCTCGGATTCGACTCGAACTCGCATTTTAGCTCGCGAGCTTGGTTCCGAGCTCAATTTTTTCAAGTTCGGATAAGCTCGAGATCGACTCGAGTTCGAATTTCGCTTAACGAGCACGAGTCGAGCAAGGCCAAGCTCGTGCTCGGCTCAGCTCATTTACACCCCTAGTGTGGACCTTTTTTGCGTAAGAAATGGACTGTGCAACATGAAGGGTAGGTCCCACTGTGTACGAAAACAGGAAAACAAACACGTTCTTTATTTCATACCTTTACGAACGAACGGCTGGAAACAACAACACATACCAACAAAGAACGTCCATCTTTACGGACTTCCATTATGAACCACTATTGTTAATGCGCTAACAAAGAAAAGGGGAAGCGCGTCTGATGGTGAAGATGGGAAAACATAAATAAAAAGAGGGGAAAGTGGGATGAATCACAAAAAAATGAAATGGCAAGGAGTAATCTGTGCAAGGAACCGACAAAGAGGGGTAATCAAAGTAGGTTAGAGGATTTAAGAGTTTATACCAAATACAAAGTAGTAATGATTAAAAGACGGGTTGAGTAATTAAGGTTTTACAGTCTAAAATTGTATCAAGTCAAGTCAGCTTACGAAAAAAATCGATTAAAGGTCGAGTTAGAAAAATGAGTAATTGGGCCGAATAAAAATAGTGTGTAAAATAGAGTATTTCGCAAGGCTAAAACAAATATCCGAAATTAAAACAACGTTTAGGAATATAATTAACTAGTTCAAGAGGATAAATAAGTAGTATCTCGAGAGTAAAATAACCTTAGCTTAAAATAATGTTTCTCGTGAAATTAATGAATGTTCGATAAAAATGAATTAAAATGATTTCTCGGGGAAATAATAATTGTCAAACGATGCTTGATTAAAATAAACATGAGCTGAAATTAGAATTTCGAGTTTTAAAGTATACGTAGAATTTGAGTATTACAATACCAACAGGAAATCAATTTATAAAATCAGGGATATTACAGATGGTCTACAAAAATCATAATGAAGATTTGAATTAATTGGATTATGAACGCTTTTAATTAGACCCTTATTTGTTTAATGGAAAAAGACAATATACTAGATTAAGGAACAACCTAGATAGTAACTATTAAGACTTGAGTACTTAGGATGACTACTCGATGTACGTTATGAATGTGTGAATTAATTAGGTTAAAACCCGTTTAATTCGACCCTGACTTGTGTTGTTTGGATTAGGGTTTGAGTTAAGATCTTTGATTTTGCGAATTAAGAATTCGAAAAGCTAATGATTAAACTAGAAAAATTTAAGAGATTCTGAAGAATTTGAAAGATCGCTTTTCTTCTTAATTGTCCTCTTTGTTCTCGTCGATCGAATTCAGAGTTCTAGAGAGCTTCGAGGATTGAAGTTGTTGTTGAATGGTCAAGGGAAGGGGTATTTATAGGTTTTTTATAGGTTAGAATCACCTCTTAGGCGCATGTCATCGTGAGCCCTAGGATTGAGGTGCATGGGCTCACGCGGGCCATTATTGGGACGCAGGACATGAGGCGATTGAGTGGCTGAGACTGAGAGCCGCAAATTGCAAAAGTTTCCTAAACGAAGATTTGGGATCTTAGGATATTTTGGAGGGTTTCTTGTGTGTCAAGGCAAGGAGCTCCATGTTTTGGGCTTCGGGTTTGAATTTTGAGGTTCAAATCGGTTTGACTTGTTGACTCGGGTTTGACTTTGCATTCTGATACCGATTGGGGACCTCGGAGTCGGAATTGACTCTAATTATTGTCGGCGCGACCGTAATGATTGGACTAAGACAGTCTAGATGTTGAATTAATATTTCCGAGTAGTATTTTGACCCAAAATATTGAAAAATCTGCCAAAACATTGTGAAATCGTATCGTGTTGCAGTTTGATCAGCATCAGACGTTGACCGACAACTCAATTAAACACCAGGTACAAATCTGGGTGTGTAGACACCCATGTGGTACAACTCTGACCTGTGCAAGGGTGTGTAGACACCCATGTGGTACAACTCTGACCTGTGCAAAACAATCACTATTACAGTCATTTTCATCTCATCATTTTGAGCTTCAATACTGCCCATGTAATTATCTTTATTCCAAGCAAACCCTCGAAATTGAGGGTTTCATTTTCCTTCCCCTTTGAATCCCCCACCATGATTTTGCTAAGCAAAGAAAGGAACTTGATTTCCTACCTTTCCTTACAAATTACTCCATCCAAACAGACCCAACCACGAATCTACAATCAAATCTTCTTCTTTCTCAATGATAAATATCGTAAACAAATTAGATTACAATACTTTTAGTTCTACCGTTTAACAAAAGCATTATCAAAGTTAGAGTAAATTAAAAAGTACTCCCTTTTAAAACATCAATTTTAAAATTTACTTCATTTTGAAATTTTTGTTAAAAATAACTCACAAAATCTATCAAAATTTCAAAAATTGTTCCAAATTTTATTTTTAGAACAAAAATGACCTTTGACTGGAGGGTGAGGTGAAATAATATGGCATAAAAAAGTTAGGGCCACTTTTGTCCAAAATTTATATTTTGGAACAATTTTTAAACTTTTGATAGATTTTGTGAATTAGTTTTAACAAATTTTCTAAAAGAAATAAATTTTAAAATTGGTATTTTAAAAGTGCGTAAATTTCCTTCAAAGTTATTGTACAAGATCAGCCTTTCAACATCGTCTAATTAAAAGTAATGCAATGAAAAGCCTAGAAAGGGGCAGTCACAGGCTCTTTGTGGTAAATCTCATCTGGAGAATCAATGAAGAGGTTTGTGCACAGGCAATTGTGTGACGTTTCCCTTTTATTCCTTTCAATGGTCTTGCTGCTTTCCTTAACCATATTTCCCGGAGGATTCGTACTGTTTCCTTCTATTGAGTCGACTCGTTCAAGTCCCTGACAATTGAACAAACATTCTTCATCAATTTTGAAATGTATTTATGTAGATTTTCACCTATGTCAAAAACCATTACTTAATACTCCGTAAATGCTAGTAGTATTAAGAGTAAGTCTAATAAATGTGTAATAAATTATCTTTCTCACAGCATTTGGTATTTTGATAATTTTGATAACACAGTATTAATTAAAGTAAATTGAATCTCAAAATTTACAAAATAATTCTGATTCAACTCTAAGTGGAAGGAAAACCCCAAAAGAAAAAAAAAACTTGTGTCATGATTTTTACCTTAACGAAGAGATCAGGTGCTCCCTGTGGCTCTATTTGTTGAAACACTACTGCTAGCTCCTGAAATTGGTGCAAGCATAGGACAAACTTTGAAAATTGACTCACTATTGACAAAAAGAGATCAATGCTTTGACCCATGCTTTGCTGTTTCCAATCTTAGGTTGCATGCATGTTTTGTGTCGCAAAGGTAAAACATCCACTAATATTATAACCCTTTTTTTAAAGTGTGCCCAGTACTTAGAGCAACATTCACAAAGACATTATCTAATTAGCGTGTTAATGTGTGTTCAGTGAACACACGTTAGAAAAATCGATATTATAAAATCTGAGATAAATAGGGAAATGTTCACTTACTCTAGCATGATTGATTTGTCCTGGATTCAAGGTTTTAGGCTCCAATTCAATGGCACAGGGAACACTCGACATTATAACTATGAAGTGAGAGAAAAGAACGGCCGGTGATGATATTCTAATAAAAATGTTTAATAGAAACAATATAAAAAGTGATAACACCCATCAACTTAATTCACCTTTCAAAGAGCTTCGTACCGAATATTATACATACATATATTCCCCAAGTGAGGCTAATAAAATTAACTCATGCATGGATTAGTCATCCCCCAAACCATGCATGATCACGGGGTTCATTGTTTGACTTGTGTTGTTCATTCGCATCTCGTGCACCTTTTCTAATTGGTTGAAATTAGTTCGGAGTATAAGTTCACATGTTACATTTATTAATTGTTTTCCTCTCTACGTCGACGCACGGTATTAATTCACTTTGTTAGATTTAATCTGACCCAAGACTGAAACTTCATACTAAATTAATTGGTATACTGAATAGCGGAAGCGTACCTGACTCAATTGGAGAAGAGAGGTTGAATGGGAATCACCGAATTATAGTCTTCTAACAGACACACTCGCCTTTTGGGTTTCTGCATACCGATGAAATATATGTGAGATTAGCTTAAAAGTGTGCTGTCAGGAATCATAACCCTGACTATATATAGAGAGGGTGGTTAAACTCTAATGACCTATATCAGCCGCCTTTAGTGGATACGCCCATCATGTATCTCATAAAGCCCTAATGGGTCTCTACACTACTAAGTATCCGACCCATACTTTATAAGACGTAAATAAGCCCGTATTATTTGTATATGACGGATCACGTATTTGGGCGCAACTTTAATGATAGCTAATGAATATAATATATGCAAATAATGTTGTCCACATATATTGTATTAGACCCATAATTCTTACAATCTCTCACTTGGATCATATAATAGTATATGTAGAACACTGAAAATAAATTGTATTCATTATAACCGTATGAGCTCAATAGTGCTATCAAACATTCTAACCGTCTTATGCAATTCGGTCCATTAATCATATGTACATAGAACCAAAGCGGCCTTTGCCACGGTTTGTCGTAACAGGACCCATCAATGATCACATATGCAAACATGACTAACGACATGAATCTAGTATAGGAGTGTAGCATGAAAACAACAACCGAATGTGATCCAAATATACATATTTCAAACTGGTCCACCTTAAGCCTTAGTGAGATCAACCAAATAAGACAGAGTGAAACTGAAAACTGTAAACCTTATTTCTGCAGAACTGAATAACCGTATATCATAATGTGTCTAATGTGACAAACTCCCACTTAACCTCAATATCCTTAGACCAAAACACCTATTTGAGCAATATGCTCAAGAAAGACCGTGGGTGGTAATTCCTTAATAAACGGATCCGCAAAGATGGAGTTTGTACAAACATATCTTAGACGCTTTTCACTCTGAATCATTCCTATAACAACATATCACTTGTATTGTTATTTGAAACTATAATAACCATCATTTTGTCACAAATAATTTAAATGGTTTTTCAATACTGAACTTAATTTGCAGCCTTGTGACAAACAATCATGACCAAATAGGAGTCGAAATAACGAATGATCTCAACCTGAATCGATCTCCTTTATATGATAACATTGTTTTGCTCAATATATAAATGACAAACAATATTTGGCTGCCCGTAGTGGATCTCGATATCCTACTAATTTCCCTTAATATCTGTCAATTAAACTATAGTGTACACGATATCTAAATATGTACAAACTAAGTTTAATTACACCTTATTACTTAAGCTCATGAAAATATCCTGAAGTACATGGATTTAAGTAATACTGTTGTGGACATGACATAGGTCCACCCCGACGCGGCCACGCGCGGGTTTGGGGAGGCGAATGAATCTCCATATGAGATGGGTCGAATTGAAATTTAAATCAAAGTGGAGTCGCCACCGAACTTTGTGGGAGTTCGGGCTCGTTTGAACCCACTCTATATCTTAGTGGGCCGTGCAAAATATGACCCATTCGGATGTCAGAGTTTATTAGGTTCGTCCCTTTGCATTGCGATATCGATCCCGACATCATCGGATACCGTGTATTGAATGACTCTCGTGCGCCAACGGTTTCGAGCATCCGAAAGCCGAGGTTCCGTGTAAAGGGTGAGGGTACGTGTTGGGAAGTTCATAAAGAACACCCAACCCCGCCCACTCATTAGCGGCCTCTACTAAGATACCGTTTGATGTTTTAATATGCGCGTTAGTAATTCGTTTAAATGATATGCAAACAATGTTTTGACTAAACATGCGAAAATTCGAATAAGTTGCTACGTCGATTTAATGCATCTAAAATTAACATCAAAGTTGTATTTAGCATGCGAGATTCATTTTAGTACAATAAAACGAATAACGGAAATAAAATACCAAAATAGGAGCAAGCGTGTTAGTAACGATGATAACGATAATAACGGTTTGCAAATAATATGAAAATGCTATAGAATGATGTAATGAGATATGATGCATGGTTTTGGAAAGTAGTATGACACGTGATTGACTTGACACGTGTTGACCAAAGTCATAAAAATTATTACAAGGCTCGAAATATGTTTAGGGCTCACGTTTTGACGTGATAAAGGCCACTCGACCGAGTCATTGTGGGACTCGACCGAGTGGTCTCGAAAAAAGTATTCTGCCCAAAATTTGAGGGGGTACTCGACCGAGTCACTAAGAGACTCGACCGAGTAGGTCGCCACTCGATCGAGTCATTGAGAGACTCGACCGAGTGGTCCTCAAAAAGCTATTATGCCTCGGTTTTGGAGTGCCACTCGATCGAGTGGGCTAGGCACTCGATCGAGTGCCCCCTGTACGAACGAGGGTTCGCTTCGCAATTGGTCGTAAATTTCGAAATTGCTTTTTGATTTTGAAAAATCGCTAATTTTGCCAAATCGGGCAGAAATATTGTATGATTTGTACTCGATTCGGATTTTGATACTCATCGTATCCAATATTTTATTATGGAATCAATATCGAATATTTAGAGCAAAATCTAGAAAAAGATGTTGTGAGTCGTTTAAATTAAACTAAAACGAAATAAATTATCTCCGCGTTTATAGTGTCGTATTAGTTCTTTCGAATTATGTGACAACTATTTTAGCATCAACGAATTCGTGTTAGTTAAATTTATTGACTAATTCATTTAGATACGATATCCGACTATTGATTCGGTATCGAATCCAAAGAACGACGCTTTAAACTTTATTAAAAAAAAATGATTCCCTCCGCATCTCGACATCGTAATAAATCCTTGCGGTATTTTGTGATGTCAGATCCGCATCAACGGGTCTCGGTTCATGAAAAAGGAATCGGGCGCGTTTAAAGGGGAATATTGCGATCCCATCATGCCTTTGAGTGTTTCAGGCGGGGCTCCTCGAGAGGGCTCCACCACTGTTACAACTCGTAAAAGGGTTAGAAGGATCTTATGCTAATATCGCCTTTAAACGTGCTCAATTCGAAATAGTTTTAGAAATTGATGTATGCGATATTAACGATGATGATGATGCGAATAATAAAACGAGACTAACGACGCGCCAAAAATAAAAACGCTATTGTTGACATTGACTCGCTTCAACAATCAAGCGTTCGGGGTGTCGGGATAAGCGACCGGCAACATCGGGTGCAACACCCTTGTATATTCAGATTTCCTTATCCCGTCATCCTTTACGCTCGACACGAATTAGCGAGTACTTTAATATCTTAATACTAGTATTATTAGCGATATTAGAAAAAAAAAAGAAAGAAAAAAAGTCGAAGAAGACGACGAAGATGGACGAGAAAAGAGAAGAGAGAAAAGGGAAGAAATCGGGTTTGTATGCACCCTCAACCTACATGCTTCGTATTCTCGGTATAGGACTCATCTAGTTGTGGCTTAGGCACGTGAGTTCGAGATGTATGGAGGTGGAGTTATGGTGGTTTAGGATTTGATGCATTCCTAGATGCTGGGGTTTAGGTTGAGGAAGATAGTAATTAGGATTCTTGAATGTAGATTAGGGTTGTAAAAGTTGTGAAAAGGCTCCTTAATTGCATTCAAAAGGGGTGTATATATAGGGAATGTCCCCTACCCTCGTCTAGGTTTACTCGACCGAGTATCTTGCTAACTCGGTCGAGTGGCCCAAAGCTGCCGCACACGGGCCTGTTGAGGGCCCACTCGATCAAGTGGGCTGATACTCGATCGAGTGGGTCAGCTGGAGCAAAGGGGTCCGGATTTTGGGACCTCGGGTTGGATATTTTTGTAGATCTTGTATTTGGGTTGGACTTTTGATGTTTGCATGGCTATTTTATGTCTCAGAAATGACTTTGACCGGGGTTGGATATTTCCGGTGTTGTTTTTGACCCAAATTAGCCTTATTTGATTGGAACGACCTACTAGACCTGAATTTGAGGTCAGTTTTGTGAGATTTGTACTCCATAAAAAGCCCAAGCCAGAAACTAACGATTCGAGCCCATATCCGAGCGCGTAGAAACACTTTTGCGTCCGATCATCTTCAGGTGTTTATTGGAAACCGCTATAGACACCTAGCAGCCAAATGTGGGTGTCTACAAAGCCCCCACTCTGACTGAGGCTTAGACAGGGCAAAAGTCAGAGTAGCTACCAGGCTAATCGAGGATTAAGACCTGGTAGACTTCCGGTTGGGTCATTTATAGTTCATTAGACTTGCGTGAAGGGCTCGCCAGCCATAAGACAGAAATCATACCTGAGTGGATGTTAATAGCTCCGTGGGGACTTGCTTCTGAAGCCCTGGGTGTATCTATATGTGGATACATCTCATCTCGAAGCTGCGCGGGAGCTTGCCTAAGAAAATCTGGGTGTGTCCGTTCGCAGACAAATCCCATTCCAAAACTACGCTGGAGCCTTCCTAAGAAAGAAGTCCTGGGTGTGTCCGTTCGCAGACACATCCCGATTCAAAATTGCGCGGGAGCCTGCCTAAGAAGCCCTGGGTGTGTCTGTTTGCAGACACATCCCAACTCAGAATTATGCGGGAGCTTGCCTAAGAAGCCCTGGGTGTACCTATATGTAGGCACATCCCGTGTTTCTTTTAGGATGAATGCCACCTTGGGCCTTCTGCTGGGGAGCTTAGTTAGTTTGCACAGGCCTGCGACTCACCCTGGGGAATAAAAACTTGATGTTCCGTTGGGAAGCCAAGATGGTTCCTTAAATGTTAGATATGTAGACAGAAATAGCAAACATAGCAGGTAGCAAGATAGCATATACAGGAAATGCAGCTAGCATCAATAGACTGACTTGCGCTGGGGAAAATGATTTTTGCTTCATTTTGAAATCGAAGTCCTGAAAGCAACCCACGTGCTAGGAGATAGGTTTTCAAAATTGAAAGGGGTAGAAAAAAAATTTGCAGTTTAAATAGACTGAAATTTGACCTTGTCGAAAAGGATTTTTTCAAATGGCTAAGTTTTGCAAATTTTAAAATGAGAATTTGAAAAGAAAGGTATACCGACAGACTCGACTTGGACGCGACAGAACGAATTGACAGAAGCGACTTGGACTCTCTATGGATTGGACCGCGATCTGGTGGGGGGTGGGCCAGGTAAGATGACGAGACTCTCAAGTTACGCTTATTCCGTAGCCTAGGCGAGTGGCAACACGGTCGAACATCGAAATGGGAAGGATGTGCTATACGGGGTTGCAGTAGTCAGTAATGGGACTGTTTCTGCATGACAGGACAGTAGCAGTGTTGCAGACGAGTGCTTTTTGGATCTTTTTTGGTTTTCGGTTACACTCCCAAAGTGGGTATTGCTTCGAGTCCTTGACAGATTCTCGTCTTTGACTGAGTCGAGTACTAGGACACACTATAGAAAGGAGGATAAATTTTGAAAGTATTTGGATTTTGTGAGTGGATGGAGAACTTCTGTCTAAAAGAAGCCCCCAGGATGACAAAGCTTGCTGCTGTGAACATGATAGTGTCGTGACCGGAATAATGGTGCTTTTTGAATGTGTGCCAATGTGGGTGGTTGTGCCTCTGTTGAAAGGCTACCTACGTATTCACGTGTAGTGAAATCAAACCAAGGCGTAGTTCAGTGTTGAAAGATATGTTATGGTGCCTAGTTTAATAGGGCTTTATGTGTAACTAGCCATAGCAATGGTGTAGGCTAGGTGCATTCCCAATGATGTCTTGATCGAAGGAATAGAATAGTTAGGATGTTGATCCTGTGACTGTGGGCGTTCTCCGGGGTGGCCCCCCAGAGGTGGTGTGAACTATTTCAGCATGTTCTATGCCGACCGCAGGTTGAGTCCCGTGTTTGGGGATGGTAACTGGTTTGGATAATTTTGGAAATGTGGAGCTAGGTCGCAAGTGGCTTTGATGTTTCGAATTCTGGAGCTCGATTTTGTGGAGCTAAGGCTTCGAGGGTAAAGTATTGTAATGCGGTAGGAAAGGGGGAAGTCGAGTAAAAATGACTCAGACTTCGATCGGGGTAGGTTGATAATGCGGGATCTGGTTTCCATGTCTGGCTCTAATGGTTAGGGTGTATTCTATGGAGCTTGAATCCTCAAAATTCCGGGCTGTCTCTTAGCCTAGGTCTCGAGAAGGTCTTGAGGGTTGTAATGTGGGAAGGCTAAATGTGGTGTTGGTTGACCAACTTGATTATCTCTCCCCTATTGGATGGTATGAGTATTGATAATTTTGAATTGACCATTTCACTTGAGTTGACCGTTAACTACGGTCACGGGTTTTTGAATATTTTTTAGTTGGTTGACTTCTTAGCCCCGGTCATGAGATTCTTCATATGGGTTGACCGTGCCCTGGTCAAGGGATGTTGAGAGTTCTTTTGGTCGTGGCCAGCTCTTTTATTTTGGCCTTCTGCTTTTTCCTTCTTGGACTTTCGATTTTTGTCCAGTCTTTTGCTTTTTTTTCTTTTTTCTTTTTTCTTTTTCTGTTGGTCAGACTAACACCTAAGGTAGGGATTAGTCGATTTTCTTGGAGGGGTGTTTATTGTGGGGAAATGGGCTTGCCTCCCGTCATAGGATATGGTGGGTTCACCCACACGGACTTGGGGATATGGGGATGGTGGCGACTCCACTTTGATTTAAATTTCAATTCGAGCCATCTCATATGGAGATTCATTCCCCTCCCCAAACCCGCGCGTGGCCGCGTCGGGGTGGACCTTTGTCATGTCCACAATTTGGCGACTCCGCTAGGGATTCACTTATGCGTGACTTACCATCGGCATCCTCAGGGTGAGACTCGAATAGAAATCGTTTGACTAGTACAATACGCGTTTTAGTTTTACGGTTCATGCATAACCCTATCTTTTCCAGGGGCCGGTACTGGTGACCGACGTCCCACTATGCCCTGATATACTCCAATATGGATATGTCAAAGGTGTTCATAGTCGATTCGTATGGGTTTCGCGGCATGTTCTAAGCTCAACTCGACTTAGGAAGTCCGTCCCGATTCTCGGATAGGCTATATGCACTGGTATAGACCCCATTTAGACCGACCGAGACTTAGTGTAGAGCGTACATGGCGTCGTTATTATGCTTGCGTGACTATGTGCTACTTGGTTTTCGTGTCGTTTTCAAAAACCGTCATTCCAAAAATGCATCTTTTAAAAAAAAAAAAAAACCAATTTTCAAAGAAACTCAGAAAGCTGCCGAAAATTAGACTTAAGATTTGACTTAAAACAAGCAAATTTTCTAGCCGGCATGCTGCCCATTTTAAAATTCAAACTTCCGATCCACCATTCGATTTTCGAATTTTCAAAACTCAATTTCGATTTTCAAATCTTCGTGATGCCATTAGAAATTTTCAAATTCTCGAGATGCCTTTTTTTTCGATTCTCAAAATTTCCGAGACGCCATTTTAATTGACAAATCTTCGAGACGCCGTTTTGGATCTCAAATCTTCGGGATCCCGTTTTCAATTTTTCAATTTTTTGGAAATTTATTTCCGATATTCAAATTTTCAAATATTCAACTTTTCAAAAATCCGAAAAGCTACCGAAAATTAGGACTTATGATTTTACTCAAAATAGCCCACTTCTAGCCGGTACGCTGCCCATTTCAAAATTCAAAAATTTTCAAACCTTCACAATTGCGGCCCGATGGCATGTTGCCGGTTTAAAAAATCGGGCGGCCCACCGATTTTCTCGGAATTCCAACTTCCTTTTCAAAAGTTTCCTCTTCTTAGGACTTCCCGTATTTATCAGTGTCGGGTCTTGTCATAAGTCGTTGAAGGTCTATAGTGTCAAAACTCCGTCGATCTTACATCACGGGTTTCCTCCCTATCCTAGTCCGCCTTATTCATCAAGGCAAGACCCACCTATGTAGGACATACTCCTACGAAGGAAGGCCCGTTTACACATTCGAGTCCAAGAGTCTGGGGAGTATCTCATGTGGACCTTCCTTCGAACAGGACTCGGCCCACATAGCCGAATCCTAAGGGAGGCCCACCTTTCACGAGTCACCCGTCTAGGTGCCTTTTCCGAGCCAACCTTTTACAAGGCTTAGCCCTATAACAGAAGGTTCGCGGTCCTTACGTCTAAGGGTCACTCGTTCGACACTCGAGTCTTAAAAAAGTTTTCAGTCTCACTCGGGGGCTGCTCTTCAGCAGAACGATCAATCACATTTGCTCTAAGGGTCATGTCTCACACGTGTTGTCTCACGTATCCTACTTTTGAGTCACTTAGATGTCACACCATCTGAGTCCTGCCAGAGTCTTTAGTCTCACTCGGGGGCTATCCTCCGCCCTCGCAGGGGTACCCTACGTCCATCCTACATAGGCGTCCTTATGATGCCTTGTTCGAGTCGAACCCATGCTGCGAACACTCGAGTCACCTAGGGTTAGGTCACCACGGTGGGTCCAAGCACGTGACGCGGTCGAACGCTGTCGCCCTATTTTCGGACTCATCCTTCTGCAGCTCGAGTCTAATTCACGGTCATTACTTTGTCTAGGTCAACGTTCGGCTATCCCGATCCAAAAATTTTAGTCATTCCCGCCCCCCCAGGCCGTACCTATTTTGACTCTCTCTCTTGCATTTGCGCAAAACCGAGCTTAGGCGAGTTCTAACACCTGTCGTTTCTTCCGATCAGGGACCCTATGAATGAGGCGTTACCAAACCACAACAAATCTTGCGCCGTCGAGAAAGGAGATATCCAGGGGAGTATGCTTATGCTATCTTGCTCCATTAACAATATTTTCTCGAAAATCAATACTGCCCTAGATAACCTAAGTTCCAGGGTAACCATCATCGAAGAGGATCTTGTAAGAACCCGATCCCGTCTAACACAACTAGAGCGGGTAAGGCAGCCAATCACTCAACCGAGCCATTTGAAGGGTGAACACTCTTACAAAACTGTCCGATACCCTCAAGATGGCAAGACCGAGAGAGGTAACCCTCAAGTCACCTCTCCGAAAATCAAGAACCAGTCAAAAGTAAGGACATTTACCCACTTGGATATGTCCTACACCGTCGCTTTCCATAGGGTTGGTTTCGAAGGGCCTAATACTACCTGTAGGCCCAACAACCGACCCACCTTCAGAAAAACGTGCCAAGACATGGAGCGCTGAATGTTACTGTCAGTTCCATATGGGGAGAGGGCATGATACAGAACAATGCTGGAAACTGAAACACCTCATCCAAGATTTTCTCGATGTCGGGAGGACTCCCGTTTTGGAAACATTATCACTTGCAAAGCCCCACATGGACTATACAAGTCCCGATGACCAAAGCATCCAGTCTACTTCCCATGCATCCAAGAGTCCGGATTTAATTTAAGTCCGAGTCAGAGTACGAGTCTAGGATGTACTATTTATTTCAATTTCAAAGTCAGAGTCAGAGTCAATTGTATTCTATCCTCTTTTCAAAATTCAATAAAATCAGCTTTTCTATTTCTCATATATACTTTCCTTATGTGTTTCAGAGAACATGATGAACACCATCGTACACTGTGAGCACATGCACGTGACTATAGGCACATCTATAATGACTGCAGGAAATTGAGACCCGTGTTTTCCTTTACCTGTTCCATGTCTGGTATAGAAAGCCACATAACTACCCTTAGCACGAGTGGTATCGAATCTTACTACAAACCTAGGTAGTCTCCTAGTTTGGGTTCAAGACGGGAGGAAAGCTCATTTCCCACAATAAACACCCATCCAATAAGACTGACCAATCCCTACCTTAGGTATTAGTCTGACCAACAAAAAAAACCTGGAAAAAAAAAATCAAAAGTCCAAGGGAAGAAAAAAGCAAAAGGCCAAAATAAAAAAGCAGGCCATCAACAAAAAAAGCAGGCCATCATTAAACGGCCAGCTAGACCAGGGCTGAGAGGTCAACCAACAGAAAATTAAAAATACCCATGACCGTGGTCAACGGTCAACTCAAGTGAAAGTCCCTTGACCGGGGTACAGTCAATTAAAAAAATATCGATGTCCATACCATTAAATAAGGGAGAAGCAATCAAGTTGGTCAGCTAACACCACATTTAGCCTTCCTACATTATAACCCTCAAGACCTTCTCGAGACCTAGGCTAAGAGACAGCCCAGAATTTTGAGGATTCAAGCTCCATAGGATATACTCTAACCATTAGGGCCAGACACGGAAATCAGATCCCGCATTATCAAACCTACCCCGATTGAAGTTCGAGTCACTTTTACTCGACTTCCCCCTTTATTACCACATTACAATACCTTACCCTCGAAGCCTTTGTTCCACAAAATCAAGCTCCGGATGTCAAAACATCAAAGCCACTTGCGACCTAGCTCCACATTTCCAAAATTATCCAAACCAGTTACCAGCCCCAAACACGGGACTCAACCTGCGGTCGGCATAGAACATGCTGAAATAGTTCACACCACCTCCGGGGGGCTACCCCGGAGAACGCCCACAGTCACAGGATCAACATCCTAACTATTCTATCCCTTCGATCAAGACATCATTGGGAATGCACCTAGCCTACACCATTGCTATGGCTAGTTACACACAAAGCCCTATTAAACTAGGCACCATAACATATCTTTCAACACTGAACTACGCCTTGGTTTGATTTCACTACACATGAATACGTAGGCAGCCTTTCAACAGAGGCACAACCACCCACATTGGCACACATTCAAAAAGCACCATTATTCCGGTCACGACACTATCATGTTCTCAGCAGCAAGCTTTGTCATTCTGGGGGCTTCTTTTAGACATAAGTTCTCCATCCACTCACAAAATCCAAATACTTTCAAAATTTAGCCTCCTTTCTATAGTGTGTCCTAGTACTCGACTCAGTCAAAGACGAGAATCTGTCAAGGACTCGAAGCAATACCCACTTTGGGAGTGTACCCGAAAACCAAAAAAGATCCGAAAAGCACTAGTCTACAACACTGCTACTGTGCTGTCATGCAGAAACAGTCATATACAGACTACCACAATCCCCTTACGATATATTCTTCCCATTTTGATGTTCGACCGTGGTTCCACTCGCCTAGGCTACGGAATAAGCGCAAATTGAGAGTCTTGTCATCTTAGGTGGCCCACACCCCTACCAGGTCACGGTCCAACCCTTGGGGAGTCCAAGTCATGTCTGTCAATTCGTTCTGTCGCGTCCAAAGTCGAGTCTGCTGGTAGGCCTCTCTCTTCAAATTCTCATTTTGAAATTTGAAAAACTTAGCCATTTGAAACAAATTCTTTTCGACAAGGTCAAATTTCAGTATGTTTAAGCTGCAAATTTCTTTTCCGCCCTTTTCCATTTTGAAAACCTATCTCTTAGCAAGTGAGTTGCTTTCAGGACTTCGATTTCAAAATGAAGCAAAAACCATTTTCCCCAGCGCAAGCCAGTCTATAGATGCTAATTGCATTTCTTGTATGCTATCTTGCTACCTGCTATGTTTGCTATTTCTGTCTACATATCTAACATTTCAGGTACCAGCTCGGCTTCCCAACGAACATCAAGTTTTTATTCCTCAGCGTGAGTCGCAGGCCTGCGCAAACTCACTAAGATCCCCACCAGAAGGCCCAAGGTGGCATTCCTTCTAAAAGAAACACGGGATGTGCCTACATATAGGTACACTCAGGGCTTCTTAGCCAAGCTCCCGTGCAATTTCTGAATCGGGATGTGTCTGCAAACGGGCACACCCGGGGCTTCTTGGGCAAGCTCATTCGTAATTTTGGATCGGGATGTGTCTACGAACGGACACACCCAGGGTTTCTTAGGCAGGCTCCAGCGTAATTTCGGTTCGGGATGTGTCTGTGATGGGAGGGATTTGTCGTGGATCCCCGCCAACAAATAAAAACCAACTAACCTAACTAGGGTAGCTAGGGTAAGTCGGGTCGAATCCACAGGGACGGGGTGTCGGACTAAGGTATGCTACGGTCAAGGACTATATTCGAGACGAGCTATTCTAAGGGGGAGGCTAAGGACTAAACTAGGTCTAAAACGAGAAAACAATCAAAGGAAACGGGCTAGGATTAGGTCGGGGTCAAAGGGGTAACAGAATGGTCGAGGAAGAGCTAGAGTGAAGGAGGTATTAGGGTAATCCTACAAACAACTTAGACCAACCTAGAGGTTCCACCTAAAACCCACCTTGGCGACACAAACGACAAACGGGGTTACTAGCGTGATATCGGGGCCTAGGTCGCGCCCGGGCTCTCGCAACTTAGACCGACCTAGGGGTCGTCCTCACCGGGCTCTCGCAACTTAGTGAGGGAACCAAACCCACAAACAAATTATCACCCACAAGAGAAAGTCAAGAAAAACAAGCATATGCATACTAGTCATTCAAGCATTTCAACAAACATGTGATATGCATCAAACCAAGAGGAAACCCAAATCTTCCACCAACATCTCCAACAATCCCTTAATCATCCAATTAACACCCTAATCACCTTACTAACCCTAGGAAGATACTACTCTAACATATCTATACTAAAACTAACAAGAACAAGAGGAATCAACATAACAAGAACAAGAGGATGCATATATGAAACTAACAAAGATGAAGAACAAAACAATAAACAAGAACTAAAGATTCAAACTTGATGAAAGAACAAATATTAAGAGAAAGGAAAAGAGATTATACCATACTAGAAGATGAAAAGAAGAAGGAGACTTGCATAAATGGAAGAACCCAAAAACAATCAACCAAGGTTGTCAATCTTGATGGAGATCTTGAAGAATTCCCAAATTACAAGCACTAATCTAGGATTAACGATAATCTAAGGACTAATCTACACTAATCTATGCTAATCTATGCTAAAATAATCTAGGGTTTAAGGGGAAGTGTCTAACATAAGCTTAACATAACAAGGGAAGAGTATATATAGGGTTACAAGTGGAAGGGAGAAGAGAAGACACAAGGCACGACAGCAGCACACCCTTCCCGGCCGGGAGGAGGTGGTCCCGGTCGGGAAGGTGTCGGTCCCGGCCGGGAGGAGCTGGTCCCGTTCGGGATGGACCCAAAACAGGAGCTCCTCTTTTTGCTCCTTCATCCCGGACGGGATGAGGTCATACCCGTCGGGGATGAGTCTTGTAGGCCTCCAATATGATCCTTTTGGTTCCTCCTTGCTTCACATGGACTTCTCATCGATTCTCGGGACTCGGGATCGGGTCTCGGAGGCTCGGGATTGGGTCCCAAGGTCTCGGGGTCGAATCCAAGGCATCGAGTGATCGTTCCTTCACTTCGTTGGCTCCGAAAAGTGTATGTATTGAGTCAGAATCGCTCCAACTCTTCATGAATGGTCTCGAGAACCTGAAACGAGCTAGAGGAAGCATAAGTAGCCCATAAATCGCTCCCAAGGAGCGATTCCACAAGGAAAATGGGACCAAAACACTACGAAATAGGCACTACAAACTACACTTATCAGTCTGCAAACGGACACACCCAGAGCTTCTTAGGAAAGCTCCCGAACATCTCCAAGATCGGATGTATCGACATACAGATACACCCAGGGCTTAAAAAAACAAGTCCCACGGAGCTTCTCCCGACAACAGAACTCAGGTGTGATTTCTATCTTATGGATGGCGGGCCCTTTCACACAAGTCTAGTGGACTATAAACGACCCGACCGGAAGTTTACCCGGTCTTAATCCTCGATTGGCCTGGTAGCTACTCTGACTTTCGCCTTGTCCAAGCCTCAGTCAGAGTGGGGGCTCTGTAGACACCCACATTTGGCTGCTAGGTGTCTATAGCAGTTTCCAAAAAACACCCGATGATGATCGGACACAAACGTGCTTCGACGCGCTCGGATATGGGCTCGAAACCATTAGTTTCTGGCTTGGGCTTTTTACGGAGTACAAATCTCACAAAACTGACTTCAAATTCAGGCCCAGCAGGTCGTTTCCAATCAAATAAGACTAATTTGGGTCAAAACCAACATCAAAAATAAAACCGTCTTTTAGCGACCGGGTCAAACCCCGGTCGAAGTCATTTCCGAGACACAAAATAGCCCATGCAAACATCAAAAGTCCAACCCAAATACAAGATCCACAAAAATATCCAGCCCGAGGTCCAAAAATCTGGACCCCTTCGCTCCAGCTGAACCACTCGATCGAGTATCAGCTCACTCGATCGAGTGGGCCCTCAATAGGTCCGTGTGCGGCAGCTTTGGGCCACTCGACCAAGTTAGCTAGATACTCGGTCGAGTAAACTTAGACGAGGGTGGGGGACATTCCCTATATATACACCCCTTTTGAATGTAATTAAGGAGCCTTTTCACAACTTTTACAACCCTAATCTACATTCAAGAATCCTAATTACTATCTTCCTCAACCTAAACCCTAGCATCTAGGAATACCTCAAATCCTAAACCACCATAACTCCTCCTCCATACATCTCGAACTCACGTGCCATAGCCATAACTAGACGAGTCCTATACCGAGAATACGAAGCATGTAGGTTGAGGGTGCATACAAACCCAATTTCTTCCTTTTTCTCTCTTCTCTTTTCTCCTCCATCTTCGTCGTCTTCTTCGACTTTTTTTTCGTTCTTTTTTTTTCTAATATCGCTAATAATACTAGTATTAAGATATTAAAGTACTCGCTAATTCGTGTCGAGCGTAAAGGATGACGGGATAAGGAAATCTGAATATACAAGGGTGTTGCACCCGATGTTGCCGGTCACTTATCCCGACACCCCGAACGCTTGATTGTTGAAGCGAGTCAACGTCAACAATAGCGTTTTTATTTTTGTCGCGTCATTAGTCTCGTTTTATTATTTGCATCATCATCATCATCATCGTTAATATCGCATACATCAATTTCTAAAACTATTTCGAATTGAGCACGTTTAAAGGCGATATTAGCATAAGACCCTTCTAACCCTTTTACGAGTTGTAACAGTGGTGGAGCCCTCTCGAGGAGCCCCGCCCGAAACACCAAAGGCATGATGGGATCTCAATATTCCCCTTTAAACACGCCCGATTCCTTTTTAATGAACCGAGACCCGTTGATGCGGATCTGACATCACAAAATACCGCAAGGATTTATTACGATGTCGAGATGTGGAGGGAATCATTTTTTTTAATAAAGTTTATAGCGTCGTTCTTTGGATTCGATACCGACTCAATAGCCGGATATCGTATCTAAACGAATTAGTCAATAAATTTAACTAACACGAATTCGTTGATGCTAAAATAGTTGTCACATAATTCTAAAGAATTAATACGACATTATAAACGCGGAGATAATTTATTTCGTTTTAGTTTAATTTAAAGGACTCACGACATCTTTTTCTAGATTTCGCTCTAAATATTCGATATTGATTGCATAATCAAATATCGGATATGATGAGTATCAAAATCCGAATCGAGTACAAATCATACAATATTTCTGCCCGATATGGCAAAATTAGCGATTTTCCAAAATCAAAAAGCAATTTCGAAATTTACGACCAATTGCGAAGCGAACCCTCGTTTGGACAGGAGGCACTCGATCGAGTGCCTAGCCCACTCGATCGAGTGGCACCCCAAAATCGAGGCAGAATAGCTTTTTGAGGACCACTCGGTCGAGTCTTTCAATGACTCGAACGAGTGGCGACCCACTCGGACGAGTCTCTTAGTGACTCGGTCGAGTACCCCCTCAAATTTTGGGCAGAATACTTTTTTCGAGACCACTCGGTCGAGTCCCACAATAACTCGGTCGAGTGGCCTTTATCACGTCAAAACGTGAGCCCTAAACATATTTCGAGCCATGTAATATTTTTTATGACTTCGGTCAACACGTGTCAAGTCAATCACGTGTCATACTACTTTCCAAAACCATGCATCATATCTCGTTACATTATTCTATAGCATTTTTATATTATTTGCAAACCGTTATTATCGTTATCATCGTTACTAACACGTTTGTTCCTATTTTGGTATTTTATTCCCGTTATTCGTTTTATTGAACTAAAATGAATCTCGCATGCTAAATACAACTTTGACGTTAATTTTAGATACATTAAATCGACGTAGCAACTTATTCAAATTTTCGCATGTTTAGTCAAAACATTGTCTGCATATCATTCAATCGAATTACTAACGCGCGTATTAAAACATCAAACGGTATCTTAGTAGAGGCCGCTAATGAGCGGGCAGGGTTGGGTGTTCTTTGTGAACTTCCCAACACGTACCCTCACCCCTTACTCAGAACCTTGGCTTTCGGATGCCCGAAACCGTTGGCGCACGAGAGTCATTCGATACACGGTATCCGATAATATCGGTATCGGTATCGCAATGCAAAGGGACGAACCCAATAAACTCTGACATCCGAATGGGCTGTATTTTGTACACGGCCCACTAAGATATAAAGTGGGTTCAAACGGGCCCGAACTCCCACAAAGTTCGGTGGCGACTCCTGTAGACACCTAGATGTGGACCTGGTGGTTGCAGAAGTGCCCAGCAAACACCCGATGACGATAGGACTGCAATGCGACACGGGTTCGCGATGTTTTAGATAGTTTTCTTATAGAACGGACCAAATAATTACAAGGAAAAATTAAAACTAACATGATGGCAGCCTTAGTCGTGTCGTTACGGTCGCATAGACACTAATTAGAGTCAATTCCGACACCAGGACCCCGAGTCGGCCCCGAAACTCGAACCGAGTCAACACCGAGTCAAGCGAGCCTCGCGGTGAACACCCGAGACCCACGAAACCCACGACGCTAGGTCAAGCCGTGGGGAAGCCTTCGCGACCAAGCAAGATATCACACACACACCTCTCGGTTTTGGAAAGTATCAAAATCGTATCCTCAAAACTCCAATCGCCCCACCTGACGCGCCTGGGTCTCCCCACGCCCGGACCCAGGAGCCTGTGTCCTGGTGCGCCCCAAGTCACGCGTCCATATGGGCGACGAGGGCCGAAAACACCTATAAATACCCCCCTCCGCCTCATTCATTCGACACAATTCAACTGTCTCTTCTCCCTCAACAACTCTCGCTAAGGGCTCGCACTCCGACACCCGAGGCAAACGATCCACTCAATCGTAGTTCCGATAAAAAAAAAGCGACATCGACGCTACTCCACACCTTCGAGCACTCCACTCGATACCGAGGTGCCAGTGATCGACTAGCTCAAAACTAGTACCCAGGTTCTGCCAGATTAACCGCAGAACTACTCCTTAGTAACAAAGCTCTGCCGGAGTAGCCGCGGGAAGGTCAGACGGTAACGGGGTTCTGCCGGAGTCACTAGTCAAGCTAGGAGGATCCGCCTGTTGATCAAGTCATCACTAGGTTGTCATCTAAACAAAACTTTCTATATTTACACTTTCTATTATTATGCACTACGACAACACTAGACGTGGGCACTATGCTCACAAACGTCTGCTAAAATACGTAACATCCCAACTTCAACAACAAATACTAAAACACACTAAACAAACCCGAGTAATTCCGAGATCCGTTTTCAAGACCATCTATGCATCGAGTCCCGTTTAGCGTATACTCCGAGGGTACAATTCCTCACAATGTGATTTACTTACATTCGCATTTACAGTTTTCCGTATGATTTATCGCTTTTATGACCTTATAATCGCATGCTAAATTACCTAACACGAAATTCAAAACGTAAAATAACTAAAACTGAACAAAGTGATGGTCGGGTTCCGTATTAGTTCGGATGCTCACCTTATTGGGTTCGACGCATCTCTATTAATACCGAGTTGACGCATCTTAAGCAGAATACCAGGTAAGGTATACCACGAGAATGACTAATATCCGTATTATCACGTTAAAACTGTTTTGCTAATACCTATAATATTAGTACTCTCTACTCTCCTACGTGCATCTTTTCATGGCCTGCTTGTCACGTGAAATCGCATGCAAAGAATGTAAACACCACTACTTCGACGATAAAACTTATCTGTCCTTAAATCTACCGACGTAGCAAAGCATAGGGTCTAAAACAACGGATGTTACAGTACTTCCACCACAACAAAAGAACTAGGAAATCAGCCCACCGATTGATTAGTAGAGGCCGCCATAGTGCGGGCGGGATTGGGTGTTGACATCTATCGGATGTTGGCTTCCCAATACGTACCCTCACACCTTACTTAGAATCGACGGTTTCCGGATGTCCGAAACCATTGGCAATGAGAGTCATTCATGGCATGAAGTGCTTAAGGGTACCAGTCTTTATCTTTAGGTTCCGTGCCACTCAGCTTTGAGCCGGCAGGGGATCAAAGTTTACTTGAACGGTTTTCGAGTCCCCATAATTGACTCGTTGGCGACTCCACAAATCGGCAACGAATTCAGTTCAGCAAAAAGGTCGCCTTACCAAATGAATTGGCCTTTAAACTTTTGCAACCACGTCTCGATCGATTCCCAAACGGAAACACGGGTGCCCGCATCCGTCTAGTACAAGTCTGGAATGTCATCCAAATCGAGGTCCGACACTTCCCCCCGTATGTGAGATTGGACCGGCCCCCGGTAGGGAGGGGGCCGCATGGGTGGCCGCTGCCACATGTTGAAAACCGGGTCGGTCCCGCGCGGCCCGCGCAGGGCGCCGGGCAGTGCGGACGGACGTCCACAGTTTGGCGACTCCGCTGGGGATTTGGAAACATGTTTCCAGCGGTGGTGTAACTTGAACGAGGTCAGTGAAGCTCATTTCTTAGTTCCTAGTTGTGGTTACTACAGGTTTTGGCCCTAAAAAGCTCACCCTAACAGATATCAGGACCAATCGACCTTTTCGCGGTAAGATCTTTCGGGACACGCGGAGAGATCCTCGTTTGACGATCCGACCGCCTAACGCGTACCCCGCAGGATTAATAAGCGGATAGTCCGAACGGACGGTATGACACTTGTCTCCCCAGACCATTGTCAATGTCTAAGCAAAGACTATTCGTGGGCGGTAGCCTACCCTAAACCTACCCGAGTCTGCATTCTGCATGAGTGTATGTATTCCTAGTTATGTGTAGCGTGTTTGAACAATCCAACCCAAATAAAACACTAAAATCCGGATTCAACCACGCCAACATATTCAACCGCACCCAATTCCATTTTTGAAAATATCTCATCTTTTCAAAACGATCTCTGAAACACCGATACTCCAGTCAAGTCATTATTTGTAAAAAATTTTTTGAGATGCCGTTGTCATGGCAAATTTTACGCTCACTATTTTCAAAAAAAATATAATATTTTCAAATGCCATCACCTCGGCCAAATTAAACCCACCAAACAGCGGACACCGTCAATACTACCAAGACTCCCAAATTAATGGGGTTAAGGCCACCACGCGGTCACATTTTATTTCAAAAAAAAACTTTTTACACATACACCGTTAACACAACCAAAGTTTCAATTAATGAAGTCAAGGAATCCAAAACGGTTACATTCCCGAAACACTTTTCACAACACACCACCATCCATTGTCGAATGTTATTGCAACCGACAAATGTGGATCATTCATTTTAAAGAAAAACAACAACTCTTTTTTTTTTTTAAAAAAAAAACTACTCACTACCTAAACCCTTGACAAGTATGCAGTCACACCTTTAGAGCACCACAGACACTACAAATATCGAACTACCTAATTAATAGTAGTCTCGATAAAAACGTCACTTCATTATTTTCAAAACCGGTCCCCCCTGAGGACCATGTTCATTTCAAAAAAGAAAGAAAAACATTTTTGCATTTTTCTATCGTCGAATCCTCGACGCACATGTAGCAACACACTTTCACGTCACAAACGATGTCATCACGCCATCGTCACCCCAATTTTACAAATTCCCGTTTTTCGAAAAAAATTCTTTCGCAAAAGCTCGATCTTTTCAAAAAAACAACAAAATCTTTTGATCCTGACCCGGGATCGCGATCAATTTCTTACGTCGTACAACCGTGTGATTAACTGTCTGTGTTAGTTGTTAGAGTCACTTATACTCGAGGTCTTACATTTTGGGTCGTCTCATCTCGAGAAAATCCTCTTTAAATCTCACCCCCGAGGTTTGTGTCAAATCATCTCGTCCCAGAGCCAAAAAATTCATCAGGCGCTTTGCCGAATACACCGAGAGTCTCAAGCACCCGAGTCCCTAATTCGATGACTGCAAACACGCACAAATCGAGGGCCTTGTTTCCATGTCGCTCAACTACGAGTCTCCCTTGAGTCTTTAAGCCGTCTGGTAGATCCATTCTCATTAATACCATCCATTCCGCAGTCATGTCAGGAGATTCAAGCGTGGACACAAGTAACCATAGTGGAACAACGCCGAACAATCCGGGGATAATACCGTAGGAACCCTAGCCAACATGATCCAAGACCTACAGGCCACCATCATTACCATGAACGCATCTGTAAACAGCATCGATTCCCGCCTAGGCCACTTGGAAGATAAGACCTCTGATGAACACCATAACCGGATCCTCAACGAGGTCCTTTTAACCTCCACGCCGCTAGGCGGTGCTCCTGCCGGTGTCACCCCTAATGACCCCGTTACACCACCTCAAGACCACATCCTACAGTCTGCCATGAGTCGTATAGAATTCCTTGAAAACCAAATGCACCTAAACCAAGGCAACAATGCCCATCTCGAAAATCACCGAAAGTTTGAAATGGTGAACGACTAGCTACCAGAAAACTTTTCCTTAGCCGACATACCGAAGTTCAAAGGAACTGAGGACCCCCTCAACCATATCCGGGCCTTTAAGGATTACATGGCCATTAAGGGGGTCAAACCCAGCCTTTTTGCTAGGATATTCCCATCCTCTTTAGACGACACCCCACGATGCTGGTTTTATTCCCTCGACCCTAAAAACATATCCACCTGGGATGATATCTCCGTAGAATTCGCAAAACAATACGCGGATAATTCCGAAAGACAAGTTACCATCCGAAGCCTCAAGGTCCTTTCCCAGAAGGAGAAGGAAGGCTTCTCCGAATTTCTGACTAGGTGGAGAAAGGTCAGCACCCAGCTAGTAAACCATCCGGACGAAGCTACATTAGTAGGAAAATTTGTCGATAACCTTAGACCCGCTTATGCCTCTCACCTTAGGTATCAAAATATCCACACCTTTAAGGAGCTATCCACCTTAGGCATACGCCTAGAAGACGATATGAGGAAGGGAGTATTTTCCAAAATAATGGGGAAAGGTTATCAGGGTCCAACAACATCCACAGGAACCCGCTCTTATGGGTCATCCGGGAATAACAAAACCGAAGAAGTACACCTAGTCGAACCAACCACCCGAGGACGAACAAACTTTACCCCTAGAACATTCTCCAAACTAGGCATCAGATACGCCGATGCTCTAAAAAGGTTAACCGAGCAAGGGAAGCTAGAACCCATAGGCCCTACCCCAAAACCATCTGCGGCCAGAAAAGGGAAGTCATTGGATGCCAATAAGTATTGCCATTACCACCATGGCAATGGGCATGATACCAAATCTTGCTTTCGACTCAAACATGTCATACAAGACATGACCGAAAACGAGACGATTCCTCTCCCTCCACCAGAGAAACCAAACAATACCACAAACCCATTTAGTGTCCATGCTATCTTTGACGACACCATCGATTGTTCCCACCTCGATCCCATAGAGGAGAATGTCCTGAATATCGAGGAAGATCCCGACAACCCGCAAGCACCCGCCAAGACGAGTAAAATATGTGTCTGAGTCAGAGTCTAGTTCGTCTTAGGGCCTAGACCTAATTTGTAATAAATGTCTTTTTATTTTTCACTTCGAGTCAAGAGGTGCGAGGGGATCTGTCCTCCACCTCCCCGAAAATAATACCTCGGGCGCATAGCCCGCTTATTACTATCAATAAAAAGAAATAAACATTTCTTCCTTTATAATGCGCCTCGACAATCGCTTGATTTAAAACATATATTTTTCGCTTACGACTCGATACAATGCCATTTATCGATAACAATCGAACATACCTCGAAACAACGAGGAAGTACAAGAACTGAGATCCCGTGTTATTTTCTTTTACCTATTCCATGTCTGGTATAGGAAGCCATAAACTATCCATTAGAACGAGCATTACTGAATCCTATGACAAATCTAGATAGTCTCTTAGCTTGCAATCAAAGACGGAAGGCAAACCCATTTCCCACAATAAATATCCCTCAAATAAAAGACCGACCAATCCCCACCATAGGTGTTAGTCTGAAAAAAAAGAGTCTGAAATGGCCAAAAGAAGCCAAAGGAAAAGTGAAAACAAGGCCACGCTAAACCGGCCCAATTCAATAATCAAGACCAAGCTCAACGGTCAAAATGAAACCCCCAATCATTCAACTCGACTTTATGTGCAAAGTCCGAAAAAAAAGGTAAAGAAAAATGAACAGACCAGTCAACTAGCACCCAAATACTAGCCTCCCTGCATTACAACCCTTAAGTACTTCCCGAGACACTTGTTAGGAGACAGTCCGGAATTTTGAGGATTCAAGCTCAATAGGATAACCCCAACCGTTAGGGCCAGACATGGAAATCAGATCCCACGTAATTTACATCCCGCCTGATTGAAGTTTGAGTCATTTTTGCTCAGCTTCCCCTTTCCTACCACATTACGAAACCTTAGCCCATAGCCCTAACTCCACAAAAATCAAGCTCCAGATTTTGATCTATCGAAACCACTTACTACCTAGCTCCACATTCCAAAACCATCCAAGCCAGTCACCCCAACCCAAACACGATATCTCGGTAATTGTCACTTTCAAGAGGTCACACCCAATCACTCCGCCTCAGTTCTTTAACTAGGGAGAGTACACTCTAAACATCTCACATCGATAATTGGCATAACGAGTATAAAGCAAAATCACTCACATCTATAAAAGAACTACGAACATGGTTTGATTCCGTCTAAACACGGATACGTAGGCAACCCTTCTTCGGGTACAATCAATCAAATAACAAAATTGATTACTCGATTCACATGCAAACCGAAACCTTTTTCCACGCTCTGGTTAACGAGTTATTCCAATGACGAAGCACAAACGACGAGCCGAGGACGGAGTGAAAACCCAAAAGGGCGCTCCGGGCAAAATGAAGAAACGAGTTGCGAGCCGTCGTAAAAAAAAAAATACAAAACCAAAAAAAAACGAAAGAAAAAAATAGCAAAAAAATGTGAGCCGAGAACGGAGTGAAAACCCGAAAGGGCGCTCCGGGCAAAATGAAGAATCGAGTTGCGAGCCACCACAAAAAAAAAGTGCTTCTCATTAGTAAAAAAAAATCAGTTAAATCAAGCCTTTGTCGAGGCCCTTTACATCGAGCATCCGAAATTCGGCTACCCTGAAAAATGACGATGTGTCAAGCAAAACCCTAAAAAAAAAACTAGTACTAATACGCCACATAATATCAATTAATACAACATAGTACTAAACGGCTGGGCTCTACCGGTCCAACATTTCCTTTTCCTCGCCATTCGGGTGTGCTTGCTTGAGTCTCTCACCATTGACCCTCCTAACTAGGGATGGCAGTGGGTCCAAGACCCGACCCAGACCCGGCGGGTCGGACCCGAATGGGTCGGGTCTGGGTCTAATTTTTTTAGACCCATTGGGCATGGGTCGGGTCTGGGTCCTCCCAAAAAAATTCGGGTACGGGTACGGGTATGAGTTTTTGGACCCGGACCCGACCCGTAGACTCGTTAAAAATATATATATATAAAAAAAAAAAGAAGATTCATGAAATCATCCTGCTGCCTTCCTAAGTCAGAAACTCAAAAATTGAAAAACCCTAAGACAAAACTTCTTCATTTCAGCCGGCATAACCACATCCCCGTTATCTCCTTCAACTCCTTCTTCAGACATAGATGCAGACCCACTGCTGCCAAGGAACCCCCAAATCAGAGTTAAAAGTTTAATTCTCTGTTTCATTTAATTTCATTTCAGATTTATTAGTCTTTGTTGACTCAATGAGTCAGTAATTTTATGAAAATTGAAGAATGTAGTTGATTGTTGATGATTGATGATTGTCATTTGTGCTGTAAAGTTATAATTTGTTGCTAAGTTCTTACAAATCTGAGAGTTGAAAACATGGAGGGGGTTGGCCGTAGGCCATAGGGATGGGGTGTCCTTTACATAATCACTCTTTATAATTTCCATAAAAAAATAGAATACAAAAATAATTATGGCGGACCCGCGGGTAGACCCGGACCCGGTCCAGACCCGACCTGTTCGGGTCCGGGTCTGATAATTTTGGACCCGTTCGGGTCCGGTTCGGGTCCGGGTCCAGGGTTGAAATTTCGGGTCCGGGTCTGGGTCTGGGTGGACCCGACCCAGACCCGACCCGTTGCCATCCCCACTCCTAACGCAAGCTTCCACCTCCCTAGCCAAAAGCAAGCCCAGCCAATCTCACTTCCCCTCCTCACTCACATTTTCAATATGGGTCTTGTCGGTCTCGGCCTATGTAGATGAACTGAGGAACACTAGGATCGGTAACGCCGTCTTCGGTCGGGCGCTTAGCGACATTAGCCCACATAGTTTCCTAATTCTGTAATACGGTCATCTCCACGATCCTTAACCTTTCACTCACATCCGACAACCACGGACGTCAGGAACGACCTCCTGAAGTCGCTAAATCCCTTTCCAACAGCCGAAATGCCCACGCAAGAGTGTCAGGTCCACACGGATGGTACATTTCGTCCATCGGATCCACCAGAGTTAGATGTCTTTTCATTTTTTTCTTTAGGGGGATAAGCTACCCCGCCTAGGCATGTCGTAGCCTTTAACGATTGTTGTGATGTCGCGTCTGTAAGCCCGGTACGACATTGTCTTGAATATAAGAAAAAGTGGTCTACTTTTTTTTTCAAAGGTAGCCTAGATTTCAGCTTCGGCCTCATTATGAATGTCGAAACAACTACATTTGCATTATAGTGCACTCGGTCATAGCACGTTAACCTCTTACATTTCGTCCGTCTCGAGTCAAAATGTTTTAATCGACGTACTATCTGATCCAACTCCCGGCTTAAACTAACGCATTTCAAAAATTCAAAAAACCACTTTCGTACTCTCATGCAATCCCAACGCATTGTAAAACTTCCTAAACTACGATGAAATCACGAATAAAATAACCATGAAGTGATTACTTGTCAATTTAGGTAAGTATTTCACAAAACAAAAACGCAGAGAGTAAACTAAAACAACTCAAATACTAAAAAGTTAAATCGAGTTCACAAACCAAGGAGGACCCCTAGAAGCTGCGCCTATGGCTATCACAAGCCCACCAATGTTGTTGTCCAAACCTAGATCCTCTAAATCTAGGAGAGGAGACCCACTACCGCCCATTCCCGACAATATATCTAGGGTAACTGTCTCGGGAACTTCTCCAACCTCCTCACTAGCACCCATAGCACGACCTGTAGCCTCAGCCTCTCTCTCCCTCTCAACCCGATGCCTAGCCTCACACTGCGCGGAGGTCTCGCCCTGAGACCGAGCCAGCCGCTCCTTAAGTTAAGTAATCTCGTCGGCCCGAGATTGTAGGAGCTGTCGCGCTTCAGCCGCTTCCGCCTCAAGCTCGGTCACCCGAGTCACCAGCTGTCCCAACATATCGAGAACGGTCCTGCAAACATAACTCGCACTCGAGGAAAACACACAAACAATCTAAGAGCCAACCCTAGGTACACGCACTTATCGATCGAGGTCCCGAAGTATCATGGGAGACCCTCGAGGCATATACCCTGAAGCAGTTGGCAGCCTGCCACAACCGCTGATGGCAAGCCGATGAAACATGGAAGGTGAAACCACGCAATTTAGCCAGACAAAACCTAACCCTTAGAATCCAAAACAGAAACCGAAACTTACCCGGTATGCCCGGTCACGCCACTCCATCCCAGCCTCCATCTCCTCAGCGGAACACGGGGAAAGAGGCTCTGTAAAGGCTACCCTAGCCGCTTGGACTCTGAGCCGTGTCAAGGATAAGTCTGGGGGCTGAACAGCGTCAGCCGAATCGGCCAACTGAGAGAAAAGCGAACCGTTCAATATGAAGGCAAACACTAGACCATAGGACAAAACAAGCCATAAAACCAAGACCGACACTTCAACAATCCTAAACCCTGGGGGCTACTAAAACAAACTGTAAGAAAGAGACTTACATCTGCAAGGCGCAACTAGTTCACCAGCACATTCTCCGACGAGTAGTGACTCATCGTGCTCTTAGCCTGAGCCAACCTCCATTCAATCCCCGCCGGAAACCTAACCGGACGAGCCCGCACTGTCTTAGGTACTAATCGCGGGAATTAGGAGTAAATTCAAGCCTTTAAACCTCCTCTAGTCGAGATCGACCCCTAGCGATAACCGAACACGAGAACCACTAGCTAACAAGACCACTCATACCAAAGCACATAACAACCCAAGCAACGAATCTGACCAAAGCAAATTTGATTAAATCCTGAACCATTAAAAAAAACAAATCCGAACAAAGCAAATTCGAACGAATCTTGAAGCATTCAAAAAACGAATTCAAAACCCGCGAACCTAACGAATCCCAAGTAAATTTTAAACCCGCAAACTCAATTGAATCCCAAAGCATTCTAAAGGTAATTCAAGTCAATTCAAAATCAATGAGTCCCTAGTACCACTCGATTCAATTCAATTTTTAATGAGTTCCAGGTAGCACTCAGTTTGATTCAACGAGCCCTTGTAGCGCTCAAAACCATTTTAAACGAGCCCCTTGTATCGCTCAAAACCATTTTAAACGAGCCCCTTGTAGCGCTCAAAACAATTTTAAACGAGCCCCTTGTAGCGCTTAAAACCGTTTTAAACGAGCCTCTTGTAGCGCTCAAAACCGTTTTAAACAAGCCCCTTATAGCGCTCAAAACAATTTAAAACGAGTCCCTAGTAGCACTCAGTTTAATTCAACGAGTCCTTGGTAGCACTCAGAATCAATTCAATTTTAAACAAGCCCCTGGTAGCGGTTAAAACCGAATTTTGAACGAGTCCCTAGTAGCACTCAATTTAATTCAAAACCTGATTTTGAACGAGTCCCTGGTAGCACTCAATTTAATTCAAAACGAACTTTAAACGAGCCCTTTGTAGCGCTCAAAACCAATTTCGGACGATTCCCTGGTAGCACTGGATTCAATTTTAAATGAGTCCCTAGTAGCACTCAGTTTAATTCAACGAGCCCTTGGTAGCGCTCAAAATCCGATTTTGGATGAGTCCTTGGTAACATTCAATCCAATTTCAATTCAAGTCAATTTAATTCAAGTCAATAAGCCCCTAGTAGCGCTCAATTCAATTTGATTTTAAATGAGTCCCTGGTAGCACTCAGAACAATCAAACCAACCCGTAACGAGTCCCTAAGCACACTCAATTCACGTCCCAAAGAATATATTATTCCCGGAATAATTCACTAAACAAATCTAAAGCCCAAGAACTAATGCCAAAGGGCTTACACATCAACACTAGTATTTTAAAAGCAAAACAATCACTAAAACTAACGCAGCCACCCGAGAGGGATAAATCTAACGTAGCCACCCGAGAGGGATAAATCCAACGTAGCCATCCGAGAGGGATAAATCTAACGCAGCCACCCGGGAGGGATAAATCTAACTTAATGCAACCACCCACGAGGGATCAAGTCAAAACTAAGACACCAATAAATACTTAAGCAAAAGGTTCGAAACTACTAAAACAGCAAGAACAAACCCGAACAAAATAAGACAAATCCACAAAACATAAGCAACTTAACCAAAACAAATGAACAACAACAATTTGCCCGAGGGATCTAAGATCCCGGAGGCACAGCAATTTGCCCGAGGGATCTAAGATCCCGGAGGCACAACAATTTTGCCCGAGGATCAGAGTTATCCCGAAGGCACAACAATTTTGCCCGAGGAATCTAAGATCCCGGAGGCACAACAATTCTTGTCCTAGGGGTCAGAGGCATCCCGAAAGACAGCTATTCGAGTGGAGACTGACGCCCTCGAATAGTTTTATATCACTTTATTCTTGTCCTAGGGGTCAGAGGCATCCCGAAAGACAACTATTCGAGTGGAGACTGACGCCCTCGAATAGTTTTATATCACTCTATTCTTGTCCTAGGGGTTAGAGGCATCCCGAAAGACAACTATTCGAGTGGAGACTGACGCCCTCGAATAGTTTTATATCACTTTATTCTTGTCCTAGAGGTCATAAGCATCCCAAAGGCGATCGCTCGAGCGGAGACCAACGCCCTCAAACGTTTTATGTCATCAAGGGTTCACAAGCATCCCAAAACATTTAAAGGCCAATACATTTACACTTAACACATAAAAGCGCTTAAATATAAACAAAAACCTTAAATAAACTGAAGAAGACAAAGCGCGCGCGCAAAGAATCTAGAACAAGATGTCAAGCAACGGCCCGGGCCCCAAGCAAGCAACCGCAAGCGAAGACGTCAGGTATGACTTCTAAGCCTTGGCTGGCGAGCCTCACCACGTAGTCCAACGGACTTAAAACGACCCGACCGGACAGCCACCATGTCGTAATCCTCGATTGACCTGGGTGGCTATACTTCGACTTTCGCCTTATCCAAGCCTCAGTCAAAGTGGGGGCTTCTGTAGACACCCAGATTTGGACCTGGTGGCTGCAGAAGTGCCCAGCAAACACCCGATGACGATAGGACTGCAACGCGACACAGGTTCGCGAAGTTTTAGATAGTTTTCTTATAGAACAGACCAAATAATTACTCGGAAAAATTAAAACTAACATGATGGTATCCTTAGTCGTGTCGTTACGGTCGCATTGACACTAATTAGAGTCAATTCCGACACCGGGACCCCGAGTCGGCCCCGAAACTCGAACCGAGTCAACACCGAGTCAAGAGAGCCTCGGGATGAACACCCGAGGCCCACGAAACCCACGGTGCTAGGTCAAGCCGTGGGGAAGCCTTCGCGACCAAGCAAGATATCACACACCCACCTATCGGTTTTGGAAAGTATCAAAATCGTATCCTCAAAACTCCAACCGCCCCACCTGACGCGCCTGGGTCTCCCCACGCCCGGACCCAGGCGCCTGTGTCCTGGTGCGCCCCAAGTCACGCGTCCATATGGGCGACGAGGGCTGAAAACACCTATAAATACCCCCCTCCGCCTCATTCATTCGACACAATTCAACTCTCACTTCTCCCTCTAAAACTCTTGCTAACGGCTCGCACTCCGACACCCGAGGCAAACGATCCACTCGATCGTAGTTCCGATAAAAACAAGCGACATCGACGCTACTCCTCACCTTCGAGCACTCCACTCGATACCGAGGTGCCTGTGATCGTCTAGCTCAAAACTAGTACCCAGGTTTTGCCGGATTAGCCGCAGAACTAGTCCTTAGTAACAAAGCTTTGCCGGAGTAGCCGCGGGAAGGTCAGACGGTAACGGGGTTCTGCCGGAGTCAGTAGTCAAGCTAGGAGGATCCGCCTGTTTATCAAGTCGTCACTAGGTTGTCAACTAAACAAAACTTTCCATATTTACAGTTTCTATTATTATGCACTACGACAACACTAGACGTGGGCACTAGGCCCACAAACGTCCGCTAAAATACGTTACGTCCCAACTTCAACAACAAATACTAAAACACACTAAACAAACCAGAGTAATTCCGAGATCCGTTCTCAAGACAATCTATGCATCGAGTCCCGTTTAGCGTATACTCCGAAGGTGCAATTCCTCACAATGTCATTTACTTACATTCGCATTTACAGTTTTCCGTATGATTTATCGCTTTATGACCTTATAATCGCATGCTAAATCACCTAACACGGAATTCAAAACGTAAAATAACTAAAACTGAACAAAGTGACGGTCGGGTTCCGTATTGGTCCGGATGCTCACCTTATTGGGTTCGACGCATCTCTATTAATACCGAGTCGACGCATCTTAAGCAGAATACCAGGTAAGGTATACCACGAGAATGACTAATATCCGTATTATCACGTTAAAACTGTTTTGCTAATACCTATAATATTAGTACTCTCTACTCTCCTACGTGCATCTTTTCATGGCCTGCTTGTCACGTGAAATCGCATGCAAAGAATGTAAACACCACTACTTCGACGATAAAACTTATCTGTCCTTAAATCTACCGACGTAGCAAAGTATAAAGTTTAAAACAACGGATGTTACAGTACTTCCACCACAACAAAAGAACTAGGAAATCAGCCCACCGATTGATTAGTAGAGGCCGCCATAGTGCGGGCGGGATTGGGTGTTGACATCTATCGGATGTTGGCTTCCCAATACGTACCTTCACTCCTTACTGAGAATCGACGGTTTCCGGATGTCCGAAACCATTGGCAATGAGAGTCATTCCAGGCATGGAGTGCTTAAGGGTACAAGTCTTTTTCTTTAGATTCCGTGCCACTTAGCTTTGAGTAGGCAGGGGATCAAAGTTTACTTGAATGGTTTCCGAGTCCCCATAATTGACTCGGTGGCGACTCCTCAAATCGGCAACGAATTTCAGTTCACTAAAAAGGTCGCCTTACCAAATGAATCGGCCTTTAAACATTTACAACCACGTGTCGATCGATTCCCAAACGGAAACACGGGTGCCCGCATCCGTCTAGTACAAGTCCGGATCGTCATCCAAATCGAGGTCCGACACTTCGCCCCGTATGCGAGATCGAACCGGCCCCCGGTAGGGAGGGGGTCGCGTGGGTGGCCGCCGCCACATGTTGAAAACCGGGTCGGTCCCGCGCGGGGCGCCGGGCGGTGCGGACGGACGTCCACAACTCCACTTTGATTTATATTTCAATTCGACCCATCTCATATGGAGATTCATTCCCCTCCCCAAACCCGCGCGTGGCTGCGTCGGGGTGGACCTATGTCAAGTCCACAATTTGGCGACTCCGCTGGGGAGATATATGAGTTGTGCGGGCTTGCCTCTGAAGCCTTGAGTCGTACCTGTATCAGTTACATAAATTTTTGCATGCAACACGTCAATATGAGATGGGTCGAATTGAAATTTAAATCAAAGTGGAGTCGCCACCGAACTTTGTGGGAGTTCGGGCCCATTCGAACCCACCATATATCTTAGTGGGTCGTGTACAAAATACGGCCCATTCATATGTCAGAGTTTATTGGGTTCGTCCCTTTGCATTGCGATACCGATACTGACATTATCGGATACCGTATATTGAATGACTCTCGTGCGCCATGGTTTCGGGCATCCGAAAACCGAGGTTCCGAGTAAGAGGTGAGGGTACGTGTTGGGAAGTTCACAAAGAACACCCAACCCCTCCCGCTCATTTGCGGCCTCTACTAAGTTATCGTTTGATGTTTTAATATATACGCGCGTTAGTAATTCGATTGAATGATATGCAAACAATGTTTTGACTAAACATGCGAAAATTCTAATAAGTTGCTACGTCGATTTAATGCATCTAAAATTAACGTCAAAGTTGTATTTAGCATGCGAGATTCATTTTAGTACAATAAAACGAATAACGGAAAAAAAATACCAAAATAGGAACAAACGTGTTAGTAACGACGATAATGATAATAACGGTTTGCAAATAATATGAAAATGCTATAGAATGATGTAACGAGATATGATGCATGGTTTTGGAAAGTAGTATGACACGTGATTGACTTGACACGTGTTGACCGAAGTCATAAAAAATATTACAAGGCTCGAAATATGTTTAGGGCTCACGTTTTGACGTGATAAAAGCCACTCGACCGAGTCATTGTGGGACTCAACCGAGTGGTCTCGAAAAAAGTATTCCGCCCAAAATTTGAGGGGGTACTCGACCGAGTCACTAAGAGACTCGACCGAGTAGGTCGCCACTCGATCGAGTCATTGAGAGACTCGACCGAGTGGTCCTCAAAAAGCTATTCTCGGTTTTGGGGTGCCACTTGATCGAGTGGTCTAGGCACTCGATCGAGTGCCCCCTGTACGAACCAGGGTTCGCTTCGTAATGGGTCGTAAATTTCGAAATTGCTTTTTGATTTTAGAAAATCGCTAATTTTGCCAAATCGGGCAGAAATATTGTATGATTTGTACTCGATTCGGATTTTGATACTCATCGTATCCGATATTTGATTATGGAATTAATATCGAATATTTAGAGCGAAATCTAGAAAAAGATGTTGTGAGTCGTTTAAATTAAACTAAAACGAAATAAATTATCTCTGCGTTTATAGTGTCGTATTAATTCTTTCGAATTATGTGACAACTATTTTAGCATCAACGAATTCGTGTTAGTTAAATTTATTGACTAATTCGTTTAGATACGATATCCGACTATTGAGTCGGTATCGAATCCAAAGAACGACGCTATAAACTTTATTAAAAAAAATGATTCCCACCGCATCTTGACATCGTAATAAATCCTTGCGGTATTTTGTGATGTCAGATCCGCATCAACGGGTCTCGGTTCATGAAAAAGGAATCGGGCACGTTTAAAAGGGAATATTGCGATCCCATCATGTCTTTGAGTGTTTAGGGCGGGGCTTCTCGAGAGGGCTCAACTACTGTTACAACTCGTAAAAGGGTTAGAAGGGTCTTATGCTAATATCGCCTTTAAACGTGCTCAATTCGAAATAGTTTTAGAAATTGATGTATGCGATATTAACGATGATGATGATGATGCAAATAATAAAACGAGACTAATGACGCGACAAAAATAAAAACGCTATTGTTGACGTTGACTCGCTTCAACAATCAAGCGTTCGGGGTGTCGGGATAAGTGACCGGCAACATCGGGTGCAACACCCTTGTATATTCAGATTTCCTTATCCCGTCATCCTTTACGCTCGACACGAATTAGCGAGTACTTTAATATCTTAATACTAGTATTATTAGCGATATTAGAAAAAAAAAAAGAACGAAAAAAAAGTCGAAGAAGACGACGAAGATAGACGAGAAAAGAGAAGAGAGAAAAAGGAAGAAATCGGGTTTGTATGCACCCTCAACCTACATGCTTCGTATTCTCGGTATAGGACTCGTCTAGTTGTGGCTTAGGCACGTGAGTTCGAGATGTATGGAGGTGGAGTTATGGTGGTTTAGGGTTTGAGGTATTCCTAGATGCTAGGGTTTAGGTTGAAGAAGATAGTAATTAAGGTTCTTGAATGTAGATTAGGGTTGTAAAAGTTGTGAAAAGGCTCCTTAATTGCATGCAAAAGGGGTGTATATATAGGGAATGTCCCCCACCCTCGTCTAGGGTTACTCGACCGAGTATCTTGTTAACTCGATCGAGTGGCCCAAAGCTGCCGCATACGGGCCTACTCGATCGAGTGGGCTGACACTCGATCGAGTGGGTCAGCTGGAGCGAAGGGATCCGGATTTTTGGACCTCGGGTTGGATATTTTTGTGGATCTTGTATTTGGGTTGGACTTTTGATGTTTGCATGGCTATTTTGTGTCTCGGAAATGACTTTGACCGGGGTTTGACCCGGTCGCTAAAAGACGGTTTTATTTTCGGTGTCGGTTTTGACCCAAATTAGCCTTATTTGATTGGAAACGACCTACTGGACCTGAATTTGAGGTCATTTTTGTGAGATTTGTACTCCGTAAAAAGCCCAAGCCGGAAACTAACGGATTCGAGCGCATATCCGAGCGTGCAGAAACACGTTTGCGTCCGATCATCATCGGGTGTTTCTTGGAAACCGCTATAGACACCTAGCAGCCAAATGTGGGTGTCTACAACTGTGTATTCTAAATGAATTTTTCTCTTAAGGACATCAATGAGAGTGCATTAGTCTCATTTACTGAAAGGGTATAAAACTGATATATTTTCATTCTCCCACTGAATCTTGAGTATCTACAGTCATGTACCACATCCATACAAAACCAAATGAGATGATATCATGGTAGATTGATGTACTCTTTGACGGAAAACCTTATTTGAGTTTTCATTGGATGATTATTAACCTTAATTTGCAGAAACTTTACCTTGAATCTATCAAGTCAAGATTTCCAGTATCTGCAACATTGAGTGACAAACTTGTCTTTACCATTCATCCAATGTAACTCCAGATATATATAAACGGATATGCCAACTGTTTTTATAGCCATTATTTACAAGACAAACCTTACTGTCTCATTACCGAATAAGTCTGTCTTGGTAACAAAAAATCATTGGAAACCAATATGCTTTATACTTAATGAAACAATTTCAAAGTGTCTTTATTAGTCAAATGACTCAACACTTTATTGAAGACATATATAAATTCACATGTATTAGTTATAACTTTCAATGATTCGGCAAAATGCCGAATGAATATTTTTCTACCGTTTCAGCATCTAACTCTTAATCTTGAATGTATGTAATATATAAATCTGTTATTACACTCTAATATGTCGGTCTGACATGAAAACAATGTAATTATCTGAAACTGCATTCATTCTTCCCTTAGTGAATTTCTTTAATAATAATTGTTCTTGAGGTATTTGAGTTTGTTTTACTAGAATGATATTGCGATCCTTTATAATGAGACGTAGGATCATGTCCATAAGTCCCTTTTCTTTCCCCCCAAACTCAATAACCTCAATGAACCCATATTATCCGTCTCAAATAACTTGCATATGTGATGATTACTTTATTACCTTATTACCCTTAAACCTTATAAAGTTATACAACAAAATAATTATTGATTGTCCTTAAGTCCAACTATATTACCTTAAAAAACATTTTTAATTAGTTGGACATACCTTATGTGTAAATAAATTACACGATAATTAATCAATCAATAGTATTGTTGTAACTTTATACAAATAAACAAGCTGCAATTCTAAAATCACTTCTAGAGTTAACTAGGAAAGAGTGTGATTAATCATACTCCTACCAAGCTCCAAAATCTTACTTTACATACATGATACACCATACATATTCAGAGTTTCATATGGTGCGATATTTAATGTAAGATCAAATTAAACTTCTATAGAAATTATCCGAAATAACCTTGACGTTATTATTCTGAATAGTCAATTTGTCAAAGTGTTTCCACTTATGATCGACATGACATCTTTAATCCTGTACCGAGAATATATGTCAATCAAATATATGATAAGAACCTCTAGGAACTTGAAACTTCTCAAGATAGAGATATAAATATCATACATAATTTTGTCTACAAATTAATATAGTGATGTGAACTAATACAACTTAATACATGAAATAGTTCACATACCCTTATATATCAATTATAAGACATCTAAAGTTCTTTTGATATCTATTTTCTATTTTCTTTATCTTTATTACCCTTCAATATGACGATCCGAAGTACAAGGGTCAATAATTTCATTTTGACACATAACTTTAATATTCCTTTTAATATGTCACACTGGAGAGAAATTATTGTTCTTAATTCTTTATATCTACTAGATTTTTAATGCAAGTAATTCCAATCTAAACTATATAAAGTTATCAAAAATGACAAATTTACCATTATTTGAATTAGGAAAACACAAAATTAACTATTTCTCGATGGACAATAAAACCAAATTTGGCCATACGAAAAAAATTGAACTCCACCAAAAGGCAGCACAAAAAATATTTCCAGATTCAGATAAAAGAACAAATCATTAATGATAACTAAATTAGCTGATTTTTTCAAACTCAGATGATGTCATGTCCCAAATAGATGAATCTTTCATCACCAATTGACATACAACCTCTTAGATTCTTACTTAGACTTGCATTAATGTACTTATTTGAATGAAAAAACAAAATTCACCCACAAAACATGATTGGATATAATAATTAACCTTAGATGACAAATCTTAAATGAGAAGTGTATCCTTACCGACACGCGATGAGGCGTAAAAACTGGTACTATATTCCTTATGTGTCCATACTCGTAACAAGCCAACAACCTATAACTCTACCCTTATCTTGTTATTCTTTGAGTTGGACACTTGGCAGCTTTTTTTAATAGAAACAATGCCCTTTTAATATGTCCTTAATGCCGCATCAAACAATCATTAAACACATGCATTAAATTTTCTACTCCACAAAAACACGTGAGTCCACACGATATTTTCATTCTTATGAGTAGTACAATCATACATCCTAATGCTGTATTAAGATTGCGACGACCCAAAATAAATACTTACATTCCCTTACCATTTCATTTAAAATAAATGGCGTTCTCCGAATTGAGAATGTAACCTGAACATGACAGATATAATGAACAGTAATGTCAATTTGATGAACAAAACAATATTTTCATATTTTGAATAAATTCAAACAATATGTAGTGTTTTTGCAAATTTAACATTTAGCCGTTGGGCATAAATTGTTAATTATGCACTGACATTACACTAAATTTTCGTGATCAAATATTGACAATAAACTCATATCGAACACTAAGCCTTCCTTTGGGCCGACTCAGTATACACATGAAAATACCGAATAATCGTCACATATTTATCACCCGAAATTGTATATTCGGCCAAATAATGGTCTTCCTTTGGGCCGACCATTATCCGCATGATTACACATACTACCAAACTTAAAAAATGAATGTTTGAATTTACTCTCCATTAAAAAAAACTGTATGGACATAAGCCTTATGAGTGTCATAAAATTAACAACACTCCCTTAACTCGTAAATCAGTTCGTTTATTGGCGTTCCCATCATAACAAGATACCTAGCACAACATCTAATCTCATCTTTTGACGATAATTAGACTTGTAAGTGGTACTCTTGGTGCAATAATCAAATATTAACAGTAAGATCATGTCAAATGTCAAGTCTTCCTTTGGGCCGACTTAACATCTACACGAGAACCGAATAATTGTTACATATTTATCACCACAAGTATGATTGAATTTCGGCCAAATAATGGACTTCCTTTGGGCCGACCATTACCCGCATGAAATTCAATCACACACAATCGTCCAATTATTTAAACTATCTAATCTACGCAATAGAGGTTACTTTGGCAACGTATTGTTTCGATCAAACAATCCAAAATATTAGACGTCTTATGAAAAAATAAACAAATAGCCAATATTATTGAAACTGAATTCAAGATTCTTTTAATCAAACCGTAATTAACAAGTGACTGTAACCTTAAATGATAAAAGAAATTATAACCCAAATTAGTTCTTTCATCGTACAAGTCAACTTGTCAATTGTAAATACGCCAAAATAATCGCAACCGAAATTCCAAACAGATCCCAATTCATACATAAAAACATAATATGCGATAATAATCAAACATACGAGACCATTGTACATGACTGAATACTTAACCAAAATCATTACCCAACCGCATGCAATAAAAAAAAAAATCTTATATACTGAATAACCAATTATAAGAAGCTGAAAATTAATATCTGAAACATAAATCTTTAATCCTTCTCATAACTTTATCGATTGCATATAAAAATTCATCCAAAAAATAATAATATTTCGTACATGGACCATAATACGAGAAATCTCAGACGTATAATTATTCATCCAAACTATCTAATCAAGTGAATAATATAATCACTATCGCAGGACAATTAAAGTGGTATTCAAGAAAGTAATTAAGGAATCCGATTCAACCTAACCGATGGAAGGAACCAAAATGTAATTGAGTTCAACTGAAAAACTAAATCAATCTTCCATATGGCTAAAGATAAATCAACAACAAAATTCATTATGGAACACTAATAACAAATGATTGAAATATATATATATATATTCATTCATTCACAAATAGGCATTCCTTTATCTTCCTTCTCCCAAGAAATAACCTTACTGAGTACGAGTAATGTATATCATAAGACATGGCATATAGTCATACTGTTAGAATTCATCGTAAATCAAAATAGAGTCACGAGGTACTGCCACCTTGAAATGCAATTACCCACATAATAAATAGAGTCCGTAATGAACAAATATGTGCAGAGATATGGAGCAAAAAGAACATAAATCAATCCCAAATAATTCAATATGAAGACGGCTCTGATACCACTTGTTAGATTTAATCTGACCCAAGACTGAAACTTCATACTAAATTAATTGGTATACCGAATAGCGGAAGCGTACCTGACTCAATTGGAGAAGAGGGGTGGAATGGGAATCACCCGATTATAGTCTTCTAACAGACACACTCGAATATATGTGAGATTAGGTCAAAAGTGTGCTGTCAGGGACCATAAACCTGACTATACATAGGGAGAGTGGTTAAACCCTAATGACCTATATCAGTCGACTTTAGTGGATACGTCCATCATGTATCCCATAAAGCCCTAATAAGGTCTCTACACTACTAAAGTATCCGACCCATACTTTATAAGACGTAAATAAGCCCATATTATTTGTATTATGACGGATCACGTATTTGGGCGCAACTTTAGTGATAACTAATGAATACAATATGTCCAAATAATATTGTCCACATATATTGTATTAGACTCATAATTCTTACTTACTTCACTCGTTTCCTTCGTTCAACGTGTATATCAGCCGGGTCGTCTCAAAGATCTTGAGCGAAACTAAGAAATATGGCCCTTCAAATATATGTATATCTGCAATTTCTTTTACTAATAACATTGTTATTCTAACCTATAGGTTTCTCCTTATCAATTTAATTAGTTACATACCAAATATGGAGTATACTTGTTGTAATACTAATTCATGGAAACCGAAAACTAGATAATCAAATGTCAAATTTAAAATGAACTTGATATTCAATTTTATTTATGTATAAAAAACACATTAAATACTTTTGTATAAAGATCTCATTAACTAAAGTTTGTGAAGAGTTTATGGATTTTGAGTGAAGAGTTTATGGATCGGATTTCTAAGTGGTAAGATTATGGGTCTAATACAATACATGTGGACAATATAATATGGACATATTGTATTTATTTTCTATCATTAGAGTTAGCCCAAATATGTGACCCGTCATAATAATAATAATAATACAGGCTTATTTACGTTTTATAAATTGTGGGCCGGATATTATAATAGTGTAGAGACCCATTATGGCTTTATGTGATACATGATCGACATATCTACTAAAGGCGACTGATATTGGTTAGGAGGGTTTTATTATCTCTCCCTATATACAGTTAGGGTTATGGTATCTGACAACCCACTTTTATCTAATCTCTCTGTAAAGGTGAGTGTGTCTGTTAGAAGGTTGTAATCCAAGTGATTCCTGTTCACATCCTTCTCCAATGGAGTCAGTACACTTCTACTATTCGGTATACCAATTAATTTAGTATGAACATAAGGATTAAATCTAACAAGTGGTATTAGAGTCGTCTTTATATTAAATTATTTGGGTCAGACTTATTCGATTTGTTGTATGATTCACTATGCGAAATCCTTCTGTATTAGTTAGGTGCTTATGTTCCATTATTGATCATAAGTTACTCGATATAATTTTCTGGAATCACATATGTCATTACGATGTTTATCCATGGATGCCGCACAATTCTACAATTCGGTTCATATCTTTGTTTGAATTTTGCATGATTCCTAACAGATGATCATTGCCCTAATAATTGTTTGTCTTGATCAACATACAAGGTTTAGTGAATACATAGTTTGGTATCTCTCTAATACTTTAACCTATGAATAGGTTACGATGTAACATAATAATTAACCTACAATATTGTTGTCATGTTAATATCATCACATCCCTTTAATTTTGTTTTTGTGACATACATTGTCATTGACCGAATCCTTTTAGTTGCGTGATTGCGGTTACGAGTTATGTGATATTATGATTGATTATGTACGAAATATATGTTTGGATGATTTTCAATATGCAATTGATACAATTATATACGGATTACAGAATTATATTTTCGATATTGAATTTCAGATTAATCGATTGTAGTTGGTTCATTATTTTGTTTGGTATTCAATCATATGATGCATAATGGTCTCCATGTTTGATTATTATTGCATATTATGTTTTTATGAATCTTTACATGCTATTTTGACCGCATAAATTGGGACCTGTTTGGTATTTTCGATGCGATTATTATCGTACATTTATAATTAACAAGTAAAAATTAAAGTTATCCGGGCATTGTTAGTGAAATATCATTGACTTGTATGATGAAAGAAAATTTGGGTGATAATTTTTTTTATCATTTAAGGTTTCGATCACTTGTTATTTACCGTTTGCTTAAAAGAACTTGACTTCAGTTTCAATAATACTGGCTATTTGGTTTTTATAAGACGTTTAATATTTTGGATTTCTTTATCGAAAGAATACGTTATCATAGTAACCTCTATTGCGAAGATTAGATAGTTTAAATAATTAGACGCTTGTGTGTGATTGAATTTCTTGCGGGTAATGGTCGGCCCAAAGGAAGTCCATTATTTGGCTGAAATTCAATCATACTTATGATGATAAATATGTAATAGTTATTTGGTTCTTGTGTAGATGTTAAGTCGGCCCAAAGGAAGACCTAACATTTGACATGATTTTACTATTAATATTTTGATTATTACACCAAGAGTACCACTTTGAAGTCTATTTTTTTTGTCCAAATATGAGATTAGATGTCGTGTTAGGTATCTTGTTGTCATGGAAATGTCAATATATTCGAATTTGAAATATAAGTTAAGGGAATGTTGTTAAGCTTTTAATGGAGAATAAATTAAAACATTCGATTTTAAAGTTGGTAGTATGTGTAATCATGCGGATATTGGTCGGCCCAAAGGGAGACCATTATTTGGCCGAATACATATACAATTTCGGGTGTTAAATATGTGATGATTATTTGGTATTTTCACGTGTATACCAAGTCAGTCCAAGGAAGGCTTAGTGTTCGACATGAGTTTATCGTCAATATTTGATTAATTATTTAGGTGTAGTGTCATTGCATAATTAATAATTTTTGCATTGGCTAAATATTAAATTTGCAAAATCACTATACAATTTGAATTTATTCAAAATATAAGAATATTGTTTTGTTCACAAAGTTTGCCATTAACGTTAATTGTATCTGTCATATTCGGTTTACATTCTTAATTCAGATAAAGCCATTTCTTGAATAAATGGTAAGAGAATGTAAATATTTTTTTTGGGTCGTCACAATCTTAACATAGCATTGAGAATGTATAATTGTACAACTAACAAGGATGAAAGTATCGTGTGGATTCGCGTATTTTTGGGGAGTACAACATTTAATGCATGTGCTAAATGATTGTTTAATGCGACATTAATGAAATATTAAAGGGCATTATTTTATTTCGTTAAATAAGCTGCAAGTGTCGAACTCAAATAATAACAAGATAAGGTTGACTTGTTAAGAGTTTGGATACATAAGGGAATATAATACCAGTTTGTACGCCTCATCGCGTGTTGGTAAATGTACACTTCTCAATTAATATGATTTGTCAAAGATTGACCATTATATCCAATTATGTTTTGTGGGTGAATTTGGTTTTTTCATTCACATAATTACAATGATGCAACTATAAGTAAGAATTATAGATGTGTATGTCAATTGGTGATGAAAGGTTATCTATTCGGGGCATATCATCATCTGAGTTTGAGACAGTCAACGAATTTACTTATTATTTAATGACTTGTTATTTTATTTGAATCTGGAATATATTTTCGGTACTGCCTTTTGGTGGATTTCAATTGTTTTCGTTTGGTCAAATTTGGTTTTATTGTCCATAGAGAAATGGTTAATTTTGTATTTTCCTAATTCAGATAATGATAAATCTGTCATTTTTTGATAACTTTATATAGTTTGGATTGGAATTACTTGCATTAAAAATCTAATGGATATAAAGAATTAAGAACAATAATTTTTTTTTTCAGTATGACGCATTAAAAGGAATATTAAAATTTTATGTCAAAATGAAATTATTGACTCTTCTACTTCGGATTCTCATATTGAAGGGTAATAAAGACAAAGAAAACATAAAACAAATATTTAAAAAACTATGGACGTCTTATAATTGATATATGTGTGTGTGAACTATTTATGTTCTAAGTTGTATTCGTTCACATCATTATTTTGATTTGTAGACAAAATTATGGCTCGATATCTATATCTCGATATTGAGAACTTTTCCTATACATTTTTATCACATATTTGACTGAAATATGTTGCTCGGTACAAGATTAAAGATGTCATGTCAATCATAAGTGGAAACACTTTGACAAATTGACTATTCACGATAATAACGTCAAGGTTATTTCGTATACTTTGTGGAGATGTTTGATCTTACGTTAAAAATTACACCATATGAAGGTTTCAATATGTAGGGTGTATTATGTGTGCAAAGTAAGATCTTAGGGCTTGGTATGAGTATGATTATTCATACTCTTTCCTAGATGACTCTAGAAGTACCTTTTGAATTCCAGCTTGTTTTCTTGGATAAAGTTACAACAATATTATTGATTGATTAATTATAGTGTAAATTATTTTTACTTAAGGTATATATCCAACTAATTAAGAAAGTTTTTTAAGATAATATTGTTGGATTTAAGGACAATCAATAATTATTTTGTTGTATAAATTTATAAGGATTAAGGGTAATAAAGTAGTAATAATCCCACATGCATGTTATTGTGAAACGGATAATATGGGTTCATTAAGGTTATTGAGTTTGGGGGGAAAGAAATGAGACTTATGGATATGAACCTACGCCTTATAATAAAGGATCGCAAGATCATTCTAGTAAAACAACAAACTCAAATACCTCAAGAACAGTTGTCATTAAAGAAATTCACTAAAGGAAGAATGAATGCAGTTTTACAGGATTACATTGTTTTCATGTCATGACTGACATATTTCAGTGTAATAACAAATTCATATATTGCATACTGTAAGGGGGTGTTTGGTTGATCAATATTGGGCATAAGGTATTGGTTTGGAATGACCTGACCACATACCTTGTATTTGTTTGCAAAAAAACTTGTTTTCATACCCATACCTCAAACCCATGAGTTATGTGTTTCTCATATCCACCTCCCTCCTTGGGTATGAGATTGATACCCATGGTATCAAATGATAACAAAAAAACAACTTATATAAAATGTTGTAGGTAAAATATATCTTATAAAAGCATAATATGCATGAAATTAATTAATTTTTTAAAAATAAATTTTTTAAATGTCTTTTTTTAAGATTATTGACATTAGTGAAGTATTATTAACCCGATACCACCTAGAATTGAAACAAACTTAAGGTATGACTTATGAGGAATCGAGTTCCAACTCCATACTACCCTGGTATGATTCCACAATCCAAACTCGTACCATGCACGAAAAAACGCCCCCTAAGAGTTTATAAACAATTTTTGGCCTCCAACGATAGCCTTAAAGTTTTTGGTTGAGTTGGTTTCATAACATGGTATCAGAGCGTATATAACATGTAATGAAACCAACTCAACCAAAACCTTAAGGCGATAGTTGGAGGCCCACAATTGTTTATATACTCTTACTGTAACACCCGCTATTTTTCCTAGCATATTTATTCTTTCCGTTGGGACTCCGTCTTAACTCCATCACTTTTCGGCCTCATATTTCATCATTTTACTAAGCTCTATTTTAATGTTTGAGTTTAATGATATTTATTTATATTTTAAAGTTTTTTATTCTATTAAATCCATTTATTTGGTTTCTTCGTAAACTAATTAATTTTCCGCAAGGAATTCTATTTTTCTTCGAATTGACATTTTTAAGCTTGGATTTAAGCTATTCCTTTTCCTAAAAATGTTTGAGTACGTCTCTTTAATATTTTGAACTAGTGAATATTTTTATTTACAAAAAATTAGTTGTTAATGATTTTTATTACGAAGCTTCGCGAATAATTATTTTCTTACGCGAGGTTTGCTCGAATTACTTTGAAATGCCTTTAACTATTTTACGATTATACTTTTTATCAACTTATAAATTATTTGAGACCATTTCCTCACATTTTGGACCAACTAAGCCCTTGGTCACAAGTTTTATTACGTTTTATTTAAACGTTTCATTTTATCACGTTAAAACGTAAACATAAGATAAATATTTTCATTCATTATAGCATTTGTATCAAGACTTTTCATACTCCTTGTCATCAACTCTTGGCCGGCCACTTTATGTGAAAATTGAACCCTTGTTATTCAGAAAGTGATTTTTCAGGCGGTTCCACGCCTCGTGGGCGGTGGTTGGATACTCAAGAATTTGGAGGAGAATATCCTCAGAAACCGCTCCATAGATCCATTGTACTACAATTGCATCAATTTTCAACCACTCACCGTACGATGGATCGGTTTTCGCCGGTGCTGCGGTGCCGTCAATGTGTTTAAGAACCTGATATCCACTTGCGTGGAGGGTGAACAATTTAACCCACTGATTGTAGGTTATTTTCGTGCCATCGAGAACACGAACTTTGTGTTGAATGTTTGTTACGCTATATACGGGATGAAGGTTACTTTTTGATATAGATTTGTTTGTGTCATCCCCTGCCATTGGGGATAATTGTGGAGATGACGAAGAAAATAAAAGATTAGCTAGGGTTCGAAAACCGACGTAGCTCTGATACCATGAAAGTTAATGTAATCCCCTCAATTGGATGATTACAGATCTATTGATTATATAGTAGTTACAGAGATTACACAGAATCGCGGAGATACACAGTCTAGAATAATATATTACATAATCGGAATATACTCAGGATAAAATCCTCTAACGAAGGTAACTACTATTCACAAGATATTTACACTATCTAATAAAAATCACATAGTTTTCATCAACCATTACTCTCATTTATATTTTTGAAGACCTTCCATCCTACTTATTCATTCTTGTCATAAAAAAAATATTCAACCCTTCTTCACTCTCATTTTGGCCGTGTGTTCCCTCATCCATCTTAGGCAAATTTTTGCTCCATTTCGAGTCCCAATCGCATCATTTTTATCGTCTTAATAATCCTCTTTCCGTTCTCTTCGTTAAGGTATTAATCGACGTCATTTTCAATCAATTTTTACCATGATTTATATTAGTTTTCTCATGGTATTTTTCTGCCGTGAATTCCGTGTTTGGTAGGATTTGTGGACGATCCCGAGGCCGACGAGTATATTATTGTTTCCGATTTGGACTAGAGGTAATGTCGATGTTACTCGGTATTTCATGATTTTAATTGTGTATTTGCATGTATAATTTTTATATTTCATTTTTGACAATATATGTATGTCACGGATTCTGGAAAAAAATTTAAAGTTGAAAATTTGCATGTTTCGATATTTTTATCGCTTTTACGAGATTAACGATTAAATTGTTATATTAATTTGTAAAATCGTAATAATCGGCCTAAACATGTAATATATGTTTATATTCTGGAAAAAATGTTGTTTTTGATGATTTTTAATAATTTAGTATTTTTCTGATATTTTTTTTATATCGATTATTGAATTATTACCGTTTTCGGACAAAAACGATTAAAAGCCGATTTTTAGTTCTAGTACTTAAACATTTTATTTTAATCTGATTTTTGACGTGGTGAAACTTTCTGGTGAAATAGAATTTTCTGAATTTGTTCATAATTTTTCGGAATTGTTAAGTGGATGAATTAATTAATCACTTTAAATCATCGTTGTCGTTAAAACCGTGTTTGTTTTTAAATTCTCGATTTCTGGTCTTTGGTTTAAATCTGGAAAAATTATGATCCTGATGATTTCATGTTAAAATGTAATTTTATGATTTTTAGTGCCTTAATAAAATGTTAAGAACGATAAGTTTTATTAAGGGAATCGTTAATTGTGAAAACGGGTTTTAAAGACGGTTTTGACGGGATTTATTAAATCTGGAATTTTTGGAAATCTGTAAAAATGGTAGAATCTGGAAAATCATGATTTTTAGGTTTAATAATAATTTTTGGATATTAATACTTAAATTGTTTTGTAATTACTATTTTTATTAATCGTTATTGTCGAAATTGGACGATTAACGAGAAAACGCTTTAAAAACCGAGTTTTTAGAATTCTGGAAATTTTCTTTTCTGGACAGAATGTCCATAAATATAATTTAACTATTTTACGTAATTTTTGTACTATCTATTAAAGTCTTTAATTAATAAGTATTGATTTTCGGACAAATTGTGATTTATCGCTAAATAGCTTCGTCTTACCTAAAAGAATTATTTTTCCAGCAATTTTGAAAGTATTTAAATCTGAAACTTTAGGAGTTAAGTCATCCCTTAGCCTACTCTAAATGTATTTGTTGGTTTAATTAAATAAAGACGTTCAAGTATTTAATTTAGTGTTTGCCGTAAAATCCTATTTATAATTTTATCGTCGAAACTAATAATAATTAGGGAATTTTAGCTTTTTAACTTTTGAAAACACCTTAACTAGTAATATTAAAATGTTTAAGACGTTTTTAATCATTTTATAACGCTTATACGATATTTTAATAATTTCATGAAATCAAATGATCTTATTTTAATAATTAATATCGTTAAGGCCGAAACTATTAGTTTTATAAATCTATATCGTTTACTAAAAATATGGTATTAGTCTAAACTAATATTTTCACTATTTTGATATAATGCTATTTTTAGTAAAATTCTAAAAATAGAAGTTTCCTAAAATAGAAAGTTTCATCTTTTAGAATATAAATGTTTACTTCTTTTATCCTCATATTATTTATATTGATTATATCTTTTGAATATCGATAATGGCTTTGTTTTGGAGTTATGGAATAAGGACAAGTGTGAGGTTAGAGTAATATATTCTAGGGTTTACGGTTTTGCCATCAACTATAAGGATAGTGTATCAGGAATCGGTACATTGGTTGTTGAACCGGCCGGGTGACAGCTATCCCGGGAGTTGTGTACATTTTGACCTTAAGCTTAGGCCTCGCAGTAAGTCGCCGTCATAAGTTGAACTGGGTGACAGGTAATCCCAGGAGGAGTGTGCATTATCTTAAACTAGGGCCACGCATTTATAAGTCGCCGCTCTATTATGGTTGAGTAGCCTAGTTAGAGACTGAAGTTTGATTTGTTTGAACTAAGTTCTCGAAGCTAGTTTTTAGTATTCTCCTAGTGAAAGTCTAGCCGTCTACACTACTCCTATCCATAACGCCATTTTGAATATTTTTATTATTATCGATATAATTTGGTTGCAGGTTGGCAAATGTTTTATGTTTCTTCGGAAACCCTTTTGATTAATTTGTTTTACGCTAAAGCTTATTTTAGTACGCTGTTTTACTGTTTTCCATTTTTACTATTTTTCCTATATTAGTAATTACTGTTTTAAAATCCTGTTATACGGCTGGGAGAACGTTGACGTTGCTCCCCACTGATTGTGGCTGTTATGTTTTTAACATGGCAGGTATATGTGTTTTCCTTCGGGTGGGCTAGTGAGCAGTTATGGATCCTGCTTGTTTTAATCGGATCACTGTATTATGGATTGTTAAAACCCTTTTTATGGATTTTATTTATTTATATATTTTGTTGCCATTTTTATTTTATGGCTTATGTATTGACTTACCATTTTTATTTAATCAAGACATAGCTACAGTGTGTTATAATCCCACTTCTACAGTGTTTCCGCCACTTATTGCGTTAGAATTTCTAGGGGATTACACTTACACATACATTCAAGAGTAAAAGTTAGATGATTAAATGGTAGAAAAATATTCATTCAGCTTTCTACCAAATCGTTGAAAGTTCTAGCTAATAAATGCGAATTTATATATGTACTCAATAAAGTATTAAGTCATTTGACTAATAAAGACACATTGGAATTGTTTCATTACCTAAATGTATAAAGCATATTGGTTTCAAATGGTTATTTGTTACCAAGACAGATTAATTCGGTAATGAGACAGTAAGATTCGTCTTGTCAATAATGGCTATAAAGACAGATGGTATATCCATTTCTGAAGTTACATTGGATGAATGGTAAAGTCAAGTTTGTTAATGGTGACATTGGTAAACTCATTCCTGCAGATACTAGAAATTTTGACTCGAAAGAGTCAAGGTAAAGTTTCTGCAATTTAAGGTTAATAATCATCCAATGAAAACTTAAATAAAGGTTCCGTCAAAGAGTACATCAATCTACCATGGTATCATCTCATTCGGTTTATTATGAATGTGGTACATGATTGTAGATATTCAAGATTCAGTGGCAGTATGAAAATATATCAAGTTTTATACCCTTTCAGTAAATGGGACTAATGCAGTCTTATTAATGTCCTTAAGAAAATATTAATATCCAGAATACACATTATTACTTAAATCAAGAATTATTTCATGTGTTTACTTAATAAGGTATAATTAAACTTAGTTTGTACATGTTTGGATATTATGTACATTCTATAGTTTAATTCAAAGATATTAAGGGAATACAGTAGAATATTGTGATCCACTAAGGGTTGCCAAACGTATTGTTTGTCATTTATGGTTGGAGCAAAACAATGTTATCATATAAAGGTGATCGATCAGGTTGAGATCATTCAGTATTTTGACTCCTATCTGGTCATGCTTATTTGTCACAAGGCTGCAAATTAAGTTTGGTATTGAAAGACCATTTAAGTTATTTGTGATAAAATGACGGTTATTATAGTTTAAAATAACAATACAAGTGATGTGTTATAGAAACGATTTAGAGTGAAAGGCATCTAAGATATACTTGTACAAAATACTCCCTTCGTTCGAAGCAGGGTACGTTTGCTTTTTCACACTTCCCCAGACACGTTTTACATCGTCAATATCTTTCGTTTTACATTAACAAAAATTTAAAAAAACTTATATTCTTAATTTACTCATAAAGACGAATCAAACAAGATCCCACATGACTATATTTTCTCTTATAGATTGTCGGGAATATTAGCGATTCTCTTGAGTTGTGATAATGTCCAAAAGGGAAGCGTACCCTTTGGATTTGAACGGAGGGAGTATTCTTGCGGATCCTCTTGCTGAGCTATTACCACCCACGGTCTTTCATGAGTGTAATACCCTGTATTTTTCAAATAGAGTTAAAATTTTAAACATTTATTTAAACAAAGTATAACGTTTGAAAAATTATTTTTGTAAATAAAATATTTTATTTTCGTTAAATTAAAAATTATTCCATTATATAAAAACGTGAGAATTTATTTATCGAATTATTAAAATTTCTATCTTTCGTTAAATAAAGTCTAAAACTCAAAATATATTTTTATATTGACCTGTGGTTTTGACGTTTTCTTGTCTCGTAAAAATGTAATAATTTATCGAATTTTTAAAATAATGATTACTTATAACTTTTGTCCCATAATACTATTTACCGTCTATTTTACATACCGTCTCACAAATTTCTTTTTAAATAAATTTTACGGTTTTCATTAATTTAATTCTGTAATCTTATATTTCAACTTTTTAAGAAAGAAAGACGTTTGTACGAGAAACAGACCGAAAAGTAGACTCCTAATAAAATCCCACTTTTCTTACTACACTACTATTACTCTACTAACCTAAGCCTACTCTACACTGCACTAATCTAACCTAAACTACTCACACCTAAGGCCTACCTAAACACCTACACTATGACTAATCTACGCTAACTATTACACACTACTATTTCACCACTTCTACTAGTACTATAAATATACGAATTATTCACTACACTAATATTACGCTACTACATATACTCCGTAATACATATACTACTACTCCTACGTACTACTTACTACTACGGAGTACTATATTACGTACTACTTCTACTTACTATACTATACTATATACTCTGCACTACATATTATATTTACTCCCTCGTCCTTTTCTATAATTGGAGCATCGGGAATGAGGAGTTGCTCAGTATTTGGCGGAATCATTTTTCGGGAAACGTATCTGGGTCAAATCATTTCGACCCTAAATTTTCTTTAAAGGAGGAGGAAAAAGACGTCTTTTCTTACGTAGACGATATTATTGACCTGTCGACTTTTTATTCTTAATAACGCTAATAAAATACTCTGTAATATCAATTAAGGTAACCAAACTTTTCGTCTAACAACATTTCTTATATATAAGTATATTATGTTAGTAATTTAATAAATTGCTTACTTAAATATTTAGGCTTATTTGTATGACTAAATTACTTATGTATATATAAAAAAAATGTTACGTGATATTTTATTTATGTTTTATATTTACTTACGACTAAATTCAACTCGATTAAATTATCACTTGTTTGATTTATTTATTTATCACCTTTACATTTCTGTTTATATGAAAAATAAGAAAATGAGTAAAAGAACTTAAAATGATAAAATTTACTTATATCATTTTCATTATATTTTATATGTATGTTTAATTCTATTTGTTATGTATGTTTATTCTATGTACTTTATATTTTGTATGTATTTTATATAATTGTAATTTTGGTCGAGTTTAATTTTCTTTAGTACTTTACATTTGTTTATATACTATAAAAACGGAGTAGATTAGTAACCTACAAAATCTTATTTTAATAAAAAATTTTATATAGATACAAATTTATAAATTTCATTTTTCTAAAATAAATGGATTTATTCCGAAATTTTTATACGATATTTATAAATATTAAAAAAAAAATACGTCAAACTTTCGTAAATCGATTAAGTACGACTTAATTTATATTTTCATAAACTTTTATATTTTTCAGAAACTATAAATTTTGAAATAATATTTTATTATACTTTAAATTTTATTTTAATATAAAACATCTTTTAAAGAAACTTTTATTTTTAAATAAAATTTATACGATATTTGGGATATAATATTTCGGGTGACACTTGAGGATTAAAGTGTAACTTTGTCACACTGAAAGTAAGTATTTGAGGATTTGACTGTTTCAAATGAGTCCGGCCAATTATTGAAGGTCACCAAATAAAATACTACTTGTTCACGGGTGACTTTTATACAAAGTTTACGATGTGAGTCTGGGACGAATAGCTTGTGTTGGATCCTACCATGCGTGGTGTTTCGACTGCACTTTTAATGAAAAGCAGACTCGGAGGCTGCGGTCCGAGAGTCGACCTAGTGTTTAAGGTAATCGTCCTACGAAAGTGAGAGCCGCGGTTCAAGAGTTTGCGTAGGGTATGCGGCGCACATATAGACAAGTACTTGATCAGTATTACCACCTAGGTAGCGGGGGCAGAACAGGATTCTGAAAACTGCGGGTTCCCTCTTGGTGATGTAGAGAATGTAATCATCAGCTTTCATTTCAGCCCAGAGCCCCGTTTGAATAAACGTATAATATAATAGAAGTTCGGGCCCAATTGAGCCTTATGGGTGAGATGTAAACCTCATAAGATCGGTTCGGTCTACGAGTCGGTACTACGGTTACTTCTATGGGTGAGATGCAAGCCAATAGGATGTAGCGGTGATACTAGGAGCCACGACTCGTGTGTTAATTCTCTGTTTACGTGAAAAATGATTTTAAAATCAAATGGCTGCCAATGTCTCATCTTTTAAACCTTATCGTTTTCATCACCTCACATGTTAATTAATTGAATTAAAGGAAACTATCTGTTACGTGATATCCTTTTATATTTTTGTAAGCATATTATTTGTTATTCACATGATTGTCTTATGTGTTCGAGGTGATGTTAGATGAACGGCTTGGTTGCTGTCCCGCTCAGCGTCCGCTGTATTATTTTTTTGCAGGTCTATCTAAGACGTTGGGGAATCGAGCGAGAGATTTTAATAATATGTTTAGCTTAAAAATGAAATTTATATTCTGTACTAAGTGAATCAAGTCTATGTAATTAATAGTCGTTTGTTGTAAGGATACGTAGCGATCCAGATTTATTTAAACTCTGATATAATTTTAATTAAATAACTTAGATAACTTTCCGCATTATCTATTATTTTAAGTCATCGAAAATCCGGGTTGTTACAATGAGCATATCGCTCCAATGAGTGTTGCGGTTCTAAAGATATTCAGGTTAAGTTGGAGTTTGTAACATTAGACACATTAGTTTACACGGTTATTCAGTTATGTAGAAATAAGGTTTACAGTTTTCAGTTTCACTCTGTCTTATTATTTAGTTGATCTCACATTTGGTTTAAGGTGGACCAGTTGGAAATATGGATATTTGGATCACATTTGGTCGTTGTTTCTTGCTAAACTTCTACACTAGATTCACGTCGTTAGTCATATTGCCAAATGTGATCATTGATGGGTCCTGTTACAACAAATGTAGCAAATGCCGCTTTGGTCCTATGTACATATGATTGATGGACCGGATTCATAAGACGGTTAGAACGTTTGATAGCACTAGAAGCTTTAGCCACAAAAGAAAAGAAAAATAAAAGGAAAGAGTAGACAGTGGGGCTTGCAATCAAAAAGGAAATAGCGGCGCTTGATCTTGCATTTGAAGTTGAACCCCAACCCCGCGCCTTACTTAGTTTAATTTTTTGATGTTGCTCCATTCGGAGCTCATAGGCTATAATGAATACAGTTTTTGGTGTCACACATATGTTTGTATTTCACCCAAGTGGGAGATTGTAAAATTTATGGGTCTAATACAATATATGTGGACAATATAATTTGGACCTATTGTATTTATTTGCTATCATTAAAGTTATCCAAAATATGTCATCCGTCATAATAATAATAATACGGGCTTATTTACGTCTTGTAAAGTATGAGACATATATTATAATAGTGTAGAGACCTATTAGGGCTTTATGTGATACATGATGGACGTATCTTTTAAAGGCGACTGATATAGGTTAGTAGGATTTTATTATCCTTCCTTATATATACTCAGGGTTATGGTCCTAACAGCACACTTTAACCTAATATCTTATACATCCCATCGGTAGAGAGTATACTAAAGGTGCGTGTGTCTGTTAGAAGACTGTAATCCGGTGATTACCGTTCCACCTCCCTTCTCCAATGAAGTTAGGTATGCTTTTGCTATTCGGTATACAAATTAATTTAGTATGAAATTAAGGATTAAATCTAACATAAGTACCCAAAAGGGGAAGGGAGTGAATTAGGTACCGTTTTAAAATTTCAACTTAATCTTGATTGATTAAAGTAAGTTGAATCGAATTAGATAACTTATACAGAGTTTCTAATTGTTGTTGCATTGTAAGTTGCATGTTACAAACACTGACACAGTTTGTTATCCGTCTTAGCTACTAAGGTAAAGCTTCAGAACGAATATCACAGTATATGCGACTGTTGAATGAATAAAAAAGAAACGTAAACAAAATGAATGGGCAGCGGAAAAACTATAAGAAAAAGTTGAACATGATACGTTTATGAATTAGTTCGGCAAATTCTCAAGGGCCTTTGTCCAATCTTATTCTTATTGCCAATATGAAGTAATCTACACGAACAACTTAAAGCCGTACAATAAAAAAAGAACAAATAATCTTCTCCGGTTGTGACTTTGAGTTTCGAGACTACTCCATCTTAAACTCGACTCTCTAATTATATCTTAGAAAGGTTATAGGATCACCATGCTCAATATGTACATTCACTTAAGAACTACAGAGACAACATTTAAGATTTAACTTATTCAAGATAAAAGATAATATAACTCAACGTAACAGTGGGTTCGACTGTGACTCTGAAGACTTTGAAAATATTTTGCAAAGAGATAAAACATAAAAAATTTAACAACTATTGCAAAGAGGAATTTTTATCCTAGAAATTCTTGGAAATAAATGAAGTTAATAACTTCCTATTGTAGAAAATGAGGAGGATAAAAGCATGTGTTAGGCCCTGCTCTTTTGGATTGAAGTAGGTTGAACTGAACTGAAATAAATCAAACTGAACTGAAGTGGGTTGAAGTGCCGAGACAAAATGAGCCTCTTGGGGTTGAACTAGACCTGCTCAAATGTGGGCTCGGACCGGACACAGACCGGGTTAAAAGATAAAAAGTTTCTCTTTAACACCAAAGCGGGCGGGTTACACCTAACTAACAGGCCGAAATTACTTGCCCTGGCCTTACCCGCCCTTTTATACAAAATTGGGCGGACAACGGGCTATCGGGCCAATTATTAAGTGAATGAAAAAACTATCAAACAAATAAAGATAGACGGTAATTACGTGAATATTTAAAATGAGTACAACATAGTTGATCTGTTTCTTACATATCAAAATACAACAAAATAAGGTATATGTGATAAATTGGTGATAAGATCAGACTATTAGATTATGAGAAATTGAAAAGATCGAGAGTTGCCTAATTTTTCTTGAGAGTTGAAAGTTTTTTTGCTATATCAGACTATAATCAAGTGTATGCGTCTTGATTAGAGCATGGAGGATTTATTTTTCTTTGTATAATGAATACACATTTTTTATTTCCTAAATAAGTATTTAATTTCTATGATGTAGAATGTATGTACAAGTAATATTTTTAGTGGGCCGGACCGGTTGACCCAATTGAAAACATTAGTGTCCATCCCTCCCCGACCCGTTTAGTAGATCGAGTCGGGCTTGTCTGACCCATTTACTAATTCTGGCCTAGCTTTTCTGTCCAAACCCGCTAAAATATTGGGCTGGACGGGTCGGCCTATTCGGACGATACGACTCATGATCAACTCTAGGTTGAACTAAACTGGAGTGGGCTGAACTGAACTGAATTAAAGTGAGCTGGAAAGAAGTTGAAAAGAACAGAGCCTTACAATGTTAAATCCATTGGTCTTTTTGGTTTTTCTCGTGATGTACCATTGCCCCTTTAGAAATGAAGTGGGCTCGTGATCATACTCTCCACAATGGTCATATGGTATTTCAACTTTATAGAGCTTTGGTGGAGAAGATGATGTTTGTCTTGGTGGAGTTAACTCCTTTGGTGGGGTCATTTTCCTAGGTGGTGGCCTTTCTCGAGGTCGAGAAATATCTCTTGAGGCATATGCTTCAAATCTTTTGATTAATTCATCAATTCTCGCCTCAAGGTTAGCTTCCACACTATTTGATGATTTTAAGTCCTCACTTGGTTTATCGCCTTGATTGTTGCTAGAGTATGCACCGCTCTTTGCCATTTTCTCAAGTAGTCTTTGGGATTCAGTTTCGTTAAGTAAAAAGAAATCTCCTCTAGCCGTCGTGTTGACATTTTCTTTCACATGGTCGGATAAGGAGTTGAAAAACGTGTGAATAAGAAGCCAATTTGGTATGCCATGGTGAGGACATCTTCTTTGTAAACCTTGGAATTGGTCCCATGCTTCGCATAAGTTTCCATTTTCTTTTTCTTGGAATGTTTGAATCTCCATCCTATACCGATTAGTTTTGGATGGTGGGAAAAACATCTCAAGGAAGGCATTGCAAAGACGTTTCCAAGTATGAAAGGTATTATTGGGGAAGCTTTGGAGCCATCTCGTAGCTCTATCTCGTAGAGGTCTAGGGAAAAGTATGCGGACTAGTTGGCATCTAGTGAGTCCGTCGAGCTTGGCACTTACTAGGCTGTCCTTAAATAAACATATATGCTCAATGACATCTTCATCGGGAAGGCCATGGAAGGTATGTTGTTGTATCGATCTAGTCAAAGAAGTTTTAAGATCAAATCCTTCTGGAATGGTTCCGATGAAAACGAGGGAAGGAATTCCCTCATTAGATGGTCGCGAATGGGAGCCAAGTGTGGTCATGCTTGCGGTCTTTGATGCGTAGGAGAAGAAAACTTATAGAAATAGATGCGATGTTTGAGGAATGAATGATATTTGACGAGGAATCACGACGTTGAGTTAATGCTTTGCTACACAAAGTTTTTGAATTGCCCATTTTCCGAGTGGTGATCGAACAACCTAAGAACAAGGTATTCCTGACAACAACTCAAGTAGACAGTGAGGCTACTAGTACCAAGTGGTACTAGGGGAGAGAAGTAAACTGAAAGCAAAAACCAAACATAAAAATACAAAAACTCAATCAACTAATCGCCGTCCACGACAACGGCGCCATTTTGGTGGGGGTCGTCTCTAACCCGCATGCAAACAATATTTATAACACCGACTAATCACAAAAAAAGTTAATGTAGTAGTGATAGGTAGCATAGGGATCGATCCACAAGGACGGTCTAAGTAATTGCTCAAGTATAAGTTTAATTGTGTTTTGGGTCTAAAAGGGGAGGGGGGGGGGGGGGGGGGTTCGAGTAGGATTAAAACTAGACTAGAGTAGTCAATTGGAAATAGCTAAAACGGTGACCAACAATAAGAGGAAAGGCGTTAGGAGGAGTCGGGGAATCAAGAACAGGGTACATACAAAATGAATCAAGCAAATGACTCACAATTGATAAGGGGTGAGTCATCTTTCGGTTTCTCTACCCAACTTTACTAAAACCAACATTTGCGGTGAAAAAGATAGATCACTAAAGGGAATTATCCAAGCCTCGAGTTTCCTTATATATATTGAATAGGATGAATACAAGTCAACTAAACTGATCAAGAAAAGTCGACAAGCATACAACAACTCCGAAGTATACAAATCAACCAAAGTGCACTCAATCACAAGAACCCTAATCTATTTTACCCAAATCCATCCTCCCCTAACCCCCTAACAAGAATCTACTCACTAATCATGGTGAAACTAAAGAAAACAACTTACAAGGGAATTAGGCAAAAACAATACATGCTAACAAAAGAGGGGAAATTAATCTAATCACAAATGGAAGAAAAATAAAAATAAAGAGCAAGATCTATTAGGAAAAACAATAACAAAGCAAGAAAAAACTAAGAAAAACAATAAACTAGAGGGAAAATTAGAGAAGAAACTAATTAGAGAGAGAGAGAGAGAGAGTACCAACAATGGAGGAAAAACACAATAAAAAAGATAAAGATTCATATAAAAAGATGTAGCTTTGAAGAAGCTAATACAAGAATTTGTCACTAATCCTTGCACAAACCCTTCAGTATTCCTAATTTAGATCTAATACTAGGCAAGATGAGTGAATTAATGTCAACAGCTTAAGAATAATGATAGATCCTCTAAGTAATCTAGGGTTCTTCTATATACACAAGGTCCTAAATGGATCATTAATGCCAATGCCGAAAACCGAATTTTGCTCTCTTAGTGAAACTTCACTCCTCGGGTCTTCATAGGGTGACACTTCGCCTTGCGATTTTCTTGAATTCATGCGACTTTTCCGTTGGGTGAATGATGGCAGGGATTCACCGTGTATCCCTACACCAAGTAAACCAACTACTCCTAAGCTAGGTAGATAGGGGAAGTCGGGTCTATCCACGGGGACGGTAAAAGGGTCTAGACAAGGGTTTACCTAAATACAAGACTAGGTCACAAGGTCACAAAGAATGATAACTAAAGAGAATTGATTACTAACACAATTATCACTAGGCTAGGAAATAAGGATAAACAACTAGAACAATGAAAGGAAGCTATGATTATGAATAAACTAGGTATGACAAGAACTAAATTCAAACAACAAACTAGAAGAATAATAACTAAGAAGATGAAGAAATCAAATAAGGGGAAGAGTAGGGTTAGGTCGGGTTCATAGGTGTATAAGGCAAGTGGAGAAGTCGAGGGTGTAGGTTTCATCTAGTCACTAAGGTAAATCCGCGCTCTCGCATCAAAGACAAACCCGAAAACTCAAGTATGATGCTACCCAAAACAAGAGAATTCAACCACCAACTATACATACAATAAGAATGAAGAAACAAGCAAGAGAAGCATGGCCACTACTACTCTAACAAGTATTTCATCAAACACAAGGCATGCATAACAAGTGACTAGCAAAAAAGGTTCAACCTTTGCCCACAATCAATCCCTAATCACCCATTATCAACACCTAATCCCCCTACGAACCCCACAATGAATCTAGTCACTCATATCTAAACTAACACTAACATTAACCCAAGAAATCAACATGAGAACAAGAGCATTCATTATGAGGATTAAACTAGTAGGAACAACAAACAAATAATAAAGATTGAAACTTGAATGATAAACAAAGATTAAAGGAAAGGAGAAGAGAAAGATTATACCAAACTAACAAGGGGATGAAAAGATTCAAACTTGTATAATAAAGAAAACCCAAATAAATCTCCCAAGGTTGTCAATCTTGGTAGGGTCTTCAAGAATACCCTTAAAAAAAGAGTAACTATCTAGATTAAGCTAAGATTAACAAAAGATTAAGGAAAAACTAAGCAAATGATAAGAGTTCTCTATATAGAGTTTTTGAATAATGTCAGGTGCTTAAAACAATACAAGAGGGGGGTATATATAGGGTTCCATGAATAAGGGAGGCGGAAAAGCGAAGATGGGTAGAATTGGGCCCTTCTCGGCCGGTAAGGGGTTGATCCCTGTCGGGAAGGGTGCCATCCCGGTCGGGAAGGTCATGAACCCGGCCGGGAAGGCCCCACAGTGGGTCGTCTTCTCATCGTCTCTCATCCCGGTCGTGATGGATGTGTTCCCGACCGGGTTGGGTCCTGTAGGCATCAAATATGGTCGCGTAGGTCCCTACTTTCTCTTCCTAGGCTTCTTATCGACTCTCGATGCTCGGAACTAGGCTCCAATGGACTCGGGATCGAGTCTAAGCCACCGAGTTATCGTCGCTTCTCTTCGTTGGCTCCATATGCGTCGGAAATGAGTCGGAATCGTTCCATTTCTCCAAGATAGGCCCCAGGATTCTAAAACAAGCTAAAAGAAGCGTAAGTAGCCTAGAAACCGCTCGAAAGAGCGATTCCACAAGAGAAACCGGGACCAAACACAAGGAATAAGCACTACATAACACACTTATCAACTCCCCCACACTTAACCCTTACTCGCCCTCGAGTAAGCATGAACTAACTAATAACTAAAAGAAACTAAACTACTAACCGAGCGGTTATTAGCACACCCTACGCCCTTTCAACTCACGCGAGAACACTTAAAGGAAAAGTGCTCTCCGCAAGGCAAGTGAGATCTTACGAAAAAACTGTGGATACAATCGAACACGAAAACAAACAAACAAACAAGCAAACAAACAAACAATCGGTTGCATCCAAGAAGAAACAAATACCGCTTCCCTCAACAAAGCGGTGAAAGAAACACCGGTTAAGGACTCAAGGCAAGTAACAACATTCCCAAGCTATTAACACAAACCGAAACGGACAAAATCCTAATAGTATGACAACAAAGCAATAAAAGCGTTGGTAACTTACCTAGGTCCTCCTAACCTTCTAAGAACGTACTACGGGACGATAGGCGGGATGGAAAAAGGATGAATCACGGAGTTAGTCGACACTGTAGGTAAAGTGAAACCCCACCCCCTTTAGCGATAAGCCAAGAGGGTCGTCCCATGCTGAAAAATAGCCTAACTAGTCTAAGTAAAAAGGCGGATATGTTGCAAAGTGAGGAAATGCCGACAATTACCGCTATCATCATTCCTAGGGACTCGGTGCTTTGGTAGGCTCTTCACGATAACAATCGGTAAAAGGCTTATTTTTGAGGGGGTAAGATTTTTTTGTGAAATGATTTTATTGGCATTTTTCTTCTTTCATATTTTGATTTTGATTTGCACTTTTGCCATTTCTTTTTCTCCTTTTGTATTTTGTTTTTGATTTGTTGTGCCTTTTTTTTCTTCTTCTTTATTTTCTTTCCTTTTTGTCTTTTTTTTTCTTTTTTTTCTTTCTCTTTTTGACTTGGTTTGCCTTTTGGATAAATCTTGTATTGTAGGCAATTCTTGCAATCAAGTAAGAAACATTCAACAAATTGCAACTTATTTGTGGAAATGTGTATAAGGTAAGGAAATGGGTATGTCAGGCGCGCGCTTTCCCTTCAAACCCACAAAAAGGGGGAAACTTAGACTAATCAAACAATTTTGAACACGGTCACCTAAGAGACGGGACTCGGGAACCAAGGCCTTTTCACTCCGTGGGTGGACAAAGTGGTCAAAATGAAAATCCCGCAGTAAATCCCTAGTAGACTAGGTGGACTCAAGGTAAGAAACCAACGAAACCACTGATTTAAACTCATTCTACTAGACTAAAGTCCAAGACTCGATTCATAGCACTAGAAAGGGAAAGTAAACACTTGCGCACTAGCCTCAAAATCAGATTTTCGAAAACCTTTTCTACACTGGACACAAACTATATAAGGCAAAACAAAGACGAAAGAAAATGAAACGAAACAAGACAAAACAAAACAAACACACGAAGAAATAAACAAACACCACCCCGAAACTTCCAAACAAGCAAACATATCAACCACAAACTCCAAAAAGCTCCACCCGAGCACACATCGTCACAAATCTCCTCCAACCTTCACAAGAGACAAGGAGGGAAAAGGATAAAATGATGTTATCGAATGTCTTGAAAGCCCTCCAAATTTAATGGTGATCAAGCGACCTACAAGGAAAAAGGGGCAAAACACACGCGCAAAACAAAAAATACGACACAAGGACACAAAAGAAAAAGACACAAAAAGAAATCTTTTTGGTTTTTTTATGAAATTTTTCAAATTTTTAGGAATTTTTTTTAAGATTTCTCGAAACAAACTAAGCAAATAAAACTAAACTAAGATATCGCTCCCCCACAATTAAACCGAGCAATGTCCTCATGCTCGATCGGTAGTGTTTGGAGACACTAAAAAGAAGAAAAAAAAGGGAAAAAAAAGCTAAAAGTCAAAAATGAAAGTGAAGAACGGGTAGAACGTGTCCGATCGGGGTCTAATCAAGTCACCAAGGGCCAAGACTAGAAAAGATATGGATGGGGGAAGAAATAAAAAGAAGTAAATAAAAGGAAATGAGAGGGGAGTGCTAGGTGTAATCAAGTCACCTAGCCCTGATTCCGTCCAAATCCGACTAATTTCTACCAAAAAGGGAAATAAAACTAAAGAAAAAATGAAAAGACTTGTCAATTTGGATTTTTCAAATGATTCTCGATGTAATCACATCATCGAGAATCGGGAGCAATAACCATCAAAGGCCCCGAGGGCCACCATGACCAAAAAGGATAAAGGGAAGGGGAACATACAAAGAAAGACTAGCAATAAAAGACGGAAAAGAAAGGAGAGTCGCCTACCAAACGGTTAGCAACTCAATAGTCTCCATCGTCTAAATGATCGTTATTGGCACGTTGCTTGTCTTCATCCTCGTTATTCCTCTTCTTTCTTAATGTAGTCGCATGGTTGAAGTACCGGGCTTGCATTGGTTACATGAGGCCGGGATTTAGAGGGAAACTCGGTGTAATAGTGACGAGGAGATGAGATGAAGGTATATAATTGAGGTGAAAGGGTGAAATGATAGTGGCAAGGGTAAGTAGGGAGGTTGGGAGGGGGTATAAAGTGGTTGGTTGGGGCTTAACTGAAGAAAGGAAAGCAAAGGAGGGTGCTGTAGCCCTTCCCGGTCGTGACCAGGTTGATCTCGGCCGGGAAGAGCCCTTCCAGGTCGGGGAGACTATGGTCCCGGTCGGGATGGCTAGTCAGAAGCCGTCTTTTGCAGCCTAACTCGTCCCGGTCGGGATCATGCTCATCCCGGGCGAGATGGCCTCACTGGTTCTTCATTCCCCTTGATAGCTTCACCCACAAGGCAACTAATGCTCCAGGATTCAAAATCCCGTCACCAAAATCTTGTCAAAAGCTCAAAAACCGACTTCCTGCACCAAGCAAGCCTTGAAGCTTCTATCATCTATAACCCTTCAAAACTCTTCATCTTCACTTCAAACCTATCAAGTAAGCTCAAAAATCTCCATCAAAACTCCCTCCATCACATCGCTCATCAAAATACCAAACGACAAAAATTCCACAAAACACACAAATCCTAGAATCAAACTCACAAATTACACAAATACAACAACAAAAACTCAAAGAAGGGGAAAGAGTTATATACAACACGACGGTTCTTGAGGAACTCCGTCAAACCTAGGATGGTGGATCTTCACTCTTTATCAACATAATTGCACAAAATTCCATAGCCCTCAAGGGCACGGAGCAACAAGTCGAAAGCTCTTCAACAATCTTCAGTAAAGCACGTGGAACACCAACATATATCCCAAGGTTTTTCATAACCTTGTCTTGACGTTCCCGGGGCATCCCGATCCACTATGTTCAATGGCTTGAACTTGTATTTGCAATATTTTGGGATATGCACAAACTTCCATTCTTCTTCATGGGGCCTCAAGGGAGAGTCAACTTTCCTCTTACCTTGCAATTTATCTTCATTGACATTACAAGGGCATTCATCCACCCCAAGCTCAAAAGCATCATCATCTAGCACATTATCAACATGGGGATATTTGAAACTCAAGCAAATGAGTTCTCTCATCTCCAAGATACTCTCTAACTTCTCACAATCAAGCTCATTACAAGCTTTCAAATTATCACATAAGGACATTCTTCTTTCACTTGCTTCATCCCAATTTTTGACAACATTGTTCTTTTCACCAAATTTCTTCCCTAGGTCGGTGTCCTTCAAGGCATGGATCATATTACATGACTCTTCATTTGTAGGCTAGGTGTTGCCTTGGAGGTCAAACACGAGCTTCTCGTCGCCTAATTCAAAGGTGATCCTACCCTTCTTGACATCGATCATTGCACAGGCGGTGTGTACAAATGGGCGCCCAAGGATAATGGGGGTGGTTGCATCCTCCGGCATATCAAGTACAAGGAAGTCAACCGGAATGAAGAATTTCCCGATCCTTAATGGCACATCCTCTAACATTCCTAAGGGTTGATTAACTGAACGATCGGCCATTTGGAGTGTAATCGAGGTACACTTGAGCTCTTTCATTCCAAGTCGCTCACGAATAGAATAAGGGAGAATGCTTACACTTGCCCCCAAGTCACATAACGCCCTCTCGATCTTCATATTCCCGATGGTGCATGGGATTGAGAAATGATAAGTGTGGTTTGTAGTGCTCATTTCTTGTGTTTGGTCCCGGTTTCTCTTGTGGAATCTCTCTTTGGAGCAGTTTTCGAGGCTACTTACGCTTCTTTTAGCTTGTTTTAGGTTCCTAAGGCCAATCTTGGAGAAATGGAACGATTCCGACTCATTTCCGACACATTTGGAGCCAACGAAGAGAAGCGACGATCACTCGGTGGCCTAGACTCGATCTCGAGCCCCTTGGGACCCAATCCCGAGCACTGAGAATCGATAAGAAGCCTATGAAGAGCAAGTAGGGACCTATGAGATCATATTTGAGGCCTACATGACCCATCCCGGTCGGGAACACATCCATCACGACCGGGATGAAGTACAAAGGAAACAGGAGCTTCTGGAGGTCCATCCCGGTCGGGACCAACCCATCCCGGTCGGGATCAACCCCATCCCGGTCGGGAAGGGCCCAGTTCAGCCCGTGTTTCATTTTTCCGCCTCCCTTATTCTTGTAACCCTATATATACCCCCCCTCTTGTATTGTTTTAAGCACCATAGATTACCAACCCTTAGATTAGAGAAACCCTAGACTACTTTAGGTTAGATTAGTTTAATCTCTCTTTAATTACTCCTTAATCTTAGTTTAATCCTTGTATTATTGGAATTCTTGAAGATCTCTATCAAGATTGACAACCTTGGTGGATGTATTTGAGTTTTTCTCTATATATGCAAGATTTCTTCTTTTCATCTTCTCTTGTTTGGTATAATCTCTCTTTTCCCTTCTCTTAATCTTTTATTGTTAGTCAAGTTTTAATCTTTATCCTTTGTTTATTGTATTGTTCATCCTTGTTGTTCTTCATTATGAATGTTCTTGTTCTTGTGTTTGTTTCTCATGTTTGTGTTAGTTTAAGTTTAGATATGTGTGAGTAGTCTCTTGCTAGGATTAGTAGGGGAATTGGGTGTCTACATGGGTGATTAAGGGTTTGTATAGATTGTTGGTGGAAGTTTGGGTTGCTTCCTAGTTGTATGCATAGACCATGTTTGATGAAATGCTTGAACGACTTGTAGTTGCAAATGCATGTTTTCTTGCCTTCTTCTTGTGACCTTGTATGTTGCTAGGATGGGTTCTTGCGCGAAAGCAAGGAACCTCTAGGTCGGTTTTGGAGCGAGAGCCCGGATTATACCTAGATAGCTCGACTACCCCTTCACCTTTACTCTTCCTTGATCATTTCATCACCCTTGAACCCAACCTAATCCTAGTCCTTTTCCTATTGTATTCTCCATCCTTTTAGTCATTGTTTCTCTAGTTAGTTGAATCCTTTAGCTTTAGTTGTCATACTTAGTTTGATCTTACTTATAGTCTTCTCCCCCTTCTTAGTTTTAGCTTAGCTTAGCTTGTTGACCTAGTCAAGTCTTTAGGTGACCTTAGTCTAGACACCTCTTTCCGTCTCCGTGGATTCGACCCGACTTGCCATATCTACCTAGTTAGGTTTAGCTGTTTTCACTTGTTGGTAGGGATCGACGGCAAATCCCTCCCATCAATTTGGCGGCGTTGCCGGAGACGGTGCATGTTTAGACTTAGTTTGCTTATTAGCTAGACTTAGTTACCGTTTTGTGTTCTTCTTCTATCCATTGTGCATATTTTGTAGTCTTTTTCCTTGTTTTTATAGCTTTCTTCTCTCTTTGTCTTTAGTTGTGTTTGTTTATTGTCTCTACCTAGTGCCCATAAAGCACTAGGTATTCTCACGTTTGTTCCAAGTGCGTAGTGTACGCCTTGGAGGAGAGCCGACTTCTTTCTCTTCAATCTAGAGCCGGAGAGACTCTTTAGAGCCTTTCGCCAACGGATAATGGATCGAGTTAGAAATTCTTAACCGGGTACTAGCACCAACATTGAAGAAAAAGCACTTGAATTTGACTTGAACGAACCATCTCAAGGCAATACCGAAGGGACCTTCATCAATCCCTTTGGTACATCTAGTCACTCTTCTTCACCTAGTTCTCCTTCAACATCTATAACAACACCATCATCTCCCTTGCATCCAAACATGCCGAAGTTTTCATCTCACTCCACTTTCACCGAGGATGTCTTGCCGGGACCGAGCACTTTACCGGCCGCTTATGCCAGAAATTTTGTGGCAAAGACACAATTCATCTAACTTGTAGAGAGAAATCAATTTAGTGGTTTGCCTACCGAAGACCCGCACCAACACATGGAGACTTTCTCCGATTATTGTGATGCTATTTCTCAACCCGGGATTACTCAAGATCAAATTCGTTGGGTTCTTTTCCCGTTCTCTCTTATTGGAAAAGATAAGCAATGGATCAAGAGTCTCGATAGGGCAACCATGGGGACTGATACTTGGAAGAAGCTTGCATTGGCGTTCTATCAGAAGTTTTATCCTCTGAGAAGACAAACTTGCTAAGGGCCTCCATTACCGGTTTCCAACAACGGGATGAGGAGAGTCTTTATGAAGCATGGGAGCGGTTCAAGGCTTTGGTTAGATCGTGCCCCCACCATGGGCTTTCACAATGGTTCTTGGTCCAACAATTCTGGAATGGGTTATATAAAGATTCTAGGGTGATACTCAACATGGGGTCCAATGGAAGGTTCACCGAGGTAGATGATGACCAAACTTGGTCTAGAATTGAAGAAATGGCGGTTCACAACTCTCAATATTCTAGGCCTAGGAAGGCAAGTAGAGGGGGAAGGCATGAGATTAATGCCATTACACAACTTAGTGCCGATCTTGGAGCACAATTGAAGACCCACATGGACCTTATTGATAAGAAGTTCCAAAGTCACTTTAATCAAGGTCAAAGCACTAGTTCCTCCAACCAACAATCTATTCATCAAGTTAATGCTATGGGAATGGTTACTCCTACATCTTATTATGGGATATGTGAGATTTGTGGAATACATAATGGACATGATCTTTCTTATTGTCGAAGTAGCATTGAGCAAGTGAATGTTTTTCAAGCATACAAACAAGGTGCCCCATACTCTAACTTCAAGGCTCAAAATGTGCCAAATCCTCATATGTTCCAAGCTTCCCAACAACAAGCTCAACAACAATACAGTGTACCATATGTTGCTCCTTCTTTAAGGGACAACCAAGGCTACCAAGGTTATCAAGGCAATCAAAGGCCTTTCAACAATTTTCAACAACAAAATGCTTACCATAACCAAGGTGCCTTCAATCATCATGGGTTCCATAATCAAGGGAACTTCAATCATCAAGGTGGTTTCCAAGGAAACCAACACTCTCAAGGATTTCAAAACAACAACCAAGGTTACCACAATCACAATCATGGTAACTCTCAAGGCCTAAATCAAGGCAATTCTCAAGGGTTCCAAGGGAACTTGCAAAACCAAAAAGGGGTTCATAATGCTCAACAAGAAAACAAGCCAAGGAGCCGATCTCTAACTCATGACTATGGCTTTACCCTAGCCATCACCAACACTCCACACAACCATCAATCCCCACCTCGGGATTTTGATACACAAAAGCAAATGTTGGAGATGCAAAGAAGTCAATTGGAGATGCAAAGAACCCAACAAGAACTTATATATTGCGCAACTTCAAATGGAAAACAAGGAAACAAAAACTCATATGAAAATGCTCGAAACCCAACTAGCTCAAGTTGTTTCGGGTAGTTCTTCAAGACAAAAGGGTCAACTAGCTCCTCAAGGTGTACCAACGAAATTTGAACATGTGAATGCCATCACCTTGAGGAGCGGTGCATCCTATAATTCTCCCTTGTTTCCTAATGAGCAAGAAGCCATGAAAGAAGCGGAATCTCCATGTCAAAGCAATGAGAATTGGGGAAATCTCATGGAGGAGCAAGTCTTGTGGGAAATTGAAAAACCTATTGAAGACAATCTTCCCCCACCCGAAGAAGAAGACAAGGCAAAGAAGAAGATGTCAAATGAAAAATCAAAACCTAATGAAGAAGACAAGATACACATCAAATTGTCGTTCCCATCAAGGCAATTGAAGACAAAGGTGGATGTTCAATTTGACAAGTTTGTTGATATTGTGAAGAAATTGGATGTGAGCATCCCTTTCACCGAGCTAATTACCCAAGTCCCGGCCTATGGAAATTTCATGAGAGAAATATTGGCTAGGAAGATATCCTTAGACAAGGAAGAGACCATAGCGTTCACAAGAGAGGTTAGCGAGCTCATTCAAGGTTCTACTCTTCCCAAGTTGAAGGATACGGGTAGTTTCTCAATCCCGTGCACCATAGGGAATTTGAAGATCGAAAGGGCGTTATGTGATTTGGGGGCGAGTGTAAGCATTCTCCCTTATTCTATTTGTGAGCGACTTGGAATGAAAGAGCTCAAGTGTACCTCTATTACACTCCAAATGGCCGATCGTTCACTTAATCGGCCATTGGAAATGTTAGAGGACGTGCCATTAAGAATCGGGAAATTCTTCATTCCGGTCGACTTCCTTGTGCTTGATATGCCGGAAGATGCAACCACCCCCATTATCCTAGGGCGCTCATTTCTACATACCGCCGGTGCAATGATCGATGTCAGGAAAGGTAGGATCACCTTTGAATTAGGCGATGAGAAGCTCGTGTTTGACCTCCGAGGCAACACCTCTCCTACAAGTGAAGAATCATGTAATATGATCCATGCCTTGAAAGACATAGAGTTAGGGAATGAGTCGGATGAAAGCTTGGAGATTAACGACAATTTGTGTGAAATTGATGATGATACAATTGAGCTTGGGGTGGATGAATGCCCTTGTTATGTGAATGAAGACAAGTTACTTGGAAAGAAGAAGGTTGAGCCTCCCTTGAGCCACCCTTGAACCCAACCTAATCCTAGTCCTTTTCCTATTGTATTCTCCATCCTTTTAGTCATTGTTTCTCTAGTTAGTTGAATCCTTTAGCTTTAGTTGTCATACTTAGTTTGATCTTACTTATAGTCTTCTCCCCCTTCTTAGTTTTAGCTTAGCTTAGCTTGTTGACCTAGTCAAGTCTTTAGGTGACCTTAGTCTAGACACCTCTTTCCGTCCCCGTGGATTTGACCCGACTTGCCCTATCTACCCAGTTAGGTTTAGTTGGTTTTACTGGTTGGTAGGGATCGACGGCAAATCCCTCCCATCAAGAAACTACCCAGATCCTTGAGCTTAGGTAAGGTGGAGCCTTGAATAAGATCACTCACCTCTCTTGTTAATGATATGGTCTCTTCCTTGTCTAAGGATCTTTTCCTAGCCAAAATTTCTCTCATAAACTTTCCATAGGCCGGGACTTGGGTAATTAGCGCGGTGAAAGGGATGCTCACATCTAACTTCTTCACAATATCCACGAACTTGTCAAATTGAACATCCGCCTTTGTCTTCAATTGCCTTGATGGGAATGGCCACTTGATGTTGATCTTGTCAAGTTCATTAGGCTTGGATTTTTCACTTGACACCTTCTTCTTTGCTTTATCTTCTTCTTGGGGTGGAGGAAGCTTGTCTTCAATAGGTCTTTCAACTTCCCACAAGACTTGTTCCTCCATGAGATTTCCCCAGTTTTCAATGTCTTGGTTCGGAGATTGCACTTCTTTCATAGCTTCATTTTCATTAGGAAACAAGGGAGAATCATAGGATGCACCGCTGCTCAAGGTGATAGCATTCACATGTTCAAATTTTGTTGGTACACCTTGAGGAGGTAGTTGACCCTTTTGCCTTGAAGAACTACTCGAAGCAACTTGAGCTAGTTGGGTTTCGAGCATCTTCACATGAGTAGTAGGTGCCTTGTTTTCCTTTTGAAATTGAGCATACAATTCTTGGTGGTTTCTTTGCATCTCCATTTGACTTCTTTGCATCTCTTGATTACTCCTTTGCATATCCAACATCGTCTTTTGCATGTCAAAATCCCGAGGCGGAGATTGCTGGTTATGTGGAGTATTGGTGATGGCTAAGGGAATGCCATAGTCATGAATGGGAGATCGGCTCCTAGGCTTGTTGTCTTGTTGAGTATTTTGAAACCCTTGTTGGTTTTGAAAGTTCCCATGGAACGCTTGAGAATTGCCTTGATTTAGGCCTTGGAGATTACCTTGATTGTGATTTTGGTAACCTTGGTTGTTGTTCTGAAACCCTTGAGAGTGTTGGTTTCCTTGGAAACCACCTTGATGATTGAAGTTCCCCTGATTTTGGAACCCTTGATTGTTGTTGAAGGCACCTTGGTTTTGTTGTTGGAAGTTGTTAAAAGGCCTTTGATTGCCTTGATAATTTTGGTAGCCTTGGTTGTCCCGTTAAGGGAGGAGCAACATATGGTAGACGGTGTTGTTGTTGAGCTTGTTGTTGAGAGGCTTGCAACATATGAGGATTTGGCACATTTTGAGCCTTGTAAGTAGAGTATGCGGCACCTTGCTTGTATGCTGGAAAGGCATTCATTGCTCAATGCTACTTCGAGAATGTTGAGGCTCATGTCCATATATCCCACAAATCTCACATATCCCATAATAAGAAGTGGGAGAAACCACTCCAATAGCATTAACTTGATGGATTGATTGTTGGTGGTGGGAAGAACTTGCGCTTTGACCTTGATTAAAAGTGACCTTGGAGCTTCTTATCGATGGCATCCATGTGGGTCTTCAATTGTGCCCCAAGATCGGCACTAAGTTGTGTGATAGCATCAATCTCATGCCTTCCCCCTCTATTTGCCTTCCTAGGCCTAGAATATTGAGAATTATGGGCTGCCATTTCTTCAATTCTAGACCAAGTTTAGTCATCATCTACCTCAGTGAACCTTCCGTTAGAGCCCATGTTGAGTATGACTCTAGAATCTTCAAACAACCCATTCCAAAATTGTTGGACCAAAAACCATTGAGAAAGCCCATGGTGGGGGCAAGATCTAACCAAAGCTTTGAACCTCTCCCGTGCTTCATAAAGACTCTTCTCATCCCGTTGTTGGAAACCGGTGATGGAGGCTCTTAGAAAATTTGTCTTCTCGGGTGGGTAAAACTTTTGATAGAACGCCAATGCAAGCTTCTTCCAAGTATCTATCCCCATGGTTGCCCTATCGAGACTCTTGATCCATTGCTTAGCTTTTCCAATAAGAGAAAACGGGAAAAGAACCCATCGAATTTGATCTTGAGTAATCCTGGTTTGAGAAATAGCATCACAATAATCGGAGAAAGTCTCCATATGTTGGTGCGGGTCTTCGGTTGGCAAACCACTAAATTGATTTCGCTCCACAAGTTGAATAAATTGTGTCTTGGCCACAAAATTTCCGGCATAAGCGGCCGGTAAAGTGCTCGGTCCCGGCAAGACATCCTCGGTGAAAGTGGAGTAAGATGAGAACTTTGGCATGTTTGGATGTACGGGAGATGACGAGGTAGAACTTCATATAGATGTTGAAGGAGAGCTAGGTGGAGAAGAGTGACTAGATGTACCAAAGAAATTGATGAAGGTCCCTTCGGTATTGCCTTGAGGTGGTTCGTTCAAGTTAAATCCAAAAGCTTGTTCTTGAATGTTGGTGCTAGTATCCGGTTGAGAATTTCTAACTTGATCAATTGTCCGTTGGCGAAAGGCTCTAAAGAGTCTCTCCGGCTCTAGATTGAAGAGAAAGAAGTCGGCTCTCCTCCTAGGCATGCACTACACACTTGGAACAAACGTGAGAACACCTAGTGCTTTATGGGCACTAGGTAGAGACAATAAATGAGCACAACCAAAGACAAAGAGAGAAGAAAACAAAAAAACAAACAAGGAAAAAGATAACAAAATATGCACAATGGATAGAAAAACACAAACGGTAACTAAGTCAAGCAAATAAGCAAACTAAGTCTAAACATGCACCGTCCCCGACAACGGCGCCAAATTGATGGTCGGGATTCACCGTGTATCCCTACACCAAGTAAACCAACTACTCCTAAGCTAGGTAGATAGGGGAAGTCGGGTCTATCCACAGGGACGGTAAAAGGGTCTAGACAAGGGTTTACCTAAATACAAGACTAGGTCACAAGGTCACAAAGAATGATAACTAAAGAGAATTGATTACTAACACAATTATCAGTAGGCTAGGAAATAAGGATAAACAACTAGAACAATGAAAGGAAGCTATGATTATGAATAAACTAGGTATGACAAGAACTAAATTCAAACAACAAACTAGAAGAATAATAACTAAGAAGATGAAGAAATCAAATAAGGGGAAGAGTAGGGTTAGGTCGGGTTCATAGGTGTATAAGGCAAGTGGAGAAGTCGAGGGTGTAGGTTTCATCTAGTCACTAAGGTAAATCCGCGCTCTCGCATCAAAGACAAACCGGAAAACTCAAGTATGATGCCACCCAAAACAAGAGAATTCAACCACCAACTATACATACAATAAGAATGAAGAAACAAGCAAGAGAAGCATGACCACTACTACTCTAACAAGTATTTCATCAAACACAAGGCATGCATAACAAGTGACTAGCAAAAAAGGTTCAACCTTTGCCCACAATCAATCCCTAATCACCGATTATCAACACCTAATCCCCCTACGAACCCCACAATGAATCTAGTCACTCATATCTAAACTAACACTAACATTAACCCAAGAAATCAACATGAGAACAAGAGCATTCATTATGAGGATTAAACTAGTAGGAACAACAAACAAATAATAAAGATTGAAACTTGAATGATAAACAAAGATTAAAGGAAAGGAGAAGAGAAAGATTATACCAAACTAACAAGGGGATGAAAAGATTCAAAATTGTATAATAAAGAAAACCCAAATAAATCTCCCAAGGTTGTCAATCTTGGTAGAGTCTTCAAGAATTGCCTTAATACAAGAGTAACTATAAAGCTAAGATTAACAAAAGATTAAAGAAAGATTAAGGAAAAACTAAGATAATGATAAGAGTTCTCTATCTAGGATTTTTGAATAACGTCAGGTGCTTAAAACAACAGAACAGGGGGGGGGGGGGTATATATAGGGTTCCAAGAATAAGGGAGGCGGAAAAGCAAAAACGGGTAGAACTGGGCCCTTCCCGGCCAGGAAGGGGTTGATCCCGGTCGGGAAGGGTTCTATCCCGGTCGGGAAGGTCATGATCCCGGCCGAAAAGGCCCCACAGTGGGTCGTCTTCTCATCGTCTCTCATCCCGGTCGTGATGGATGTGTTCCCGACCGGGATGTGTCATGTAGGTTTCAAATATGGTCACGTAGGTCTCTACTTGCTCTTCCTAGGCTTCATATTGACTCTCGGTGCTCGGGACTAGGCTCCAAGGGACTCAGGATCGAGTCTAAGACACCGAGTTATCGTTGCTTCTCTTCATTGGCTCCGTATGCGTCGGAAACCAGTCGGAATCGTTCCATTTCTCCAAGATAGGCCCTAGGAACCTAAAACAAGCTAGAAAAAGCGTAAGTAGCCTCGAAACCGCTCCAAAGAGCGATTCCACAAGAGAAATCGGGACCAAACACAAGAAATAAGCACTACATAACACACTTATCAGTGAAACTTCACCCGATGGTTTCACCCGATCATTTCTTCTACCACAATGCAAGATTTAGGATGTCATTGTCGTCGGGTGAAACTTTACTTGATGGGTAAAAAGTTTCACCCGGTCATCCCTCCTACTCGAAGACCTTCAGAGATGCAGAAATATCGTCGGGTGAAACTTCACCCGATGAAATCTCATCGGTCGAAACATTGGCCGATGGATTCTTTTTCTTCTTCCCTTGAGTTTCACTCTTTATGGTTCAGTTTTTCTGGCTTGGTGGCAATCTCTCGGATGATATTCCACTATCTTGTGCTCATAGAAGCTCGGATATTCTCTCTGATGAATTCCTTTCAAAACAAATAGGAAAACTACCCAAGAACACATAAAATGCACAAGAGAGACGCTAATGCGAGAAGGACTCGGATAAGGCGATAATCGCACAATAAATCTCACGAAAGCGATAGGAAAACGTGTCTAGATGGGTGGAAAATCGGGCCAAATTTGGCACACATTAAGTATGAAAACATATCATGTTTTATACCCTTTTAGTAAATGAGACTAAAGCAGTCTCATTAATGTCCTTAAGGAAATATTCATATCCAGAATACAAAGTATTACAATGGTGACTAAGAGTAGTCGTGCTAAAATGGATGTCAAACTGCTTTCTTGAAGGATTTCTTGAAAGAGGGTGTGAAGTTCAGTGGGACCATTATTACTTTCCTAGTATTGTATGTGGAGGACATAGTGATCATAGGATACGATATATCCGTGCATGCTTGAGTCAGTCAAGTGATGGTCATATCATTTTTTCACTATGAAGGATCTAGGATAGAAAGATTACATATTGGACATCAAGATCTATAGAGAATTAGAGATAGATTGAAGATGATGATTGGACTTAGTCAAGAAACTTATAATGATAAGGTTCTTGTTATGTTCATGATGACACAAATACCAGACAGACTCGTGTGTATGACACTGGGTTGTCGTGAAGAACATCCTTAAGTACTTGAGAAAAATTAAGGATAACTTCTTGATATACGCTAGAGAATATGAGTTTGTTGTTAAAAGTTTCACTGTTCCGATTTTCCTAAGTGACTAAAGATCACTTCCGCAGTAGTCCGGTTTCATTCTTTGTCTCAATGGAAAAGCTGTGAACTGGAGAGTTCAAACCTGAGCATCCGCTAAGATTTGACATAAAAAAATGAAAAGCAACGACAAATGCAGCAAAGGAAGTTTGTAACAACCCGGATTTTGATGACTTAAATTAATAGATAATGCGGAAAGTTATTTAAGTCATTTAATTAAAATTATATCAGAGTGTAAATAAATCCGGATCGTTACGAATCCTTCCAACAAAAGACTATTAATTACATAGTTTTGATTCACCAGTACAGAATATAGATTGTATTTTTATACTAAATACACAATTAAAATTTCTCACTCGATTCTCCCAACGTCTTATACCTGCAAAAAATAAAACAGAGGCCGCTGAGCGGAACAACAACCAAACCGTTCATCTAACATCATCTCATACAAATAAGACAATCATGTGTATAACCAACAATATGCTTACAAAAATATTTAAGGATATCACTTCGCTGATATGTTTCTTTAATTCAATTATGCAACATGTGAGGTGATGAAAATGGTAAAGTTCAGAAAATGGGACATTGACAGCCATTTGATTTTAAATCATTTTTTACGTAAACAAATAAACACACGAGTTGTGGCTTTTAGTATCACCGTTGTACCCTATTGGCTTACATCTCATCAACAGAAGTAACCGTGTGACCGACTCGTTGACCGAACCGATCTTATGAGGTTTATATCTCACCTATAAGGCTCAATTGGGCCCGAACTTCAATTATATTATATGTTTATTCAGACGGGTCTCTGGACGAAATGAAAGCCGATGATTACATTCTCTGCATCTGTGGACGTCCGTCCGCACCGCCCGACGCCCCTTGCACCCCCACGCGGGACTGACCCAATTTCATCGCGGCGACCATCCACGCGGCCCCCTCCTGTTCGGGGCGTTGTTTCGGACCTCGATTTGGATGGCGATTCAGACTTGTACTAGACGGATTCGGACACCCGTGTTTTCGTTGGAATCGATCGAGTCGTGGTTGTAAATGTTTAAAGGCCAATATGTTTGGTAAGACGACCTTTTAAGTGAATCGAATTCGTTGCCGATTTGTGGTGTTGCCACCGAGTCATTTATGGGGACTCGGAAACGGTTCAAATCAACTTTGACCCTTAGCCGGCTCAACTTTGAGTGGCACGGGACCTAAAGATAAAGACTTATACCCTTAATCATTTCATGCCTAGAATGACTCTCATTGCCAATGGATTCAGACATCCGGAAACCGTCAATTTTGAGTAAAGGTTGAAGGTACGTATTGGGAAGCCAACATTCGCTAGTGATAAGTGTAGTTTGTAGTGCCTATTTCGTAGTGTTTTGGTCCCATTTTCCTTGTGGAATCGCTCCTTGGGAGCGATTTATGGGCTACTTATGCTTCCTCTAGTTCGTTTCAGGTTCCCGAGACCATTCATGAAGAGTTGGAGCGATTCCGACTCAATACATACACTTTTCAGAGCCAACGAAATGAAGGAACGATCACTCGATGCCTTGGATTCGACCCCGAGACCTTGGGACCCAATCCCGAGCCTCCGAGACCCGATTCCGAGTCCCGAGAATCGATGAGAAGTTCATGTGAAGCAAGGAGGGACCAAAAGGATCATATTGGAGGCCTACAAGGCTCATCCCCGACGGGTATGACCTCAAACCGTCCGGGATGAGGTGCACAAAAGAGATGCTCCTGTTTTGAGGCCTTCCCGACCGGGAAGGGGTCCTTCCCGACCGGGACCAATCCTTCCCGACCGGGAAGAGTCAGTTACAGCCCGCGTCACTTTGTTTCTTCCTCCTTTCCATTGTAACCCTATAAATACCCCTCCTCTTGTATTCCTATGTTATGTTCTTGACTTCCCACTAACCCCTAGACTATTTTAGGTTAGATTAGTTTAGATTAGAGTAGATTAGTCGGTAATTAGTCGTTAATCCTAGTTTTACTCTTGTATTATTGGATCTCTTGAAGAATCTATCAAGCTTGACAACCTTGGTGGATTTATTTGGGTCTTCTTCTATGCAAGTGTTCTTCTTTTCATCCTTTGTAGTTGGTATAATCTTTATCATCCTTGCTTACTCTTAATCTTGTTTGTTCATCCAAGTTTTAATCTTTGTTCATTATATTGTTCATGTTTTATTGTTTTCACTAGTTTCATTATGGATGTTTTGTTGTTTGTGTTGTTTCTTCTTGTTAGTGTTAGTTTTAGTTTAGATATGTTTGTGTAGACTCTTGCTAGGGTTAGTAGGGTGTTAATTGGATGATTAAGGGTTTGTTGGAGATGTTGGTGGAAGATTTGGGGTTTCCTCTTGGTTTGATGCATATTACATGTTTGTTGAAATGCTTGAGTGACTAGTAATTGCAATTACTTGTTTTTCTTGCCTTTTCTCTTGTGGGTGATAGTTTGCTTGTGGGTTTGGTTCCCTCACTAAGTAGCGAGAGCCCGGTGAGGACGACCCCTAGGTCGGTCTAAGTTGCGAGATCCCGGATGCGATCTAGGCCACAATAACACGCTAGTAGCCCCGTTTGTCATGTGTATCGCCAAAATGGGTTTTAGGTGGAACCTCTAGGTTGGTCTAATTAGCGAGAGCCCGGACCACACCTAGATTACCCGACTACCCCCTTCACCTTTACTCTTCCTTGACCATTCCATTGCCCCTTTGAACCCGACCTAATCCTAGCCCGTTTTCCTTAGTTGTTCTCTCCGTTACCGTAGTCATAGCCTTAGCCTTCTCCCCTTCCTATTACTCTAGTTTAGTTTAGCTCGTTGACTTAGTCTCGTATTTAGGCGACCTTAGTCTAGACGCCTTCTACCGTCCCCGTGGATTCGACCCGACTTGCCCTAGCTACCCACTAGGATTAGTTGGTTATTTATTTGATCGGCGGGATCCACGACAAATCCCACCATCAATTTGGCGCCGTTGCCGGGGACGGTGCTAGTTTAGACTTTGTTTTCCTAGTTACTTGACTTTGTCTTTGTGTTTGTGTTTTTCTTTTTTCTTTTTGTTACCTTGCTTCTTGTGTGTGTGTGGTTTATTTCTCTCTTGTCTAGTGCCCAAAAAGTACTAGACTTCTCACGTTTGTTCCTAGTCTACAGTTGGTGCTTAGAGGTGGTGACTATCTTCTTCTTGCAACTTAGAGCCGCTTAAACGGACGGTTGCTAGGGTGAGAGGTTTCCAACCGGGTATGGACTACGATTTTCGAGCAAGCATGGGGTTTGATCTAAACTCCACATACTCGGGAGCCGATATGAGCTACTCCTCTTCTTCTATGAACCAAAGCTATGACATGATGACTCCTAATTACTATCAAGCTCCTTGGGGGGGATCAAGACTCTAGTGGGTATGAACTTCAAGGTTATGAAAACGGCTACCAACAAGTGAACGATTACCAATCCTACGATCATGGTGACTATTACTCGAGTTATCAATGTGAACCCACCATGTTCAATCAAGATTCACCTTATGGAAGCCAATACCCCCAAAACCCACCATATTACCCTCCACCCCAACCACAATATGAACCCCATGACCCACAATACTACCAATCACCTCAACCTCACTACCAACAATATGATGCCCCACCCCTTGGGTATCATCAAGATTTTCAAGGAGCCCTACAAGACCCCAATGACCACCAATCGTCAAACTTGGAGTTGTATCAATCGATTCTTCAATTTCAAAGGAGCACCCAAGAAATGGCCATTCAAATGCAAAAGGATCAAGATGAATTCTTGGCCCAATATCGAAAGGAAACCGAGGCGATTGATGCGCGATTAAATCTTATATCGGCTAAAACCGTTATGTTTTTAACTCGAACGTCACAACTTGACGAAGGGTGCTCACTTGAGCAAGGGGAGCAACCCAATCGTGAAGCCGCCGATGAAGTCCCCTTGAGGAGCGACCTTTGCTTTGAAGAACCTCAATCGTCTACCCAAAAAGAGACGAATGAGGATATGACCCTTAGTGAAGGCATCGTTGGTGAAGAATTGGAGGAGGATAATGAGTTGGATGATTTGGTGGAGTTTGTGAAGTTGTTGGGTGAAATTGACAAGCCCAAGTTGCCCATGTCCGATAATGTGGATAAGCATCAAGAGCCCCTTGTATGTAAACCGAGCAATGGTTTGGAAGAGGTTGAAACCGCCGGTAGAGGTTTCAAGCCTCTCCTCCAAGATGAGGTGGGGACAAGCAATGAAGATGGGGAACCACAACTTGAGGAAAGTGTGGGGGTGTGCAACAAGGAAGTGAGGCCAAAGCCGTTTTTTGTGCCTTGTTTCTTGGAAATGAAGCTTGCTAGTGATTGGAGGCGATGCCTAGGGAGGAAGAGGTCGGTAAAGCTCGTAGGATGGATAGACCCCGGAGACGACATGAATGATGACGTTGGGTCTTTTGATTCCTACTTCTTGCCTCCACCTTGGAGGCCGTGGAGGTTGGCTAGGCTCGAGCGCTTCTTGGGCCTTCATTATGATGTCGGTAGTGCGTTCGACTTGCTTCTCCATGCCCTTGAGGGCTATGGTTGAAGAAGAGTCCACCATCCTAGGTTTGACGGAGTTCCTAAAGAACCGTCATGTTGTATATTCCCCCTTCCTCTTCTTTAGAGTACTTGTGCTTGTATTTGTGTGTTTTGTTCCTTGGATTTGTTTGTTTTTGTGGGATTCTTGTAATTGTTTTGGTGTTTTGATGAGTGATGTGAGGGAGTGAATTTGATGTGTATTTTGAGTTTATTGTGATAGGTGAAGTGAAGATGACTCCTTGAAAGAATTGGTTATCGATAGAGCTTGGAATGTGAGTAAGGGAATCGGTTTTTGGGATCCTGCAGAGCTTAGCTACTATTCTCGGGGTTAGCTAGGCAAGCGCAGGTGCTCCTCGGTTCCGAGTGGGGTGCTCGAAGGTGATGAGTAGCATCGATTTTCTTATCGGGAAAATGATCGAGTGGATCATTACTAAGGGTCGGAGTGCGAACCTAAGTTAGAGAAGAAGAGGGAGAGAGCGAGTTGTGTAGAAGTAGGCACGAACTCGTGAATTGTGTGTCGAATGAATGAAATGACGGGAGGGGGGGAGGGGGTATTTATAGTTTCTCGTGCAGTTCAAATCATTTTCTAGGACGCCTGAGTCCAGGCACACAAGAACTCAGACGACTAGGGTTGTGCGCACGAATTGTAGGACGCCTGGTGTGAGGCGCCTGGGATTTTGAAGATCCGATTTTGAAACTTTCCAAATCAGAGAAGATGCATATAATTCACTAGCATAGGGATTAAGTCTTCCCCTAACCCTAGCCCATCAAATGCGCCGGGTGGGCTTCGGGTGTGCATCCCGAGGTTTGCTCGGCCGGACGTGCTGAGTCGGGTTTTACTTTACGTATTTCAGGACCGATTCGGGGTCCCGGTGTCGGAATTGATTTTAATTAGTGTCGACGCGACCGTAATGACACGACTAAGGCTGTCTTGATGTTAAATTAATTTTTTCGAGTAATTATTTGATCCGTTCTATAGAAAAACTATCTAAAGCATCGTAATCTCGCATCGCGTTGCATTCCGATAATCGTCATTGGTTGTTTATCGGGCACTCCTCCAGCCACCAGGTCCAAATCTAGGTGTCTACAGAAGCCCCCACTTTGACTGAGGCTTAGACAAGGTGAAAGCCAAAGCATAGCCGCCCAAGTCAATCGAGGATTACAACCTAGTGGCTGTCCGGTTGGGTCATTTTAATTCCGTTGGACTACGTATTTGAGGCTTGTCAGCCAAGGCTTAGAAATCATACCTGATGTCCTCGCCTGCGTTGCTTGTTGGAGCTCGTGTTCGTGCTTGCTTCCTCGTCTTGAGTTTACTGTTTTAATTGTTTCGGTCCTTAACATGGACCTTTTGCTTAAGTTTTTTTTGGTGTCTTACTCGCGGCTTTAATATCCTTGGCAGATGATTGTGTTCATTATGCTTTGCCTTTTACTTCGGGTGTTCCTCGTGGATTGAATGCTTAAGGATTCAGAAGTTTTGCTTTTTGATTGTCTTCGGTTTGTAATGTCATGAGTTACGACTTTCGGATGTGTAAAAATCTGTTTAATTTTATTTTGTCTTCAGGGTGCTTATGACTCATTAGGCTCGCAGATGTTCGTTTGTTTTGCCTTCAGAATGCTTATGATTTTTTAGGCTCGAAGATTAAAAATGTTTGAATGTGTAACAACCCACTCGAACTCAAATTGCCCTCAGGATGCTTATGACCCATTAGGCTCGAAAATTAAAAAAAAAGTGTTGGTTTTGCCTTCAGGATGCCTATGACCCATTAGGCTTAAAAATAAAAAAAAGTTAGCTTTGCCTTCAGGATGCCTATGACCCGTTAGGCTTAAAAATGTTGGTTTTTCCTTCAGGATGCCTATGACCCGTTAGGCTCGAGGATTAAAAATGTTTGAATGTGTAACAACTCACTCGAACTTAGATTGCCTTCCAGATGCTTATGACCCGTTAGGCTCGAAAACAAAAAAAAATGTTGGTTTTGCCTTCAGGATGCCTATGACACGTTAGGCTTAAAAAAATGTTAGTTTTGTCTTCAGAAGGCCTATGACGCGTTAGGCTTAAAAATGTCGGTTTTGCCTTCAGAATGCTTATGACTCGTTAGGCTTGGGTTGCCTTTAGGATGCTTATGACCCGTTAAGCTTAAAAATTTTGGTTTTTCCTTCAGGATGCCTGTGACCCGTTAGGCTTAAAAATAAACAAAATGTTAGTTTTGCCTTCAGGATGCCTATGACCCGTTAGGTTTGAGTTGCCTTCAGGATGCTTATGACCTGTTAGGCTTAAATTGTCTTCAGGATGCTTTAGCAACTCTTTAGGCTTGAGTTGCCTTTAGAATGCTTATGGCCCGTTAGGCTTAAATTGCCTTCAGAATGATTTAGCGACTCGTTAGGCTTGAGTTGCCTTCAGGATGCTTATGACCCGTTAGGCTTAAATTGCCTTCAAAATGATTTAGCGACTCGTTGGGCTTGAAAATGTTCGAATGCGCAAGAGTTCATTCGAACTTTAATTGCCTTCAGAATGCTTTAGCGACTCGTCAGGCTTAAAAGTGTTGGGATGTATAAGAATCCATTGCCTTAAGAATGCTTTAGCGACTCGTTAGGCTCAGAAACGTTCGAATGTATAAGAATCTGTTGCCTTCAGAATGCTTTAGTAATTCGTTAGGCTCAAAAATATTCGGATGTATAAGAATCTGTTGCCTTAAGAATGCTTTAGCAATTCGTTAGGCTTAAAAATGTTCGGATACATAGGGGTCCATTCGTGTTTGTATTACCTTCAGAACGCTTAGCGACTCGTTACGCTTAAAGATTCGCAGATGTTTATTTGTTTTGGTTAGATTACTTTGACTTTGCGGATTTGTTTTGCTTTGCTCGAATTTGCTTTGCTTGATTCATCATGTGCTTAAGTATGAGTAGTCTTGTTAGTCGAGATTTTTTATGCTCGTTGTTGTTGTTTTATTGTTTTTTTTGTTGGGCAAATTTTGGTTGGAGGGTGTTTATAAGTTTGCTTTACCGGTTACGGTTAGTAAATTGTCTTGTCGTTGTTTATTTTGCTGTGTTTATGAGTGCGTGTTTTGTTGGTATGACTTTGCGGATTTGTTTTGCTTTGCTCGGATTTGCTTTGCTTGATTCATCATGTGCGTAAGTATGAGTAGTCTTGTTAGTCGAGATTTTTTATGCTCGTTGTTGTTGTTTTATTGTTTTTTTTTGTTGGTCAAATTTTGGTTGGAGAGTGTTTATAAGCTTGCTTTACCGGTTACGGTTAGTAAATTGTCTTGTCGTTGTTTATTTTGCTGTGTTTGTGAGTGCGTGTCTTGCGGGTGTTGGATACCGTGTCCCATTTGCTCTTGTTTTGCGTTGAGCCGAATAGTCAGACGCGAACCCTGCAGCGCCTCAAACTTCGGACGCCTAGCCCCCAGCGGTTTAGAATAAGGACGCTCGACCTGGGGCACCTGGGCTTTTGTGGGTCGGACTTGTTTAAAGTCAGCGAAGGAGGGGAGAACGACTCATTCTTCCCAAAAACCAGACGCGCGCATCCCCTCGACTCAATCTCGCTTTCTCGATTTGTTCAACCGATTTTCGTCTCGATTTTTGCCATATATGATTATGTAACACCCGCTAATTTTCTATGCGTTGTTATCTATTCCGTTATGACTCCGTCATGACTCTGTTATTTTTCTGCCTTCAGTTTCCTTCATTTTCAAGCTTCATAATATTTTTGAATCAAATATTATTTATTTTCTTTAAAAGATTTTAAATATTTTATTTTTCTATCATAGATCTATTTATAAAATTTTCATCGCAGACTATTTATTTATTCTCAAGGAGTCCTATTTTTCTACGAACTAGCGTTTTAAGCTTGAAATTGAGTTATTTATTTTTCCTAAAAATATCCAAACATGTTTATATGATATTCCAACTAATAAATGTTTTTATTTACGAAAATTTAGCCTTTAATGATTTTATTACGAAGTTTCGTAAATAATTATTTTCTAACGCGAGGTTTACTCAAATTGCTTTGAAATAATTTTAATAATTTTACGATCCTTATTTTTGTCAACCTACAACTAAAAAGAGACCTTTTTGGACCGTGACACAATGTAGTAATACCTTTGATTACAACTTTTATTTACATAACACTTTATGTTTAAACTTTAAGTAAAAAGATATTTTTCTCTTTAATTGATTTACATGCTTAAATTACAAATTTTTCATGCTACCATCTCATTCATTTTGGCTGAAGTTTAAAGACTACATTCACATTGTTTTTGTCAATTTTATTGTGTCATTCATCCACTGTTCTTTCACATTTTTCTTATTCATTTTACATCAATTTTATTTTAACAAAAACCTCTTCTTTCTCCCTCTTTTTGCCTAGTGTTCCTGCTCATTTTCAGCAGCCATTTTCATCCATAATCAAGCTTTGATCGTCCTATTTTCGCCTTCTAAATTATCGTCTTTCTTTTTCCTTCGTTAAGGTAATAATCGATGTTATTTTTGATCGTTATTTACCTTGATTCTTTTAGTTTTCTCATGTTATTTTTGTACCATGTATGTCATGTGAATTAGGATTCTTGCTCGATCCTGAAGCTGACGAATTTATAATCGACTCGGATTTGGATTAGAGGTAACGTCGATGTTACTCGGTATTGCATGATTTTATTTGTGTAAATGCATGTATATTATTATATTTTATTTTTGGCAATATATGTATATCACAAAGTTGCTGTCCAGATTTTTTAAAAGTTGAAAATTTGCATGTTTCGGTATTTTTATCGCTTTTACGATATTAACGATTAAAGTCATATTAATTTGTAAAATCGTAATATTCAGCCTAAGCTTGTAATATACGAATATATTCTGTAAAAATAAGGTTTTTGATGATTTTTGATAATTTTGTATTTTTCTTATATTTTAAATATCGATTATTGGATTATTACCGTTTATGGACAAAAACGATTAAAAGCGGATTTTTAGTTCTAGCACTTAAACATTTTATTTTAATCTGAAATATTGCGTGGATGATCTTTCTGATGAAAAAGAATTTTCTGAATTTTTTTCATAATGTTTCGGAATTGTTAAGTGGGTGAATTAATTAATCACTTTAAATCATCGTTTATCGTTAAAACCGTGTTTGCCATTTTAACTTACGATTTCTGGTCTTTTTTTAAAATTATGGAAAAAATGTGTTTCTGATGGTTTCATGATAAAGTTTATTTTTATGATTTTTAGTGCTTTAATAAAATGTTAGGAACGACAAGTTTTATTATGAGAATCGTTAATTGTGGAAATAGGTTTTAGAAGAAGGTTTAAATTGAATTTGTTAAATCTGAAATTTTGGAAATCTGGAAAGAGTTAGTAGTTTCTGGAAAATCATGATTTTTAAGTTTAACAATAATTTTTGGATATTAATAATTAAATCTTTTTGTAATTACTATTTTTATTAATCGTTATTGTCGAGATTAGATGATTAACGAGAAAACCCTTTAAAAACCGAGTTTTAGGATTCTGGAAAAATTATTTTTCTGAACAGAATGCCCAGAAATCTGTTTTAGCTATTTTACATAATTTTTGTACTATTTATCAAAGTCATTAATTAAAAGTAATTACGATTTATCGTTAAAATGCTCCGTTTCACCAAAATGAATTGTTTTTCTAGCAATTCTGGAAATGTTTAAATCTGAAACTTTAAAATTTAAATCACCTCTTAACATACTCTAAATGTGTTCAATGTTTCTATTAAATAAAAGACGTTAAAAGATTTATTTTTATATTTGCCGTAAAATTCAATTTATGTTCGTATTGTCGAAACTATTAATAATTAGGGAATTTGAGCTTTATAAATTTTGGAAACTATCAGTAGTATTAAAATGTTTAAGACAATTTTAATTATTTTATAAACAGTCGTATGATATTTCAATAATTTCATAAACCCAATTGTTCTCATTTTAACAATTAATATCGTCATGGCCGAAAGTATTAGTTTTATAAATCTATATCACTTACTAAAAATGTTGTATTGGTATAAACTAATAGTATCAATATTTTGATATGGTGCTATTTGTAGTAAAGTTTCTAAAAATAGAAGTTTCCTAAAATAGAAAGTTTCCTCTTTTAGAATATAACGAATACTCCTTTTATCTCCATATTATTTATAATGATTATGTTTTTTTTGAATATCGATAATGGCTTTGTTTTGGAGTTATGAAATAAGAACAAGTGTGAGGTTTAGAGTAATATATTCTGGGGTTTACGTTTTTGCCATCAACTATAAGGCTGGTGTGTCTTTATGGGTCACACTGGTTGTTGAACCGAACATATATGGTGTTCGGGAGTGCGTGTATATATCACCTCAAACTAGGGCCACGCATTTATAAGACGCCGTCCTATTATGGTTGAGTAGCTTAGTTAGAGATCGAAGTTTGATTTGTTTGAACTAAGTTCTCCAAGCTAGTTTTTAGTATTCTCCATGTGAAAGTCTACTCGTCTACATTAATCCTATCCATAACGCCATTTTGAATATTTTATTATTATTGTATAATTTGGTTTGCAGGTTGGCTAATGTTTTCTGTTTTCTCCGGAGAACTCATTTTTATTATATTTTTTCGATACGTGAAGTTTTTCACTGAAAGCTTATTCTCATTATAATGTTTTACTGTTTTCCGTTTTTACTATTTTTCTATAATAGTAATTACAGTTTTAAAATCATGTTATACGGCTGGGAGAACGTTGACGTTGCTCCCCACTGATTGTGGCTGTTATATATTTTTTTTTAATATGTTAGGTATATGTGTTTCCCTTCGGGTGAGCTAGCGAGCAGTTGTGGATCCTACTTATTTTAATAAGATCACTGTATTATGGATTGTTAAAACCCATTTTATGGATTTTATTTTATTTTTATTTTGTAGCCATTTTTATTTTATGGCTTATGTATTGACTTACCGTTTTAATTTAATCAAGACATAGTTATAATGTGTTATAATCCCACTTCTACAGTGTTTCTGCCACTGTATTGCGTTAGAATTTATAGGGGATTACAGATTATGTCGACCACGGGTAAGTGTTCCTTACTCGTCTATTGTCGATTTTGCTTAATTGGGTTGATTGTGGGTTGATTTTGTTAAAACCCTGAAAAATCGATTTGGGTAATTTGAATTTGCTATGTTTCGATGTTTGTCTTTGGTCCCATAGGGTTGAATATAGCTCATTAAGGTAGTTATAAGCTTGGTAGAAGGTTTTGAGGTTCGTTAATGGCTTCCCATGGGGTAAATTCGAAATGTTAGGGTTTAGGGATTGTTTTCCCGGTTATTCTCGTACTTGACCTCCATAATCTTGCTCGATTAGTGTTTGTGACGTTATGGGTGACGCCCATGTCGACCTCTGTGAGTTAGAATGCCCTCTAGGGCATTCCGTGAGGCTTTGTGTAACTTACGACGGACCAAATAGTACCGTAAGGATGTCGGATTTTCCCGAAAACACTTTTATTGTGACCACGGTCAAAAATGGGTGCTAGCAGACTTTTCGGATCTTTGATACCTCTATCCGAAGTTTTTACCTTATTTTTGCCCGTTTGAGCTGCATTAGCCTGACCTGAGGCACGTATTTGTGCATTTTTGCTTAGTTTTGCAGCTAGAGATGATACTGAGCGTCCCGAGGGAGCTACTTTGACTGGCACCAGTGGCGAGGCCGCCAGGACGAGCTCGCTGACTCCCCGAGGGATTCGTAAGAGACGATGATAAGGCTAAAGTCGTATCACCTTAATCAAAATAACCTAACAAACAACTAACAGGTAGCTAGCAGTAAGTAAGGGTCGAATCCACAGAGAGACAGACGATTATCACTAATTATCTATAATCGATTCTAAACTATTCTAATTTCGGTTTGTTTGTGTTTGTTTTCTAAACTAATACGAGAATGTAAATTAAAGATGTTCTAATAATATTAAAGATATCTAGGGCTTTACGGTTCACTATGTAATTAAATTGGGTGAAGTTAATTAATCATTCAATCAATCAATCACAGTTATTTAGGGCAAAGACACGGCCTCTCGGATCTTATGTCAACCTTAGGATAGATTCTGACGGGCTCTCGCAACTTACCAGATTATCCTACCCACTTACTTGTAAGTCTACCCATACCAGACTTTCGATCTTAGGTTCGGGTTCCTATACATTCAACTAGTTCAACGTCTCAAACTAATCGAACAACAATACAAAACAAGTAGTAAGGCAATAACTTATGAATGATCAATTAAACAAATAATCAAGCTAACATCCCCAATTTAGTTGACATAGATCCTCTTTAACTCTATATAAATAAATTAGCTACTCATACTAAAAGATAAGGAAATAAAGAAATTAATCATAATAAAAGACAATATGAAACTAAGAGAAAAGAGAAAAATACCAATTACGTAGAACTGAAAGATTAACGATCTAAAAGTATGATTACAAACTAGAAGAATTTTGGTGGTAATAAAAAAGTCTAAACTAAACTAATGAATATGAAAGTGTGTATAAATCTAACCCTAAGGAGGGTATATATACTAATTACAAGGAGTCTAATTAGGAAACTAAGTAAAGCCTAATAGAATAATCCCGCAGAATATTAATTATGGTATGGCACGAAGTCTAAAAAAATAGAAATCCAGTAAAAGGCTTCAAATCGGTCAGTTCGGGTCTGTCCCGACTTGTTCAAGGTTGTCCCGACCGGTTTGGGTCCGTCCCGACCAGTTTGGGTCCGTCCCGACCGGTTCGAGTTTTCCTTCACTGCGCGACGAACTTGAAATGCTCTCTGTGTCTTGGTTACTTCTTGGAATTGGACGTGTGATATATCGTTGGAAAGCTAAGAGAATGAGCTTTCCAACGCCATAAAAAACATCTCAATCAGAGTTGTAGAACTCAATATATTCACGTTTGAAGTTGACCCTTGTTTTAGCGATCGTTCTTTCTTCTCAATTTGCATTTGTTTGAGCTTTTCAACTTATTTCTTTGCCGATTCTTTTTGTTTCTTCACTTCACATCCTTATTCAACTCTTAACTTAGCATCCTCTAACTTTTATCTCTTCTTCCTTGTAGATTTCATTGCTCGACTCTCGTCTTTGTTCAAAAGAAAGCTCCATCGCCTTTATTTGTTTCGTTTCCTACAAAATGTAAACAAAATACCCGGCATAACAAAGAAGAATAAAAAGCGAGAAAAATGACTCCTATGACACATAAAACAAACCAAAATAAAGGAAAAGTAGGGGTTAAATATAAATACAAAATGAGTTCATTAGACGACGAAGCATTCCTTCGCAGCGTTGTGAACCAAGGGCCATAAATGAGGCCGACTTTGATAGAGTTATGAGGCGTAGGCTGCCTGAAACGGTTGCTAGGAGGGTCGTGTATCGGATACTGCGCACGGGGGCGAGGAGGTTGGTTATGAGGACCCTCTTTGGGGTCAGGATTGGGACGGTCATCAATTGTTGTTTCGTCCTGAATTGCACATCTCTAGCCGTATTGTGAATGGCCCGGTGAGTATCTTGACTCGTGCTTATTAGTTTTGGTTTTAAATTTTGGTTTAGGTTGGTTTGGTTTGTTTATGCCTGTATTATCTCTGTTTGCAGCCCCCAGGTCCAATGAGGACCTTCTCGGGTTTTACGACATGTTTAGAGATCTACTCTTAAAAGCTTATTCCCACGGCAAAGGAGATTATCGCGAGAATGACTACGGGACACTGGACTCGGTTGGTAGGTTGCAAGACCAAGTGCAATCTTATGGTGATTAGAGCGATGATAGATCACTTTCACCAACTACCTCGACCTTCCACATGCCTTTTGGGGAGGTCGGGATGACTTTGGAGGACTTCGGGGTTATTACGGGCTTACCCTGGGGTCCAAAGGTGATTTGATGGGCTGCCGAAGGCCCTAAGTTAGATAGCGATGAGGTCCGGGGCTTGATCAGGGATTGTTTGGAGCGGGAGACTAATAGTACATCTCATGCTCTGGTGAGTTCGTACATTACCGACCACTTCGAGAGGGTGGCGGTATTAGAGGGTCGAGTACCCAACACACCGGTGCAGGATGCCCATCTGTGGTTGTGGAACTTCCTAGGATCGTCCCATTTCTCGGATAAGGGCGAGAGGTTTAGTACTAGGATTTTGCCTTTCCTAGTTGATTTAGATTGGCTGGGACGTTTCGATTGGGTGACCGCGACTTTCGCGGAGATGACCCGCTGCTTGCAAGTCATGGTGAGGCCACTAAATGTGAAATCGGCCTCATCTTTGCCTATCGTGGATCCACGTCTCGTGCTGGAGGTTAGATACTGTCTCTTTGTTCGTTTTTCGGGAATTGCCTAGTCTGGTTTGGTTTTGCTAATGATGTTTTCGGGGTTTTGCAGGCTTGGATTTATTCCTACTTCCCTCGATTGGCACCTAATATGCCGCGAGCTCGTCCGGTTAGGTTCCCGGCGGGGATTGAGTGGAGACTGGCTCAGGCCAAGAGTACGACTAGTCACTACCTGTCGGTGAATGTACTGGTGAACCGGCTGCGCCTCGAGGATGTAAGTTTCCTTCTTACGGCTCGTTTTATTTAGCAGCACTCTAGGTTTAGGATTATTGAAGTGTCGATTTTGTTTGTGTAGTTTTGGCCCGTCCTTTGGCCGATTGTGAGGGTGTGCCCGAGTATGTGGCGGTGGAGTTGAGGCCCAGGAGCTATAGGAGGATGCTCCATCCTGCGCTGTTTTGCCCGGTGTGGTACCTCGGCAAACAGTTGGTGCGTCAGTGCATGTATGACGATTTTAGGGTCCCGGTTGATCTTCTCCGGACCACGTTTAGACCACCGACCACCGCAGAGGTCCTTAAGGGTAGGGATGGAGAAGGTGGTGATGCACTACTGGTGCCTGGCGCCTCCTATCTGTTTCACGTCAGCCAGCGGCTAGCTTGCCACCGCCTCGTGGTGAGTACTCGATTTCTATTTTAGGCTTGTTTTGTTTTACGGTTTGGTGTTTACTTGCACCTTGACCGGTTCAGTTTTCCTTTAGCTGGCCAATCCGGCTGATGCTATTCAGTCCCCAGACTTCCCCTTGACGCTGCTCAGGGTAGATACAGCCCGGGTAGCTTTCATAGAGCCTCTCCCCTCGTGTTCTGCCGAAGAGATGGACGCTGGGATAGAGTGGCATGACCGGGTATACAGGAAAAGTTTCAGATTTTGTCTTGAACTTGGCTCTAAGGATTAGGTTTTGTTCGACTAACTTGTCTGGTTTTGTCTCTTAGGTTTCATCGGCTTGTCATCAGCGGTTGTGGCAGGCTGCCAACCGTTTCCGAGCCTATGCGTCGAGGGTTTCCCGTGATACTTCGGGATCTCGATCAGTGAGTATGTGTACCCAGGGTTGGCTTTCTAGACTGTTTGTATCTTTTCTAAAGTGTGGGTGTATTTACAGGACACTGCGGATAAGGTTGGGCAGTTGGCAACTCGAGTATCCTAGCTCGAGACGGGAACGACCAAGCTACTGCAACTTCTGCAGTCTCGGGAGAATGAGATTGCTCGGCTTAAGTAGCTGTTGGCTCGGACTCAGGGCGAGACCTCAGCGTAGGGCGAGGCTAGGCTAGGGCTTGAGATGGAGAGAGAGGTTGAGGCTGAGGCTGAGGGTGAGGTCACGGGCACTACCGAGGACGTTGGAGGAATTCCCGAAATAACCACTCCAGATATGTTGTCGGGGATAGATGGTAGTGAGTCTCCTCTCCTGGATCTGGAGGATCTAGGTTTGGATGACAACATCGGTGAGTTCGTGATAGCTATAGGCGCAGCCTCTAGGGGTCCTCCCTAGTTTATGAACTCGGTTTGTGTATGGATTTGTATATTTTCTATATTTTTAAGACTTTTAGTATTTTGATTGACTGGTTTAGCCTTGCAATTTTGCTTTGTGAGATGGTGACCTAGATTGACAAGTAATGACTCCAAATTTGGTCTGTTTGTGATTTTGTCGTAGTTTTAGGATGTTTTAAATGCGTTTGGGTTGCATATGAGCAGGGAAACGGTTTTTCGGATTTTTTGAAATGCGTTAGTTTTAGACGGGAGTTGGATCAAGTACTACGTCGATTAAAATATTTGACTCGATATGTGCGAAATATAAGAAATTAAAATGCTTCGACTAAGTGCGTTGGGAGACAGGTGTAGTTGTCTTGACATTCATGTTTAAAACGAGGCAAAACAAAAAGGTTAGGCTACTTTTTGAAAAAATAGTTAGACCACTTTTGTATATTCACGATAATGTTGTACTGGGCTACAGACACAAATTGGCGATGTCATTAAAGGCTACAACACGCCCGGGGGGTAGCTTATCCCCCTAAAAGAAAAAAAATGAAAAGACGTCTAAGTTTGGTGGATCCGACGGGTGAGATGTGTTGTCCGTATGACATTGTTGCTCTTGCGTGGGTATTTAGGCTCTCGGAAAGGGTTTCGGTGACTTCGACAGACCGTTTTTTATGTCCAGGGTTGTCTGGCGGTGATTGTTGTGGTAAAGCGGGGCTGATGTCATAATTTTCAGGTGCTAGCGACGCTGATATCTCGAGGTTCAAACGCTCGGGTTGGGGCTGCTGGATTCCGGGTTGCCTGGGTCCGGGCAGCTTGGTATTTGGGCGCCTGGGCTCGGGCGGCCCAATTCCCGTTTATGGAAATTTTTGTAGTTTCCTAATTGTTGTGGTATTAGAGCTATATATGCGGGTTATGGGTGCTCGTTTAGACGTACTAAAGTACCCATAGTGTGTCTATAGCTTCCTTGTATTATTTCGATTCATGTCGGGCTTCGGGAATCTCTTAACCAAGTGGATGGATTGTTTTAAGAAATGTGACCTCGAGGTTTGTCCAAGTGATGGTTTGTCCATGGTTATCGCGTTGAGGGAGGTTAAGGTGCAAGATGACCTTTTGTTAGCATGCTCTAGTTTTTGGGACGTTGAAAGTCATGCTTTTTGCTTTCCCTGGAGGTAAGGTTTTTCCTCTTCCCGAGGAGCTAGACGTTATTGGCGGATGGTGCTCGGTTCGATCTTGTGTGCCCTTGGGAGATGATGCTTTTGTGGAACGGTTTCGTCACTTTTTTTACCTTTCTTCGTTAGAGGAGGCTAGAATTTTCTTCGGGAAGGTGGTACTGACCTAGGGTTGCTATTTAGGACGTTCTCACAAAAGGGTTCCCGTGATATTTCGCCCATGGCTTGTAGACGAGCTTTTAATATTGTGGTGGCTTGTTACAATCTCTTTGAGGACGCGTCAGTGCATGAGGATTGGGGTAATCCTTGGGTTTTAGATGTTGCAATGGGGATGGAACATGGGCGATCCGTGTTTAGACGGAATCAAACCATGTTCGTAGTTCATTTTAGATGTGAGTGATTTTGCTGTAGACTCGTTATGCCAATTATCGATGCAAATTATTTTAAAGCGTTTTGTATGAGTTTTCACCCTAGGTCGGAGATCAGGATGAGGTTGTCGGGGAGTTTGGGGATAGTATCGTTTGAGTTGGTCCATGTTGGTTGGGGTTGAGAACTCCTGACCATCTAGGTCAGTAAGGATCACGACGCCCCTTATGAGTATTTTCTTGACGAGTTAGGGGCCCGCCCAATTTGGTTTGAATTTCCCTCTAGGATCGACGAAAAGGGGTGCTCTAATGGATTTGACCACTAAGTCTCCCTCATGTATGTTTCGGGATTTGACTCGTTTGTTAAAGGCTCGCTGTATTCGTTGTTGGTAGGCTTACACGTTGGACAGTTCGTGTATTCTACGCTCATCTAGGAGTACTAGCTCATCTTAACGTTTTTGCTTCCATTCTTCTTCGGGAATGCCGCTTTCGGCTAGTATCCTTAGTGAGGGTATTTCTAACTCTATGGGCTGCACGACTTCGGAACCGTAGGTTAGGCAATAGGGTGTGGCCCAGGTGGGTTTCCGATAGGAGGTTTGGTATCCCCATAATGCGAAGGGTATTTTGTTTGGCCAATCCCGGTAGTTGTATATCATTTTCTTAAGGATTGTGACGATGGTTTTGTTTGCTGCCTCCATAGCCCCGTTTGTCTGAGGTCTATTGGGTGAGGATTTGTGTCTTTGGATTTTGTATTTGTCTAAGAGTTTTTGGGTGTCGGTCCTGAAATGAGCCCCCTGATCACTGATGATTTTTTTGGGGTATCCCGTAACGATAAATGATGTTGTTTTGTAGGAATTTGACTACTTGTTTGGAGATTAGTACGGTGTAAGAGGCTGCTTCTACCCATTCGGTAAAGTAATCAACGACCACTAGTATTAAACAGTGTCCGCCGATACCGGATGGGTGTACCTTTCCTTTGATGTCAATTCCCCAGGTAGAGAAGGGCCAGATTGTTGTTATGGTGTGGAGTGGATATGGTGGTATGTGTTGGATGTTGGCGAATATTTGGCAGTTGTGACAGTGATGGACATGACGCCGGCAGTCTGCCTCTAGGGTAACCCAGTAATAACCTAGTCTCATTATTTTTCGGTCTAGTAGGTGTGCGCTCATGTGGGGTCTGCATTTCCCGTCATGTACTTCTTCCGTGACTTTCTCGGCTTGGGTTTTGTTTATGCATCTAAAGAGTACTCCTTGTGGGGTTCGTTTTTATAGTAGTCCTTGGTTTAGGACGTAGTGGGCAACTTGTATTCGTAAGGCTCTTTTGTTTTTGGTGTTTGTGTTGGGTGGGTATGATTCGCTGGTTTTGAAGTCTAGGATCGCTTTGTACCAGGATTCTTCCACTACAAGAAAACCAGCTCCGGGCGTCCGCCTGGTGGGCGTTCTGAGCATATGGACGCCTAAATGGCGTCTGAAAATACTTTCGGGCGTCCACCGTCAGACGCCAAACTTGGCGTCTGACAGAACTGGGGAGGAAGAAATTTAGTCTTCCGGGCGTCCACAAGAGGATGCCATATCTACTAAATGGCGTCTGACAGTGGACGCCATTTAGTGGATATGACGTCCACAGTCGGACGCCAGTTTGGCTGGATGTGGCGTCCGATAGTGGACGCCCGGAAGACTGAATGTGGCATCAAATACTCGCCCACCCCCTCTCCCCCTTCACTCTCTAAAAAAAAACTCTTTAAACTTCTTCCTCCCTCCCCCGCCGAGCCCAATCTCCATTCCTCTCCTCCATTTTTCATACTTCTTCTTAATTTTTTGTATGTTCTCTTACTTAACTTAATTCTTATTCATTATAATTAGTTCTTGTTTTTGATTGTTATCGTTATTTATTGGTAGTTTGCTAGTTAATATTGTTTAGGTCTAAATTTCGATTAGGTTGATTAGTTTAGCCCAAATTCGATTAGGTAGATTAGTTATGCCCATCACAATTTTGATTAGGGTTTGATGAATGTGGTTGAATTGAGCTAGAATGACCTCTAGGGCCTTCCGTGAGGTTTTGTGTGACTTAGGACGGACCAAAACGTGTCGTAATAATGCCGGATTTTCTCGAAACCACTTCCATCGTGATTGGGGTTGTAAATAGGTATTAGCGTTGCTTTCGGAGTTCCCATATCTGTATCCAAAAATTTGACCTTATTTGACCTGATTAAGCTGTTTCTGTCTGACCTAAGCCATGAATTTTTCTGTTTTGTTCGGTTAAATTGGGATTAAATTGATAAATTAGCTAGGGTTTTTGTAAATTGGGATTAAATTGTGGTTACATTTGTGATTAAATTCGGTGACTAATTTTTGTAAGTTCAATTCTAAATTAAGAAGAGATTTGGGTTTACTTTGACGTATTAGTGATTAACTTGAGGAAACTCAGTTATGGAAATTAAGTTAGCGAAATTAAGTTTAAGTTAAATGGTGATTAAATTTTTATTTAGTAAGTTCTAAATTAAGTTAGAGAAATTAAACTTTAATTTGTTATATATATTTTTTGAACATAGAAAATGAAGAGAATTGAACGAAAAGGGATGTATGAGGGAAGACTTGATAAGAAGAGACGTCCCACCGTCGAATTTTTGCGGGGAGTGGAATCATTTGTCGAGGTCGCTAAAAAGTCAGTAGACTATGCATTGAGGGGGGAGGTTAGGTGTCCGTGCACTAAATGCAAGAACATTAAATTTTTTGAGGTCTTTGTAGTTACGGAACATGTCATCTATAATGGTTTTTCATCCAATTATTATAATTGGATTTGTCATGGTGAGCCATCTCAGTCTGAGGAACCCAAAACCCGTCAAAATGAGGGGGGGGGTTGAAAGGTATGATAGTTGACGTAGTGGAGTGCAACTTGTTTAACAACGAGAACACATATGGGAATGACGACTCACCTAACCCACGAGGCTCACCCAACCCACAAGATTCACCTAACCCACAAGAGCCTAACCCACGAGGAAAGGCGTTTTTCGACATGTTGAACGCTTCGGAGAAACCGTTATATGGAGGGTGTGATGTGACTTTGTTAGAAGTCGCATCTATGGTAGTTAGCCTTAAATGTGAGTTCTACCTACCCTTTGCCTGTGTCGACGGTATTGCTGCCTTGCTCAAGAGAGTAATCCCAAAAGACAATATTATGACCCGAACTTTCTACACAACCAAAAAAGTTGTGAAGGGCCTTCAACTCCCGCATCAAAAGATTGATGCTTGTCCAGATGGATGTATGTTATTTTGGAAGGACGATGCGATGCTAGATGAATGTAAGAGATGTGGTAAGCGTAGGTATAAGACGGTTGAGGGGGATATTGTTATGAGGGGTATAAAAGGGAAAAACGGTGTTAGGGGTAAGAAACCGATCCCAATAAGTCAGCTTACGTACTTCCCTATTGCACCAAGGCTTCAAAAATAGTATGCCACAAAAACCATAGCGGAGCAAATGAGGTGGCACAAGGAGGATATTAGGGTACCAGGGAAGATGTGCCATCCGAGTGACGGTGAGGAGTGAAAGCGTTTCGATAGACTACATCCCCACTTTGCGTTAGAACCCCAAAATGTAAGGCTTGGGTTGTGTACTGATGGGTTTGCACCTTCCGGCCAATTTGGTAAGTCGTACTCTTATTGGCCTATGATGATCACACCTTATAACCTACCTCCTTGGTTGTGTTTGAAGCAGCCTTTCATCTTTCTATCTCTTATTGTGCCTGGTCCCAAAAACCCAAAAAATCATTTGAATTTTTTATTGCAACCTGTTATTGAGGAATTGAAACAAATGTGGGAGGTAGTGGTCGAAACTTATGATGTCTCTCTGAGACAAAACTTTCAGTTGAAAGCAGCTCTGTTGTGGACTATAAATGACTTTCCCACGTACGGTATGCTCTCGGGGTGGTCTACTGCGGGTCAGAAAGCATGTCCGTGTTGTATGGATGAGAGCAAAGCTTTTTATCTTCCAAATTCTAGTAAAGTAAGTTGGTTTGACTGTCATAGGCATTTCCTACCAGAAGGTCACCCGTATAGAAAGAATAAGAAGGCATTCAAGAAGGGTGAGGTTGTGCTTGACGACGCACCTGATCGACTCCCCGGAGATAAAATATGGGAGTTGATTTCCGATTACCCGTCCACTGTTGACGGAACTGAGCAGGAGTTCAAAGATCTCAAAAAGTTGAAAAATGGTTGGTTTAAACGTAGCATATTTTTGACCTACCATATTGGACGACTTTGTTACTTCGTCACAATTTGGATGTGATGCACATAGAGAAAAACTTTTTCGAGCAGTTGATTCATACTGTGATGGATGTGGAGGGGAAGAGTTGTGACACTACAGGCTCCCGGCGAGATGTAAAGAATTTTTGTGACCGTCCTCAAATGCACATAAAACGGGATGGGTCCAACTGAGAGCCTTGTTCACCCTTGACAAGGCTTAGAGAAAGGCATTGTTGGAGTGGGTAGAGAAGTTGAAGTTTCCTGATGGGTATGCCTCCGACTTTAAACGCTGTGTTGATCTTAAGAACCTAAAATTGCAAGGGTTAAAGAGTCACGACTGCCACGTCTTTATGGAGAGGTTACTTCCGGTAGCACTAAAGCAACTTTTGCCACCGACGGTGTGGAATTCTATAACTGAGATATCTCAGTTTTACCGAGATTTGTGTTCTTCTACAGTAACAAGTGAGGACATGACTCGGCTGGAGGATCATATTCCACAGATACTATGCAAACTTGAGATGATCTTCCCACCGTCGTTCTTTAATTTCATGGAGCATCTACTTGTCCACTTGCCCTACGAGGCTAAGGTTGGAGGACCTGTCAGGTATAGATGGATGTACCCATTTGAAAGGTACATAAATTTTAGGAACTTCATTTATAAATTTAATTTAAACATAGCTAACTTTTATTAATTGAAATATATAACTTGTTTATTTAGGTTCCTCAATCATTTGAAGAAGAAAATTGGTAACAAGACTAGGGTAGAGGGTTCTATTTGTAATGCATATTTGACAGAAGAGATTGCGAACTTCTGCTCCCTCTACTTCGAGAAAGATGTCCAAACAAAAACCAAGAACCTGAACCTAGAACATTCGGTATCCATTGATCCTACTATACCCGAGTTTTTTCAAAAGAAGGACGATGAAGGAACTTCATCCGTTGAGGGTTCTAGGGTACAAGATGAGAAAGAGTATAACCGAGCGCACCTTTACCTACTCTCTAATTGTGAGATCTTAGAGCCTTATGAGAAGCAATTTGTAACTGAATATGTCTCTGCAAACCCTAACGTGAACGCTGATGACGTTTGGAGTAAGCATGATGAACATTTTCCTAAGTGGCTCAAGGATCACGTAGTTGCCTTAGACATACGTGATGATTTGGTTAGAGGTTTGGCATACGGACCAGTGTGAGCGGTTAAAACCTGGAACCGGTACTAGGTGAATGGGTTCAATTTTCACACATTCAACTACGGGAAGAACAAAGCTAGATGCAATTTTGGTGTCAGTGTGACATCTCTTGATGGTGATGAGTACTATGGCATTTTGGAGGATATTTTTGAGTTGTGTTATGCTGGCAAAGAACGGGGGTATAGAGCTGTGGTATTCAAATGTGAGTGGAAAGACAGCTCCGTGAACGGGACCCGAGTGCATGAGCGTTACAAGATTGTGGAAGTTAATCACACCAGGAAATATCCTACGTACGATCCATTCATACTCGCGCATCAGGCGAAGCAAGTCTACTTTGCTCCTTCTCCGTACACGAAAAATGACAGTTCAATCGTGGGCAGTCTTTACGACTAAACCACGGGGGCAAATAGACAGTTCTCTGTTCCAGGAAGATGCAGCTTCAAGTGGTACACGCTTGTCACCTATTGACGAGACCATATTCTTCGAAGAAGATCAGAATGAAGGGGCAGAGGAATATTTTGAGGATGACGATGATGATGGACAAGGAGATTACATGGTTAGGGATGTTTCGGAGATCCTTGAGGAGAATGACGAACACGATGAAGAGAATTTGGAGGACGATCAAGTGGAGGGCGAGGAGACGGAGGAGGAGGATCAGATTGAGGAGGATGCGGCTGAAGACAATAACGACAACGAAGATGACTACTAGAGTTAATGTAGTAGGTTAATCATATTGATCAATGTGTTACTTATTTTGTACATTATTTCAATCAAGTTAGATTGTAATTGCTAATTGTTGCTAATTTGTTGAAAGGTTAAGATAATGGCAGGCGGTAGATCGACAAGGAGACATGGCGGAGGAAGTAGGTCTGTGCACACATCCACCTCGCAGCAGGCTGAGGAGGAATAGGTCCCCGAAACGGGACCGGAGCAGAATAATGAAGAGCAGCAGCAGGGGGAGAAGGAGGAGCTAGATAAGGACGAGAACGGTCGCGTGATTATCGACCCTGGTCGCGTATGGTAATATAATCTAACATGTCCATTCTTTTGTAACATATGAATTTTTGGACTACATACATCTTGTAATATTTCGTACATGTATGTATTTCTCAACTCGGTGCAGGTTTCTGCATGGGGTGGTGACCGCTGGCTGTACTGCCAGCTACATGGCCGACAAAGGGCTAGGGTATGCCTGCTGGACTCAGGTGGCGATGGACCAACGAGAGTGGTGGTTCAACAACTTCCGGGTACGTGGATTGTTTTTGCTACCGAGTTTTGAATTTATAATGTAGACTTTGTAATTATTTCTGTAACTAATTAATAATCCACCTTGATTGTGTAGTTGAAGTTCGCTTGGAAGCCGGAGTTGGAAGGAAGGGTGTGGGAGCGGTATAACGAGACTTGCACACGCCGTTTCGCTGACGTAATGAACAAATGCCACACCCGAGGGACTGTGCTCAAAGACCTGAAAGGTGTAGTTTTTTATATTACTCAATTTTAACGAACAATCTAACTTCAATCTTTTACTGTATTAACTAATAATATATTAGTGTCGTCATATTTCAGGTGAAGCGTTGGAGAGGTGGGTTAAATACCACGACGACAAGGACTTCAAGGTCAGATCGGAGAGGGCACAGAGAAACAAAATGAAGAACTGCGAGAAGGAGGGGAAGGCCGACCCGACACATCATCGGGGTTCACAGTCTTCGTTTCGTCGTGTCAAGAGGGTATGGTTTCTACTAATATCTTACTCTTACTTGAATAATCATAAAGTATGTTCACATAATATACGTTCGCCTAACGTTTGTACTCATTTAATAGCTAGTAGCTGAACTCGGGAGGACGCCAACCGCCCCTGAGATATTCCTGGACATGCACGGGAAGACCGATGAAGAAGGGACTTCTTTTATGATGAGGAAAGATCAGTCAATCTACTATTTCAAATAAATCAACTGTGTCTATACATTAGGTGGTAGATAACTATCTTTATTGATTTCATCTAATAATAACTTGAATTGAAATCATTGTTGTGTACGCAGGATGCCTACCAAGAGGAGCTAGCAAACCACGAGACTGCTCCTGATGCTGCCGAAGTAGACCCGAATCAGACTTTTTCGAAGGTCGTCTCGGGGTACAAGAAAGGAAGTGTGTATGGTGTTGGAAATGCACACGGTATCTACTTCACACCTCCCCCAGCGCGTCTCGGCTCCTCCACACAGATGGAGTATACGCCAACCGAATCTCAGCAGCCCGACCAGGAAAAGGAGGTCATGAAGAAACAACTGACACAGCAGCAGCAGCAACTGAAGAAACAGCAGGACCACATAAAGAAGATGCAGGATCAGATGGCCATGTTTCAGGCCATGTTTGAGCGATGCAACCAAGGTCGTCCCCCACCCCCTCCAGACAACGGAGACCCCTTTAACGGGGATGGCGGTAACTCTGGTGCTTCAGCTAGCTTCTTAGTTAGCTGATTGTTTTTTGTTGTTGTTGTTGTAACTGGATTTATGGATTATGTATCTTCGAACTAGTTTAGATTTATGTACCTTTAAACCATATGTTAAAACATTTTTATATGAATGTTTTTTGAGCATAAATGTGGCGAGAGATGAAGTGTTTTGGTTGATTGAGAGTGAATGAGGTTGAGGTCTTGTGGATGGTCGACAGTTGTGGTTGGATGAGAGTTGTGGATGTGGTTTATTTTGCAGGTTTTGGCTAGACATCGAACGCATGTTTACGGCCATGCATTAGCATACATGGCGTCCAATAACGGACGCCATGCCAGACGCTAGAGGAAGCTAAAAGCGATCAAAATTGGCAGCATTCAGGGGACATGGCATCTAACAGTGGACGACATTTACACCTTCATGGCGTCCACAGTCGGACGCCATTTACCCCTTCATGGCGTCCATAGTCGGACGCCAACATGAAGCAGATGGCGTCTAACTTTGGACGCCGTCCAGGGATAACTGTCGTCCACAGTCAGACGCCACCCATGGCGTCTGCTGTCAGACGCCAATTTTGTTGGCGTCCAATAGTGGACGCCCGGACTGAAAATGGGCGACTGGTCGTGGCATCCACTTTCTGGCGTCTGTTTGCGGACGCTCGGACCCGTACAGCGTCTACTGACGGAAGCCACTGGATGGACGCCAGGGGCATCTATTCTTGTAATGTTCGGGGGTGTCGTCGGTTTCTACGTTGTGGATGTAGGCGGGTTGTTCACTCCGTTCTACGCAGATAGGCATAGAGAAGAGGTTGTCGGGCATGTTTATTAGTGAGGCTAACTTGGATAGGGCGTCGGCGAATTGCTTTTCTTCGCGGGGTATGTGTATGAAGTTGATTTCGGTGAATTCCCGGGATATTTTTTTCTATTTCGGTTTGGTACGGGGCTAGGCTCTCGCTATAGACATTCCAGGTGCCTGTGACTTGGTTGACTACTAGGAATGAATCTCCGTGTACCTTAAGGTTTTTAACACCTAGAGTAACGGCGGTTTTAGCCTTATTAGGCCTGCTTTGTATTCGGCTGCATTGTTGGTAATGGTTAGGTCTAATTTAACTGATATGGGTGTGTGGACACCCATCGGTTGTTGACTGTGTAGGTTTCTTATGCTGTGTTTTGTGGGTTTGGGGAGTTAGTTGCGGGTTGAACTTTGGGTAATTGTTCCTGATCGCTTTTTGGGGTGAAGTTATGTGGGTCGTTTTTTGTAGCCCTTGTGCTTTGATTAATTGTTATCAATAAATGGCATAGTATCGAGTTTCAAGCAAGAAATGTACGTTATTGAAAATCAAACAATTGTCGAGGCGTGTTTGTATGGGAAAGAGTTGTTTTATTCATATAGTAGTAAGCAGGCAAGGTGCCCGGGATAACGTTTGATGGGGAGGTGGAGGACAGGTCCCCTCGTACCTTCTGAACTCGATAAATAAAAAAAATAAAACCTTTAATATTATTTTAAGCCTAGGCACCCAGACGAACTAGACTCTTACTTGGAGGCGGATTCACACGTCCCTAGAAGAACCTTCGTTGGTTGGACTCTCGGCACTCATGTGGGTCACCCTCTTGATGGGCTTGGTATCGAGACCTAGTCCTCCTTCGAAGACATCTGTAGACACCCAGATTTGGACCTGGTTGCTGCAGAAGTGCCCAACAAACACCCGATGACGATCGGACTGCAACGCGACGCGAGTTCGCGATGTTTTAGATAGTTTTTCTATAGAACGGATCAAATAAATACTCGGAAAAATTAAATTAACATCATGGAAGCCTTAGTCTTGCCATTACGATTGCAAAGACACTAATTAGAGTCAATTCTGACACCGGGACCCCGAGTCGGTCCCAAAACGCGAACCGAGTCAGCACCGCGCCAAGCCAACCTCGAGATGCGCACCCGAGGCCAACTAGGCGCAACAGCGGTAGGTCAAGAGGGGGGGAAGCGTAGTCCCCAATCATCGTATAATACGTACCATTCTTGGTTTTGGATAGTATCAAAATCGTATTTCACTACAAAAAACAGATGAAATTGCGGCGGACCTTTTGCGGCGGACTAAATATCCGACACATGTTTCTACTCGCGTCGGATTCGCGTCGGATTGGGCGACGCGAAAGACTTGCGTGGGAATAGCCCACGCAAAATGGACGCAGGGTAAGGGCGCCCAAGGGTGGGAGTTTCGCGCTTAATTATGCGGCGGAAAATCCGCCGCATAGTATGCCTTATACCGACGCAGGGGAACATTTAATTTAAAAAATTAATCCTGCGATGCGGCGGACAATCCGACGCATACAAGGTGACTCGCGGCGGATTTCGCGTGGGATTGTCCGCCGCATAAGTCTTCCATATAAAAAAAAAAAGACGCGGACACTTACTAAAGACACAACCCAAAATCGATTTCCCCAAATCGATTTCCCCAAATCGATTCCCCGAAACCCTAATCTACCCAATTCCCCTCCCCCTTCCCGTCTCCCCCACCGGCCGGCCGGCGACAAGTCCACCACCGGCGACAAGTCCACCGCCGGCGCAACTCCCGGCGCGCCCTTCCACTGCCGTGTCCTCCCCCCTGACGCGCGCCCTTCTTGTTTTTCGGTTCATTTTTCCGTCCTTTCTCCATCAAAGTATGTTCAAACTGTTAAATTTCTTAAATATTTGTTATTGTTAATGTTATTGTTGATTAGGTTATTGTTGTGGTTTGTTGTTGTTGGTTGTGTTAGTGTTAGGGTTAGTTTGTGTGAGTGGTGGGTTGTGTTAATTTAATGGTGGTAGTGTTGGTTTGTATGAAATAATATTGGTTGTGTTAGTGTTGTTATTGTTGTTATAATGATGGTAGTAGTAGATTTAGAGGTCAACTTGCTGATGTTGTGTTAGTGGTTTTGTTGTATTGGTGGTGGGTTGTGTTAATTTTGCGGATTTTGTTGTTACTGTTGCTGTAAATATTGGTTTGCTGATTAGTATTGTTGCTGATTAGTTCTATTTAGTTCAGTTGTGTTCAGTTCAGTTCAGTTCAGTTCAGTTCAGTTCAGTTCAGACACATTCAGTTCAGTTCAGACACATTCAGTTCAGTTCAGTCAGTTTAAGTTCAGGAGAACAGGGCCTAATACTACTAATCTATTACTACTAATACTACTTAACTACTACTAATCTTCTACTACTAATACTACTAATATACTACTACTAATCTACTACTACTACTAATAATACTACTAGTACTACTAGTACTACTAATACTACTAATACTACTTAACTACTACTAATCTTCTACTACTAATACTACTAATATACTACTACTAATACTACTTAACTACTACTACTAATACTACTAATCTACTAGTACTACTAATTTACCACTACTAATACTACTACTATTAATCTACTACCACTACTAATACTACTTAACTACTACTAATAATACTACTAATACTACTAATCTACTAGTACTACTAATACTACTTAACTACTACTAATCTTCTACTACTAATACTACTAATATACCACTACTAATCTACTACTACTACTAATACTACTTAACTACTACTAATAATACTACTAATCTACTAGTACTACTAATTTGCCACTACTAATACTACTACTATTAATCTACTACCACTACTAATACTACTTAACTAATACTAATAATACTACTAATACTACTAGTACTACTAATACTACTAATACTACTTAACTACTACAATCTTCTACTACTAATACTACTACTAATACTACTTAACTACTACTAATAATACTACTAATCTCCTAGTACTACTAATTTACCACTACTAATACTACTACTATTAATCTACTACCATTACTAATACTACTTAACTACTACTAATAATACTACTAATACTACTAATCTACTAGTACTACTAATACTACTTAACTACTACTAATCTTCTACTACTAATACTACTAATATACCACTACTAATCTACTACTACTAATACTACTTAACTACTACTAATAATACTACTAATCTACTAGTACTACTAATTTGCCACTACTAATACTACTACTATTAATCTACTACCACTACTAATACAACTTAACTACTACTAATAATACTACTAATACTACTAGTACTACTAATACTACTAATACTACTTAACTACTACAATCTTCTACTACTAATACTACTACTAATACTACTTAACTACTACTAATAATACTACTAATCTACTAGTACTACTAATTTACTACTACTAATACTACTTAACTACTACTAATAATACTACTAATCTACTAGTACTACTAATTTACTACTACTAATACTACTACTACCACCACTACTATGGATCTACTACTACTACTACTAATATTATTTAACTACTACTAATAATACTACTAATCTTCTACTGCTACTACTAATACTACTAATATACTACCACTACTACTACTAGTCTACTACTAATACTACTACTACCACCACTAGTACTAATCTACTACTACTAATACTACTTAACTACTACTAATAATACTACCAATCCACTGCTACTAATCTACTACTACTACTTAACTACTACTAATAATACTACTAATCTTCTACTACTACTACTTAACTATTACTACTACCACTACTAATCTTCTACTACTACTACTAATACTACTAATATACTACTACTAATACTACTACTAATACTACTAGTAGTAATTTGTTGTGTGTTGATACATGATTGTTGTTGTTTACAGTTTAGGTTACATATTGTTAGTAAGACATGTTATACATCTACTCAGACCTACCTAGTACCCGTTCAAGAATTACTTGTTAGGAGTAATTCTTGAATAGTCCCCGTTTTGGGACTGTCTTTGTACTTTTCATGTCACTTAGGTGGTAAACACGAAATTTTGTTATGTCGATAAGAAAAAGTCTTGTGGCAATTCCCTCATTGTTCTCCGAATGCACATGTGGACTTTTCATATTTCCACATAGTTCATTTGGAGAACTGGGGCGAATTGCTGCCGGATTTTTATATTATCGGCATAACAAAATTTTGTGTTTATCAGTGGCATGGAACGTACAAGGATGGGTTTACGTTGGAGTGATAAGGTCCCAAGGTGGTGAAACTGTTTCTAAATGATGTCTAAATGGGTTTACGGATTTATGAAAGCATGTTCAATTGACTGCACTTGGTTTACATTGTTCTGTAGATAATGTCCATTATATTAGGCGTCGTTGAATGTTCTTCCCCACGCTCAACTAATTTAATAATTTCTACGTACTTTGCATGCACATATATATATATATTGTCCTCACAAAGAATGAAGAGAGTAGAAAGGAAGTGGATGTACGAGAGATTAGATGAGCGAAAGAAGCCTAAACATGAATACAAAGACGGTGTGTTGAAATTTATCGACTATTCCATAAACAATAGCGTCCACTACACGAAACAACAACTTAGGTGTCCTTGTAGTAAATGCAAAAACTTTGCCATACTACATGCCCTTGATGTTAGAGATCATCTCTACAAAAACGGGTTTGTTCCAAACTACTACGTCTGGACGTATCATGGTGAGGATTCTGATGGTGCAAGTGATAGTCACGGAGCGGGTAGTAGTAACCCATATCGGGAGTTCGTGGAGGATGCGTTACGTCCGACCGTTGAGGACATAATGGAGGCGGAGCGTAACCCGGACGAGCTAAGCGATGAGGAAGTTCAGCATGAACCCAACCCAGAAGTTCTATCCTTTTTTGAAATGATGAAAAATGCTGAGTTACCAGTTTGCGACGGATGTGACATGAGTTTGTTGGAAGCCGCTTCAAGGATGTTGACCCTTAAGTGCGAAGGTAACATGTCTTTCAGATTACTCGATGGTTGGATAGCGTTTATAGCTGACCTACTCCCCAAAAAGGATAATGTCATGTCCCGAAATTTTTACGAGGTCAAGAAAGTGTTAAAGGGTCTTCAACTTCCTCATAAGAAGATAGATTCCTGCCCCCACGGGTGCATGTTGTTTTGGAAAGCAGATTCTGATCACGAGAAGTGCACAAAGTGTGGCGCGGATAGATTTAAGAGTGCGACGAAAAATACGAGGGGAAATAGAGTAGCGAGTAAGGTGTTGACTTATTTCCCGCTAGGTCCTAGATTACAACGCCTGTACGCGACAAAGAACGTAGCCGAGCAAATGCGTTGGCATCACAAAAACTCACGACTAAGGGTAGATGGTACCATGGTGCATCCTAGTGACGGTGAAGCTTGGAAAATGTTTGACCTTAAATATCCCGAGTTTTCAAAAGAGCCGCGCAATGTTCGCTTAGGTTTATGCACTGATGGGTTTTCCCCTTATGGACAATTCGGTAAATCTTACTCGTGCTGGCCAGTTATGGTGACACCCTACAACCTCCCTCCTTGGTTGTGTTTAAAGAGACAATTTATGTTCTTGTCTCTCATCGTTCCTGGACCTAAGAACCCGAAGTCAAATATGGACGTGTATCTCCAACCTTTGATTGAAGAATTAAAATGTTTGTGGGAGACAGGGGTTTACACGTACGACGTCTCCACGAAGAAGGGCTTTAATCTCAGGGCAGCAATAATGTGGACCATCAATGACTTCCCTGCTTACGGGATGATCTCTGGTTGGAGTACAACGGGTTATCGTGCTTGCCCGTACTGTCAAGGTAAGAATAGAAAATCCTTTTATTTGCCAAGAAGTTGTAAGGTGTGTTGGTTTGACTCCCACAGACAATTTCTACCAGCCGACCATCCATTTAGAAAGAACTGCAAAGGTTTTCTAAAGAAGAGACTCAGTGAAAGTTCAGTCGCCTCCAACAGTCGCCTCCTGTTCAATACCGTTGGATGTATCCATTTGAAAGGTATGATTGCGTTAACAACTGTGCCCAGCTTGTAGCATCTAAAATGAAAGTAATTGTACTTTGTATTATTGTTATGCAGGTTTCTCAATCATCTTAAAAAAAAATTGGAAATAAAGCTCGGGTAGAAGGGTCAATATGTAACGCTTATTTGTTGGAGGAAACGTCAAATTTTTGTTCCTTTTACTTTCAAGAGCATATTGACACGAAAGCGAAGGATATTGATATCGGTGTCAATGAAAATGACGAATCTGATGACACTGTAGAACCATTTCGACAGGATGTGGGCAGCACTACGGGAAAATGTAAGGAAAGATTTCTCACAGAGGTTGAGTACAATCAAGCGCACACTTACGTCATAAGAAACTGTGGTGCAATCATAAGGCCGTACGAGGAGTAAGTGACAGATGTAGTGCAATAACTCTTTATTGTTTTGCTAATATAAAACCCCGTACAATAATCTTTTTTTTTCATCTGATGACTTGAAACAAATTTAGGAAATTCGAGGCGTACATCATGACCAAACATGCTGAGGTTAGATCATGTGACGCAGTTTGGAGCAAATATGAGTCATTGTTCTCCACTTGGCTACGAGATCAAGTACGTGAAAATGATAGTTGTGACTTTAAGTTACTTGAAACTGTTTATTAAAATAATTTATTGACTTATTATATCTTCATGAAAGCCTGAAGTGCTGCTCGACCCCCTCATGAAAACTCTTGCGACTGGCCCTTCTTCACGGGTGAAGACTTGGAAACGTTATTCAGTGAATGGGTACAAGTTTCGTGCTTTCAAAGATGGTGTCGACGTCCCTAAATCTACAATTAGTAACGGGGTCTGTGTGAGTTCCACGGAAGGGTCAGATTATTATGGAACACTAGAAGAGGTGGTTGAACTCCACTATTTTGACAGTGACAGGACCTGTAAACCCGTACTATTCAAATGTGATTGGATTGATAACTCTGCACAAGGAGTTAATGTTCATAAGTTATACAATCTTGTAGATGTGAATCGCTCAAGAAAACTGCGAGGGCACAATCCTTTTGTGTTGGCGTACCAAAGCGATCAAATTTGCTTTGCCCCTTATCCAAAGGGAAAAAAGGATACACAATGGTCGGCGGTGTTTAAGATCAAGACGAGGTCACAAATTGACAACCCAATCACCGACGATAACGTATACCAAGAGGATGTCGTTTCTAATGTACAACCACTTTCATCTATTGTAGTTTCAGACACTGATGACACTGATGAAATTGAGGAACAAGTAGGGAACGTTGGTGAAGAGGATGGGGGCGAGGAAGAGGAAGAAGAAGAAGAAGATGAGTTTCACAATTGGATCGTGCCTGAGGGTGAGAGTGAGGATGAGGGTGAGGAACAGGTTGTAATAGAAGCAGATGAGGAAGAGGTGGACAGTGAATGGGATGATGATGAGATCGAGGAAGACGGTTTCAATGAAGTGAACACAGATGAGGAGAATGATAGTAGCGACGATGAGTAGTGTCCATTATCATTTTAATACCGTAACTTTAATTTGTTTATTTTCATTGTAACTAATAAAAAGCATTTTAAGCAAACAGATGTACGTATTATAGATTGGTTAATGTATTACATTTTCTGTGTGTATGTACCTTCAGTATTGTACATTGTTAATGTTTTTTCATGTTTTGCAACTATGGTTCTCGTAGCGGAAACGTAATAATGGCAGGTGCTGGGAACAACGACGATATACCGGATGCCGATAAGAAATACCTTTCGCGGAACGAAAATGGCGTTTGGTAAGAATTCCCGTACTGTATGAATGTTTTCATTTACGATGGAATATAACTCGTTGAATTGTCGTTGTAGGTGGGAAGATAGCGACATTGTCAATTACCTACGCGAGTCCATCGTCGGCACTTACATGAACACCCCTGGCGTTTATAGGAACTGGACTGAGGCGCCTCAACTGGCGAGGGACGCCATGTACTCCCACTTCGAAGTGAGATTTTTTTTTGGGCTAATACATGAACTATTTATGTAATTTGTAAATTTTCTAATAATTTGTTTGTTTTTTGCAAACAGAAACGGGTGAAGATCGATCCGGGTTATGAGCTGCGAAACGCGTACGAGGTAAGGATCAAGAAGCGTCTCTCCGACATCTTCCAGAGAGCAATGAAGGCGAAGGAAAGGCCTACTTGGATCCCGGAGAACAAGTACCAGGAGCTGCAACGTAGGGCAATGGATCCTAAATTCCTGAAGAAAGTAGAAGTGAACAAAGCGAACCGTCGTGGCGGAAACAAAGATGGAGTAGCGAAAGGGACCAACTGCCTAGGGCGTAATAGCGCGACAAAAGCTTTCAATAAAATGGTATGTGTTATGAAAATAAATTATTAGTTTTTTATGTTCAATATAACATGGCTTGTACGTGTTCTGACATTTTATCTCGAAGGGACCGAATGCGACCCCGATTCAGCTGCTTCACAAGTTAAAGAAGAACAAGAAAGGTCTTTGGGTTGATCCCACTGCAGAGGAGGTGGACGTAAGTACTCCGACAATAGAATTCAAATCATATTAAATTATCTCAACTTCATCATTTGGTGTTAAGCTATATAATTTAACATTTGAATGTCATTTCAGCAAAAATTTGTACAAGCGAGGGAAGAGGCAATGTCCCAAGGAGGGGAGGCGATATCACGTGTGGACGAGTTTCGCTTATACCATGACGCCTCGGGGGGGTTCAACAAGAAGAAACGTGTGTTCGGGGTTGGAAGTGCAGCCAAAGAACTGTTCAAACCGTGCATGAACCATACCAGTACCGCGGTTGATGACTCGTACGTACCCACCGCCGCCACCCAGCAACGGACCGAGAACATGAGAATGAAAGAGGACTTGAAGAAAATGGAGGAACGGCAGCTGCAGCATGAGCGCGAGATGCAGGACCAGAGGAGGACAATAGAGATGCTGAAGGAGAGGATCGCTATGTCCGATGAAGGCTGCAGTTCTATGCCACGGGGTCAGAGGCGTGACGACAACGCTGACGATGGTCACGCATTTGGTAGTAACATGGAGGTAGACCCGTCCCATTAGGTAGACTAGGTAATATGTATTTTCTAATTACTAGTCATCGAACTTGTTAACGGAATATGTATTAGTTTCTTGGGAATTAGGTGGACTTGTGAACTTGGGGATTAGGTAGACTTGTGAACTTGACTTGGGAATTAGGTAGACTTGTGAACTTGTGAACTTGGTAACTTGGTAACTTGTGATTAGGTAGACTCGATAATATATTAGTTTCTTTTCGATCATTGAGCATGTTCTGCTTCTGCGTGACAGATTCGATGTGGAATTTGCTCGGGAGGAGCACATTTGGTTGCACGTTGTGTGCTTTTATATTTTTCAGGTCGATTTTCTGTTTTGGGGACGTTTTATATCCAGCAGATATTGCAGTACAGACCCTGTTTGCGGCGGAAAATCCCACGCAACACTGGACGCACACCCAGTTTTTGCAAGGGAAAATCCCACGCAACCCTGGACGCACACCCACTTGTTGCAAGGGACAATCCCACGCAAACCTGGACGCACACCCACTTTTTGCAAGGGAAAATCTCACGCAAAACTGGACGCACACCCACTTGTTGCAAGGGAAAATCCCACGCAAAACTGGACGCATACTTATTTTTGCGTGGGAATATCCGCCGCAAACCATCCAATTTCCGCCGCTTACAGAGTTGACTTCAAGTCCCCTTTGACCTTCCTAGTGTCGCCTTTTCCGCCGCATGTCCCACGCGAAATAGTATGGGCGGCCGATCCGCCGCAAGTGGTCCTCTTTGCGTCCAAAATTAATGGCGGACTTTCGCGTCGCGTAATCCGACGCAAACTTGATTTCGCGTCGGAATTTCGCGATTCGCGGCGGATTTTTCCGCCGCGACAGACCCTTCATTTTTGTAGTGTTTTCACAATCCCGAGCGCCTCACCTTGCGCGCCTGAGTCTTCACACGCCTAAACCCAGGCGCCTGAGATTTGGTGCGCCTGGACTCAGGCGTCCATCCGGGTGACGAGGGCCGAAAACACTTATAAATACCCCCCTCCATCCCCTTCATTCGACACACAACACAATTCATTCTCTCTTCCCTCTTCACTTGTTAAGAGTTACTCGCTAAGGGCTCGCACTCCGACACCCGAAGCAAACGATCCACTCGATCGTAGTTTCGATAAAGTGAAATCATCTCTACTCCTCACCTTCGAGCACTCCTCTCGATCCCGAGGTGCCTGTTTTCGACTAGCTACCCCGAGTCTAACGGAGTTCTGCCGGATTAGCCGCAGAACTAGCAAGTAGTAGCGGAGCTCTGTCAGATTAGCCGCACGAAGGGTCAACGGTAACGGAACTCTGCCGAAATCGCCAGGCAAGCTAGGAGGATCCGCCTTTGAAGTCGAATCGTCACTAGGTTGTCATCTAAACAAAACTTTACATTCTTGCACTTTCATTATGCACTACGATAATATCAAACATGGACACTAGGTCCATTACACTTACTAACGCACGTAATGTCTCAACTTCAATCATAAACACTAAAATACTCTAGATAGACCCGAGTAGTTCCGATATCCGTCCTCAACTATCTATGCATCGTGTCCCGTTTAACGTATACTCCGAGGGTGCAACTCCTCAATACGTGATTTACTTACGTTCGCATTTCCAGTTTTTGTATGATTTATTGCTTTTATGACCTTATAATCGCATGCTAAATCACCTAACACGAAAATCAAAACGTAAATACGCTAAAACTGAACAAAGTGATGGTCGGGTTCCGTATTAGTCCCGGTGCTCGCCAGGCATGGTTCGACGCATCCCTATTAATACCGAGCCGACGCATCTTAAGTAGAATACAGAGTAAGGTATACCACGAGAATGACTAATATTCGTATTATCACGTTAAAACTGATTTGCTAATACGTATAATACTACTACTCTCTACTCTCCTATGTGCATCTTTTCATGGCCTGCTTGTGACGTGAAATCGCATGCAAAGAATGTAAACACAACTACTTCGACGATAAAACTTACTTGTCCTTAAACAACCGACATAGCAAAACGTATAGAGTTAAAACAATGGATGTTACAGTATTTCCGCCACAACAAAGGAACGAAGTTATCAGCCCACTTTATTGATTCGTGGGATATTATGGTGAGGATGTTGTGATGGCTATCCAGGATTTCTTTATCTCTGGTAAGCTTTTAAAACAATTGAATTGTGCAAATATTATTCTGATTCCTAAAGTAAATAAGCCTCAAAATGTGAAAGAGTTCAGGCCGATTGCTTGTTGTAATGTCTTGTACAAGTGTATAGCCAAAATTATTTGTGCAAGGATGGCTAAGATTTTGCCTCAGATAATATCTCCTAATCAAGGAGGTTTTATTGAAGGCCGTAGTATTGTGGAGAATGTGCTGATCTGTCAGGACTTGGTGCGTATGTATAAGAGGGGGAGAATTTCGCCAAGATGCCTGTTTAAAGTTGATATCCATAAGGCATATGACAGTGTTGAGTGGAGTTTTGTGGACCAGATGTTGAGCGCCTTGGACTTTCCTGACCACTTTCGTCGATTGGTCATGGAATGCGTCGAGACCGTTTCCTACTCTCTTTGTGCTAATGGAGATAATTTTGGGTTTTTTCGAGGGAAAAGGAGTTTGAGACAAGGGGATCCCATGTCGCCTTTGTTATTCACGATATGCATGGAATACTTCTCTCGAATTATGGATTTTGGAAGAGTGGATAGGAATTTTAAATTCCTTCCGAAATGTGGTCCTTTGAAGCTGACTCATTTGCTTTTTGCGGACGATCTCCTCCTTTTTTGTAAAGGGGACCGGGAATCGATGGAATTCTTGTGGAGTGCCTTCGCTTCCTTTAGCAGGGCCTCGGGTCTGAGTGTAAGCGTGGGTAAGTCTCATGGTTATTTTGCTGGGGTGGATGAGGACAGGAGGAATGCGATCCTTCATCTCTCGGGTTGCGTTGAAGGTACGTTTCCTTTTCGGTATCTTGGGTTACCTATCCAAAGTACTCGTTTAGGTAAGCTTGATTGTGGAATTTTGATAGCCCGTATTATCTCGAGGATCTCTGGTATTGGAGCCCGTAAGCTGTCTTATGCTGGGAGACTGACGCTGGTCCAATCTGTTCTGGCGCAACTGCACAATTATTGGGCAATGATTTTTATCATTCCTAAGTTTTTCATGGCTCGAATTATTTCACTATGTCGTAATTTCTTATGGGAAGGAGGTGTAGAAGGAAATAATCGAGCCTTGGTTAGTTGGGAGAAAATTTGTCGGCCCAAAGAAGAAGGAGGTTTGGGAATTAGAGATTTGTATATCTGGAATGAAGCTGCCGTGGCCAAGCTAGCTTCGTGGGTGTTTGATCAGCCGGACTGGTTGTGGGTTCGGTGGGTCAATAGCATTTATCTGAAAGGGGGGAGTGGCATGATTATCGGCCTCAGTCAGATGTTACGTGGGCGTGGAGGAAAATTTCCAGGCTAAAGAGAAAATTAAGAATATGTTCACCAATGGTACTTGGCATGGAGCGGTTCTGAGTTTCTCGATTGCGAGGGCCTATCAGAAGTTGCGTTCGTACGACCCTCCTGTCCCGTGGGCAAGACTAGTGTGGAGCGCGTGGAGTGTTCCGAGACATAGTTTCATCTCGTGGCTAGTGTTCCGAGGGGCCCTTAATACGAGGAAGAAGCTGTTTAGGATCGGGGTTGCAGACTCGAATCGGTGTTTTATCTGCGAACGGGAAGAAGAGAGTTTAGAACATCTTTTCTTTGGCTGCAGTTGGAGCTCTCGGGTTGTGGGTCTGTTGAGCAATTGGGTGAGGAAACCAATCCCGTGTATCATGGGGATGATCTGGGCTATGAAATTGAGAGGTTCGAAGTTGCACTGTAATGTACTTCGAGCGATGATCAATGCGACTATTTACCATATTTGGAGACAAAGGAATGCTTGTAGAATTGATAAAGTGGTGCGTCATCCACAGGAGATAGTCAATTTGATCGTGTCGGATGTTAAGAATAGGATTTTGTGTAAGATTAATTACCCTGTAACGGTTAAGGATGCTAAATGGCTACATAATTTGATGTAGTCATTGTTGTTTGTTGTTCCCTGTTTTATATATACTTACCTTTTACCAAAAAAAAAAAAAAGTTATCAGCCCACCGATTGATTAGTAGAGGCCGTTACGTGTGGGCGGGATTGGGTGTCGATGTCTAACGGACGTTGACTTCCCAATACGTACCCTCACCCCTTACTCAGAATCGACGGTTTTCGGATGTCCGAAATCATTGGCAATGAGAGTCGTTCCAGGCATGGAGTGCTTAAGGGTACAAGTCTTTATCTTTAGGTCCCGTGCCCCTCAGCTTTGAGTCGGCTAAGGATCAAAGTTGAGTTGAACAGTTTCCGAGTGTCCATAATTGACTCTGTGGCTACTCCACAAATCGGCAACGAATTCGGTTCACTAAAAAGGTCGTCTTACCAAACATATCGTCCTTTAAACATTTACTACCACGACTCGATCGATTCCAACGGAAACACGAGCGCTTGCGTCCGTCTAGTACAAGTCTGAATCATCATCCGAATCGAAGTCTGAGACGTCGCCCCGAACGCGAGATCGGACCGACCGTCGACCAGGAGGGGGCCGCGTGGGTGGTCGCCGCGATTGAAAACAGGGTCGCTCCCGCGTGGGCGCGCGTGGGGCACCGGGCGGCGTGGACTTCCTTATCGATCAGGTCTTGCACTTCATGCTTGAGCTCAGTGCACGTTTGGGTCTCATGTCCCCAACCCAGATAGTATAGGCAGTAGGCATTTGGATTCCAAGCCGCCCCCCTCTTTTCCATGGGTGGGTCTGGAGTTGGTCCCATTGGCCATAACAACCAGGCCTCCTATAACTTTCTGAGGGCTTTAGCATAAGACTCTCCTAACTTGGTGAATTGCCTAAACGGTCGGCGAAGGGTTGTAGGTTTGGTGGGATGTGGGAGCCTTGCATAGTCGACATACGAGTCTCCACTGAGTACCAACTCTCACCCTATTGGTCTCTCATGAGGATTCCTCTTTGCTCTTTCCAGGTTTTCGAGGCGACGCCTGACATCGTAGATGGAGGAAGAGATTGATGACACTAGTCCTTGGACGCCGTGGACTACGTTCATCAGGGCATTGTGTTGTTCGATGTTATTTTCGTTGTCGTTTGATGCCATTTCTGAATCTGCGGAACAGAACATGAGGCTGGATACGCTAGACGACTTAAAGACGCAAGGAGTGCTCTTGACTGAGCGACACGGAGATGAGATCCTCGACTTGCGCGTGTTTGCGGTCATCGGTTTAGGGACTCGGGTGCTTTAGACTCTTGGTGTACTCCGCAAAGTGCCTAATAGACTTATGCCTCTGGAACGAGACGATTTGACACAAACCTCGGGAGTGAGATTTAAAGAAGAGGACTTCTTGAGACGATACAACCCAAAATGTAAGACTTCGAATAAGGGCGGCCCTGGTAACTAACACAGACAGTTAATCACACGGTTGTATGACGTAAGGAATTGATCTCAATCCCGGTTCGGAATCAAAGAGTTTTGACGCTTTTGAAAACGGATGGGTTTTGAAAATAAACCCTTTTTGAAAGTGAGAGCTTGAAAAAAATTGGTGTTACGATGGTTTAATGACATCGATTGTGTTGAAAAGGTGTTCTATGTGAGTGTTGAAGACTCGATGACAGCAAAAGTGTAAATGGTGGTTACGCGAAAGAGGCGCGGCTCTAAAGGGAACTGTTTTGAAAATAACAATGTAGTGTTTTTATCGAGACTACTATTAATTTGTTAGTCCGACATTTGCGGTGTAGATGGCGTTCGTGAGAGAAAGTGGTGCCTAAAAGTGTGATTAAATCCTTATTACAGAATTTAGGTAGCGAAAGTGTATGTTTAGGAAAAAAAACTTTTTAAAATAGGCGTCCCGTGCTCGTTGGTTCCATTAATCGGTATTTCGACGGTGGTGTTGCAGCGTTGTGAAAAATATTTTGAGGGTATAACCGTTTTGGGTTCTTGACTTCATTAGTTGATGTTTCGGTTGTGTTAAGAGTATGCGTGAAAAAATGTTTTGAAAATAAAATGTAACCGCTTTAGGTGCCTTGGTCCCATTGGTCGGGAATTTGGCAAGGTTAATGGTCTTTGTCGTTGCTTGAAAATGACGAGTCTCACTTTGGCCATGTAACACCCGCTATTTTTTCCTAGCGTTTTTGTCTTTACCGTTATGACTCTGTCATATTTCGGCCTTGCATTTCATCTTTTTTCAAGCTCTATTTTCATTTTTGAGTTTAATGATATTTATTTATATTTTAAAAAGATTTTTAATTCTTTTAAATCCATTTATTTGATTTTCCTCGTAAACTATTTATTTTCCGCGAGGAATTCTATTTCTCTACGAATTAACGTTTTTAAGCTCGAATTTAAGTTATTCCTTTTCCTAAAAATGTTTAAATACATTTATATAATATTTTAGACTAAGAAATATTTTTATTTACGAAAATTTAGCCTTTAATGATTTTGTTGCGAAGTTTCGTAAATAATTATTTTCCAACGCGAGGTTTACTCGAATTGCTTTGAAATGTCATTAACTATTTTACGATTCTTCTTTTTATCAACTTATAAATTATTTGAGACTATTTCCTCACATTTTGGACCGACAAAGCTTCTTGTCACAATTTTACTACGTATTATTTATACGTTTCATTTTATCACGTTAAACCGTAAACGTAAGATTATTTTCTTCCATTTATTCCATGCTTTATTACTCAAACTTTTCACTCTCCCTCACATTCATTCTTTTGGCTGGTTTCCTCACACATTTCACCTAGTTTTCATCTAAATTTTAATGCTATTCATTCTTAACAAAACCATCCATTTTCTTACATCTTTTATTCACTTTTAACATAAGAAAAAAAAAATCTTTTCTTCTTCATTTCCGGCCGTGACACTCCTCTTCTCTCCTAGGCTGACTTTTGTTTAATTCGAGTCTTGATCGCATCATTTTTATCGTCAAAATAATCCTCTTTCCGATCCCTTCGTTAAGGTAATAATCGATGTTGTTTTCGATCATTATTTACCTTGTTTTTATTAGTTTTCTCATGGTATTTTTCTGCCATGATTTTTATATATTGTAGGATTTGTGGTCGATCCCGAGGCCGACGAACATATTATTGATTCGGATTTGGACTGAGGTAACGTCGATGTTACTCGGTATTTCATGATTTTAATTGAGTATTTGCATGTATATATTTTTATGTTTTATTTTGGCAATATATGTATGTCATAAAATCTGGAAAATTTTTAAAAGTTGAAAATTTGCATGTTTCGGTACTTTTATCGTTTTTATGAGATTAACGATTAAATAGTCATATTAATTTGTAAAATCATAATATTCGGCCTAAACATGTAATATATGTTTATATTCTGTAAAAATGAGGTTTTTGATGATTTTTAAAATTTTAGTATTTTTCTGATATTTTAGTTATCGATTATTGAATTATTACCGATTACGGACAAAAATGATTAAAAGCCGATTTTTAGTTCTAGTACCTAAACATTTTATTTTAATCTGATTTCTGACGTGGTGAAACTTTCGGATGAAATAGAATTTTCTGAATTATTTCATAATTTTTCGGAATTGTTAAGTGGATGAATTAATTAATCACTTTAAATCATCGTTTATCGTTAAAACCGTGTTTGTCGTTTAAATTCTCGATTTCTGGTCCTATGATTAAATCTGGAAAAAAAATGTGATTCTAATGATTTCATATTAAAATGTAATTTTATGATTTTTAGTGCCTTAATAAATGTTCGGAACGATAAGTTTTATTAATGGAATCGTTAATTGTGAAAACGGGTTTTAAAGACGGTTTTGACGGGATTTATTAAATCTGAAATTTTTGGAAATCTGGAAAAATGGTAGATTCTGGAAAATCATGATTTTTAGGTTTAATAATAATTTTTGGATATTAATACTTAAATCATTTTGTAATTACTATTTTTATTAATCGTTATTTTCGAGATTGGACGACTAACGAGAAAATGCTTTAAAAACCGAGTTTTAGGATTCTGGAAAATTTTCTTTTCTGAACAGAATGTCCATAAATATATTTTAACTATTTTACGTAATTTTTGTACTATTTATTAAAGTCTTTAATTAATAAGTATTGATTTTTGGACAAATTATGATTTATCGTTAAAATGTTTCATCTTACCCAAAAGAATTATTTTTCCATCCATTTTGAAAGTATTTAAATCTAAAACTTTGTGAGTTAAATCATCCCTTAACATACTCTTAATGTATTCAATGGTTTAATTAAATAAAAGACGTTAAAAGATTTAATTAGACATTTGCCGTAAAATCCTATTTATGTTCGTATTGTCGAAACTATTAATAATTAGGGAATTTTAATTTTATAAATTTTGGAAACACCCTAATTAGTAGTAATAAAATGTTTAAGACATTTTTAATCATTTTATAAACACTCGTATGATGTTTCAATAATTTCATAAACCTAAATGTTCTCACTTTATCAATTAATATGGTTAAGGCCGAAAGTACTAGTTTATAAATCTATATCGTTTACTAAAAATGTGTTATTAGTATAAACTAGTATTTTGCTATTTTGATATTATGCTATTTTTAGTAAGTTTCTAAAAATAGAAGTTTCCTAAAATAGAAAGTTTCCTCTTTTGGAAAGTGATTTCTTTTCATTTTGTTTTCTTATTGTTTATGTTGAATACATCTTTTAAATATCGATAATGGATTGTTTTGGAGTTATGGAATAAGGATAAGTGTGGGTTTAGAGTTGTAGACACCCACATTTTGACCGCCAGGTGTCTATAGTAGTTTCCGACAAACACCCGATGATGATCGGACGCTAACGTGCCTTGACGTACTCGGAAATGGGCTCGAAATGATGGATATTGGGCCTAGGCATTTTAAGGAGTACAAATCTCACAAAACCAACCTCAAATTCAGGCCCAGTGGGTCGTTTCGAGTCAAATAACACTAATTTGGGTCGAATCCGACACCAGGGGTAAAACCGTCTTTTAGCGACCGAGTCAAAACCCGGTCAAAGATATTTCCCGAAACTCGTAGGCTGACCGTGACATGTCACACGGTTAGTTCACACTCCAACTCTACAAAAATCATCCATTCAAAAAATAATAAACAATTCCGTTTAAGGTAGAATTCGATCCCGAGTAGGAATCCTATCCGAAAACCGACTCAGACACCTAACCGATTGCAACCACTCGGCCAAGTACCCACAACCAGCCGGTTTTTCCTCTTTTCTTCTCTTACAATAAAACGGAATTCTCGTTCTCCTCAGCTTCTTACTCAAGCGGTAATTCTAGCTCAAACAGGAGTCCTATTCAAAAACTGATTCGAGCATCCGACCGAGTGTAAAACACTCGGCCGAAACAGTCCAAAAGGAGAGCAAATCCACCGGTTTGTCTTTCTTCCTCCACAAGAAAGCGGAATTCTTATTTCCCTCAAATTCCTACATTTCTTATCCCAAGCGGTAGTCGAACTCTCCTAAGTCAAGGTCGGGAATTCCCTATAAATAGGACCTCCTGTCCAACACAAAAATAAGGTTGACTACACATCCATCATACCGAAATTATACACATACACACACGATTTTTTTAGCAATAGTTATCTAGCATCCCGACACACATAATTCCTTAACATCGTTAGACCGATATTACGTCACAAACCCGAAGGAAGACCGGTTCCCATACCCGAGCCTTCACCCGTCAAACCGAGCCATCCTAAACCCAACCGACGTTACCTCGACGCTCCCGTGCCTAGCCACATTCCGACGAGCTCCGATCCGAGTCAACAAGAGCATGTAGGTTGAGGGTGCAACAAAACCCGATTTCTTCCTTTCTCTCCTTCTCTTCTCTTCGTCCTTTTTTATTATGGGTCAAGAGTCGTTTTTTTTATTATTTCCTAATATCGTTATTAACGAAAAACTATTTTCATAACGAATATTCTTGAACATACGATATCGATTTTTCTATAATCGAATATCGTATCGAAAAGAATTATATTAAGATTTCGACGATATCAAAAATCGTTACATCCTTTTTTTGTTCAAAAATTCTTTTCTTTTGCTTTTCGTTCAAAACAAACTATTTTACAAAACCTTTTTTTTATTCATTTTAAATATTCGATATCGATTTCATAATCGAATATCGGATACGACGAATATCGAAAATATGGATCGAATACAAGTTAATTCATAATTTGCACGCGATTCATCAAAAATAACAATTTTCGAACAAAAATAAAAAACCCGGACAGACCCGCACGCGAGTCGCGCCAAGCCCGAGCGACTCGCGCGCTGGCCTGGAATCCGAGGCTTCTTTTTTTTACGTTTTCGTTCGTTTTATTATTTATTCTTCGATCGATTTCTAAAATTAACATCTTTTCTAAAACTATTCTAAATATTCGATATTAATTTCGTAGTTAACTATCGAATATAAAGAATATCGAAAATATTAAGTCGAGTACGAATCATGCAATATTCATACGCGATTTAATACGAACTTCGAGTTTTCGAAAACCGGACCCGAAACAGGCCACCACGCCACCCGCCGGCGTCCCAGGCGAGTCGCGCGGCTGGCTGTTTGCCGCGGCCCCTTTCTGTATTTTAATTATTTTTCGAACTTCGTTTTTTATACAAAACAACGTTCTTTTCAATAATATTTTTCAGATTTCGATTAATATTTATTTTCTCGATTTCGCTATTTATTTCTTGCTATTATTATTTACAAATCGATACTAACTCGTTTGTTCATTTTGTAGCAAATTCATCCTTTTATTTCATTTGTTTTATTATACTAAAACGAATCTCATATGCTAAATACAACTTTGACGTTAATCAATTTTCATGCATTAAATTGACTTAGCAACCCATTCAATTTCTCACATGCTTAGGAAAACAATGTTTGCATAATCATTCATCGTATTACTAACGCGCGCATTAAAACGTCATTCGATATCCTAGTAGAGGCCGCTAATGTGCGGGCGGGGTTGGGTGTTCTTAGTGAACTTCCCAACACGTACCCTCACCCCTTACTCAGAACCGTGGTTTCCGGATGTCCGAAACCATTGGCAACGAGAGTCATTCAATATACGATTAACCGCTCAAGTCGGCATCTATATCGATATGCAAAAGGGACGAGCCCAATAAACTCTGACATCGGAAATGGGCCGTATTTTGTACACGGCCCACTACGACATAGAGTGGGCTCGAACGGTTCCGAATAACCATAAAATTCGGTGGCGACTCCGACTTCGATTTAAATTTCCATTTGACCATCATATGGAAATTCTATCGCCTCCCCAAAACCCGCGCTTCGCCGCGTCGGGGTGGACCTACGTCATGTCCACAATTTGGCGACTCCGCTGGGGATTTTCTGATGAGTTAATAACCTTCAGTGTCCTCAGGTTGAGACTCGAATAGAAATCGTTTGACTAGTACAATGCGCGTTTTAGTTTTACGGTTCATGCATAAACCCCACTTTCCCGGGCCGGTACTCGCGACCGACGTCCCACTATACCGTTGATATAGTCCAAACTGGTTATGTCAAAGGTGTCCACTAGCCGATTCATATGGGTTTTACGGCATGTCCTAATCTCAACTCGAGTTAGGGAGTCCGCCCCGATTCTTGATAGGCTGTGTACACTGGTATAGACCCTTATAGACTGACCGAGACTTAGATTAAGAGCATACATGGCGTCATTATACTGTTTCCATGACTACGTGCTACTTGATCCATATCTTTTTTTTTTTCAAAACCGTCATCTTTTCAAAATTTGCATCCTTTTTTCAAAATATCCAATTTCAAAACCCGGGTCATATACCGAACTTAGGACTTATGATTTTACTCAAAATAGCCTTTTTCTAGCCGGTATTATGCCCAATTCAAAACTCGAAAATATTTTCGAAATTTTCAAACCACCACCCGGCCCACCTTTTCCGTTTTCTCGAAAAGGGCCGGTTCCACCCGATCCATTTCGGGCTTTTCAAAAATTCATATTTCAAAACTCCCTCTTCTTAGACTTCCCGTATTTAGCAGTGACGGGTCGTGTCATAAGTCGTTGAAGTCTCTAGCGTCGAAACTCCGTCGATCTTACATCACGAGTTTCCCCCCTATCCTAGTCCGCCTTACCTAACTAAGGCAAGGCCCACCTACGTAGGACATACTCCTACAAAGGTTGGCCCGTTTACACAATCGAGTCTAAAAGTCTGGGAATGTCTCACGTGAACCTTCCTCCGGACAGGGCCCAACCCACAGCGTTGGATCCTGAGGAAGGCCCACCTCTTCACAAGTCACCCGTCTAGGTGTCTTTTCCGAGTCATTTACCGTCTTTTTTAGTCTTCTTCTTTTTTCCCTTGCTCGGGATGTACTTTCCTTAGGATTCGGGTTAAGTTGCTAATTACGTGGTGCTCTTACAGACAGGCCACCCTTCACTCGAACCATGACGCAAAAAGCCATCGACGAGTTGACCACCACGTTGGCCCAAATCCAGACCCAATTGAGACAAATGCGGGAAGACCAGATCGCCATTGTCACTCGGGTTAGTGCCGTAGAACAGGGAACCCCTAACGCCTCGATCGAAGATAACGGACCTCTAGCCGCATTGGCCGGCGCGGTCCAAAAGTTGCAGGAACAGGTCCACTCGACCACCAGAAACACCATTCTCACGGAAAATGCCCGTACCTATTCGACCCTAACTGATGAATTGCCCGCTAACCTTAACTTAACGGGCTTACCAATGTTCGATGGAACTGAAGACCCGGTACTTCATATTCGGGCTTTTAAGGACTTTATGGCTGTCAAGGGGGTCAAATCGACCATGTTCAAGCATCTCTTTGCTTCCTCTCTGGAGAAACACCCAAAAGCCTGGTACTACAGGCTCGACCCCAAGAAATTCAAAACTTGGGACGATGTTGCCATGGAATTCGCACGGAACTACGCGGATAATGCTGAAATCCAGACTACCATGCGTACCCTGGAAGTTATGGCCCAAGAACCAAAGGAGGGTTTCACCAAATACCTCCAAAGGTGGCGGACCGAAAGTGTGAAGCTGGTTGACAAGCCCGGCGAAAAGGTTCTAGTGGAGGCCTTTGTCAAAAACCTCCTCCCTGCTTACCGAGTCCATCTCAGGTACGCTATTATACCCGACTTCGCGACTTTGACCGAAATGGGTACCAGAATCGAAGACGATTTAAGGCAAGAGAGCCTTACTAAGGCCTCTACCAAGGGGTATCAAGGAGCTAGTTCATCCTCCAGTAAGCCCGCCAACACAACGGCGGCCCGAAGCATTTTCGACGAGGTAAACTCACTTGACACCTCAACCAAGAAGAATACTCCAAATCGGGTATTCACTGACATTGGGACAACCTATGCTAATGCCTTACAAAGGCTATCTTCGAAGGGCCTAATCCAACCGATAGGCCCAACTCCAGAAGTTCCCGTAGAAAAACGGTCCAAAAGCTACAACATCCAGGCCTATTGCCACTACCACCAAGGCAATGGGCATGACACGGAGAAATGTTGGAAATTAAAGCATCTTATCCAAGACCTGATCGAAAATGGGAAGATACCGCTGCCTAGTGACAAGCCAAGTAACAAAAACAATCCTCTCGCTACTCATGCCATTTTTACCGGAGAGGTAATTGACTGTTCTCATCTCATTTCCCCCTTCATTTATCAAATCAACGGGATATGGAACGACGATGAAGACGACGTTTACCTGGCTAAAGGGGAGACCGTCCCCGTCACTATCGAAGAAGTCCGGAGGGCTAAAGCCAAAGCTCTGGCCGGTACACACACCATCACAGCCACCCCGGAAATCGTCACTGAACCTTCCAGGATGGAAATCACTCCTGAAGAGCCAAACAATGATACGGCCCTAGTCAGACAGTTGAAAAGGGTCCGAACCGACATTACTATATGGCAGCTTTTGGTTAGTTCTCAGGAGCATCGAGCGGCACTTACTAAGGCCCTCGACGAAATCAAGGTCGACTCATCGGTTACCCCCACTGAAATGGTAGCCACGATCATGCCATATTTCAAAGACAAGCCCAAAGGAGAAGGCCCACTCATTACCTTCTCCGAGTCCGATCTTCCACCATTTGGGACCACTCATAACTTGGCCCTGTACATTACGGTGATTTGTCGAAACAAATACCTCCCGATGACCCTAATTGATGACGGGTCCGCAGTTAACGTCCTTCCTTTAAGGACAGCCAAGGCCCTCGGCATTACCGAGGCTGACTACCTTCCGACTGCAAAGACTATCCAGGCTTTTGATGGGAGCCCAAAATCAGTTGCTGGGGCCGTTAAACTAACCATCATAACAGGCCCGATCGAGAAGGAGTTAGAATTCCAAGTGATCGATGTTACTTCATCTTTCAATCTGCTACTTGGAAGACCATGGATTCACGCGGTCAAGGCTGTGTCCTCTACTCTTCATAGAAAGGTCAAACTACCTCTACAAGACGGGATCATCACCCTCGAAGCCACTCCCATAACCGTGTCAAGCTGTAACACGACGGGCTCAGCCGACCCACGAGGATTCAACTTTGTGGGAATGATCGAAGAAGAGCACCTTTTTCAGCCATACTTCACCGTTAGCATCTATACGATGCTACAGAACCTGGGTTGCCTACCGGGAGTCACTTCAAGGCCATATCTACCACCGGGAAAGATCATCGAAACCCTGAACAACGGGCAATCTCACCTCGGTCTAGGCTATACCATGGCATCCGGCCACACGAACCAAACCAAGACGGTCACGTTCGTCACCCCGGTATTCGAAACCGTGCAAACAGGCCTCTATCGGCCCACCATCTCATATCCCGGGACCAAACTGGCTCGGGAATGCAATTTCATTCCGGACGACATATTCGCCCTTATCCAGGCCGAATCAAAGGAGGGCCCAAGCAACACTGAGCCCATCTTAGGACTACTCTTTGGGGAAGACAAGGTCATCCCGACCCCTAAACAGGAGCTGGTCAGCCTTATCCTTCGCAGCAGCAGGTTCGATCCGACTAAGCTGATCTCTGAAGTTGGTGCCGACACCGGGAAGAGAGCTTGGAGGAAGACAATCAAGTGGACCGACGGTCAGGGTCGAGTCTACAAGCTAACTACTGGCGAAGGAGATATGCATGCTATCGAGTCTGAATCTGAGTCCGAGTCTGAGTCAGAGTCAGAGTCGGAGTCTGAGTCAAAGTCTAGAGGGTCCAGTACTAGGGTCGAGTCTGTAACCCCTCTCCCTTCTTTAGCCGCACTATCAGGAGCCCCGGAGTCTGTCCCGAGGGCTCTCCCTATCCCGCCTCTGACCAACGATCAGATGGCAGCTCTCTTTGAGCTCTTTTCAAAATTTACTATCAATAATAACGATAACCGTTCTGCTTACGACTTGGCTTATTTTCAAAATGTTTTCAAAAAGCTTACTTGCAATGACATTGAGAAACCCGACGAACAGGTACCATTGCCTCCGCATCTAGTCGAGCAACTTGAACAAAGGGAGTCCCGAAATCCGGTAATCGAAGAAACCGATTCCATCAACGTAGGAACCCCTTTAGAGCCTCAGATACTTAGGTTGGGCCTATCTTTAGATCCCGAGGAGAAACAACAATTCACGGATCTCCTCCAAGAATTCAAAGACGTCTTCGCATGGTCCTACAAGGACATGCCGGGAATAGACCGGGAAATAGCTGAACACCGAATACCCATCAAAGACGGGTACAAGCCGGTAAAACAGAAACTCCGAAGAATGAGGCCCGAATGGTCTCTCAAAGTCAAAGAAGAAGTTGATAAACAATTCAAAACGGGCTTTATTCAAGTATCTGAATATCCAGACTGGGTTGCAAACATAGTGCCAGTACCCAAAAAGGATGGCAAAGTCCGAGTATGTGTGGATTTCCGAGACCTTAATAAGGCCAGCCCAAAAGATGATTTTCCGTTACCACACATCGACATATTGGTGGATAACACGGCCGATCATGCTCTCCTATCATTTATGGACGGGTATGCCGGATACAATCAGATCAAAATGGCAAAAGAAGACATGAGTAAGACCACCTTCATCACACCTTGGGGGACTTACTGTTATACCGTGATGCCATTTGGGCTTATTAACGCCGGTGCCACTTATCAACGGACCGCTACTACTTCATTGCATGACATGATGCATAAGGAAGTAGAGGTCTACGTCGACGATATGATTGTCAAGTCAAAAGACCGAAACGGGCACATTGCAGCCCTAAGAAAGTTCTTCACCCGACTACGCAAGTACAACATGAGGTTAAACCCTCAAAAATGCAGTTTCGGGGTAACATCGGGCAAGCTACTGGGCCACATTGTCAGCCAACGGGGCATCGAAGTTGACCCAGCAAAGATCAAGGCCATAACCGAGATGCAACCACCTAAAACCGAAAAGGAGATAAGGGGGTTTCTCGGGAAAGTCCAATATATAAGCCGATTCATCTCAAAGCTAACCATGGTATGTGAACCCATTTTCAAGAAACTGAAGATAGGAGAACGAACACTATGGGACGACAAATGTCAAATGGCTTTCGACAAGATCAAGGAGATTCTATCCTCTCCACCGGTGCTAATGCCACCTCAGCATGGTTTACCTCTGTCACTGTACTTAACAACGACCGAGACTGCCATGGGCGCTATGCTAGCCCAGACGGTCGATTCCGAAGAACGAGCCATTTACTACATCAGTAAGAAGTTCTTGGAATACGAATGTAAATACACTATGCTCGAGAAGACGTGTCTAGCATTAGTATGGGCCACTAAAAAGCTCCGACACTACATGCTTAGTCACGAGGTACATGTGCTATCCAAAATGGATCCAATCAAGTATCTTTTCGAGAAGCCCATCCTTAACGGTCGTATATCCAGGTGGACTTTAATGCTTGCTGAGTTTGACCTCAAGTTCGTACCTTTAAAAGCCATCAAGGGCCGGGTAGTAGCAGAAAGCCTTGCCGATAGTCCGGTATCCGAGGAAGAACATACCGATACTTGGGCCTTCCCAGACGAAGACATATTCCATACCGACACTGACACATGGGATTTATACTTTGATGGAGCGTCCAGCTTTCGAGGATTTGGTGTCGGAATCTTGCTAATCTCACCACAAGGTGAACATACCCCATTATCCATCAAGCTAGATTTTGACGTGACTAATAACGCAGCCGAATACGAATCATGCATTCACGGGTTGCAAGCCGCCGCCGATTTAGGAGTAACAAACCTCCGGGTCCACGGTGACTCATCGTTAGTCATAAATCAAACCCTACAAAAATGGAAAACTCGGAACGCAAATCTCGTGGCTTATCAAGCACGAGTAAGGGTTCTCGAAAAACAATTTCAAAAAGTGGAGTACATTTACCTGCCTCGGGAAGAAAACCAGTTTGCAGATGCTCTGTCAAAATTAGCATCTTTACTGAATATCCCAGCACATCTAACCAGTATGCCTATTTGTGTCGAAAGACGATCTGAGCCAGCATACGTCAACGTTATTCAAGATATCGAAATAACCGATCCAGAACCTTGGTATCAGGCTATTCTAACCTACTTGACGTCAGGGGAATATCCTCCGGGAGCTGAAAACCGGGCCAAGAAAGCTCTGCGAAGATGGGCAACCCAGTTCATCCGCACAGACGATGGACAGCTATACAAAAAGACAGCACAGGGGGCTTTACTCCTATGCATTGACAAAACTCGGGCCGAAAGAGTTATGGCCGAGGTGCACGATGGCGAAAACGGTCCACACATGAATGCCCATATGTTGGCCCGGAAAATCGCGAGACTCGGTTACTATTGGAATAGCATGGAAACTGACTGTCAGTTGTATGTCAAACACTGTCATAACTGTCAGATTTTCGCTAATGTTCAGCATATGCCTTCATCTCTACTATATACAATGACATCACCATGGCCATTTTCGACATGGGGAATTGATATAATCGGGAAGGTGAATCCTTCCGGGACAGGAGGTCACTGCTTCATCCTTGTGGCTATCGACTATTTCACCAAATGGGTCGAAGCCGAATCATACCGGATCTTGAATGCCAAACATGTGGCTAAGTTCATCCAAAACAAAATTATATGTCGATATGGGATTCCACACGAGTTCATCAGCGATCACGGGACCCATTTCCAAGCTGAAACCGCCACTCTGCTGGAAAAGTACAAGATCCAAAGGCATACGTCATCACCCTACCGTCCTCAAACAAATGGAGCGGTGGAGGCAGCTAACAAGAAAATTGTCACCATTCTTAAAAAGATGGCTGAGAATTACCGGGATTGGCCCGACAAGATACCCTTTGCTTTATGGGGATATCGGACATCGATCCGAACTGCAACTGGAGCAACTCCGTACTATCTGACATATGGAATGGAAGCAGTCCAGCCGGTCGAGCTAGAAGTACCATCACTTAGGATTTTGCTCGAAAGTCAAGTGCCTGAAGCGGATTGGGTCCAAGCCCGATACGACTCGCTAGTCCTCTTAGACGAACGACGATCCCGGGCTCTGAATAATATTCAGATATATCATAAAAGGATCCGACGGGCTTTTAACAAAAGGGTTAGGCCCAGGAACATCAAAGAGGGCGATCTAGTCCTAAAATCTGTTCGAGCTTTATTGCCAGTTGACCCAAGGGGAAAATTCAAACCCAATTGGGCCGGGCCATATTTAGTGAAGAAGATTCTTTCAGGAGGTGCAGTAATACTAACGGACTTGGATGGAAACGAGTTCGTCAATCCAACAAACTTGGACCAACTGAAGCGTTACTACCCATAAACCCTATCTCAATGTCATCTGCAAAATTTATGAATTTTCCAAAATTTTAAGCAAGTCAATAAGTTAGGATCATTTATCCTACCGTTGCACATCTCGAATTAATAATCTTGATGTATTTCGAAAATTGCAGAAAAATGCTTCTGAACTACGGAAGGTTTGATTCCATTAATTTTGGATACGTAGGCAACCCCTCAAAAGGGTACAACCATTGCAATAACGAAAAGACGGGAACGGTATTCACTAATATGTCTTTTTTATTATTTCAAAAATACATCACAAAAAAGCAACAAAATCACACCACAAAAAAATAGTAGTAATACTTAAATAATAAATTTAGGAGACTACTCGTATATTTTGCCCTTTCCCTTATCTTTCGGGTCACGTGGAGCCCGAGGCCGACGGGGTGGGGGCGAACGTTCCCTAATCACAAGGGGAACTTCCTTTGCTCGAACCCGCTTCTTCGATTTTGGGTTTTCCACCCTTTGCACCGGTTCCAGCCGAGCCCTAACCGGCTCGGGAAGTCTTTCTCGGGGACCAAGTCGATCCTTAGCAGCCAGTCTTGGCCTTAGTCTCCTTTCTAAGTCCATCTGGGAGCTCACTCTCCCCCGTGCACCCTTATTACTGGACCCTTTAGTCTGAGTCTTAGATCTTCTTTTCTGACCTGTCGAAGTATCTCCCTCAGTAAAGAAGCTCCTATTGTCCTTAGCGTGCTCCCGGCGTAACAGGTCTGTGCTCCGTCTCCATCAGATCAGCCACGGTGAAAAGTTTAACGTGGCCCATGCAAGATAACAAGTCCATATGTCCTTCGAAGGCATAAACATGGAGCATACAAAAAGTGAAGGCCCTACGGCTATGAACCGGCCTGACCCGGACATCATCTGGATTCATGAATTTTTCAGCCAGGTCGATCAGGGAAACGGTATCTCCTTCTAGCATACGGGATACCTCCATATGGGAAAGCCCTAAAAATTCCCTTAATTTCCTTCTTGGGTCAGAAACTGAAAAAGGAATAGCAGGGCGAAGTATAGGATTCCATCCTCCTGCAGCAGCAATCTCCTCAGGAATAGGGCAAATCTCTCCTCGAGGAAAACTAAAAACATGGTATGTGTCATCCCAATAGGATAGGCAAGCATCCAAGAAGTGGCAGTCTACTTGCATCTGACGGATCACGGACAATTGGGTAACACCATTCTGATTTAGGATAGCCCTATCAGCATCCCTAAAATATTTGGACCACTCGTGCAACATTCCGACTAATCGGTCGATTCCCATATTTGGTTTGCTAAAAGGAAGAATAAATTTTTCAGAGCTTATTCTTTTCTTTAAGTAATTGAGGAATTGTGGAATTATGAAATTTATGAAGCAAAAAGGGGTATTTATAGCATAAAACATAAGTTCTCCTCCTCACCTTAGGATTCCCAATCCTAGAGCATTTAGCATACAAGCCATTGTCCTAAGGCTTAGCTAAGTCATCCCGAGCATTCCTATTCCTTTTCAAAAGTCAAAACAAAAATACTCTAATTTTTCAAAGACTTTTTGCAAACTCAAAATTTAAACCTCTTCTCAAATTTTTATTCCCCAGCACGAGTCATTTTTTCCTACAAATATTACATGCAAAATTTTGCAGCTTTGCATAAATATGTACAGGACGACTCAAGCAGGACCATGCAATTTGCACAAACTCCTCAGCGGCATTTAACAAGATGAGCCGACATACAAGCCCATTTTAAGTCTCATGCGACGAATTCCCCCACGGAGTTATCATCAATTCAGGTACATTTTTAGCCTATGGTCGGCGGGCCCTCCACGCAGGTCTAATGGACCTTAAACGACCCGACCGGAAGCTGCCAGGTTTTAATCCTTGATTGACCTGGTGGCTACTCTGACTTTCGCCTTGTCCAAGCCTCAGTCAGAGTGGGGGCTCTGTAGACACCCACATTTTGACCGCCAGGTGTCTATAGTAGTTTCCGACAAACACCCGATGATGATCGGACGCTAACGTGCCTTGACGTACTCGGAAATGGGCTCGAAATGATGGATATTGGGCCTAGGCATTTTAAGGAGTACAAATCTCACAAAACCAACCTCAAATTCAGGCCCAGTGGGTCGTTTCGAGTCAAATAACACTAATTTGGGTCGAATCCGACACCAGGGGTAAAACCGTCTTTTAGCGACCGAGTCAAAACCCGGTCAAAGATATTTCCCGAAACTCGTAGGCTGACCGTGACATGTCACACGGTTAGTTCACACTCCAACTCTACAAAAATCATCCATTCAAAAAATAATAAACAATTCCGTTTAAGGTAGAATTCGATCCCGAGTAGGAATCCTATCCGAAAACCGACTCAGACACCTAACCGATTGCAACCACTCGGCCAAGTACCCACAACCAGCCGGTTTTTCCTCTTTTCTTCTCTTACAAGAAAACGGAATTCTCGTTCTCCTCAGCTTCTTACTCAAGCGGTAATTCTAGCTCAAACAGGAGTCCTATTCAAAAACCGATTCGAGCATCCGACCGAGTGTAAAACACTCGGCCGAAACAGTCCAAAAGGAGAGCAAATCCACCGGTTTGTCTTTCTTCCTCCACAAGAAAGCGGAATTCTTATTTCCCTCAAATTCCTACATTTCCTATCCCAAGCGGTAGTCGAACTCTCCTAACTCAAGGTCGGGAATTCCCTATAAATAGGACCTCCTGTCCAACACAAAAATAAGGTTGACTACACATCCATCATACCGAAATTATACACATACACACACGATTTTTTTAGCAATAGTTATCTAGCATCCCGACACACATAATTCCTTAACATCGTTAGACCGATATTACGTCACAAACCCGAAGGAAGACCGGTTCCCATACCCGAGCCTTCACCCGTCAAACCGAGCCATCCTAAACCCAACCGACGTTACCTCGACGCTCCCGTGCCTAGCCACATTCCGACGAGCTCCGATCCGAGTCAACAAGAGCATGTAGGTTGAGGGTGCAACAAAACCCGATTTCTTCCTTTCTCTCCTTCTCTTCTCTTCGTCCTTTTTTATTATGGGTCAAGAGTCGTTTTTTTTATTATTTCCTAATATCGTTATTAACGAAAAATTATTTTCATAACGAATATTCTTGAACATACGATATCGATTTTTCTATAATCGAATATCGTATCGAAAAGAATTATATTAAGATTTCGACGATATCAAAAATCGTTACATCCTTTTTTCGTTCAAAAATTCTTTTCTTTTGCTTTTCGTTCAAAACAAACTATTTTACAAAACCATTTTTTTTTTATTCATTTTAAATATTCGATATCGATTTCATAATCGAATATCGGATACGACGAATATCGAAAATATGGATCGAATACAAGTTAATTCATAATTTGCACGCGATTCATCAAAAATAACAATTTTCGAACAAAAATAAAAAACCCGGACAGACCCGCACGCGAGTCGCGCCAAGCCCGAGCGACTCGCGCGCTGGCCTGGAATCCGAGGCTTCTTTTTTTTACGTTTTCGTTCGTTTTATTATTTATTCTTCGATCGATTTCTAAAATTAACATCTTTTCTAAAACTATTCTAAATATTCGATATTAATTTCGTAGTTAACTATCGAATATAAAGAATATCGAAAATATTAAGTCGAGTACGAATCATGCAATATTCATACGCGATTTAATACGAACTTCGAGTTTTCGAAAACCGGACCCGAAACAGGCCACCACGCGACCCGCCGGCGTCCCAGGCGAGTCGCGCGGCTGGCTGTTTGCCGCGGCCCCTTTCTGTATTTTAATTATTTTTCGAACTTCGTTTTTTATACAAAACAACGTTCTTTTCAATAATATTTTTCAGATTTCGATTAATATTTATTTTCTCGATTTCGCTATTTATTTCTTGCTATTATTATTTACAAATCGATACTAACTCGTTTGTTCATTTTGTAGCAAATTCATCCTTTTATTTCATTTGTTTTATTATACTAAAACGAATCTCATATGCTAAATACAACTTTGACGTTAATCAATTTTCATGCATTAAATTGACTTAGCAACCCATTCAATTTCTCACATGCTTAGGAAAACAATGTTTGCATAATCATTCATCGTATTACTAACGCGCGCATTAAAACGTCATTCGATATCCTAGTAGAGGCCGCTAATGTGCGGGCGGGGTTGGGTGTTCTTAGTGAACTTCCCAACACGTACCCTCACCCCTTACTCAGAACCGTGGTTTCCGGATGTCCGAAACCATTGGCAACGAGAGTCATTCAATATACGATTAACCGCTCAAGTCGGCATCTATATCGATATGCAAAAGGGACGAGCCCAATAAACTCTGACATCGGAAATGGGCCGTATTTTGTACACGGCCCACTACGACATAGAGTGGGCTCGAACGGTTCCGAATAACCATAAAATTCGGTGGCGACTCCGACTTCGATTTAAATTTCCATTTGACCATCATATGGAAATTCTATCGCCTCCCCAAAACCCGCGCTTCGCCGCGTCGGGGTGGACCTACGTCATGTCCACAAGAGTAATATAGTCTGGGATGTACGTTTTGCCATCAATTATAAAGCTGGTGTGTCTATGTTGAGACACATTGGTCGTTGAACTGAGCATGGTTTGTGTTCAGGAGTGTGTATATTTTGACCTTAAACTTAGATATCGCATCGTGTAAGTCGTCGTCGGGTTGAACTGGATTACGGTTGGTGTCCAGGAGGGGTGTACATTACTTAAGCCAGGACCTCGCTGCACGCAGTCCTGTTATAGTTGAGTTGCCTAGTTAGAGACCGAAGTCTGATTTGTTTTGACTAAGTTCTCGAAGCTAGTTTAGTATTGTCCTAGTGAAAGTCTAGATTCTACATTAATCCTATCCATAACGCCATTTTGAATATTTTTATTATTATCGATATAATTTTGATTTGCAGGTTGGCAAGTGTTTTATGTTTTCTCCGGAAAACTCATTTTTATTATATTGTTTCGATACGTGAAGTTTTTCACTGAAAACTTATTTTCATTATAATGTTATACTGTTTTCCGTCTTTACTATTTTTCCTATATTAGTAATTACTGTTTTAAAATCCTATTATACGGCTGGGAGAACGTTGACGTCGCTCCCCACTGATTGTGGCTGTTATGTTTTAACATGACAGGTATACGTGTTCCGGGTGTGGGCTAGCGAGCAGTGTGGATCCTGCTTATTTATTTTTATAATTATGTCCTATGGATTGTTCAAACCCCTTTTGTGGATTGTTTTAAATTTTGGCCATTTTATTTAAGGCCTATTGTTTGACTTTACCATTTTAATTTTACTAAGACATAGTTACAGTGTGTTTTAATCCCGACTCTACAGTGTTTCCGCCACTGTATCGCGTTAGATTTTCTAAGGGATTACAGGCCAAGGTAATGGCGCTCAAAAGGGTGTTTTAAAAATGTGGAGTGTGAAATTCGGTCATGATGACGTTGCAAAAATGTATTTTTCATAAAATAATTTTAACTTGACCGGAGCATGCATCGGCGCTTAAAAGACAGTTTTGAAAAGAAGATGTTCTTTTTCGAAAACGGAATTGGGTTTAGTTGAATATGTTGTCGTGGTTGAATCCAGATTTTAGTGTTTTATTTAGGGTGTTCAAACACGCTACACATAGCTAGGAATGCGTACACTAATGCAGGATGCAGACACGGGTAGGTTAGGGTAGGCTACCGCCCACAAATAGTCTTTGCTTATCTGACGACAGGTCACCTGGGGAGGTAAATGTCATACCGTCTGCTTGGAACCACTCGTTTGGTATATCCACGGAATACACGGCTACCTTGGACGGCCGGAGCGTCAACCGAAGGTATCTCCGCGTATCCACAAGGATCTTACCGCGAAGAGGTCGATTGTTCCTAATATCGATTGGGGTGGGCTTTTTAGGGCCAAACCTGTAGTGACCACAACAAGGAACTAGGAAATGAGCTTCACCGACCTCGTTCGAGTTACACCACCGCTCGAAACTTGTTTCCAAATCCCCAGCGGAGTCACCAAACTGTGGACGTCCATCCGCACCGCACGGCGCGCGCAGAACCGACCCTGTTTTCAATCGCGGCGGCAACCCACGCGGCCCCCTCCTGGTCGGGGGCCGGTCCGATCTCGCGTTCGAGGCGACGTGTCAGACCTCGATTCGGATGATGATTCGGACTTGTACTTGACGAGCGCAAGCGCCCGTGTTTCCGTTCGAATCGATCGAGTCGTGGTTGTAAATGTTTAAAGGCCGATATGTTTGGTAAGACGACCTTTTTAGTGAACCAAATTCGTTGCTGATTTGTGGAGTCACCACCGAGTTAATTATGGGGACTCAGAAACCGTTCAAGTCAACTTTGATCCTTAGCGGGCTCAAAGTTGAGTGGCACGGGACCGAAAGATAAAGACTTGTACCCTTAAGCACTCCATGCCTGGAATGACTCTCATTGTCAATGGTTTCGGACATCCGGAAACCGTCGATTCTGAGTAAGGGGTGAGGGTACGTATTGGGAAGCCAACGTCCGCTAGACATCGAGACCCAATCCCGCCCACACGTAGCGTCCTCTACTAATCAATTAGTGGGTTGATAACTTTGTTCCTTTGATGTGGCGGAAGCACTGTAACATCCATTGTTTTAACCCTATATCTTTGCCATGTCAGTTGTTTAAGGACAAGTAAGTTTATTGTCTTCGAAGTAGTTGTGTTTACATTCATTGAATGTGATTTCACGTGACAAGCAGACCATGAAAAGAGATGCACATAGGAGAGTAGAGAGTACTAAGTATTATACGTATTAGCAAATCAGTTTTAACGTGATAATATGGATATTAGTCGTTCTCGTGGTATACCTTACCTAGTAATCTGGTTAAGATGCGTTGGTTCGTATTAATAGGGATGCATTGAACCACGGGTGGTGATCACCGGGACTAATACGGAACCCAACCATCACTTTGTTTAGTTTTAGCTTGTTTACGTTTTGAATTTCGTGTTAGGTGATTTAGCATGCGATTATAAGGCCTTAGAAGCGGTAAATCATACGAAAGCGGTAAAGGCGAATGTTAATAAATCACATAGTGAGGAGTTGCACCCTCGGAGCATACACTAAACAAGACACGATGCGTATATGATTGAGAATGGATATCGGAACTACTCGGGTTTAGTTAAGGTTTTTTAGTGTTTATGGTTGAAGTTAGGACGTTACGTATGTTTATAACGTGCCGTGGACACTGCCGTGGACCTAGTGTCCACCTTTGACATTATTGAAGTGCATAATAAAAGTACAGAAATGTAAAGTTTTGTTTAGATGACAACCTAGTGACGGTTCGACTTCGAGGCGGATCCTCCTAGCTTGTCCTGCGTTGATTCCGGGAGAGCTTCGTTACTATTCTCAGGGTTAGCTAGGCGAGCGCAGGTGCTCCTCGGTTCCGAGTGGGGTGCTTGAAGATGAGGAGTGGCGTTGATTTGTTTATCGAGACAACGATCGAGTGGATCGTTACTTAGGATCGGAGTGCAAACCTAAGTTAGAGAAGAAGAGGGGGAGAGCGAGTTGTGTAGAAGTAGGCACGTACTCGTGAATTGTGTGCCGAATGAATGAAATGGGGGGGTCTTTATAAATTGCTCGTGCAGTTCAAATCGCCCTCTAGGACACCTGAGTCCAGGTGCGCCAGAACTCAGACGCCTGGGGTCGTGCGCACGAATTGTAGGACGCCTGGTTTGAGGCACTTGAGATTTTGAAGATCCGATTTTGAAACTTTCCAAAACGGAGAAGATGCGTATAATTCATTCATTAGCTTGGGGATTAAGTCTTCCCCTAACCCTAGCGCGTCAATGCGCCATGTGGGCTTCGGGTGTGCAACCCGAGGTTTGCTCGGCCCGATATGTTGACTCGGGTTTGACTTTGCATATTTCGGGACCGATTCGAGGTTCCGGTGTCGGAATTGACTCTAATTAGTGTCGACGCGACCGTAATGACACTACTAAGGTTGGCTTGGTGTTAAATTATTTTTTCCGGGTAATTATTTGACACGTCCTATAGAAAAACTATCTAAAGCATCGTAATCTCGTGTTGCGTTGTAGTCCGATCGTCATCGGGTGTTTGTCGGGCCCTCCTACAATCAACAGGTCCAAATCTGGGTGTCTACATCATCACCAAGAGAGAACCCGTAGTTTTCAGAATCTTGTTCTGCCCCCGCTACTTAGGTGGTAATACCGATCAAGTACTTGTCTATACATGCACACATACCCTACGCAGACTCTTGATCCGCAACTCTCACTGCCGTAGGACGACTACCTTAAACACTAGGTCGACTCTCGGACTGCAGCCTCCGAGTCTGCTTTTCATTACAAGTGCAGTTGAAACACCACAATTGGTAGAATCCAACACAAGCTATTTGTCTCAAACTCGCATCGTAAACCTTATATAAAAGTCGTCCGTGATCAAATAGTACATTATTTGGTGACCTTTAATAATTGGCCGGACTCATTTGAAACAGTCAAATTCTCAAATTCTTATTTTTAGTGTGACAACATTATACTTTAATCCTCAAGTGTCACCCGAAATATTATATCCCAAATATCGTATAACTTATTTTAAAATAGTAAATTCTTTAAATGAAGTTTTATATTAAAATAAAAATTAAGGTATAATAAAATATTATTTTAAAATTTATATTTTCTGAAAAATATAATTTTAATCATAGTTTAGTCGATTTACAAAATTTGACGTAAAATCAGTTTTTAAATATTTATAAATGTCGTGTAAAAATTTCAGAATAAAATAAACCCATTTATTTTAGAAAATCTAATTTATAAATTTATACCTATATAAAAATAATAAGTGAAGTATTATTAAAATAAGATATTTTGTAGGTTACTAATTTACTCTATTATTATAATATATAAACAAATTTAAAAGTACAAAAGAAAATTAAAAATATGACCAAAATTACAATTATATAAAACCATACAAAATATAAAGTACATAGAATAAATATACATAGTAAATATAAATAAATAAATAAAATGATATAAGTAAATTTTATTATTTTAAGAACTCTGAGACGATTTGCGGCGGTTTCTAGGGCATTTTGTGGGGAGATTTGAGGCGGCACCATGACTAGGAACTCTGCCTCAAAAACAAAAAATACGGTCTCAGGGAATGCGATCAATGACTCTAAGGAACGATCAAAAGTACACAAAGAAGTAGAGAAACAACTATCACACGAGAACAGAGGTCCTGATGTTGAGATTGTGACCAGAACTCGACCTATGTACGAGATACAGGGTATTCCAGGGCTAGACTTTGGCGATGATAAACCAAATGGAAATGAAAATGGTGCAACCCATGATGAAGGATTATGGATAACGCAAAGGGGACGAAAGAAATCTACAAATCGTGGGGCTAAGGAACCTATGGTTGAAAGCCAAGCAGTTGAAAGTCCCATGCTGCAGATTTCTAAGGAGGAACTGTATTGGGCTAATGCTGTGTATTGTTATATCCTTGGGGCTAACCCTCCTTGGGAGGTAATCAAGGGATATACACAACGAATACGGGGCAAACATGCATGGAATAGATAAGATATCTTTCCTTCCTAATGGGATCTTCCTGGTTTGTTTCAAACAAGAAGAGGCTAAGACCACAGTGCTGCAGGCTGGGGTGCATATGTTTGATAACAAACCAGTTATTGTAAAAGCTTGGAAGCCTGATATTGATTTATAGAAGGAGGATATTAAGAATGTGCATACTTGGGTGAGGTTGTATGACTTACCTCTCAGGTAATGGGGGAATTGTCTTCCTAAGATAGCAGGACTAACAGGAAAAATTCTACAGTTGGATTCTGCAACTACTGATAAAACCCGTCTTGGTTTTGCCAGACCCTTAGTGGAAGTATTCGTTGGACAGAAATTCGACAATAGCATTCAGTTTAAGAATCCTAAAGGAGATATTGAAACCATCAAGATTGAATATGAATGGAAGCCCATCCATTGTTCCAAATTCAAAAATTTAGGCCATGATACAGTCAACTGTCGCAAAAGCAAACCTATTCCTGTCACTGGTCAGACCACGATTTGGAGACAGAAAATTACTGGTACACAACAACCAGTGGTCCAGCCTGTACCACAACGGAAGGTACACCAGATCTTTATGCCTGCTAAGGGGAATGATGGAGGACCGACCTATGCTGACGTTGTAGAAAAAGTACCTGAAACACCTCCTGAAATAGGACAACCTGAAATGGAAAGTAACAAAGAAGGAACTGGTATGAATATAGGTAACCCAAACTCAATCTTATCCAATGAATGTCGGATTTTGGAATGTTAAGGGTCTTAACAATATAAATAAACAAAGAGAGGTGAAGTGGTTTATTCATAATAAAGGAGTAGGTTTATTTGGCCTACTCAAAACTAAAATAAAGGTAGAAAATAGCAATAAAGTCATGTTTAGCATGCTTGATGGGTGGTGTGCCACCACCAATACCCATACGCACCCGGGGGGTAGAGTGTGGCAGTTATGGCAACCTGCCTTGTATGATGTTACTCCTCTGATCTATAATCCTCAATTCATTCATGGAAGGGTGAGACACATTCTGTCTGGGCATGTGTTTCATTTAACTATGGTGTATGCCATTAATGAGGGAGTTGAAAGAAGGGAACTATGGATTAAGTTGGAGCCTATAGTACTAAATCTGGAAGGTCCGTGGGTAGTTAGAGGCGACTTCAACACGGCAATATCTTCGAATGAGAGATTGGGGGGGTCAAACAAAACAAATAGACATGGATGAGTTTGTGGCCTATTTAAATCATTGTTGTCTTAGTGATACCAAAGCATCGGGAGCTTGGTTCACTTGGACCAAAAAACAAGAACCTGGTATAAGGAAATACAGTCGGCTTCATAGATTTCTTATCAATGACGAGTGGATGCGTGCATTCCGTGATGCCCAAGCGCACTTCCATCCGGAAGGATTATTTGTTCATTCTCCAAGTACCGTTAGAGATGGGAAGCTGAGGAGAAGAAGAAGAACAATTTTAAGTTTTTTCATATGTGGAGTTTAGCTCATGGTTTTGAAGAGGTAATGAGGAATGGGTGGGATACTTCAGTTCAAAGGACCTCTATGTTTAGCATTATTCGCAAGCTGAAAGGGTTGAAGAAGGAATTAAAACATCTCAATAGGGATCGTTTTTACGATATTGAGGCCAAAGTATACGATGCTGCTGGTACTCTTAATGCAATCCAAAATCAGATTGCTGATTCCTTCCCGACCGATGCCTTAATCAATGAGGAACGGCGGGTAGGACAGGAACTGCAACTTCTCACCAATGCGAAAGTGAAATGGGTTGAGGAAGGGGATTCCAACACCAAATACTTCCCTCAAACTATCAAACAAAAGATGATTAGGAACAAAGTAACGCAAATCAGAAACAATCGTGGGGATTTATGTCCAGACACTAGCAATATTCAGAAGGCTTTCATTGATTATTACCAGGATCTGCTAGGAACTAATAAAGTTGTACAGCCAATTCGTGATAGTATAATGGCACAGGGTTCTGTTTGTATGCGAGTTCACAATGCTATACTTCTGGCTCCTGTGACAAAGACTAAAATCGTTGAACGTGCCTTTCTGTCTGTACCTGGAGATAAGGCGCCTGGCCCAGATGGGTACTCGAGTTTCTTCTTCAAAGATGCTTGGATGACAGTTGGTGATGATGCTTGTGAGGCTATTGCTGATTTCTTTGTGACTGGGAAGTTACTGAAGTAGAAATGCCACAAATATCACGCTCATCCCTAAATGTGATCGTCCTAAATCAGTTACTCGATTCCGACCGATTGCTTGATGCAATATGCTATATAAGGTGATTTCTAAACTGATTTGCAATAGATTAGCGATTGTTCTTCCATAAATTGTTCAGGAAAATAAAGTAGCTTTCATTAAGGAAAGGTCGATTATTGAGAATGTCCTATTTTCACCTTGGTAAGATTTATTCTAGTCCGAATGCCTCTCCAAGGTGCATCTTCAAACTGGACATACAAAAGGCGTATGACACTATCGAATGGAAATTTGTGGAGGACCTTTAACTGAAACTGGGATTCCCAACCAAGTTCGTCTCCATGATAATGCAATGCATTTTGACTCCTACCTATTCTATTGTCCTGACTGGAGCTTCTTTTGGATTCTTTAAAGGAAAGAGAGGCCTCCGACAAGGTGACCCCATATCCCCTCTCGTCTTCACCCTATGCATGGACTATTTTACGAGAACTATCGCTTATGCCACTGCAAACTGGTCGTTTAAATATCACCCTCAATGTAAGGATTTGCGTCTTTCTCATCCTGTATTTGCTGATGATCTTTTGATGTTTTTCAAGGGAGAAGTGCCCTCTATCTGCTTCTTATGCGAGCTTTCTCGACTTTCTCACAAACCACTGGACTAGTTATGAGTAAAGAGAAGTTAGAAGCTTATTATTGTGGAGTTAAGGTACAAGATAAAAATGACATTTTCCAGGTCACGCGCATTAGAGAGGGGTCCCTTCTCTTTCGATAGCTAGGCGTACCGATTTAAGCAGGGAAAATCAGCAGAAAAGAATGCGATATTCTAGCTGAGAAGATCGTGTCTCGAATCAGGAGTATAGGTGCTCGAAAGCTGTCTTATGCGAGTCAGGTTACATTGATAAGTTCAGTCCTCAACACACTATATAACTATTGGTCTAGCATTTTCCTACTGCCCAAATATATCATCAAAAGAATAGAGGCGATTTGTAGAAATTATCTTTGGGATGTGAGTGCGGAGTATAGACGGACTGCCCTCGTTGCTTGGGACACAGTAACTTGGCCTAAGGATGCTGGGGTCTGGGAATCAAGAAAGCAGGCGATACAAATACTGCAGCTATTGGGAAACGCGTGAACTGTATTTACGAAAAGCGAGATATCTTATGGATCAAATGGCTCTCAGCTATCTACCTCAAAACGGCTGAATGGCACGATTATATTCCTCCATCTAACGCACCATGGACATGGAAGTCGGTTTGTAAAGTTAAGGAGCGTTTGAAGCCTGGTTTCATTGAAGGCAAATGGTCCATTGATCCTAAAGGATATTCGACTAAATGTGCCTACGAATGGCTGAATCCTCGACCTACTACTCCGTCTTGGACAACTCTTGTTTGGAACGTGTGGAATGTGCAGAAACATAGCGTGATGCTATGGCTGATCATGCAAAGAGGAATTAATACAAAGGATAAACTACCCAAGCTCGGATGTGTTGATAATGATGTATGTTGAATATGCCAGGCTGGGGAAGAGACGATTACATATCTTTTTTTCGACTGTATGTATAGTTCGAGAATACTACAGCATATGCACAAGATTGCAGGCTCTCTACCCAGCTTCATGACCCTTATTGATAATCTAGATAACACTATTCGATGGAGATTACAAGCTACTGTTTTAACTGCTACTTACTATCGTGTTTGGCAACAACGAAATAGGGCGAGGATCGAGAATAATCTTCTCCGTCCTGAAATGGTTGCAAATCAGATTATTGCGGAAGCTAGAAGGCAAATAAAAGTTACCCTGAAGGACGATCTTACAAACGAGGATATCATAGAACTTCGTTATATAGGGTATAATTGTTAATTGGATGTTTTTGATATTTTTGTCGGTTTTTCCATTCCATATGTACAGAATATGAGGCTCTCTGTAAATTTTCTTGATGAATGATTATACTTACATTTCACCAAGAAAATTTATTATTTTAAATTCTTTTATTCATTTTATCAATTCTGATATAAATAAAAATGTAAAGGTGATAAATAAATAATTTAAACAAGTGATAATTTAGTTAAATTGAATTTAGTCATAAATAAAATATCACGTAATATTTTCATATACATAAGTAATATAGTCATACAAATAAGCTTAAATATTTAAATAAGCAATTTATTAAGTTAGTAACATAATACACTTATATATATAAACCGTTGTTATAAGAAAAGTTTGGTTCCCTTAATAGCTATTACGGAGTTATTTATTAACGTTATCAAGAATTAAAGGTCGTCAGGTCAATAATATCGTCTACGTTAGAAAAGTCGTCTCCTTCCCCCTTTTAAAGACTTTTTCGGTCGAATGATTTGACCCTTAATACGGTTCCAGAAAAATGTTTCCGCCAAACACTGGGTAGCTCCTCATTTCCGTTGCTTCAATTATATAGAGAAGGACGAGCGAGTAACTATAGTATGTAGTACGAAGTATGTAATATATAGTACAGTAAGTAGAAGTAGTGTAAGTGAGTAAGTAGTACGTAGTATATGTAGTTTGGGAAGTACTAAGTATATATAGTAGTACTAATATATGTAGTAGTGTAGATTTAGGTTAGTAGATATAGGTTAGGTGTAGTATAATAGTAGTGTGTAGGTGTGAGTGACAGAGGGAGTATAGGAGTGAGTAAGGATGAATGAGGGGTAGAGTGGCCATGTGGGGGGTAAGTAGGGGTCACGATTTTCGAGTTCCGGTCCGTTTCTCGTACAAACGTATTTATTTCTTTCTGAAAAAGTTGAAATATAAGATTACAGAATTAAAATAATCGAAACTGTAAAATTTATTTTTAAAAAGAATTTGTGAGACAATAAGTAAAATAAACGATAAATAGTATTATGAGACAATAGTTATAAGTAATCATTATTTTAAGAATTCGATAAATAATTTTTAAATTTGTACGAGACGAGAAAATGTCAAAACGACAGGTCATTATTTTATTTTTTTTGAGTTTTAAACTTTATTTAATGAAAGATAATTTTTTTAAATAATTCGATAAATAAATTCTCATGATTTTATAACGGAAAATGTTTTAATTTAACGAAAATAAAATATTTTATTCACGAAAATAATTTTTCAAGCGTTAAATTTGGTTTAAATAAATATTTGAAATTTTAACTTTATTTGAAAAATATGGGGTGTTACAATGTTTGCAAGGTTTGGAACAATGCGAATTTTGTAAATCTCTTTGACTAAATCGTTCCCACAACGTAGGTATGAGAGTCGTAATAGGTCTACGGGATTCAAGCTAGTGGAAGATGAGTGCTGGAATTGTATTTTGAGAAATACAGTTGTTGAAAACATGGTATATGTTTTAGAATGTTCATCTATATCATTTATATCTTATTTAATCATTGGTTTAGCATTAAAAAAAATGTCCAGAAAGAATGTGAGTTCTCTATAGGATCATCAAAAGTGTTTGATAAGTGGAAAACTATCGATGAACAGAGATCATAGCATATTTGTGTCCCTAATCAGTATAACTAAATTGAACATAAGTGATGCATGGATTGACTAACACGAGATTATTTGGTAGCGCAGTTCCATGGGCTACGGTAACTGTAGACACCCAGATTTGGACTGGGTGGCTCCAGGAGTGCCTGACAAACAACCGATGATGATCGGACTGCAACATGACACGATTTTACGAAGTTTTGGACAATTTTTCTATAAAACGGATCAAATAATTACTCGGAAAAATTAATTCAACATCAAGACGGTCTTAGTCGTGTCATTACGGTCGCGCCAACACTAATTGGAGTCAATTCCGACACCGGGGCTCCCAATCAGTCCTAAAATACACTAAGTCAAACCCGAGTCAACACGTCAGGCCGAGTCGAACCTCGGGATGTGCTCCCAAAGCCCAACGGCCCGCGCGATGGAATATATATTGTCCAAGCAAACTCGAAAATCACGTATAACTCCGCTTTGGAAACTTTTCAAATCGGATCTTCAAAATCTCGACCGCCTCACTGCAGGTATCTGGGATTGTGTAGCCTGAAGCCAGGTGTCTCACTTTTGGGTCGCACGACATGCTGCGGCCGAAATCTTGGATTGAACTATGAGAAAAACCATAAATACCCCCCTCTGCTCATAATCAACACACACTTCTTCTCTTCTACATGCTCCACACAACCTGCACTCCACAACATTAGGAACGATCCCCTAGATTGTTGTTTCCTCGATTCTCATTCTACGAATCAACACCACTCTTCGTAGTTTCTCGAGTTCCTGACTCGACAAGAACGAAAAAGAGCACCTGTAGCGAAGCTTTGCTGAAATCGTCGCAGGACACTAGGAGGATCATCCCGTCAAAGTCGATATCTTCACTAGGTTGTCATCTAAACTAAATTTTGTATATCGCACTTTAATTATGAATTTTGACGTCGTCAAGTCCGACCTATGTGGATACTAATTCTACGATGCATCAACCACTTGCACTTAAAGTGGTGTACAAGCCTTACTAATGTTCGGCCTAGTCAAGACCAACTTGTTTAACATATGTAACGTACACAACTTCAACCTCAAGTACTAAAACACCTAAATCGAATCCGAGTAGTTGTTATAAGATCCATTCTTGATCGTCTACACATTGTACTTCGTTTAGTGTACATTCTGAGGGTGAAACTCCTCTTAGAATGTGATTTATTTACATCTTGCCTTTTACCGCTTTCGTATGATTTACCGCTTTTATGACCATAATCGCATGCTGAATCACCTAACACGAAATCAAAATGTAAATAAACTAATATTAAACACAAAGAGCAGTGGTCTACTCCCGTATTAATCTCGATGCTCACACCTCACATGGGGCTCGACGCATTCTTATTAATACCGTACAGACGCACTTTAAGCAGAATACCAGGTACGATATACAACGAAAATGACTAATATCCGTATTATAACGTTAAAATTGATTTGCTAATACGAATACTATCTAGTACTCTCTACTCTCCTACGTGTGTCTTTTCACGGCTTGCTTGTCACGTGAAATTGCATGAAAAGAATGTAAAAACACTTACTTCGACGAAAAGTTTACTTGTTCCTAAACTACTGACAAAGCAAAGGCGTAGGATTAAAACAACGAATGTTATCGCATTTACGCCACAATTGGAACGAAGTTATCAGCCCACTGTTTGATTAGTAGAGGCCGCTACGTGCGAGCAGGATTGGGTGTTGACGTTTATTAGATGTTGGCTTCCCAATACGTACCCTCACCCTTTACTCATAATCTATAGTTTTCGGATGTCCGAAACCATTGGCAATGAGAGTCATTCTAGACATGGAATGCCTAAGGGTATAAGTCTTTATCTTTAGGTCCCTATGTCAGTCAGCTTTGAGCCGGCTAAGGATTAAAGTTAACTTGAACGGTTTCCGATTATCCCAAAATTACTCGTTCGTGACTCCACAAATCGACACCAAATTCGGTGCAATAAAACGATCGTCGGACCAAACAAATCGGCCTTGAAACATTTACAACCACATCTCGATTGACTCAATGGTAACATAAATGCGTCCACACATTTATCTAGTACAATTCATATCATCAACCAAATCGAGGTCCAACACTTCGTCCCGAACGCGAGATTGGATCGGACCTGGACCCAAGCATCTAGCGGGCCGTGTGGGCGGCCGCCGCGACGCTCCGCGCGACGAGTGGTTGGTAGCGTCCTCATTTTGGCAACTCCGCTGGGGAAATGTAAACAAATTTCCAGCGGTGGTGTAACTCGAACGAGGTAGGTGAATCCTAGTTCCTGTTGTGGTCACTACATGTTTTTGGCGATAAAAAGCTTACCATAACCGATTTAGGACCAATCGACCTTCTTACGGTAAGGTTCTCGGACCAAACTCGTGAGGTGGCCCCCGATTGACATTCCGGCCGCCCAAGGTAGTCACGCATTCCGTGAATATGCTAAGCGATAATAAGCTCCGAGTGGAACAAGGCAACGCACATCCTCACTCAGGGTGACGTGTCCCGACTGAAGCGGGGACTTTTCATGGGAGGTAGCCTACCCTACCCTACCCGCGTCTGTATCCTGTATAAGTCTATGCTTGTTTAGTTATGTGTAGCGTGTTCTGAAAACCCAAATAAGACATTAAATTCCGGATTAAACAACGACAACATATTCAACTACACCCAAACTCTGTTTTCGAAAAGGTCATTTTCAGAAAACCGTTCTTTTAAGCGCCGTCAGTCCGGCCACGTCATTTTCAAAATCAAACTTTTCAAACCCGTTTTAGCATCGTAACTCAGGCCAAGTTCGCCCTCATTATTTTCCAACCCGTTTTAGCGCCGTTACCCTAGCCAAATCTACACACATCATTTTTCAAAACCCGTTTCCGTGTCGTTACGCCAACCAAATCAAAACTCCCCATTACCAAATATTATCATACCGTTACCATCGCCAAAATTCCAATCAATGGTATCAAGGCACCTAACACGGTTACATTTCCCCTTTCGAAAACATTTTTACAATACCGTTACTATCGCCAAAATTTTAATCAATGGAATCAAGGTATCTAACACGGTTACATTTTCCGTCCACAAAACATTTTTACACACACTGTAACACCCCTAATTTTATAAATTAAATAAAATTTAAATTATATTTTTATTTTTATTTTGTTTACGATTTAACTCGTTGTCCTTGATTTTAATTCTCATTTGAACTTATTTCGGTTTCGTCTTAAATTCTAAAATCTTTATTTATTTCGAATTTCTATTTTAACTCGAAAGTTTATATTGATTTAAGTTTCGTCAAATATTTATTATTCCTCTTCGAGAATCAATTTAATTCAATTTTGTCGAAAACTGTTTCTTCACGAATATTTATTTTCACCTCGAGATACGTTTTATATATTGTCTTGGGACGATTATTTATTTTTACAAACTCATTGTTAGTCTCAAATATTTACTTTGACCACGAGAGACAGTTTATTTTTATTTTTTTTCGGTCGAATTATCTTTTCTTCTAACTCGGTTCTAACCTTATTTCTTTCTTGGACCGACTTACAAATTCCGACCCGACCCATGCATCAACTTAAACTTAATCCCTTACCTCATTATTTTAACCTAACACTAAAATTCCACTTTTGCTTCTCTTAATCAGCCGCATACCCCACTTGCCAGTTTCCACTTTCGATTTCTTCTCCTCCTCTACCGGCTTCCTCCTTATTCGATCATCTTTCCTCTATCTTCACCGCTTTTGTCAAGATCTCTGTCATCGCTGCTGTTGCACCAGAAATCCGCAGTGACTCGGACTCCTGACGCCTCTGCTTTCCTTTGTTTCCGCGGCCTAGTTGAGTCGTGTATGTCAGATTCTTCCTCCGTGTTTCTGGTTCATATTTTGGCATAACAAATCCTAATCATCATCGCATTTCTTGGCAGATTGTTACACAATTCGTTTCCTGCGTCACTCCCTATTTTACCCCGTCTTCCTTATCCCTCGGTTCTTTACTGTCGAGATTGATGCTCGTTTTCGTCAAAGGTGATCCATTTACCCTTCTTCTTCCTCGTTCTAGTTCGTGTTGTTAGCGTCTGCTGCGCTGTGTCTTTTCGTTGCTGATGTTTGGTGGGTTATTTGTACTGTTTCATTACCGTTTGTGGCTTATGCGTGTTTGTCTCCCTCGATTCGCGCCTCTCTTTTTTCGGCTACTGGTGTGCACCTATTGTACTCGTATGCGTGCCTTTTCTGAAGTCTGATTCGTATGTGATTACTATGATCATCTTCTATTCGGTTTCGTTTCACCTTCTGTTTTATTCCATTCATTCTTCTTTTGCTGCTGCTACCGTCGTTGTTACCGTGTTGTTTCGCTTCATTTCTTTTCGTCGAGTCTGCTTGGTGCTGCGTCTAGCTGATACTGTTGGTGTTATGTTGTGCTACTGCTGCAATCCGTGTCGTTATGGCTGTGTCGATCAGTTTCGATTGCTCTTGATGTTGTATCTGTCTTCTGGTATTCAATTACCACTTTTCACACAATTACTCTTGTGTTGTTATCCTTTCATCAAGGTTCCTTTCGTTTTTGTTGTCTTCGATGTAGCTGATACTTTTGTACGTGTACCGGTTGCGGTTGTCCTCGCGGGTGGCTGCTGATATCATGTTCCCGTTCGTTCGATGTTCCACTTCTCTGATTCGTGTGTTCTGTGTGTGTATCGAATCAATGCTTGAAGTTAGTTCTACCAATCAGTACTCGACTAAGTGCATCGAAGTTTTAATGAAGAACTAGTTTCTGAGATGACTTTAGGAATATTGAAGGTGGAGCTTGGACTGTTCAAGAAGGGCAAGAACGTGATCGCTTCGGATATCGACTCAAGGTAACTTTAAGGCGTTACTCGGTATTATATTGTATGATTGAGTAGTAGTATGTAGTAGATACCTTACCCTCGGTTTTCTATTTTTACCTACGTATTATTTGCTAAAAATATTATTTCAAATCGTGCGTCTTATAAACATTTTATAACTATTCGATATTGTTTTATAAATCATTAATAATTTTATTATTAGTGATCGTTATAATATTTTGTTGTTTATCGTGATACTAGTAACTAAATAATATCGATTTCATTATTTCGTCATATTTCATCAATTTATTATTTTAAACTCAAAATCATATTTTCGTATTATTATCAAGACTTTGTTAAATTAATTTCGTTTTATGACTTATATTAATAAATGAGAAAGTAGTCGATTTTGTTTTAAATAATATTTTAGTCGAGACTATTTTCCATTTTCATTTTATTTGTCTACGATTGATTATTTTTAGTAAAATCCGTATTATTTATTAATAAAATCTATTTGTTAAAAATAATTTGAATGCTTTGTAAAATCTCGTTTCATTTATTAAAATCCGTCGACTCATTTGATTTTGATATCATCTATTTGAACATCTTTTTTTTTCTAAAATTTCATCGTTTTAACTCTATTTTCTTACATATTTATAAAGTACTATATTTTAGCTTATTACATTTGATTTATATCTTTGATAACGAACTTATAAATATATTAAGTTACGATAACAACGATATTAATAAAAAGTTTATTTGCCATAAGTGCTATTTTGGTACATTTAACTTATTCGAACACTTTATGTATTTCTATAAGAATATTTCTAATTTAAGTAAGTTTCTAAAATTAGTAAATTTCTATAAATAGAAAGTTTCCTTTTAACATAAAATGTTTTATCTCTTTTACCTTCGTATTATTCACCTTGAACATTCTATTTTGAATATCGATAATGGCTTGGTTTTGGAGTTATGGAATGAGGACAAGTGTACGGGTAGAGTTATACAGTCTAGGTTATACGTTTTGCCATCAACTATAAAGCTGGTGTGTCTATGTTGAGACACGTTGGTCGTTGAACTGAGCATGGTTTGTGTTCAGGAGTGTGTATATTTTGACCTTAAACTTAGATATCGCATCGTGTAAGTCACCGTCGGATTGAACTGGATTACGGTTGGTGTCCAAGAGGGGTGTACATTACTTAAGCCAGGACCTCGCTGCACGCAGTCCTGTTATAGTTGAGTTGCCTAGTTAGAGACCAAAGTCTGATTTGTTTTGACTAAGTTCTCGAAGCTAGTTTAGTATGATCCCAGTGAAAGTCTATTCCGTTGCACTAATTGATTTCCATAACGTCATTTTGGATTTTATAGTTATCAATTGGTTTTGACTTGCAGGTTGAAAGTCGCTTTAAGTTTTGCTAAAAACTTATGTTACTATATTGTTTTCTATTTAACCTATTTCGATATAGTAATATTATTATTTTTCATATGATATTATATGGCTGGGAGAACGTCCGAGTTACTCCCCACTGATTTGTGGCTGTTATGTTTATAACATGACAGGTATTTGTTGCTGGGCTTTGGGTGTAAGCTAACGAGTAGCATGGATCCTAATCTTCGTTATTTATGTCTACTGAAGGAATTTATAAACCCTTTTAAGGAATTTTCTTTTTAGCCCTTTTGTAAAAAGTGACATTTGTATTGACTGACCGTTCTTTTGTAAAATATAGAACATCGGTGTGTTTTAATCCCAATTCTACAGTGTTTCCGCCACTGTATTGCGTTAGAATTTATAGGGGATTACAGTTGGTATCAGAGCATCGTTGCTCCCGACGCTTACACCTGATTTTAGGAAAAATATCAGTAAATGATTTGAACATTAATAAAACATTAGTGAGAGATGGGTAGAAACCAAATTAAGAACTTAACTGTTAGGTTCTCGTGTTCTTGTAACTCAATGATTAGCATTGAATGTTTGTTTTATTTGTCCAAGAAGAAGATGAGTGGACAAGATGTTACGTGATGCTACTCCATATTGGGACAAGACCTACTTAGCACTCTCAACACCTGTTGACTCGAGTGGACGACTTGGTGCTACATGGAAGATACAATAGTGACTCCTCAGTCCAGATTCAGTTTGCTCAAGCTACAGGCCAGATGATCAAGAGTAGATTCCATTTCCACGATGGTGTAGTAGACTTAAATGTGATTTCGCTTTGGACCCAGATGCGACTTCATTTCAGTTCGGATCCAGATGGAGCGACCCAAGAAGACTGGTGTGCTCGTTTCTCTGCAAGAAGATGAAGAAATCCAATGAGTTCCCTTGTGAACTCTGGAGACATGAGGATTCTTCTTTGGTTCAAGACCTTAGTAGTCTAGGATCCTTGATTCTTTTCTTCTAGTCTCACCCTCTTCCAATTCTTGTCTTATATATATCCAATTTCATTCTCCTTGCGAATAATCCTTATTATCTCCCATTTTACCCTCTATTCTCTTGAGATTCTTTGGTTAGACTCCTGTCTTAGTGAGCCCCGTTAAAGTTAAAGATGTTTAAGGTTTAGTAAACTCCCTTATTACATGGTTTCAGGATTGTGAGTTCTACTTGTTGTTTAGTCTAGTAAGCTTTTGAGGATTGATTTGAGTGGTATTAGTTGATTAATGGAATTAAGATTATACCTTTGATATTGATCAACCTTGGGTTATAGGTTACATAATTATATAGAGTACTTAAAATTGAATAAGCTTTTGGAGTAGTAAAAGTATATCATATTTTGATGGATACCTAGTAACTAACCTAGAACCTCGTTTCGAATGTTAGCCCGAGTGTTATAGTACCATTAAGTTTTCATTAATGTCGTTGGAAATTTTGGTTGACATAGATTACTCTTGTTCCTTGAAGATTAGATCGTTGACCGTTGATGTAAGGTCGTAACCTATGAACTTTGAAGTTGAGTGACCTAAGCTTGGATAGATCACTCTTAACCTTGAGGAAGAAAAATATCTTGTAGAATCACAGCAGGTTGTAGTTTGTGGTTTTGAGGAATACTTTATTACAAATCATCTTAATGGAAATTGCAGTTTAGAAACCTTAGACCAACTAGATTGTGACTTCGTTGGAATATCAAATATGTTGTGGTTGCACCGTTGCGATTAGAAATTTGATGAACTTTTAAGAAACCTTAGTCGGATTACGTGGTGGAAAATGTGTGTGCCACCTAGAGATTTGAGTGTGCTTAAAGTGTATTCTACCTTCCTAACCCCGATCTACTGGTGATATTAAGAATATGTTGGTAATCATTTTTGAGGATTTCGTGTCCAAGCATTGTTAATTGGTGGATTTTGTTTAGTGTTCCTTACTCGAGTAACATGGAATATACTTCGAGTTCGAAACTAGTGAAATTTGAATTTTAAGCCTTATCGTTTACGGGTTTAGGTACCTTGTTAACCTTTGGGGATCTTTAATTAGTGAAATTTGGTTCTAAATCATTTATGGGTTCTCACCGTGTTGATTGAAAAAGTACGCATGATTTTGTTTTGGGGTTTGTAGCAGTTGGTAATCTTGGAGGTTGTAGACTTGTAAATGGATAAAACAACCTAGTTGTCTGGTATTAATAGACTCGGTGTTTGTTTTGATGGACTTAGGAGCCTGAGTCTCGTGGGAGTCGTACTGGGAATCTCGAGATGGTTAATTGCTTCTATAATCCTTGGGAGCTCTGTTTGAATCTCAGTTCTTTCTTTCCCTCTGCTTCTCTTAGAGTTCTGCTTTCTCGTCTGCTGCCAACCCCTTCAACCCTTAACGAGTTTGAAAACTTTTGTTTCAATTTGTCGTTGAACTTGACTCTATTTATCCGTTTAACATTTTGCCGAGCCTATTTTATGAAAAGTCGGACTAATTTAAAAAATTTGATTTTCACAAAATTTAAACATTTTGAGGCATAATTTCAAATTTTAAAACTCCCCGTTTTGTAGAAACTTTGATCAACTTAAACTTTTCGATTATTGTGGAATTTAACATTTTCGAGTTATACCACTAAGGACTTTATACTTCGTTTTTGTTTTATTTTTGGTTGATTTAGCTCAGTTTCAAAATGCCTTAATAATTTATTTTAAAGTATTTCGAAATTGTTTCAAATTTTTATTTTCAAGCGTTTGAATTTAATGAAAACTTTCATAATCGCTAATATTTTGATTTCTGTGAGATTATTATGTAAAACGATTTAACATTTTCAAAAATTTCGTATGTCCTTAAGTTTTCATTTTATTGTCAGTGGACTTTTGAACCTGTCATTGAAAAACGTCCAACGACTGATCTGATTTTACGAACTACAAAATTTGCTTTCTCGAATTAAATTTTGTTTTGTCTTAAAACACAATATTGTAAAAAAAATTATCAAAACGTTTTACCGTTGTTTCGAAAATGTTTTGAGTACTCTCTTTCCTCCAAGTTTGTTTACAAACATTTTTTTTTTTATCGTCGTTATTTTATAAATAACCTTAACTTATGATTTTAAAGATTTAAAAGATTTTAAACCTTTGGGTAGTTAAACCCCGTCAATCTCGAGATAAGAATTTCTATAAAGTTTTCTTTTTAAACCAAGATTTTGGTGTGAGTAAAAATCCTCACTTCGTTCAAAATAGGTGACTTCGTTGTTATCTATTATATTATTGAGTTCCTGTAAGTTTCGGGGACGAAACTTTTTTTTAGTGGGTAAGATTGTAACACCCCTAATTTTATAAATTAAATAAAATTTAAATTATATTCGTATTTTTATTTTGTTTACGATTTAACTCGTTGTCCTTGATTTTAATTCTCATTTGAACTTATTTCGGTTTCGTCTTAAATTCTAAAATCTTTATTTATTTCGAATTTCTATTTTAACTCGAAAGTTTATATTGATTTAAGTTTCGCTAAATATTTATTATTCCTCTTTGAGAATCAATTTAATTCAATTTTGTCGAAAACTGTTTCTTCACGAATATTTATTTTCACATCGAGATACGTTTTATATATTGTCTTGGGACGATTATTTATTTTTACAAACTCTTTGTTAGTCTCAAATATTTACTTTGACCACGAGAGACAGTTTATTTTTTTTATACTTTTTCGGTCGAATTATCTTATCTTCTAACTCGGTTCTAACCTTATTTCTTTCTTGGGCCGACTTACAAATTCCGACCCGACCCATTTATCAACTTAAACTTAATCCCTTACCTCATTATTTTAACCTAACACTAAAACTCCACTTTTGCTTCTCTTAATCAGCCGCATACCTTACCTGCCAGTTTCCACTTCCGATTTCTTCTTCTCCTCTACCGGCTTCCTCCTTATTCGATCATCTTTCCTCTATCTTCACCGCTTTTGTCAAGATCTCCGTCATCGCTGCTGTTGCACCAGAAATCCGCAGTGACTCGGACTCCTGACGCCTCTGCTTTCCTTTGTTTCCGCTGCCTATTTGAGTCGTGTATGTCAGATTCTTCCTCCGTGTTTCTGGTTCAGATTTTGGCATAACAAATCCTAATCATCATCGCTTTTCTTGGCAGATTGTTACACAATTCGTTTCCTGCGTCACTCCCTCTTTTACCCTGTCTTCCTTATCCCTCGGTTCTTTACTGTCGAGATTGATGCTCGTTTTCGTCAAAGGTGATCCATTCTTCTTCCTCGTTCTAGTTCGTGTTGTTAGCGTCTGTTGCGCTGTGTCTTTTCGTTGCTGATGTTTGGTGGGTTATTTGTACTGTTTCATTACCGTTTTGGCTTATGCGTGTTTGTCTCCCTCGATTCGTGCCTCTCTGTTTTCGGCTACTGCTGTGCACCTATTGTACTCGTATGCGTGCCTTTTCTGAAGTCTTATTTGTACGTGATTTCTATGATCCTCTTCTATTCGGTTTCGTTTCACCTTATGTTCTATTCCATTCATTCTTCTTTTGCTGTTGCTACCGTCGTTACCGTGTTGTTTCGCTTCATTTCTTTTCGTCAAGTCTGCTTGGTGCTGCTTCTAGCTGATACTGCTGGTGTTATGTTGTGCTACTGCTGCAATCTGTGTCGTTATGGCTGTGTCGATCAGTTTCGATTGCTCTTGATGTTGTGTCCGTCTTCTGGTGTTCAATTACCACTTTTCACACAATTACTCTTGTGATGTTATCCTTTCATCAAGGTTCCTATCATTTTTGTTGTCTTTGATGTAGCTGATACTTTTGTACGTGTACTGGTTGCGGTTGTCCTCGCGGGTGGTTGCTGATATCATGTTCCCGTTCGTTCGATGTTCCACTTCTCTGATTCGTGTGTTCTGTGTGTGTATCGAATCAATGCTTGAAGTTAGTTCTTCCAATCAGTACTCGACTAAGTGCATCGAAGTTTTAATGAAGAGCCAGTTTCTGAGATGACTTTAGGAATATTGAAGGTTGGAGCTTGGACCCTTCAAGAAGGGCAAGAACGTGATCGCTTCGGATATCGACTCAAGGTAACTTTAAGGCGTTACTCGGTATTATATTGTATGATTGAGTAGTAGTATGTAGTAGATACCTTACCCTCGGTTTTCTATTTTTAGCTACGTATTATTTGCTAAAAATATTATTTCAAATTGTGCGTCTTATAAACATTTTATAACTATTCGATATTGTTTTATAAATCATTAGTAATTTTATTATTATTGATCGTTATAATATTTTGTTGTTTATCGTGATACTAGTAACTAAATAATATCGATTTCATTATTTCGTCATATTTCATCAATTTATTATTTTAAACTCAAAATCATATTTTCGTATTATTATCGAGACTTTGTTAAATTAATTTCGTTTTACAATACTAACCTCCAAACAAGTAGTCAAATTCCAACAAAACAAAATCATCTACCGCTACGACATTACCACACCAGATCATCAGGGAACAGGGGGCTCATTTTAGGGCCGACACCCAAGTACTCCTAGACAAATACAAAATCCAACGAAACAAGTCATCGCCCTACAGGCCTCAAACAAACGGAGCTGTAGAGGCGGCAAAAAAAGCATCATCACCATCCTTAAGAAGATGATAGACAACTACCAGGACTGGCCCAACAAAATACCATTTGCGTTATGGGGATACCAAACATTCTACCGAACTCCCACCAAAGCGACACCAAACAACCTAACCTACGGTGCAGAAGCAGCGCAACCAATAGAGTTAGATGAATGGAACCAATACGGTTCAGAAGCTAGTATCCCTTCTCTAGGAATACTAGCCGAAGGAGGCATTCCTAAAGAGGAATGGAACCAAAAATGTTATGACGAGCTAGTCCTCTTAGATGAGCGTAGAATACACGCACTATCCAATGTGCAGGCCTACCAACAAAGAATACAACGAGCCTTAACAAACGAGTCAAGTCTCGGAACATACATGAGGGAGATCTAGTGGTTAAGTCCATTAGAGCCCCACTTCCCATTGATCCTAGGGGAAAGTTCAAACCTAACTGGGCAGGCCCTTCCCTTGTCAATAAAATACTCATTGGAGGCACCGTGATAATCACCAATCTAATCGGACAAAAATAATTCTCGACCCCAACGAACATGGATCAACTTAAGCTCTATTACCCCTAGCTTCCTAACATCCTATCCTAATCTCTAAACTAGGGTGAAAACCCATGCAAAACAGTCCATACATCGCGCGTCGATAACTGGCATAACTAGTCTAAAGCACAAAATCACTCGCACTTGACGAACTACGAAACGTCTAAAAACACATTAGTCCCAAAACTTGATGACCGCAAACACACATGAATCAAGGATCTCATTTCCTTTTCGCTGACCTACGAGCATTCCTTGAGTCACTCTCGAGTCTCATACATCGTCTAACCACAGATACGTAGGCATCCCTCCCGGGGTGTACAACCAAAATAACAAAACCGGCTGCAATCGATTCGTGTGTAAATCGGAACTCTTCATACCCTTCGTTTATCAAAGTGATTATGACGAAGCACACTAAACAAAAAAAAGGCAAGCGGAGGACGGAGTGAAAACCCGAAAGGGCGCTCCGAGCAAAATGTAGAATTGAGTTGCGAGTCGTCAAAAACAATTACGAGCCGAGGACGGAGTGAAAACCCGAAAGGACGCTCTGGGCAAAATGAAGAATCGAGTTGCAAGCCGTCGAAAAAAAAAAAGCTAAAAAAAAAGAAAAACAAAAAAGCAAAAAGGTGAGCGGAGGACAGAGTGAAAATCCGATAGGGCCTCCAGGCAAAATGAAGATTCGAGTTCGGAGCCACCATAATAAGAAAAAAAACGTGTGTTTCTCCTAAATGCAAATCAAGCAAATCGAGCCTTTGTCGAGGCCTTATATAAAGCAACTATCATCCGGATACCCCAGAAGCAAAGACAACGTGTCAGCAAACTCCACAAAAAAAGTAGTACTAATACGCTACATAGCATTACATAATACTACATAATACTAGTGGCTGGACCCTACCGGTCCATCTTTTCCTTTCCCTTGCCCTTCGGGTACGCTTCCTTGGGCCCCTCATCATGGGCCTCTCGATTACAAGCGTTCATCTTATTAACCAATTGTGGGCCCAACCACTCCCACGCGTCTTCCTCATTCGCGTCTTTAATAAGGGTCTTGTTCGTCTTGACCCGCTTGGACGAATTGACGGTACTAGGAACAAAAACATTGTCTTCGGTCGGGCGCTAAGCGACATTAGCCCGCATAGCTTTCTTATTCTGTAGCTCCGCAATCTCCACGCACGGTCCTTAACCTCTCCCGCTCCGTCAGGTCATCACAAACCCTCCACCGAGCATAAGAGGGAGATGTCCGATGAGTGCTCGCCTTTGGAACGACATGTATAGTCCTCCGTCTCCAAGTTATTTCGAATTCTCTAAGAGCATCCTTTCTCCAAGGATGGCAATTGATAACAATAGTATCAACCTAGGGAATGGTTTGTGCCTCGCCCATTTGGCGCATCAACCTGTTCGGATAAACATAAACACATGCACTCAATGACAGAATCCACATAGTACGGGCCGATGATAAGAACAGAAGGCCGATACATCTCTTAATATGTCACACGGGACAATCCATCTAATAAAAATCCTTCCATCGGCATGCAGACGAGAGAACCATTCGTCTTCGGTGCCATTAAAATCCCGAAGGAGTACTACGCTCCGCATGGCAAGTCTCTTGCAGTTATAACCTTCGATGAGCCGAGGTAGCTCGATTAGACGTAGCTTATCCTATATCCAAACATGCATGAACACAATATAATGCGGTGTCACAACTTCGAACTAGGACAGTTTCGAATAATGTAAAAAAAAGTTCCACCATAGCGTACCTGCAAAATGGTTCTAGAATCGTGAAATGGGGCATGATGAATGTATGCGCGCGTGTCGAGACCCATTATAAGCTCACCGAAAATAAGAAATAAAAGAGGGTGATCACCCGTATTCCATCTCCATTACAACATCAATAACATGAGGGTTACCCCAACCAGCTTACACCGATGCATCCTTGAACAAATAGTAACACACTATCGCAATGCCAAGAGCACGCTTGCGAGCAAGAGGTGAAACACCATGAGCACCCTTCCGTGAGAATTCCATAACAAGGTGCTTCAGATTAATACCCTCCTCATTATAGAAACCCTCGGCCTCTTCCGGTAAAGGAATATTTAAAAACCGACGAAACCGCTCCATAGGAACATCGCGTTGGACCCCCAATACTCAGACCCCCCTCCCCCTTTACCCCCAAATGTTTAAAATCAGATTATGCAATGTAAAAGGGCTTAATAGTGTGAATAAACAGAAATTAGTTAAGGAGTTCATAAATAAACAAGGAATAGAGATGTTTGGTCTATTAGAAACTAAAATAAAGAGTGGTAACGGTGATTCACTTGCATCTACTCTTTCGGATGGTTGGAGTGTTACAACCAATACTAGTATTCATTCAGCAGGAAGGTCTGGCTTCTATTGAGGCCTTGATTAGTTGATGTTCAAGTGGATTTCTTTTGAAGCTCAAAACATTCATGTTCTTGTCACTATTAGGGTGACTAATAAACCATTTTATCTGACGATGGTTTATGCCTTCAATGAAGGAGCAGATAGGAGAAGTCTGTAGGATAAGTTCAAGGGTTTTGCAAGAGGTATTTATATTCCTTGGGCCGTAGCGGGGGGATTTTAGTACTGTTATAATGAGAAAAGAAAGATTGGGTGGGCAAACAAAAGAAGAGGATATGGATGAGTTCATAGACTGCATTGATACTTGCTCTCTTGTTGACATTCATGCTACTGGTGCTTATTACACCTGGACTAACAAGCAGGAGGTAGGTAGTAGAAAATATAGTAGGCTTGATAGATTCTTAGTTAATGCAGTTTGGGATGAGGCCTTTCCAGACTTAACTGCACATTTCCATCATGAAGGAACTCGGGATCATACTCCATTGTGTGCTTAGTTCGTGTCATTGGGAAGGTAGGCAGAGAAGAAGCTTCAAATACTTTAACATGTGGAGTGGAGCTTCAAATTTTTGGATAAAGTACAACAGGTTTAGGATACTGAGATCAGTGGGGTGCCTATATTCTCGATGGTTAAGAAACTTAAACTGCTTAAACCCATTTTGAAAGGATTGAATAAGAAGTGTTTCTCGGACATTGAGATACAAGCTGTTACAGCTGAACATGAGTTGGAGGATATACAGAAGAAACTTGTTGGAAGACCTATGGATAGTGTTCTAATCTCTGAGGAGATTCATCTGTTACAGAAAGTTAGGTCTCTTCAACATGATAGAAATAGCTTCCTTAGACAGAAAGCAAAGGTGCATTGGATGAAGGATGGTGATTCAAATACGGCCTATTTCCATGCTTGTCTTAGGCAAAGGAATAGCAGGAATAGAGTCACTCAGATAGAAAAGCTGGAGGGGAAGTTGTGTGATACCAATGAGAGCATTCAGGAAGCCTTTTTAAACTATTATAAGAAGCTGCATGGTACCTCAAAAGTACCCATGTAATCCCCTAGAAATTCTAACGCAATACAGTGGCGGAAACACCATAGAAGTGGGATTATAACACACTGTAACTATGTCTTGTTAAAATTTAAATAGTAAAGTCAAACATTAGGCCTTAAATAAAATGGCCAAAATTAAAACGATCCACAAAGGGGTTTAACAATCTACAAGACAAAATTGTAAAAGAAATAATAATAGCAGGATCCACAATGCCCGCTAGCCCACACCCGGAAACATGCATACCTGTCATGTTAAAAACATAACAGCCACAATCAGTGAGGAGCAACGTCAACGTTCTCCCAGCCGTATAACAGGATTTTAAAACAATAATTACTAATATAGGAAAAATAGTAAAAATGGAAAACAATAAAACAGCATATTAAGATAAGCTTTAGCGTAAAACAAATTAATCAAAAGGGTTTCCGAAGAAACATAAAAATATTTGCCAACCTGCAAACCAATTTATATCGATAATAGATAAAATAATCAAAATGGCGTTATGGATAGAATTAGTGTCGACGGCTAGACTTTCACTAGGAGAATACTAAAACTAGCTTCGAGAACTTAGTTCAAACAAATCAAACTTCGGTCTCTAACTAGGCTACTCAACCATAATAGGACGGCGACTTATAAATGCGTGGCCCTAGTTTAAGATGATATGTACACCCCTCCCGAGCACCATAAATACTCCGTTCAACCCGACGGCGTCTTACACTGCGAGGCACGAGTTTAAGGTCAAAATGTTCACACACTCCCGAACACCATATATGCTCGGTTCAACAACCGGTGTGCCCCATAAAGACACACCAGCCTTATAGTTGATGGCAAAAACGTAAACCGCAGAATATATATCTCTAACCTCACACTTGTCCTTATTCCATAACTCCAAAACAAAGCCATTATCGATATTCAAAAAAAAAATATAAATAGTAAGAGAACAAAAAGAAAAGGATCACTTTCCAAAAGAGGAAACTTTTCTATTTTAGGAAACTTCTATTTTTAGAAACTTTACCCAAAATATCATCATATCAAAATAGCAAAAATATTAGTTCATACTAATAACACATTTTTAGTAAACGATATAGATTTATAAAACTAGTACTTTTGGCCTTAACGATATTAATTCTTAAAACGAGAACATCTGAGTTAATGAAATTATTGAAACGTCATACAAGTGTTTATAAAATGATTTAGAAATGTTTTAAACATTTTAAATACTACTAATTAGGGTGTTTCCAAAATTTACAAAGCTAAAATTCCCTAATTATTATTAGTTTCGACAATACGATTATAAATAGGATTTTACGGCTAATGTCAAATTAAATCTTTTAGCGTCTTTTATTTAATTAAACTATTGGATATATTTAGAATATGTTAAGGGATGATTTAACTCTTAAAGTTTCAGATTTAAATACTTTCAAAATTGCTGGAAAAATAATTCTTTTAGGTAAGACGAAGCATTTTAACGATAAATCTCAATTTTTCCAAAAATCAATACTTATTAATTAAAGAGTTTAATAAATAGTACAAAAATTACGTAAAATAGTTAAAATATATTCATGGACATTCTGTCCAGAAAACAAAATTTTTCGGAATCCTAAAACTCGGTTTTTAAAGGGTTTTCTCATTAATCGTCTAATCTCGATAATAACGATTAACAAAAATAGTAATTACAAAACGATTAAATTATTAATATCCAAAAATTATTATTAAACTTAAAAATCATGATTTTCCAGAATCTACCACTTTTCCAGATTTCCCAAAATTCCAGATTTAATAAATCCCGTCAAAACCGTTTTTAAAACCCGTTTTCACAATTAACGATTCCATTAATAAAACTTATCGTTCCTAACATTTTATTAAGACACTAAAAATCATAAAATTAAATTTTAATATGAAGTCATCAGAATCACATTTTTTTCCAGATTTAATCATAGCACCAGAAATCGAGAATTTAAACAACAAACACGGTTTTAACGATAAACGATGATTTAAAGTGATTAATTAATTCATCCACTTAACAGTTTCGAAAAATTATGAAAAAATTCAGAAAATTCTATTTCATCAGAAACTTTCACCACGTCAAAAATCAGATTAAAATAAAATGTTTAGGTACTATAACTAAAAATCGGTTTTTAATCGTTTTTTTTCTGTAAACGGTAATCATTCAATAATCGATAACTAAAATATCAGAAAAATACTAAATTATTAAAAATCATCAAATACAACATTTTTCCAGAATATAAACATATATTTCATGTTTAGGCCGAATATTATGATTTTACAAATTAATATGACGATTTAATCGTTAATCTCGTAAAAGCGATAAAAATATCGAAACATGCAAATTTTCAACTTTTAAAAATTTTCCAGATTATATGACATACATATATTGTCAAAATAAAATTATAATTATATACATGCAATTACACAAATAAAATCATGCAATACCGAGTAACATCGACGTTACCTTCAATCCAAATCCGTGTCTACGATATATTCGTCTTCTGTGGGACCGCTTCGGAACCTTTAAAGAAACATGAATTCCATGGTATGAAAATACCATAAAATCGCTAAATAAATTAAGGTGACAACGATTGGAAATGAAGTCGATTAATACCTTAACGAAGGAGACGGAAAAAAGATCGATATAGCGAAAAATGGAGACGGAAAATGGAGATGATGAACACGAAATTTCTGGGCAGAAATGATGCTGGTTTTTGGTCAGATTTCACAAGAAAAAAATAGGGAGAAAGAGAGTATTTGCTTGAATAAAATGGATGAATGAATTATGGGAAAAATGTGAAGAGATATGGAGTGAATGGTGACTTTAAAATTGATGAAAACTAGGTACATTCACCTCCAAAATTTCAGCCAAGAGTGAATGTAAGAGGAGTGTGAAGAGTTTGCATGAGTCAACAATATTAATTTGTGAGAAAGAAATATCTTATGCTTTAATCATATTGTTTTTATAAAAATAAAATGTTACACAAAAAAAAAGTGTAGTGGTTGTGTGACATGAGTGTCATGAAAAAAAAAATGGTTCAAGGTGGTCCAAAAATAGTTGTAAGTCGATAAAAATAAGGATCGTAAAATTATTAAAAGCATTTCAAAGCAATTTGAGTAAACCCCGCGTTAGAAAATAAATAAATGAAAAACTTCGTAATAAAATTATTAAAGGGTAAATTTTCATGAATAAAATTATTTCTTAGTTGGAAATATTATTTGAATGTATTTACATTTTTAGGAAAAGAAATAACTTAAATTCGAGATTAAAACGTTAACTCGTAGAGAAGTAGAATTCCTCGTGGAAAAATAATTAGTTTACGAAGAAAATCAAATAAATAGATTTAAAAGAATTAAAATCTTTAAAAATAAAAATAAATATCATTAGACTCAAAAATGAAAATAAAGCTTGGAAAAATGATGAAACATACGGTCGAAATGTGACAGAGTTATGACGAAGTCATAACGGAAAGGATAAAACGCTAGGAAAATAGCGGGTGTTACAACGCAGCCTGTAAGAAGTCCATTATTGAAACTGGTAAAAGCTGCACATAGGAACATTGGGGGATTTTGTAGGCTCCTGTGACTAAGCTAAAGAAGAGGTAAAAAAAAGTCGTGTTCTCTATACCTAAGGACAAGGCAACAGGGCCTGACGGGTACACAAGTGGTTTTTTTAGAAATGTGTGTGTAACACCCACAAATTTCCTAACTCTGCTATCTGTTCCGTCACGATTATATCGTAACTCTGTAATATTTCGTCTATTACAATTTTTCCATTTAAAGGTCTCTTTCGTTATCGAGCCTAAAATTATTGATTTTTGTAAAATGATTTTAATTATTTCTATTTTTATTCGAAAACCCATTTAATTCTTTTCATCGCAAGTATGTTCAATTATTTTTGAGGAATCATATTTTCTATGAACAATAGTTTTAAAATCGAATTTGAACTATTTATTTTTCTAAAAATGCTTGATTATATTTATAATGGTTTCTAGCTCAAAAATATTTTATTTTCGAAAAATGGCTATTTAATTATTTTACTACGCGATTTTATAAATAATTATTTGCTAATGTTTTTTTAATCTGATTTCTTCATAAACGCTTATATTATTTTTATCCTATCTATTTTAAATCTTATCCTTTTTATTTTAAAGTTATTTTAATCTGAAACTTATCACATAGATTTATTGCTTGTTCTTTCCATCTCAACCACCTCGTCTCCTATTTGAGTTAAAAGTCCTTGTAACTCGATTATTCCTATCTTTTAGCTTTCTAATTTCTTTTATATATATATATATATATATATATATATATATATTCTCATTCATTCTAGTCTATTTTATTCACAACACAAGTCTTCTTTTCTCCTCTATGTTTCACGTTAAACTTCCTCATTTTCGTTCATCATCAATCTGATCCTAATTCGTCTCTAATTCTTTCCAATCTCGAGGGTAATTTAATTACTCTTATTCGTTCTTCATTTCTTTTTCTCCTTTCTATTTACTTATAATGTGGTTTTAATACCATATGTTTAATTATTTCGTAGGCTTTCGTGCTAGATCCGACGAAGACGATTATTTAATTGATTCGGATCTCGATTAAGGTAACATTGACACGTTACTCGGTATTATGTGGTATTACTGTTGTAGTTGCATATATAGAAATTAGATTTTTGTTAGACAATATACGTATGTCTCGTTTTTAATAACATAAACTTTAAAATCGTAAATCTTCACATGTTTTGTTGTTTTAAATCGTTTTTAAGAGATTTTCGAATAAATCGTTCTGTTGATTATTAAAAAGTATTATAAGGCCGAGACTAAAACATACCCCTAATAATTTTATTTTATATTTTTCGTGATTTTAAAAGTATGAATTGTAAATTTGAAAGTTTTATTGTTTTTGATAAAGTTACAGCATGTTTCATAATCTGATAGTGTTTTTGTGCGATTTAATACTCTATTGTAAATACTTTATTTCCGAAAACTTTGAAAAGAGACTACTATTTATTTTAAGTCTAATTTATTCCTATTTAATTTCGTAAACTAATTCCAAGTGGTTTGGTTGTAGGGTTACAACCCTTAAACCCAAGGACCTGTTACGAGTATTAACCGAAAAGACAAAAGTAGAGGGATAACAATTATACCTTATTTGCAGCGGAACAACGTATTAATAAGAAGTATAATAAACCCAGAAATATATATAATCTTCACGGATAGAATAAATAATCTTCACGGACAGAATAAATAATCTTCCACGGACAGAATAAATAATTCCCACGAACAGAATAAAGCACCCCAGACGTGATGCCTTTGGTATCCACACGGGTACGGAACTGCGACATATATGCTAGTATAAAGGTATGTGAGACTGTCTTACATCTTCTCTCTATATCTCTCTTATAACTCTTTATAAGACGAATATATTATGAGTCAATACTCTTAATTCCATATATTGGTTTATCATATGAACCTCCTTATATAGGAGATGAGAAGGTAGAATTTAGGTTATTTCTGTAACTCTAATTACCATAATTAGATTATTAGTATAAAACTAATTACCATAACCCGACAACGCAGCTGGGTCCGTATTACTACTGACCCGATATATTTAATATATCGATATATATTAATAATATCCCATACACATTGTGTGTGATCCAATGGGCCCAATTAAGACTACCAGACACGTAACTCATTTACATGTCAATCCGACATCGACCTCTAGCAAGGCATATCGGATACATAGACTTAAGCGGGTTAATCCGTAGGACAGTGGACATAACTCCTTCACTGGTCACAATAAATTGTTTATGAACAGGTGTAAAATTAATCAGTGATTCTGTCAGTTGTGATAAGATCTAAATTGAAACATATGTTAAACTTTTTATTTAATCTTGTTAAATTACGTACATAAACTATGGAGAGTCTAGATAATTTTGTCCAATTGGATTTTATTTAAAATCAATTTTTAAACGTGTTTTATTAAAGAAATACAATCGCTTGTCTAATTTTTACAGTTTGTCAATATACGAACAAAAACCCTTGTTTTATTCGGAATTTGGATTTTCTTCAGAAATAAAAGTTGTAACTACGTTTCTAAAGTTTTCAACCCCACTGATCTTACTTTGTTTTGATTTTTAATGATTTAATTACGAATCTTATAGTAAGACAGTGCAATTCTGGAAAATTTGTCAATTTGTTATTTAAATACTTTTTTTTTTGGTGTAAAATGTTAGTATTATATCATTCACAAATAAATTACATAAAAGTATCCTACATCTTGACCTAGTTGGTCACAATGAGTTTACTTATTTCCTCAACCTTCTTACTATTGAGATCATACTTGATCAATACATTGTCAAGTCTACTTTTAATACAACTCTTAATCTCATTAAGCACTTGATTCGGATGCTGTATTACGTATTCCATCCTCGCCTTATTTCTCTTCATCCATATTGTGTAGATCAGAGCCACCATCACCGCAGTCTGACTACGTCCCTTAGGACCGTCCGCAATCCTGAAATCAGGGAAACTGGAGTGAAACTGGACTTACTGAACAAACTGGAGTGCTCCAAGATTGCTGAAAAAATGATAGCGAGAATCAGGATCTTGGGAGCCTGTAAACTCTCTTCTGCCGGGAGAATCGTCCTCATAAATTCTGTTCTTAATACCCTTTATAACTACTGGGCTAATATTTTCATTCTTCCTAAAGGGGTGGTTAAGAAGATCGAAGCAATTTGCCGGAACTATTTGTGGGAAGGTAGTGCCGACTACAAACGGGTTCCCCTTGTTGCTTGGGATAAGGTGACTAGAACTAAAGAGGAAGGTGGCCTAAACATTAAGCAGGCCGAGAGCTGGAATATTGCAGCAATTGGTAAATTGGTGCACTGGGTTTACACTAAACGAGACAGACTTTGGGTTAGATGGATCAACCAAATCTATTTGAAGGGCAAAACCTGGCCTGATTATAGCCCGCCTAACGATGTTGCGTGGACCTGGAGGACTATATGTAAGACGAAAGAAAAGCTTAAAGGGGGGTATGTGAATGACAATTGGACCCAAGATAATGGTGTCTACACTGTGGCGCGGGGATATGCGTGGATCAGAGGAAGCAAACCCAAGGTTCCGTGGAACGATCTCACCTGGAATGACTGGAATTTACCAAAACACTCTGCGGTTACCTGGATTATGGTTAATGGGGGCATGAATACTAAGGATAAGCTATTCAAAAATGGCTGCTGTGAAGACGACAAATGCTGTCTTTGTGGTACTGAAACTGAGACTATACAACACTTGATGTTCGAGTGTGAGTTCAGTAAGAGAGTTACTGCAGGTGTGGAAGATTGGATGAAGATGAACATGCCTGTTTACCCTGATTTTTATTTAAATACTTTTAATCACTTAAACTTCAATCTTTTTAAAAAAAATAATTATGATTTTGACTTTAGTTGACTTTTAATCATGAATTATACATTTATATAATTAATATAATGTTTACGTCTCGAGACCTAATATTAACTATTTTATATAACTCCTATTTTAATCGATTTCTATTTTTAATAGAACCTACTTTTGGAAAGTTATTATTTTAAGAAAAGTTCTATATTTATAAAGTTTCATCTTTTGAAGAACAAATATATTCCTATTGAATTTTGATAATGATGTTTTGGAGTTATGGAATAAGGGAAGTGTACGGGTAGAGTAATACAGTCTAGAGTATACGTTTTGCCATCAACTATAAGGCTAGTGTATCCGAGCGGGGTACATTGGTTGTTGAACTGGGCATGTTCTTGTCCAAGAGTGTATGTTCATTTTGACCTTAAGCTCGTACCTCGCATGTAAGACGCCGTCGGGTTGAACTGGGCACAATTGGTGTTCCAGGAGGGGTGAGCATATTTACTTAAGCTAGAACCTCGCATTGATTAGTCACCATCCTATTATGGTTGAGTAGCCTAGTTAGAGATCGAGGTTTGATTTGTTTGAACTAAGTTCTCGAAACTAGTTTTTAGTATTCTCCTAGTGAAAGTCTATTCTGTTGCACTGATTTATATCCATAACGATGTTATTACTATTGGTTGATTTGATTTGCAGGTTGGCAATCATTTTGAATTATTTTACTATATCGTTTTAAACGTTTTCCATTTTGAACTATTTTGATATAATAGTAATTATGCTTTAATGTCATGTAATATGGCTGGGAGAACGTCGTCGTTACTCCCCACTGAATTGTGGCTGTTATGTTTATAACATGACAGGTAATTTGCTGCTGGGTTGGGTTTGAGCTAGCGAGTAGCATGGTTCCTACTCTACTTCATTTATATTAATTTTTGGATTGTGAAACCCATTTGGAGAATTTTTATTTTAACCCTTTTGTGAAAAGTGGCATTTGTATTGACTGACCGTTCTTTTTGTAAATTGTGTTTTAATCCCAAATCTACAGTGTTTCCGCCACTGTATTGCGTTAGAATTTATAGGGGATTACAGTTGGTATCAGAGCATCGTTGCTCCTGACGCTTACACCTGATTTTAGGAAAAACACCAGTAAATGATTTGAACATTAATGAAAGATTATTGAGAGATGGGTAGAAACCAAATTAAGGATTTAACTGTTAGGTTTTACCTGTTCTTGCAACTCAATGATTAGCATTGAATATTTGTTTTATATGCCCAAGAAGAAGATGAGTGGACAAGACGTGGACTTGATACTACTCCACATCGGGACAAGACCTACTTAGCACTCTCCACATCTGATAACTCAAGTAGACAACTTGGTGCTACAAGGAAGATACAATGGTGACTCTCCAGCTCAGATTCAGTTTGCTCTCGTTATACGCCAGATGATCAAGAGTAGATTCAAGTTCTATGATGGTGTAGTAGACTTAGATGCGACTTTACTTCACTTTGGATCCAGATGGAGCGACCAAGACTAGTGTGCTCATATCTCTACGAGAAGATGATGAGATCCGACGAGTTCCTTTGTAAACTCTGGAGGGTCGAAGATTCTCTTCTTATTCAATACCTTAATATTATTGATTCTTTTCTTTCAGTCTCAGCTTCTTCCCAATTCTTCTCTTACAAATTCTCATCCCCATTCTTGTGGTAAATCTCTGTTATATTTTCCTACTTTACCACCTTCCCTCTTGAGATTCTTTTGTAAGACCTACTCTTGTTTTAGTAAACCTTGTTGGAAGTTAAAGATATTTGAGGATTGGTAACCCCTTATTACCTACGTTTGAGGATTGTGAGTTGTACTTATTTCCTAACCTGGTAAGAGCTTTTGAGGATTGATATGATGATATTAGTTAATTAATGGAATTAGGATTGTACCTTGAGTGTTGACCTCGGGTATAGGTTACCTGATTATGGAGTACTTGGAGTCGAATCAGTTTTGGATGGTAAGATTATATTTTATTTGATGGATACCTAGTACCAAGCTAAGTGTAAATAATATTATTATTTTGGGATTCCTACCTAATGTTTACTTAATGGATGTGTCGTGGACGTTTAAAGATCATAGAAACCTCATTAGAGTGTTAGTCTGAGTGTTGTGGTACCATTTTAGATTCTCATCAATGTTTTTAATAATTTTTGTTGACATAGATTAAGCCTTGGTTTTTATGGATTAGATCGTGGAGTGTGATAAGGTCATGACTTATGAACTTTTGAGTTGAGTGACCTAAACTTGTTTTGAGGAATACTTTAGTGCAAACGACCTTAATGGAATTTACAATTAAGAAACTCTAAGACCAACGAGATTGTGGCTTCGTTGGGATATTAATCATATATTGGTTGCAGTCTTGTGATTAGAATTTTATTGGACTTTCAAGAAACTTTATCCCAATGATGTGTTTGAAAACATGTTCGTATTATTAAATTTGAGGACTTCGTTTTCGAGCTTATTAATTGGTGGATTTTGTTTAGTTTTCATTACTCGAAAATCATGGAATATATTTTGAGTACAATCTGGTGAGCTTTGAATTACTTTAGAGCCTTGTTGGTTAACTGGTTCGGTCGTGTTGTGGCTATTTGAGGAATTTTGGTAGCATGATTATGTGACTTTGAATCGTTTGGTGGATTCTTACCTTGTTGCTTGAATAAGTACGTAAGACTTTGTATTCAAGGTTGTAGCATTTGATAATTTTGGAGGTTGTAGACCGTGTAGGACCACCTAGTGCCGATATTAATGGACTTAGTATTGTTTGATGGAAATAGGAACCCGAATTTTGTAGAAGTCGTATTTGGAATCTCGATTTCCTTTCTGCCTTTTTCTAGTTTCGAGGACGAAACTTTTTTTTAGTAGGGAGGATTGTAACACCCGCAAATTTCCTTGCTCTGCTATCTGTTCCGTCACGATTATATCGTAACTCTGTAATATTTCATCTATTACAATTTTTCCATTTAAAGGCCTCTTTCATTATCGAGCCTAAAATTATTGATTTTTGTAAAAGGATTTTAATTATTTCTATTTTTATTCGAAAACTCATTTAATTCTTTTCATCGGAAGTATGTTAATTATTTTTGAGGAATCATATTTTCTATGAACAATAGTTTTAAAATCGAGTTTGAACTATTTATTTTTCTAAAAATGCTTGATTATATTTATAATGGTTTCTAGCTCAAAAATATTTTATTTTCGAAAAATGGCTATTTAATTATTTTACTACGCGATTTTATAAATAATTATTTTCTAATGCGTTTTAATCTAATTTCTTCATAAACGCTTATCTTATTTTTATCCTATCTATTTTAAATCTTATCCTCTTTATTTTAAAGTTATTTTAATCTGAAACTTATCACATAGATTTATTGCTTGTTCTTTCCATCTCAACCACCTCGTCTCCTATTTGAGTTAAGAGTCATTGTAACTCGATTATTCCTATCTTTTAGCTTTCTAATTTCTTTTATATATATATTCTCATTCATTCTAGTCTATTTTATTCACAACACAAGTCTTCTTTTCTCCTCTATGTTTCACGTTAAACTTCCTCATTTTCGTTCATCATCAATCTGATCCTAATTCGTCTCTAATTCTTTCCAATCTCGAGGGTAATTTAATTACTCTTATTCGTTCTTCATTTCGTTTTCTCCTTTCTATTTACTTATAATGTGGTTTTAATACCATATGTTTAATTATTTCGTAGGCTTTCGTGGTAGATCCGACGAAGACGATTATTTAATTGATTCGGATCTCGATTAAGGTAACATTGACACGTTACTCGTTATTATGTGGTATTATTGTTGTAGTTGCATGTATAGAAATTAGATTTTTGTTAGACAATATACGCATGTCTCGTTTTTAATAACATAAACTTTAAAATCGTAAATCTTCACATGTTTTGTTGTTTTAAATCGTTTTTAAGAGATTTTCGAATAAATCGTTCTTTTGATTATTAAAAAGTATTATAAGGCCGAGACTAAAACATACCCCTAGTAATTTTATTTTATAATTTTCGTGATTTTAAAAGTATGAATTATAAATTTGAAAGTTTTATTGTTTTTGATAAAGTTACAACATGTTTCATAATCTGATAGTGTTTTTGTGCGATTTAATACTCTATTTTAAATACTTTATTTCCAAAAGCTTTGAAAAGAGACTACTATTTATTTTAAGTCTAATGTATTCCTATTTAATTTCGTAAAATAATTCCAAGTGGTCTGGTCACAATATATTGTTTATGAACAGGCATCAAATTAATCCGCGATTCTGTCAGTTGTGATAAGATCTAAATTGAAACATATGTTAATCTTTTTATTTAATCATGTTAATTTACGTACATAAACTATGAAGAGTCTAGATAATGTTTCCAATTGGATTTTATTTAAAATCAATTTTAAAACGTGTTTTATTAAAGAAATACAATCTCGTGTTTAATTATGACAGTTTGTAAATATACGAACAAAAACCCATGTTTTATTCGGGATTTGGATTTTCTTCAGAAATAAAAGTTGTAACTAAGTTTCTAAGGTTTTCTACCCCACTGATCTTACTTTGTTTTGATTTTTAATGGTTTAACTACGAATCTTATAGTAAGACAGTGCAATTCTGGAAAATTTGTCAATTTTATTTGAATACTTTTAATCACTTAAACTTCAATCTTTTTTAAAAAATAATTATGATTTTGACTTTAGTTGACTTTTAATCATGAATTATACAGTTATATAATAAATACGGAGTATAATGTTTACGGCTCGAGGCCTAATATTAACTATTTTATATAACTCCTATTTTAATCGATTTCTATTTTTAATAGTACCTACTTTCGGAAAGTTATTATTTTAAGAAAAGTTCTATATTTATAAAGTTTCATCTTTTGAAGAACAAATATATTCCTATTGAATTTTGATAATGACTTTGTTTTGGAGTTATGAAATAAGGGAAGTGTACGAGTAGAGTAATACAGTCTAGAGTATACGTTTTGCCATCAACTATAAGGCTAGTGTATCCGAGCGGGATGCATTGGTTGTTGAACTGGGCATGTTCTTGTCCAGGAGTGTATGTTCATTTTGACCTTAAGCTCGTACCTCGCATGTAAGACACCGTCGGGTTGAACTAGGCACAATTGGTGTTCCTGGAGGGGTGTGCATATTTACTTAAGCTAGGACCTCGAATTGATAAGTCGCCGTCCTATTATGGTTGAGTAGCCTAGTTAGAGATCGAGGTTTGATTTGTTTGAACTAAGTTCTCGAAACTAGTTTTTAGTATTCTCCTAGTGAAAGTCTATTCTGTTGCACTGATTAATATCCATAACGCTGTTATTACTATTGGTTGATTTGATTTGCAGGTTGGCAATCATTTTGAATTATTTTACTATATCGTTTTAAACGTTTTCCATTTTGAACTATTTTGATATAATAGTAATTATGCTTTAATGTCATGTAATATGGCTGGGAGAACGTCGTCGTTACTCCCCACTGAATTGTGGTTGTTATGTTTATAACATGACAGGTAATTTGCTGCTGGGTTGGGTGGGAGCTAGCGAGTAGCATGGATCCTACTCTACTTCATTTATATTAAATTTTGGATTGTTAAACCTATTTGGAGAATTTTTATTTTAGCCCTTTTGTGAAAAGTGGCATTTGTATTGACTGACCGTTCTTTTTGTAAAATTTAGAACATCAGTGTGTTTTAATCCTAAATCTACAGTGTTTCCACCACTGTATTGCGTTAGAATTTACAGGGGATTACAGTGTGGGATATCGTTGGGGATCAGGTATGCTGTGCAGTGCAGGAGTTCTTCCACACTGGCCGATTATTGAAGCAGATTAATGCTACTACGCTATCCCTTATCCCAAAAGTGGAGAGACCTATTTCAGTGACACATTTCAGACCTATTTCGTGTTGCAATACAGTCTATAAGGTCATCTCAAAACTCATTTGTAATAGGCCAGGCTTTCTGCTATTTTGCCTGATCTGATTGAAGACACCCAAGGTGCTTTTATTTAGGGGTGGTTAATAATAGAAAATACACTCTTTTGCCAAGATTTGGTGAAAATGTATGAGAGACAAGGTACCTCTGCCAGATGCTTGTTTGAAATTGATTTATAGAAAGCCTACGACTCGGTTGAATGGGATTTAATTGATCAAATGATGCAGGCCCTCAATTTTCTTGATATGTATACCAAGATGGTCATGGTGTGTGTGTCTTCCACCACATTCTCCTTGTCTATGAATGGTAATATATTTGGGTATTTTAAGGGCGAGAGGGGTTTGAGGCACGAGGACCCCATGTCTCCCCTCCTATTCACTCTTTTCGTGGAATACCTATCTAGAACGCTGAAATTTGCCACCTCAGAACATAACTTCTAGTACAACCCTTTATGCAAAGAAAGTAAGCTTACACATCTCATGTTCGCTGATAATTTGCTGTTGTACTGTAAAGGTAATGCTCATTCTATAATCCTCCTTATGATAGAGAGCCTTCAACACCTTTTCCAATACTACCGGTTTGCAGAAGAATGTAGGGAAGTCTGATGTTTATTTCAATGGCATGACTGAGAGCCTTAGGCGGGATATTCTTTCAGTAACTGGTTTCTCTGAAGGCTGTATGCCTTTCAGGTACTTGGGCGTACCAATTAGAGTTGGTCGACTGTCTAAGGAAGAATGCAAAAAAGTTACAGGAAAAATGATTGCTAGAATAAGAAGCATAGGAGAAAGGAAATTGTCATACGCTGGGAGGATTACCCTTCTCAATGTTGTTCTTAATACTCTGCAACACTATTAGGCTTCAAAATTTATCCTACCTGCAAGCATCATAAAAAGAATAGAAACGGTATGCAGGAATTTTTTGTGGTCTGGTGGAACTGAGTACCAGAGGACTCCTTTGGTGGCATGGGAGAAGATGCTCCGCAAAAGGAAGGCGGACTCAACATAAAGAACCCATAAATCTGGAATCAGGCCGCTATTGCAAAGTAAGTGGACTGGGTATTCACCCAACCTGATAAACTCTAGATCAGGTGGATGAATCAGGTGTACTTAAAAGGGGCTGATTGGGATAATTACATTCCTAAAACAACAGATTGGGTATTTACCCTCCAATTGCGTCTATCTCCTCGCGCAAAGGACGCACATCACCCCGCAGAAATGCAAATACGTGATACTTAGCATTCCAAAAGTGTGAACATGCTATTAAGAAGTCATCTTGAACCTTAATTTGCTTCAATGACGAAACAACAGACAAACCGTCACTTAACAAATCTTCAAGTTCACCTTTCTTGAAAGAATTCGTCCACTCGGTCAAAGGACGGGCGAAACCCAACATGACTCGATAAATCAAGAAGAGCTATCAAGACACATCGGTGTTAATTATGTCTAAAAAGAGAACACCCATAACCTATATATATATATATATATATATATATATATATATATATATATATATATATATATATGTATATATCTACAATGGCGTCGTAATTAGAAAATTACGAAAATTTCCTTAATCGAGAATCGTGCCGCTCCAGGCCAGGTGTCTGCGAACTCGGCCGCCCAAGGCCAGACGCCTGAACACCAGGATGCCGGAGGGCCAGCTCCTGAGTTTCAGGCTGCCCGTCGTGCCGCACCTCATTCCGCTACTGTTCGACGACTTCGAGCGATAGGAATGGTTCCTAAACCAGTCACATTCTTTTCCAAAGCTCAAAAGCACGATACAAGCACAATGCAAGAACCGAAATTCCCTCGTTAGCAACGGACGATTCATTTTCGTCACTCCAAACCACCGGACTTAGAAGTTTTTTTTTAAATTTTTTTCTTTGGGGGATAAGCTACCCCACCTAGGCGTGTTGTAGCCTTAAGTAGCACTGTCAATAAAGCATAAAAAGAGGTCCAATTTTGGTCAAATGTGTCATCTAAGCTGTAACACCCCGACCGAATGCTAGGACCAGAAATGTTAACCGCGGTAGCTCGCAAGGATTTGTACTGATCCCACAGACCAACTTGAGTCCTTTCCAGCGCATTTTAACCTCACTCAGGCGCATCCTGGAAACCTTCCCAGGAGGTCACCCATCCTTAGACTACTCCTAGGCAAGCACGCTTAACTACGGCGTTCTTTTGCATGGATGACCAGAAAAGAAAGTGCACTTTGTTGATATGAGTAGTACTTTCAATCCCTTTAAACAGTAGTCATTTAAGCTCATAAATAGGACATCATCAATCAATGTGTGATGTTTCAATCACTCCCACTTGAAGAACGCAATGTCCTCGTTGCACCTGGCAGCATAACCGCAGCACCCAGAATCCTCTGATACCAACTGTAATCCTCTAGAAATGCTAACGCAATACGGTGGCGGAAATACTGTAGATGTTGGATTATAACACATTGTAACTATGTTTTGATAAAATAAAGTGGTAAAGTCAAACATGAGCCATTAAATAAAAATGGCTGAAAATAAAAGCAATCCTCAAACGGGGTATAACAATCCATAGTACAAAAATTAATTAAAATCAAAGCAGGGTCCACAACTACCCGCTAGCCTATCCGAAGGGAACACATATACGTGCGTTGTTAAAAACATAACAGCCACAATCAGCGAGGAGCAACGACGACGTTCTCCTAGTTTACAAGATTTTAAAACTGTAATTACTAATATATATATAAAAATAGTAAAAACGGAAAACAGTAAAATATTATAATAAAAATAAGCTTTCGGAGAAAAAATAAAACATTTGTCAACCTTCAAATCCAAATTTATCGATAAAAATAACAATATTTAAAACTGGCGTTACGGATGGAATCAGTGTGCACAAGGCTAGACTTTCATTAGGGATATACTAAAAAATAGTTTCGAGAACTCATTCACCAACTTCACATGCAGCGAAGATCCAAAGTCTCAACTAGACAACTCAACCGTAATAAAACGGTGAGTTATCAATGTGAGGTCCTAGCTTAAGTAATATACACCCCTTTTGGACACCATATGTATCCAGTTCAACTGACGACAACCAACACGATGGGATATATAGCTTAAGGGCACAATGCACATATACTTTTGGATACCAAATGTATCTAGTTCAACAACCAATGCATCCCAAATGGATACACCAACCTTATAGTTGATGGCAAAATAGTACATTCTAGACCGTATTACTTTAACCTGCACTCATCCTTATTCCATAACTCCAAAACATAGCTATTATTGATATACAAAAGATATAAGCATTATAAATAATATGAGGATAAAGAATTAATCATAATATTCTAAACGAGGAAGCTTTCTATTTTAGGAAACTTTCTAAAAATAAAATCGTACCAAAGTATCAAAAAATATTAGTTCATACTAACAATATAATTTTAATAAACAATATAGATTTATAAAACTAATACTTTCGGCCTTAACGATATTAATTGTTAAAATGAGAATAATTGGGTTTATGAAATTATTGAAATGCGATACAAGTGTTTATAAAATGGTTAGAAATGTTTTAAACATTTTAATACTACTATTTATGGTGTTTCCAAAATTTATAAAACTAAAATTCCTGAATTTTTAATAGTTTCGACAAACGAAGCATAAATAGGATTTTACAGCAAATACCAAAACAAATCATTTCACGTCTTTTATTTATTACACTTAAACAAATTTAGAACATCATAAGGGGTGATTTAACTTATAAACTTTCAGATTTCAAAACTCTCAAAATAGCTGGAAGAATAATTTATCTAGTTGAAACGAGATATTTTATCGGTAATTCGTAACTTTGCTAAAAAATCGATACTACCATTTGAAGGCTTCAATAAATAGTGTAAAAATTACGTAAATTAGTTAAAATAAATATCTGGACATTCTACCTATAAAAAATAATTCCAGAATCTGTAAACTTGGTTTCAAAAGGTTTTTTTTGTTAATCGTCTAATCTCGACGACAATGATTAATAAAAATAGTAACTACAAAACGATTTAGGTATAACTAACCAAAATTTATTATCATATACTCCCTCCATTCAACTCCAATTTACCCATTTCTTTTTGCACATTTGTCGAGGCGCATTTTAAATTGTTAATATCTTTCACTACGTATTTGTAAAAATTATAATTTTTTTATATTCTTGTTCTACTCATGAAGATGAATCAAACAAGATCCCACATGATAATATTTTGTCTTATAGATCGTGTAGAATTTTGATGATTCTTTTGGTTTAGTAATAGTGTCCAAAACCAAAATAGGTAAATTGGAGTTGAATGGAGGGAGTATAAAATTTGGGATTTTCCAGAAATTTAATATTTTTCCAGAACTTCGAAATTCCAGATTTCATAAAATTCCATAAAACCGTCTTTCAAAACTCGTTTTCGCAATTAACGAATCCCTTAATAAAATATGTCGTTCCTAATTATTTTATTAATACACTAAAATCATTAAAATACATTTTTATCAAAAATTTTAAGGAACCTTTTTTCTAGATTTCAAACAGTAAACAAAAATCAGAATTCAAAATTGCAAACACGATTTTAACGATAAACGATTAATTAATTCACCCACTTAACAAATCTGAAAAATTATTAAAAAAAATCAGGAAATTCTTTTTAAAATGAAAAGTGATCCACGTCGAATTTAAGATTAAAATAAAATGTTTACATAATAAAAATAAAAATCGGCTTTAATCGATTTTTTTGAAATCGGAAATAATTCAATATACGATATTTAAAATAACGTAATAAAATTATCAAAAAATCATCCAAAATATTAATCTTATAGAATATATGTGTATTTTTTGTGTTTTGGCCATATATTACAATTTAACGAATAAAAACAATGATTTAATCTCAAATAACGATAAAAATACCGAAACATGCAAATTTTACGACTTAAAAATTAAATCAGTTTTCACGAGTCATAATATACTGTCAATTTTTTTTTTATAATTATATACATGCAATTACGCAAATTAAAACCATGCAATACCGAGTAACATTGACGTTAACTTTACTCGTCCCACTCTGAATCAATGTGATACTCGTCCGCCTTGGGGTCATCATGGAAGCCTAAAACACAAATAATTCATGGTACAAAAGGAACATAAGATGGCTAAAAAATGTTATGAGAAGGAGTTGAAACATGCTTGAGTAATACCTTTACGAAGGAGATGATTAAAGGATCGAAACAAGCGAGAATTGGAGATGGAAAAGAAAAAAAGGGTGTGATTTTGGACAGCACACGGTTTTTGGACAGCACAGTAGCTAATGTTGCTGCAGTTTTCAGGTGAGAAATGAAGAGGAAAAGGGTGTAATTTTGCTTGATTTCCAAGGTGAATGAATGTTGAAATGGTGACTTAATGATAGATGGTTGAATGAGGACTTAAATTATTGCAAAAGTGGTCAGAAGTAGCTCACCTAAACCGGCCAATTTGGGTGTGAAAGCTCAAAGATAAAGAAGGCAATTAGAGTGATTGATGGGTGTAAACTAGGAAATGTTTAAAGGGATGTAGGTGCCAAAAAAACTCTGCCAAAGCATGTATTAAGAAGGAGGAAAAAGACCTTGGTCTAAATGCATAGGTTGTAAAATGTATGAGTGAATCCCAGGTTGAATGAGGAATTAAAATGAGGTTGAAAGAGTAAAAAAAATAGTTGTAGTAACAATTTTTGTGTGTCACGACACACAAGACTCCAAGTGGGTCCAAAAATAATTGTAGGTTGATAAAATAAGAAACGTAAAATTATTAGTCATTTTAAAGCAATCGAGTAAACCTCTTGTTAGAAAATAATTATTTACGAAACCTCGAAGTAAAATCCATAAATAATTTTCTTTCTTAATAAAAATACATTTCGAGTTAAAAATAATATATAAACGTTTTTTAATGTCTTTAGAAAAACTAAGCGACACAAGTTTTCACTTAAAACAATTGTTCGTTCGAAAAATGAAATTCCTCGCGAATAAATCAATAGTTTGTGACGAAATTTACTTAAATAGTTTCGTGATAAAAAAATAGAATAATAATGAAAATATTAAATGTTTGGCTCGATAAAATAATAGCGACTCAAAAGTGGAGTGGAAAAGATGCTAAAAGTAATAGCATAATTATGACAGAGTCGCGACAAAAATAAAAGCATAGTTAGGAAGTTCGTGGGTGTTACAATAGAGGCACTGGCGTACCAACCTCTCGCCCAAATACCACACCGGGCGGAATAGCACGGGGAGGAACATTCTCTTGTAGCTCTGCAGCCTCAGCTCTGTCTCCACGTACCCGGGCAAACCCTCGTAGTTGGCCCAAGGATGGGCCACGAACTGCAAAACCGAACATACATTACATCTCAAAATCTAATAACCTTGGGGGCTACCCAAGAATGAAAATAAAGGGAAAAACTTACATCCTCGAGGCGTAACTGGTTCACCAGCAAGTTCTCCGTCGAGTAGTGGCTCGTAGTCGTATTGGTCTAAGCCAGCCTCCACTCGATCCCAGCCGGGAACTTGGCCGAGCGAACTGGCACTGTCTTAGGCGCCAAACACGGTAAATAGGAATACATCCAAGCTAGTGAAACCCAAAATACCGTCAGCAAAACGAAACAAAACCAACCAGATCCAAATAATAATGAAAGATAGGTAACTTACCTCCAGCACGAGACCTGGACCCACAATGGGTATGGCCGAGTCTGAAGCCACCCTCTGAGGCCTCACCATGGCCTGCAAGTAGCGAGTTATCTTCGCAAAACCCGTCGTTACCCAGTCAAAATGTCTCAGCTGACTTAAGTCAGCCAGGACGGCAAAACCTAGTACTGAATCTCTCGCCCTTATCCGAGAAGTAGGTCGTCCTAGGAAGTACCATAAGCACAGACCGGCGTCCCGCACCGCCGTGTTGGGTTCTCGACCCTCCAAAACCGCCACTCTCTCAAAGTGGTCGGTGATATAGGAACTAACCAAAGCATGGAGCGTACTATAAGCTGAAGGCTCCAAAGAATCCTCGATCCAACTTCTAACCTCAGCGCTATCTAGTCTATTGTCCTCAGACTCCCACCTGATCGACTTGGGACCCCAACGCAGTCCCATAATCAACCCAAAATCCTCCAAAGTCATACCGACCTCGCCGAACGACATATGAACTGTCGAGGTCGTGTCATGAAAGCGATCTATCATCTCGCTGGTTACCATTAAGTTTCACTTTGTTTTTCAACCTATCAGCCGAACCCAATGCCCGACTAGGGGACCCAAGGCCGTCACCATAACCACCTATTTAGCCTCAGGGCTAAGCTTCTCGGAATATATCTCCAGACACGTCGTAAACCCCGAGAAGGTTCTCATCGGACCTGGGGGCTACAAATCATAACGATGCAAGTAAAAACAAACCTTAAAAGTACAAATCGAAGTCAGATACGAGTCAATAACAAAATAATCTAGGTACTCACCTTGTCGTTTACGGTACGACTAGACACGTGTAAATCTAGACGAAGCAACAAATGCCGACTGTCCCAAGCCAAGCCCAAACGGGATCCACATAAGCAAACTCCTCAGCCTCGTCAGAGGGCCTAGAAACTTGCCTTATCCTATGAACCATCACAGGCAAGACATGCCTCGTGACTCGCTTAGTTAGCTTCATCCATCATCTCGGGCTCAAGTGAGGCGAAGGGGCACTACAAGATCTCTTGCGGGCCACCCGGGGAGTCAAGGAACTCGAACCGGTAGCCTCGCTGGTAGTACCAACTATGGGGACCTCATCAGGATGTCCCGTACTATCTCCAGCTGAAAAACAAAACAAACAATGCACTTTGGTTTAGATCAAGACAGTCCAAACAAGTCAAAATAAGCTCAAAATTTTGGAGGAAGGTATTATAATTCCGAAAATCGCGCTATACCTATTTTCAACCCCGATCGCAATAAAAGTGGTATCGGGAATATCCGGTATCATTACGGCCTCATTTGGTTCGTCGTAAGCATCACAAACTCACACAAAGTGCCCTAGAATGCATTTCGGGTCACGTAAATTGACGTACAAGCTACCTACAACGTCACAAGCAATAATATAGCGAGTTTTCAAGAGTCAAGTACGGGAACAATCGGGAAATCGGTCCCTAAACCTAACATTTCAATTTTTAGCCATGGGAGGCTATTAAAGAACCTTCAAGCTTTCACTTCAAGCAAATAACTGCACCTACAAGTTCTTTACTACCCTAATTAGAAAAGGGAACCAAGAATAAGCACCAAAACCTAGTAAAGACAAAACACCCAAATCGATTCCTAGGGTTTAAACAAATTCAACCCAAAAACCACATCAATCAAGTACAAATTGACAATAGGTGAGTAAGGAAAACTTACCCGGGGTTGACATGATCGAGAATATTAAAAATCGAGTTTGAAATCGGATGATCGAATCGAGAACTTGAGCTTAAAGTGGTGCGTGTCTGAGATGTCTTACAAATGAGCTTCAGCCCCTTTCATTCACGACTTTAAACAAGTCTGGGAAACAAACTCTGGGCCGCCTCAGAGCTGGCGCTCGACTTCTGGGGTGTTGAAGCCCAGGCGCCTCAGTATTGCGCTTCATTATTGGGTCGCTGAAATGGATGCGCCTAACATTTCAACTTAAGACAAAACTAGGTTAATCCAGGCATGATTCTCGATACCCTAAAGATATATATTCGTACACTAGTGAAAGAAGCAATGACAATACAATTTACTTACCTCAACTGAATAATCAAGTCAATCCCCAGCAGAATAAGAAAGTCATAAAAAGTCCCGCAGCAGGCATAACAAACCATTCTAAAACCCAGAGCAACCAACTATACTATCCTCTCCAGCAGGGCATCGCGTAAGCTGGCACAGCCCGTTATGTGGACCAACACAAATTCCCAGCGGCACCCATCAAATCAAAATATCAAGTTCAAGTAGTGAATCCTTCAGCAAAGTCCCAAGCAAATCCTCAATCCAAAGCAATCAAACTTACATCCTCAGTAGGAGTCCATGAACCATAGACAATGTACAAAAAAGCAAGAAGCAATACAAATACGATCACACACTCGCCAAGAGTTTATGCAACGATTCCAGGAAAAGAATCAAATGCAAATACAATTACCAAAATTTATACAACCACTCGCCAAAATGCAAAGTCCGAGAATAGATAGGAATCTGTTCCAAATAAAGAATACAATGTGCAAAGCGCAGGAATAGACAAAAATCTGTTCCAAAGAATACAATGTGCAGAGTCCAGGAACAGACAGGAAACTGTCCCAAAGAATACAATGTGCAAAGTCCAGGAACAGACAGGAATCTGTTCCAAAGAATAAAATATGCAAAGTCCAGGAACAGGCAGGAATAAGTTCCTAAGAATACAATATGCAAAGTCCAGTAACAGACAGGAATCTGTTCCAAAGAATACAATGTACAAGGACAACCCTTGAAAGGGATTTATACAATATACAAAGATAACCACCCGAAAAGGATTTATGCAATATAAAAATACAACCACCCGAAAGAGATTTATGCAATATACAAAGACAGACACCCGAGAGGGATTTATACAACACAAAGACAGACACCCGAGAGGGATTTATACAACACAAAGACAGCCACCTGAAAGAGATTAACACAATTCAATGCAACCACCTGCAAGGGATTAAATCAAAACCAAGGTACCCGAGAAGAACTTATTAAAAGGAGTTCATCTCACCAAATTTAAACTTCTCAGAAGTAGACTCAAGCATGGGGTCTAAAGATCAAAACACTAACCAATTACAATAACCATGCAAACCCACATTAAGACAAACATATCCAAGTCAAATCTTCACCAAACAACCCCAAGCGAGGATGTCAGGTACGAATTCTAAGCCTTGGTTGACGAGCCTTAGCACGTAGTCCAACGGAAATAAAACGACCCGAGTAGACAGCCACCAGGTCGTAATCCTCGATTGACCTGGGCGGCTATACTTTGAGTTTTACCTTGTCCATGCCTCTGTCAAAGTGAAGGCTTCTGTGGACACCCAGATTTGGACCTGGTGGCTGCATTAGTGCTCGACAAACACCCGATGGTGATCGGACTGCAACACGACCTGATTTTACGATATTTTAGATGGTTTTTCTATAGAACGGATCAAATAATTACTCGGAAAAATTAATTCAACATCAAGATGGTCTTAGTCGTGCCATTACGGTCGCGTCAACACTAAATAAAGTTAATTTCGACTCCAGGGCTCCGAATCGGTCCCGAAACACGCAAAGTCAAACCCGAGTTAGCGCGTAAGGCCGAGCCAAATCTCGAGACGCGCGCCCGAGGCCCAATGGCGCACGCGCTAGGGCTTAGAGCGAAGTCTTAAAACCTAAGCAACACACAAAATTACGTATAATCTTCGCCTTGGAAACTTTTCAAATTGGATCTTCAAAATCTCGATCGCCTCCCCTCAGGCGTTTGAGTTCTGCACCGCCTGGAGCCAATTGGCCCTATACTGGGTTGCACGGTGTCTAGCGTGTAATCCCCTAGAAATTCTAACGCAATACAGTGGCGGAAACACTGTAGAAGTGAGATTATAACACACTGTAGCTATGTCTTGATTAAATAAAAATGGTAAGTCAATACATAAGCCATAAAATAAAAATGGCTACAAAATAAATAAATAAATAAATAAAATCCATAAAAAGGGTTTTAACAATCCATAATACAGTGATCTGATTAAAACAAGCAGGATCCATAACTGCTCGCTAGCCCACCCGAAGGAAAACACATATATCTGACATATTAAAAACATAACAGCCACAATCAGTGGGGAGCAACGTCAACGTTCTCCGAGCCGTATAACAGGATTTTAAAACAGTAATTACTAATATAGGAAAAATAGTCAAAATGGAAAACAGTAAAACAGCATATTAAAATAAGCTTTCAGCGCGAAATGATATAATTAAATGGGTTTCCGAAGAAACATAAAAGTATTTGCCAACTTGCGAACCAATTCATATCGATAATAATAAAAATATTCAAAATGGCTTTATGGATACGATTAATGTAGAATCTAGACTTTCACTAGGACAATACTAAACTTGCTACGAGAACTTAGTCAAAACAAATCAGACTTCGGTCTCTAACTATGCAACTCAACTATAACAGGACTGCGTGCAGCGAGGTCTTGGTTTAAGGAGTGCACACCCCTCCTGGATACAAACCATATCCAGTTCAACCCGACGCGACTTACACGATGCGATATCTAAGTTTAAGGTAAACATACACTCTCCTGAACACAAATCATGCTCAGTTCAACAACCAATGTGCCCCACAATGACACACCAACCTTACAGTTGATGGCAAAAACGTACATCCCAGACTATATTACACTAAACCCACACTTTTCCTTATTCCATAACTCCAAAACAATCCATTATCGATATTTAAAATATATATTCAATACAAACAATAGGAGAACAAAAGAAAAAGGAATCACTTTCCAAAAGAGGAAACTTTCTATTTTAGGAAACTTCTATTTTTACAAACTTTACCAAAAATAGCATCATATCAAAATAGCGAAAATATTAGTTTATACTAACATCACATTTTAGTAAACGATATAGATTTATAAAACTAGTACTTTCGGCCTTAACGATATTAATTCTCAAAGTGAACATTTAATTTTATGAAATTATTAAAATATCGTATAAGCATTATAAAATGATTAAAAATGTCTTAAACATTTTAATATTACTAATTAGAGTGTTTTCAAAAGTTATAAAGTTAAAATTCCCTAATTATTATTAGTTTCGACAATAAAATTATAAATAGGATTTTACGACAAATATCAAATTAAATATTTGAACGTCTTAATTTAATTAAACCATTGAATATATTTAGAATATGTTAAGGGATGATTTAACTCTTTAAGTTTCAGATTTAAATATTTTCAAAATAGCTGGAAAAATAAATCTTTTAGGTAAGACGAAGCATTTTAACGATAAATCGTAATTTCTCCAAAAATAAGTACTTATTAATTAAAGACTTTAATAAATAGTACAAAAATTACGTAAAATAGTTAAAATATATTTATGGACATTCTGTCCAGAAAAGAAAATTTTCCAGAATCCTAAAACTCGATTCTTAAAGCGTTTTCTCGTTAATCGTCTAATCTCGACAATAACGATTAATAAAAATAGTAATTACAAAACGATTTAAGTATTAATATCCAAAAAATATTATTAAGCTTAAAAATCATGATTTTCCAGAAAATACTATTTTTCCAGATTTCCAAAAATTCCAGCTTTAATAAATCCCATCAAAACCGTCTTTAAAACCCGTTTTCACAATTAACGATTCCATTAATAAAACTTATCGTTCCTATCATTTTATTAAAGCACTAAAAATCATAAAAATACATTTTATTAAGAAACCATCAGAATCATAATTTTTTCCAGATTAAATCAAAAGACCAAAAATCGAGAATTTAAACGACAAACGCGATTTTAACGATAAACGATGATTTAAAGTGATTAATTAATTCATCCACTTAGCAATTCCGAAAAATTATGAACAAAATCAGAAAATTCTATTTTACCAGAAAGTTTCACCACGTCAAAAATCAGATTAAAATAAAATGTTTAAGTACTAGAACTAAAAATCGGCTTTTAATCGTTTTTGTCCGTAAACGGAAATAATTTAATAATCGATAACTAAAATATCAGAAAAATACTAAATTATTAAAAATCATCAAAAACATCATTTTTACAGAATATAAATATATATTACATGTTTAGGCGGAATATTACGATTTTACAAATTAATATGACGATTTAATCGTTAATCTCGTAAAAGTGATAAAAATATCGAAACATGCAAATTTTCAAAATTTTTAAAAAATTTCCAGATTATATGACATACATATATTGTCAAAAATGAAATATAAAAATTATACATGCAAATACACAATTAAAATCATGAAATACCGAGTAACATCGACGTTATCTCTAACTCAAATTCGAGTCGATTATAAATTCGTCGGCTTCGGGATCATTCAAAAATCCTTCAACACAAGAAAAGCATGGTGGAAAAATACCATGCGAAAACTAAGAAAATCAAGGAAATTAACGATCGAAAACAACATCGATTATTACCTTAACGAAGGGATCAGAATGACGATTATTTAGGAGATGAAAACGAGACGATCGAGACTGGATTTGAGACAAAATTTGGGTGTATCACGGTCCAAAACATGGGGAAAATGTCCCAAATAATTTCTAAGTTGATAAAAAGATGAATCGTAAAATTGTTAAAGGTATTTCAAATCAGTTCGAGTAAACCGCGCGTTGGAAAATAATTATTTACGAAACTTCGTAATAAAATCATTAAAGGTCAAATATTCTTAAATAAAAATATTTCTTAGTTGGAAATATCATATAAACGTGTTTTGATATTTAGGAAAAATAATTAACTGAATTCCAAGCCTAAAACGTTAGTTCGTAGAAAAATAGAACTTCACGCGCAAAAATAAATAGTTTACAATGAAAATCAAATAAATAGGTTTACAAGAATTAAAATCTTTTAAAATAAAAATAAATATTATTCGACTAAAAAAAATAATAATAAGAATTCAGAAAGATGAAGGAAATAGAATACGAAATTGACATAGAGTCATGAGGAGTCACAACAGAATAATTAACGGCACTAGGAAAATAATAGTGGGTGTTACATAGCGCCTGAAATCTTGATTTTGAAGTACGAGAAAAACTATAGAAACCTTCTTTCTCCGCTCATAATCGACACATAACTCGAACACAATTCAATTCTTCCTCTCCTCTCTACGAACTCCACACAACTTGCAGCTCTTCCTTAGCGTCAGACTCTGACATTAGGCATGATCCACTCGATCATTTTCTCTTCGATTCGCATTCCACGAATCAACACTACTCTTTGTAGTTCCTCTAGTTCCTGACTCGACGAGAACAAAAAAGGGCACCTGTGTTGAGTTGTCGACTTGCCTAAACATAGCGAAGCTCTGCCGAAATCATCGCAGAAAGCTAGGAGGATCAGCCTGTCGAAGTCGTTGTCGTCACTAGGTTGTCATCTAAACACAACTTTACATATTGCACATTTAATCGGGCATTTCGATAATGTCGAGTCCGACCCATGTGTATATTAATTCCACGACGCGTCGTATTATACGTAACATCCACAACTTCAACCTCAAGTACTAATACACCTAAATCAAATCCGAGTAGTCACGAGATCCATTCTCGATCGTCTACTCATCATTTCTCGTTTAGTGTACACTCTGAGTGTACTAATACACCTAAATCAAATCCGAGTAGTCAAGAGATCCATTCTCGATCGTCTACACATCATTTCTCGTTTAGTGTACACTCTGAGTGTGCAATTCCTCATATAATGTGATTTACTTACATTTCACATTTTACCGCTATCATATGATTTACCGCTTTTATGACCATAATCTCATGCTATATGACCTAAACCCGAAACTCAAGCAGTGGTCTCGTCCCGTATTAATTATCCCTGTGGAGATGACATAGGTCTACCCCGACGCGGCCACGCGCGGGTTTGGGTCGGCGACTGAATCTCATGTGAGATGGATCTCGAGTTGAAATTTAAATCGAAGTTGGAGTCGCCACCGAACTTTTGGGAGTTCGGGCCCGTTCGAACCCACTCTATGTCGTAGTGGGCCGTGCACAAAGTACGGTCCATTCCGATTTCAGAGTGTATGGGGTTCGTCCCTTTGCATTGCGATACCGATACTGACATTATCGGTAATCGGGTATTGAATGACTCTCGTATGCCAATGGTTTCGGACATCTGGAAACCACGGTTCTGAGTAAGGGGTGAGGGTACGTGTTAGGAAGTTCACAAAGAACACCCAACCCCGCCCGCACCTAGCGGCCTTTACTAAGATATCGTTCGAGTTTTGTGTATGCGTGTTAGTTTGACGGTTGAATGTTATGCAAACAGCGTTTTGACTAAACATACGAATTATGTTTAACTACGTCGTTTAATGCATCTTTGAACTAAGTCGAAGTTGTATTTAGCATGTGAGGTTCGTTTTAGTACAATAAAACAAAAGAATTCCAAAATAGAAACAAACGAGTTAGTAACGATATAACGGTTTGTAAAAAGATTAGAATGACATAAATGATATGATGCAAGGTTTTGAAAAGATTAGGACACGTGATAGAGATCACTCGATCGAGTCATTGAGGGACTCACTCGAGTGCCTCTTGAAAAACCTTCCTGCTTCGATTTTGAGGTGTCACTCGATCGAGTCAGGTATGACACTCGATCGAGTGGTCCTCGAGAAAAGTATTCTGGTTCTGTTTTGGGGTGTCACTCGACCGAGTGGCTCTGGCACTCGATCGCGTGCCCCCTGTTCGAGTGGTGACTCGGTTTGCAATTCTGGAAATTGCTTTTAATTTTTGAAAACCGATAATTTTGCTAAGTCGAGTAAAAATATGGCATAATTTGTACCCGATTTGAAATTTTCTAAACCCGTCGATATTTGATATTTGACTATGAAATCAATATCCAATATTTAGAGCGATTTTCAGAAAAAGATGCTGCTTTAGAAATTGTTTTGAATCAAAATAAATCCTTCCGCGTCGTAATGTCGTAATTAGTCTTTTTAGGACTTATGTGACGATTATTTTGGCATCAACGAGATTATACTTAAAATAGTTTTAATGATTGATTCCTTTTAGATCCGATATTCGACTATAGAGTTGATATCGAATCCTTAGGGACGACTCTTTATTGAAAATAGCATGATAATATCGATATTAGGAACGAGAAAATAATTTAAAAAAGAAGAAAAAAACACGACGATGACCCGTATAAAAAGACGGACGGACGAGAGAATGAGAAGAAAAGGGAGAAATCGGGATTTGTAACACCCTCAACCTACATGCTTGATTATCTCGAAAACGGACTCGCAGTAGTGGCCTAGGCGCGGGAGCGTTAAGATGTATATAGGTGAGTTATGGTGTGTATAGCTAGGGAGAGGATTTGGCAAGTTTTGCTCTCGGGTTTGTATATGGTTTGCCTACAATTGCCTTGAATTCCGGGTTGTTAATGGTCGGGAATCCTATAGGATTTCTAGAAGAAAGATCGGAATATAATATGCCTAGTATTGTTGGAATTCCGGGTTGTAACTTGTGTATGTCGGGATTGGAATCGTTGTGTAGTGTATTTTTGATATGTGTCGGGAATTGTAATTGTCGTGGATGTTCTTTCTTTTGTGTGTGCGGGGGGGGTGTATTTGTAGGGGAGGTTTCCTGACTTGGATGGGAAGAAACTCTGGTTTCGGATAGGAAAGGTAGTAGTCTTGGATGCAATAGGATTCCGTCTTTGGATAGGAAAATGTTGCTTGTAAGGGAAGAAAACACCCGGTTTTGGTTGATTTTATGAGTCCACTCGATCGAGTGAGCTGATCCACTCGATCGAGTGGGTCTAGCCGGTTGGAAAACTCCTTAGAGATCGAGTTTTATCTAGTTGCATAATTCTTCTTTCATTGCTGATTTTTGTGTGTCTTCGACCTCAAGTCGGATTTTTGAAGTGGTGTGCCAGATTTTTATGGCTCGGAAATGCCTTTGACCTGGGTTTGACCCGGTCGCTAAAACACAGTTTTGCCCTTTATGACGGTTTTGACCCAAATTAGTCATATTTGACTGGAAACGACCCACTGGGCCTGAATTTGAGGTCGGTTTTGTGAGATTTTTACTCCGCTAAAAGCTCGTGCCAACTATTATTGATTTCGAATCCAAAATCGAGCGTATTAAGTCATGGTCACGTCCGATCATCATCGGGTGTTTTTTGGAAGCTGTTATAGACACCAAGCGGTCAAAATGTGGGTGTCTAAAGAGCCCCCACTCTGACTAAGGCTTGGACAAGGCGAAAGTCAGAGTAGCTACCCGGCTAATCGAGGATTAAGACCCGGCAGACCTCCGGTCGGGTCGTTTATAGTCCATTAGACTTGCGTAAAAGGGCTCGCCAACCATAAGATAGAAATCATACCTGAGTTGATGCTAAAAGCTCCGTGGGGACTTGCCTAAGAAGCCTTGGGTGTTCCCGTTTGCAGACACATCCCATCTTGGAGCTGCGCGGGAGCTTGCCTAGGAAGCTATGGGTGTGTCCGTTTGCAGACAAATCCCGATTCAGAATTACGCGGGAGCTTGCATAGGAAGCTATGGGTGTGTCTGTTCGCAGACACATCCCGATTTAGAATTACGCGGGAGCTTGCATAGAAAGCTATGGGTGCGTCCGTTCGCAGACACATCCTGATTCAGAATTACGAGAGAGCTTGCATAGGAAGCTATGAGTGTGTCCGTTCGCAGACACATCCCGATTCTTTAGTAGAAATGTCACCTGGCTTTCCACTTGGGAGTTTTCGCGAAGAGACTTCCTTCTCGAGTCCGGTGTACCTGTATGATGCTGACACATAGCAATTCGTATGTAACATTTAGGCAAAACACCGACTCACGCTGGGGAAGTAAAAACTTGATGTTCCTTTGGGAAGCACAAGCTGGTACCTGAAATGTTAGATATATAGGCATAAATAGCAAATATAGCAGATAGCAAGATAGCATACAGGAAATGCAGTTAGCATCTATAGACTGACTTGCGCTGGGGAAAATGATTTTTGCTTTATTTTGAAATCGAAGTCCTGAAAGCAACTCACGTGCTAGGAGATAGGTTTTCAAAATTGAAAGGGGTAGAAAAGAAATTTGCAGTTTAAATAGACTAAAATTTGACCTTGTCGAAAAGGATTTTCTCAAATGGCTAAGTTTTGTAGATTTCAAAGCGGGAATTTGATAGAGAGGCCTACCGACAGACTCGACTCTGGACGCGACAGGACGAGTTGACAGACATGAACGGATTCTCGAGGGGTTGGACCGTGACTCGGTAGGGGGGTGGGTCACCTAATAAAACAAAACTCTTAAGTTGCGCTATTCCATAGCCTAGGCGAGTGACAACATGGTCGAATCCTCGGAATGGAAAGATATGTATTCTGCAATGACAGGATTCAGTAGTAGCAATGCTGTAGACTGGTCTTTTGGATCTTTTTTGTTTTTGGGGTATATTCCAAAGGTAGGTGTTGTTTTAAATCCTGACGGATTCTTGTCTTCGACTGAGCCGAGTACTAGGACACACTAAAGAAAGGTGGCTAGATTTTGAAAGTCTTTTGGATTTTGTGAGTTGATGGAGAACTTCTATCTAATAGAAGCCCCCGGGACGACAAAGCTAGCTGTTGAGAACATGACAGGGTCGTGACCGGAATGATGGTGCTTTTTGAATTTGTGTCAATGTGGGTGGTTGTGCCCTTGTTGAAAGTTGCCTACGTATTCACGTGTAGTGAAATCAAACCAAGCCGTAGTTCAGTGTTGAAAGATATATTACGGTGCCTAGTCTATTAAGACTTTGTGTGTAACTAGCCATAGCGATAGTGTAGGCTAGGTGCATTCCCAATGATGTCTTGATCAAAGGGCTAGAATAGTTAGGATGTTGATCCTGTGACTGTGAACGTTCTCCAGGGTGGCTCCCAGTGGTGGTGTGAACTATTTGGGCATGTTCTATGCTGACCGCAGGTTGAGTTCCCGTGTTTGGGGTTGGTAACTGGTTTGGATGTTTCTGGAAATGTGGAGCTAGGTCGTAAGTGGCTTTGATGTTTTGACATCTGGAGCTTGATTTTGTGGAGCTAGGGCCTCGAGGGTAAGGTATTGTAATGTGGTAGAAAAGGGGGAAGTCGAGTAAGTATGACTCAAACTTTAATTGGGGTAGGTTGATAATGCGGGATCTAATTTCCATGTCCGGCCCTAATAGTTAGGGTATCCTATGGAGCTTGAATCCTCAAAATTCCGGGTTGTTTTAAGCCTAGGTCTCGAGAAGGTCTTGAGGGTTGTAATGTGGGAAGGCTAGATGTGGTTTTAGCTGACTAACTTGATTGTTTCTCCCTTTTTTTTGATGGTATAATTTTGAATTGACCGTACTCCGGTCAAAGAACTTTCACTCGGGTTGACCGTTGACCACAGTCATGGGTATTTGAGTTTTTTTGGTTGGTTGATCTCTTAGCCCCGGTCATGGGAGCCTTTTTTTTTTTATGATTGCCTTCTTTTTTTTTCGGCCTTTTGATTTTTCTTGGACTTTTGCTTTTTTGTCCAGCTTTTTTTTTATCATGCCCAGCTCTTTTGTTTTGGCCGTTTTCTTCTTTTTTTTGGACTTTTGATTTTTTTTCTGTTGGTCAGACTAGCACCTAAGGTAAGGATTGGTCGATCTTATTGGAGGGGTGTTTATTGTGGGAAATGGGCTTGCCTCCCGTCTTGAACCCAAACTAGGAGACTACCTAGATTTGTCATAGGATTCAATACCGCTCATGCTAGGGGTAGTTTAATGGCTTTCTATGTCAGACATGGAACACGTAAAGGAAAACACGGGTCTCGATTTCTTGCAGTCATTATAGATGTGCCTATAATAGTCACGTGCATGTGCTCACAGTGTACGATGGTGTTCATCATGTTCTCGGAAACACATAAGGAAAGTATATATGAGAAATAGAAAAGCTGATTTTGTTGAATTTTGAAAAGAGGACAGAATACAGCTGACTCTAACTCTGACTTTGAAATTGAAAGAAATAAAACATCCTAGACTCGGACTCAGACTCGGTCTTAAACCAAATCTAAACTCTTGGATGAGGTTGTCAGTAGTCTTCGGCTTCTAAGGACTCAAGTGGATGTCCAGTATAGCCTTCGGTAGAAGCTTCACCTAGATCTTCATTACGTCGAAGATCATCTTCAACCCTAGTGCCCATTTCAGTTAAAGTGGCGAAGTTGGGTATGATAGCATACCGGAGATGGACCCGGTAGGAAGGGAGTAGGTTCTTGACAAAGGCCTCAACTAAATTTTTTTCATTGGGCTTTTCCCCCAGCTTCACGCTTTCGGCCCTCCAGCGTTGGAGGTATTTGGTGAAGCCTTCTTTGGGTTCCTGGGCCATGACTTCTAGGGTCCGCATGGTAGTCTGAAGTTCACTATTATCGGAATAGTTTTTAGCGAACTCGGTAGCCACATCTTCCCAAGTTGGGAATCTTTTTGCATTAAGCCTATAGAACCAGTCTTTTGAATATTTTCCGAGGGATGCGCCGAAAAAATTGATGAACATGTCGGCTTCGACCCCCTTGACTGCCATGAATTGTTTGAAAGCTCGGAGGTAGAATAATGGATCCTCCGTCCCTTCGAATATGGGTAACCCTTCTAAGTTGAGATCCTTTGGTAGTTTCTGACTAATGGGTGTATATTCTCGGGCATTTTCCGTGTGGATAGTGTTGTTCATTGATAAGTGGACCTGTTTCTCCAGTTTACGGACCGCGCTGACCAGTTCAGCTAGGGGCTCAGTAGTCTCAACCCCACCATTAGGGGTCCCTTGTTCCAAGGCGATTAAACGGGTAGCGATAGCTATTTGGTCGGACTTGATGGCTGTCAATTGGGTCTCAATCTTAGCCAGTGAGGCTGTCAAATTGTCCAAAGTTTCTTGCATCTTGCATTGGCGTTTGGTTACCGGTGGCCTGTCTGTAAGATTACCGCGTAATCAGTAAAGTTGCTTCGGAACCCAAATACACCAAGGCATAGGAAATAGCGTGGGAGGAGAGACAACTCAGGTTTGACTCGGGTTGGACTCTCCTAAGACAAATTTGTAGGGTGCGATTCTCGGAGTGACTGTGATTAATCATTCCGTCGGAGAATAGCCCCCAAGTGAGACTAAGGACTCAGATGATGTGGCATCTAAGTGACTCAAAAGCGGGGTACGTGAGGCAGCACGTGCAAGACATGACCCTTAGAGCAACCGTTATTGATCGCTCTGCTGAAGGGTAGCCCCCGGGTGAGGAAAAGCCTGAAAAGGGAATGACTTGGAAAGGACACCTAGATGGGTGACTCGTGAAAGGTGGGCCTCCCTTAGGATTCGGCGGGTGGGTCGGGTACTGTTCGTAGGAAGGTCCCCGTGAGATTTCCCCAGACTTTTGGACTCAAGTGTGTAAACGGGCCTTCCTTTGTAGAAGTATGTCCTAGGTAGGTGAGTCGTGCCTCGACAAATAAGGCGGACTTGGATAGGGAGAAAACTCGTGATGTAAGATCGACGGAGTTTTGACGCTAAAGACTCTGACAACTTATGACAAGATCTGACACTACTAAATATGGGAAGTCCTAAGAAGAGGAAAGTTTTGAAAAGGGAAACTTGGATTCCGAGAAAATCGGTGGATGGCCCGACTTTTGTGAAAATCGGCAAAGGGCCATCGGGCCGAATTTTTTTTGAAGGTTGAAAATGTTCGGGCAGCATACCGGCTAAAAATAGGCTATTTTGAGTAAAATCGTTAGTCCTAAATTCGGTAGCGTCTCGGGTTTTGAATAATTTTGAAAATATGCAAATTTTGAAATAACGTTTTTTGAAAAAGATGACATGTAAATCAAGTAGCATGTAGTCATCAAAGCAATATATCGACACCATGTATGCTCTTAAACTAAGTCTCGCTCGGTCGAAGTAGGGTCTATACCAACAACGACGGCTTTCTCGCAAATCAGGACGGACTTACAAAGCCGAATTGGACTAAGAACATGTCATGAGGCCCATGCGAGTTCGGCCATAGAAGTCTTTAGTGCACCCATTTAGGAATGCATCACGGTATAGTGGGATGTCGGTTACAAGTAACCGGCCCGGGAAAGATTTGGGTTATGCATGAACCATCGAACTAAAATGCGTACATTACTAATCGAACGATTTCTTTTCGAGTCTCACCCTGGGAACCCCGATGACTAGTGGTACATCAGGTATCCCCAGCGGAGTCGCCAAATTTTGGACATGACATAGGTCCACCCCGACGTGGTCACGCGCGGGTTTGGGGCGGCGAATGAATCTCATGTGAGATGGATCTCGAGTTGAAATTTAAATCAAAGTTGGAGTCGCCACCGAACTTTGTGCGCGTTCGGGCCCGTTCGAACCCACTCTATGTCGTAGTGGGCCGTGCACAAAGTACGGCCAATTCCGATTTCAGAGTTTATGGGGTTCCTCCCTTTACATTGCGATACCGATACCGACATTATCGGTAATCGGGTATTGTTTGACTCTCGTATGCCAATGGTTTCGGACATCCGGAAATCACGGTTCTGAGTAAGGGGTGAGGGTACATGTTAGGAAGTTCACAAAGAACACCCAACCCCGCCGGCACTTAGCGGCCTTTACTAAGATATCGTTCGATTTTTGTGTACGCGTGTTAGTTTGACGGTTGAATGTTATGCAAACAGCGTTTTCACTAAACATGTGAATTATGTTTAACTACGTCGTTTAATGCATCTTTGAACTAAGTCGAAGTTGTATTTAGCATGTAAGGTTTGTTTTAGTACAATAAAACAAAAGAATGCCAAAATAGAAACAAACGAGTTAGTAACGATATAACGGTTTGTAAAAAGATTAGAATGACATAAATGATATGATGCGAGGTTTTGAAAAGATTAGGACACATGATAGACTTGATACTTATTGACCGAAGTCGTTATAAAGGTTTTATCGAAGCTCGAAATATGTTGAGGGCTCACAGATTTGTCGTAATAGAGATCACTCGATCGAGTCATTGAAGGACTCGGTCGAGTGCCTCTTGAACAACCCTCCTGCTTCGATTTTGAGGTGCCACTCGATCGAGTCATGTATGACACTCGATCGAGAGGTCCTCGAGAAAAGTATTCTGGTTCTGTTTTGGGGTGTCACTCGACCGAGTGGCTATGGCACTCGATCGAGTGCCCCCCTGTTCGAGTGGTGACTCGGTTTGCAATTCTCGAAATTGCTTTTAATTTTTGAAAACTGATAATTTTGCTAAGTCGTGTAAAAATATGGCATAATTTGTACCAGACTTGAAATTTTCAAAACTCGTCGATATTTGATATTTGATTACGAAATCAATATCCAATATTTAGAGCGATTTTTAGAAAAAGATGTTGCTTTAGAAATTGTTTTGAATCGAAATAAATCCCTCCGCGTCGTAATGTCGTTATTAGTCTTTTTAGGACTTATGTGACGATTATTTCGGCATCAACGAGATTATGCTTAAAATAGTTTTAATTATTGATTCCTTTTAGATCCGATATTCGACTATAGAGTCGATATCGAATCCTTAGGGACGACTCTTTATTGAAAATAGCACGATAATATCGATATTAGGAACGAGAAAATAATTAAAAAAAGAAGAAAAAAAACACGACGATGACCCGTATAAAAAGACGGACGGACGAGAGAATGAGAAGAAAAGGGAGAAGTCGGAATTTGTAACACCCTCAACCTACATGCTTGATTATCACGAAAACGGACTCGTAGTAGTGGCCTAGGCGCGGGTGCGTTAAGATGTATATAGGTGAGTTATGGTGTGTATAGCTAGGGAGAGGATTTGGCGAGTTTTGCTCTCGAGTTTGTATATGGTTTGCCTAAAATTTCTTAGAATTTCGGGTTGTGAATGGTCGGGAATCCTATAGGATTTCTAGAGGAAAGATCGAAATATAATATGACTAGTATTGCTGGAATTCCGGGTTATAACTTGTGTATGTCGGGATTGGAATCGTTGTGTTGTGGAGTTTTGATATGTGTCGGTAACTGTAATTGTCGTGGATGTTCTTTCTTTTGTGTGTGCAAGGGGGGTGTATTTGTAAGGGAGGTTTCCTGACTTGGATGGGAAGAACCTCCTGTTTCGGATAGGAAAGGTAGTAGTCTTGAATGCAATAGGATTCCGTCTTTGGATAGGAAAAGGTTGCTTGTAAGGGAAGAAACACCCGGTTTTTGGCTGATTTTATGAGTCCACTCGATCGAGTGAGCTGGTCCACTCGATCGTAGCCGGGTGAAAAACTCCTTAGAGATCGAGTTTTATCTAGTTGCATAATTCTTCTTTCATTGCTGATTTTTGTGTGGTCTTTGACCTCAAGTCGGATTTATAAAGTGGTGTGCCAGATTTTTATGGCTCGAAAATGCCTTTTACTGGGGTTTGACCCGGTCGCCAAAAGACGGTTTTGCCCTTTGTGACGGTTTTGACACAAATTAGTCTTATTTGACTGGAAACGACCCACCGGGACTGAATTTAAGGTCGGTTTTGTGAAATTTTACTCCGCTAAAAGCTCGTGCCAACTACTATTGATTCTGAGTCCGAAATAGAGCATTTTAAGTCATGTTTACGTCCGATCATCATCGGGTGTTTTTTGGAAGCTGCTATAGACACCTAGCGGTCAAAATGTGGGTGTCTTCAATCCCGAAGATCACGCCTCACACGTTTTTTGACGCGTCCTTATTAATACCGTTCCGACGCACTTTAAGCAAAATACCAGGTAAGGTATCCCACGAGAATGACTAATATCCATATTATCACGTTACAACTGATTTGCTAATACGAATATTATATCGTACACTCTACTCTCCTATGTTCATCTTTTCATGGCCTGCCTGTCACGTGAAATCGCATACAAAGAATGTAAGAACACTTACTTCGACGACAAAACTTGTCCTTAAACAACCAACGTGGCAAAGGCATAGGATTAAAACAACGGATGTTATTACATTTCCGCCTCAACTAGGAGTGAAGTTATCAGCTCATCGATTGATTAGTAGAGGCGGCTACATGCGGAAGGGATTGGGTGTTGATGTCTATCAGACGTTAGCTTCCCAATACGTAGCCTCACCCCTTACTCAGAATCTACGGTTTCCGGATGTCCGAAACTATTGGCGATGACAGTCATTCTAGAAATGGAATGCTTAAGGGTACAAGTCTCTATCTTTAGGTCCCCATGTCACTCAGCTTTGAGCCGACTAAGGATTAAATTTGATTTGAATAGTTTCCGAGTATCCCAAAATTACTCGATGGTGACTCCACAAATTAGCAACGAATTCGGTTCACTAAAAAGATTGTAAGACTAAACATATCAGCCTTTAAACATTTACAGACACATCTCGATCGATTCAACGAAAACATAGATGTCCCCGCATCTGTCTAGAACAATTCAAATCGTCAACCAAATCGAGGTCCTATATACACTTCACCTCGAACGCGAGATCGGATCGGCCCATGCATACCAATGTCTGACAGGCCGTGTGAGTAGCCGCCGAGGCGGTCCTGCGCGGGTAACAGGTGGCAGCGTCCACATATGACCAACACGATTAAGTAGCTGACAGCACCCGACCTTACACAACAACCTTCATGCATTACTTACCCACCATTGGGTGAGAATGATACTTTTGAGTTGAAGTTGGAGTTGATCCATCAATTACCCACATTTTGCGGTTCTAGCAGAGAGGACCCTAATAACCAATTGTCGGACTTTCATATCGTTTTATTGAGTATGAAGTCGGCTAGCGTTACTGATGAACAACTTAAGCTAAGAGCCTTTCCTTTCTCATTGAAGGACGCCGCAAGATATTTGTTGTATTACTTGCCACCGGCAAGTATTGATACGTGGGTGAAGATGAAGAAAACGTTCTTTGAGAAGTGCTTTCCAGCATCTCGAGCTTCCCAGTTGATAAAGGGGATTAGTAACGCGGAGCAAAGAGATGGTGAGATAATGTATGAGTATTGGGAACGTTCTAAGAAGTTATTTGCAACATGTCTCAGACATGGCTACACCCTTCAAGACCTTATCATGTACTTTTGTGGAGGTCTTAGTGTGGAAGATGCCAGCATTGTGAATGCGGCATCTGGAGAGTCGATCATGAATAAAAGCCCGACGGTGGCTATTGAGGTTATCAACGAGCTAGTTGAGAGCTCCAGAGAGATTTTTCTTGTAAGTCTCCCAAACAAGCAGTGCATGCCATAGGCTATCGTCCTTGAAACTTGAAAATAAATTTGATAGTCTGACAACTCTAGTTAAAGACATGATGTTAGGAAAGAGGAGGATGATGCTTTGTGGTATTTTTTCGGCCGAAGGACATTCCTGTGAGCATATCCTCACATGTAAGAAGATGACCAAGAGGAACTGAATTGAGTATAGGAAACCGAGCAAAACAAAAAATTGGATCCCTACTCTAACACTTTCAATCCCGGGTGGAGGGATCATCCCAATATGAGGTGGTGGAATTGGGAAACTGACCGACAACTTAACCAAGGTAATCAATTTGGTCAGTCAAAGCAACAATTCTTTGCTAAACAACAAGTCCCCAACACGATTCCTACAACCTCTACCAGTGGTAAAATGTCCACCGAGGACATGATATGTGCATTGGTTGCTAATGAAGCTACGGTTAAGAGTTAAATGTCCAATCTCTAAGCTACGGTTCTTCAACGTCACACGGAGAAGAAAGGTAGCATTCAAAATATGAAAATACAAATGGGCCAAATGGCTACCGCCATTGGTAGGTTGGAGGCTCGAGATTCGGGGAAACTACTTAGTCAAACCATTCTTTTGAAGGAAAACGTGAGTGCGGTATCTTTAAGGATAGGAAACAATTAGTGGAGGCCGATAAGCCGAAGAGAAAGGGCAACGAAGCTATGGTTCATGAAGATTAGTTAATGATTGAGGAAGGTGATAAAACTCCAATTGTGCAAGAGGAGTTGATTACCCCTACTACACCGGTCGCGGAACCGGATGTTCCTTTTCTCGAGGCACTCTTGAGCACCCATAGTTATGAGCACGACAAGGATATCTATGAGGTATTTGAAAAGTGTGAGGTAAACATTCACCTTCTTAATCTTTTAAAGAGTATTCGTAAATATGCTAAATTCTTGAATGAGTTATGCACTATTAAAAGGAATAACAAGTTAAAGGGAGCTAAGAAAGGAAAGGGTAGTGAGTATGTGTCGGCTATTTTCCAATAGAAATTACGCCTTAAATATGGCGAACTGGGCATGTTCACTATACCGTGCACCATAGGAGATACTTTGTTTCAAAAGTCTATGTTAGATTTGGGAGCTTCAATTAATGTTATCCTTCTTTTCAAGTACGAATCTCTTAGCCTTGGTCCTGTGAAGGGAACTGGGAAAGTAGTGCAACTAGCGGATCAATCCAGTGTCTATCATAAGGGAGTGGTCGAGAATGTCATAGTTAAAGTTGATAAGTTGGTCTTCCCAGCCGATGTTTACATCTTAGACATGGAACATGTTTATATTGCAACCCCTATCATTTTAGGCAGGCCTTTCTTAAAGACCATGGGAGCAAAAATTGATGTTCCTAATGGTTCACTTAGTATGGAATTTGAGGGGAGGGTTGTTAAATTCGACATAAATAAATCTAATTTCCACTAACCGAAAGAAAATACCTTGTGTCGCGTTTATGTTATTGATCATTTATATCCTCACTCACATAAAGAAGTTGTGAAATCGGTTCCCAAACCGATCTCGTCTACCTCTTATAGCAAGGAATTATTGTCTAAAGTTGTGCAGGAATCTACTTGAAAGAGACTCAAGTGTGTCATTATTTGGGAGTCGCGTAGGGATGTAGAGTTGAACAAAAGTAAACCAAGTACATGGTTTGATAAATGGATGGTCCGGAAGAGCTCAAGAAAAGGTCCAACGGTCTTATGATGTCAAAATGGAAAAGTGAAGGATGTGGTCAGCATAAGGCTTAAGCCAACTCACAGAAGGAGTGATTAATCAGGTGTCGGGAGAAGCAAGCTCTCTAACATGACGTTTTCTACCTAAACTCGTATCCAAGTCGAGCGAATGACTATAAAGAAAAGCGCTTCTGAGAGGCAACCCGTGTCTTGTATATATATATATATATATATATATATATATATATATATATATATATATATATATATAGAGAGAGAGAGAGAGAGAGAGAGAGAGAGAGAGATAGGTTCACATAAGGCCAAGAATTCTTATAAGTTCGTAAGTTCCAGTGTTAAAGTTACACAAAAAGTGCTTAAAGTTACACAAGATGGGTCTAAAGTTGCACTTGAAGTGATAAAAGTGCTGAATGTTACAGTTACATATCAATTTTGAATAAATGCAACTTTATTGTATGTCATCTGTAACTTTAATATAGACTTACTTACATATGGTTAACTTACTTGATCTCTACTCTATATATAGTTCACCATAGGTAATTAAGTCTATATTAAAGTTACAGATGACATACGATAAAGTTGCATTTGTTCAAAATTGATATGTAACTATAACATTCAACACTTTTATCACTTCAAGTGATAAAGTACAACTTTATTACTCATATCGTGTAATTTTAAGCATTTTTTGTGTAACTTTAACACTGGAACTTATGACCTTGTAAGAGTTCTTGACCTTATGAGAACCTACCTCTTTCTCTCTCTCTATATATATATATATATATGATTCGGGATCCATGGAGGCAGCCAAACTCCCTGCAACCATTGAGGCACAATCTGGACCCTTAGATCTGATTAAGATCAACGGACCAGGCTTGATCAAAACAACAAATCATACATTTTAAAAAAAGAATTCCCAAATTTTTTTTTTCCGACCATTTTTTTTTCGAAAAATAAATCATTGTACATATTTCTATATTCAATCAGTCCTTATGCCACTTCATAATTATTGGGCATCGATTTTCAAGTTACCATCGGGAGTCATCAAGAATATAGAGAATCTTTGTAGAAATTTTCTATGGGATGGGAGCTTGGAATATAAGAGAACGTCTAAGGTCTCATGGAAGAAGATTTGCAAGCCGACTAAAGAGGGCGGGCTGGGCTTGAAAGATGTTACCTTATGGAATAAAGCAGCGTTAGGAAAAATGGTTTGGTGGATTCATTGCAAAACTGACTCCTTATGGGTAATGTGGGTTCACCATATTTACCTCAAAGGAACGGACTGGTTTTTGTATGAGCCTCCATCTGATGCAACGTGGACATGGAAAAAAATATGCAAGATCAAAAATCTACTCAAACCTGGTTATGATGCGGACTGGCAGACTTGCGCTGATAAGTCCTATTCGATTAATAAAGGGTATGAGTGGCTCAGAGAAAAAAGCGTGGATGTAAACTGGAATCATTTTGTTTGGAATAGATGGACGATTCCCAAACATCGGTGGGTCAGTTGGCTGTATCAGCACAAAGCTCTCAATGTCAAAGATAAACTGTACAAATTACAGATTACTGCGGACGATGCTTGCTGTATCTGCGGCTCGTGTTCTGAGACTGTGAAACATTTATTCTGTGAATGCGATTACAGTAAGCGGCTAATAGACCTGATTAATGCTTGGCTAGGCTCGACCATTCCGTGCTCTGGGCTTCCATTAACAATCTCTTCTCAAAAATCAATATCGCCCTAGATAACCTAAATGCCAGGGTGACCACCATCGAGGAAGACCTTGTAAGAACCCGATCCCGTCTAACACAGCTAGAGCGGGTAAGGCAGCCAATCACCCAACTGAGCCATTTAAAGGGTGAACATTCTTACGAAACTGTCCGATACCCTCAAGATGGCAAGGCCGAGAGAGGTAACCCGAAAGTCACCTCTCCGAAAATTAAGAACAAGTCAAAGGTAAAGACATTTACCCACTTGGATATGTCCTACACCGTCGCTTTCCAGAGGTTGGTTTCGAAGGGCCTAGTACTACCTATAGACCCAACAGTCGACCCACCATTAGAAAAATGCTCCAAATCATGGAACGCCGAGCATTACTGCAAATTCCATAGAGGGGGGAGGGGACACGATACAGAGCAGTGCTGGAAATTGAAACACCTCATCCAAGATTCCCTCGATGCCGGGAGGGCTCCCGTTTTGGAAACATTATCACTTGCAAAGCCACTCATGGGCTATACAGGGCCCGATGACCAAAGCATCCAATCTACCTCCCATGTATCCAAGAGTCCGGATTTGATTTAAGTCCAAGTCTGAGCCCGAGTCTAGGATATACTATTTATTTCAATTTCAAAGTCAGAGTCAGAGTCAATTGTATTCTGTCCTCTTTCCAAAATTCAAAAAAATCAGCTTTCAATATTCTTTCTCATATATACTTTCCTTATGTGTTTCTGAGAACATGATGAACAACATCATACACTGTGAGCACATGCACGTGACTATTACAGGCACATCTATAATGACTGCAGGAAATTGAGACCCGTGTTTTCCTTTACCTGTTCCATGTCTGGTATAGAAAGCCACAAAGTTACCCTTAGCAGGAGCGGTATCAAATCCTATGACAAATCTAGGTAGTCTCCTGGTTTGGGTTCAAGACGGGAGGCAAGCCCATTTCCCACAATAAAACACCCCTCCAATAAGACTGACCAGTCCCTACCTTAAGTGTTAGTCTGACAAAAAAAAAACGGACGAAAAAAAAAGTCCAAGAAAAAAAGAAAAACTGGAAAAAAAAATCAAAAGTCCAGGAAAGAAGCAAAAGGCTAAAACAAAAAACAGGCCATTATCAAAAAAATAATAATAAAGAGGCACCCATCACCGAGGTTAAAGCGGTCAATCCAAATGAAGAATCCTATGACCGGGGCTAAGAAGTCAACCAACTAAAAAATATTCTAAAAACCCATGACCGTAGTTAACTTTCAACTCAAGTGAAACGGTCAATTCAAAATTATCAAAACCCATACCGTCCAATAGGGGAGTGACAATTAAGCTGGTCAGCTAACACCACACTCAGCCTTCCCACATTACAACCCTCAAGACCTTCCCGAGACCTAGGCTAGAGACAACCCGAAATTTTGAGGATTCAGGCTCCGTAGGATACCCCTAACTATTAGGGCCAGACATAGAAACCAGATCCCGCATTATCAAAACCTATCCTAATTGAAGTTCGAGCCATTTTTACTCGACTTTTCCCTTGCACAACAACACAACACGACATAATAAAATTCACCCGAGAGCAAAACTCATCAAATCCCCGAGAGCAAAACTCATCAAATCCCCGAGAGCAAAACTCATCAAATCCCCGAGAGTAGAACTCGTCAAATCCCATCCCAATTCTTCTTATCCAAACCAGTTACCAACCCCGAACACGGGAGCTCAACCTGCTGTCGGCACAGAACGCACCCAAATAGTTCACACCACCCCTGGGGGCTACCCCGGAGAATGCTCACAGTCACAAGATCAAGATCCTAACCATTCTAGCCCTTTGATCAAGACATCATTGGGAGTGCACCTAGCCTACACCGTCAATATGGCTAGTTACACACAAAGTCCTATTAGACTGGGCACCATAATATATCTTTCTACACTGAACTACGACATGGTTTGATTTCACTACACGTGAATACGTAGGCAGCCTTTCAACAGAGGCACAACCACTCACATTGACACACATTCAAAAAGCACCATCATTCCGGTCACGACACTGTCATGTTCTCAGTAGCTAGCTTTGTCGTCCTGGGGGCTTCTATTAGACAGAAGTTCTCCTTCCACTTACAAAATCAAAAATACTTTCAAAAACTAGCCTCTTTTATGTAGTGTGTCCTAGTACTCGGCTCAGTCGAAGACAAGAATCTGTCAGGACTCGAAGCAATATTCACTTTGGGAATGTACCCTAAAATCAAAGATCCAAAAGAGCACAAGACTACAACAGTCTCATTACAGACTACTGCAAGTCCCCTATAGCATATCTATCCCAGTTCGATGTTCGACTGTGTTGCCACTCGCCTAGGCTACGGAATAGCGCAACTTAAGAGTCTTGTCATCTTAGGTGGCCCATCCCTCTACTACAGAGTCACAGTCCACCCCCTTTGAGAGTCCAAGTCGTGTCTGTCAACTCGTCCTGTCACGTCCAGAGTCGAGTCTGTCGGTAGGCCTCTCTCTTCAAATTCCCGCTTCAAAATTTGCAAAACTTAGCCATTTGAGAAAATCCTTTTCGACGAGGTCAAATTTCGGTCTATTTAAAATGCAAATTTCTTTTCTACCCTTTTCAAATTTGAAAACCTATCTCCTAGCACATGAGTTGCTTTTAGGACTTCGATTTCCGAATGAAGCAAAAAATCACTTTCCCCAGCGCGAGTCTTATTTTTACCTAAGTGTTACATGCAAAATTTTATGTAACTTGTACATGTACGATTCAAGGCTTCCGAAACAAGCCCGCGCAGCTCATATATCTCCCCAGCGGAAAGCCCAAGGCGGCATTTATCATGGGATGGGCCCACATATAGGCGCACCCGGGACTTACGCGGCAAGTCCACAATTCCCCACGGAGTTATCATCTTCAGCTCAGGTATGATTTCTAACTTGTGGCTGGCGAGCCCTTCACGCAAGTCCAATGGACTATAAGCGACCCGACCGGAAGTCTGCCAGGTCTTAATCCTCGATTGGCCTGGTAGCTACTCTTTAGACACCCACATTTTGACCGCCAGGTGTCTATAGCAGTTTCCAAAAAACACCCGATGATGATCGGACGCAAACGTGCTTCTACACGCTCGGATATGGACTCAAAACAATGGATTGCTGGCTTAGGCATTTACGGAGTACAAATCTCACAAAACTGACCTCAAATTCAGGCCCACTGGGTCGTTTCCAATCAAATAAGACTAATTTGGGTCAAAACCGACACCAGAAATAAAACCGACTTTTAGCGACCGGGTCAAAACCCGGTCAAAGCCGTTTCCGAGTAGCTCACCCACGGTCCACCTTCAGACGGGCCATCAGGTCAAGTCCGTCAAGGCACAAAACCCTAGACACCAAAGTCCATAGCTTGGCCTATATATACACCCTCATGCACATGCATTTAGACATCTTTTCGAACCCTGCTTTCAACCCTAATTAATCTCTAATCTACACTACACTAAAGCCCTAACCCTAGCCATTAGGTGACAAACCCTAATCACCATAACTTAACTTACATCTCGATTACTCCCGTGCAAGCCACAACTACGAGTCCCGTCCGAGAACAAGAACATGTAGGTTGAGGGTGCAAAAACACGTTCTTTTCCCTTTCTTCTCTTCCTCACGTCATCTCCATCTTCTTTTTTTGTTTTTTTATTAATATTATCGTTGTACCTATAATATCGATAATATAACTAGTATAAAATACTAAAATATTCGTCGATTTGTGTCGAGTGTGAGTGATGATGGTATAAGGAAACCCGAATATACAAGAGTATTGCACTCAGCGTTGCCGGTCGCTTATCCCATCACCCCGATCGCTTGATTGTTGAGACGAATTAACATCAACCATAATTTTCTTATTCCGTCATAATCGCACATTTCGTCGATCTTTAAAACTATTTCCAAAACAAATACTTTTTTTTATTAGGGTCGAAACCCGATGACGCGGATCCGACATCACACAATCCTTAGGGATTTTTTACGATGTCGGGAAGCCGAGGGAATCAAGTCTTTTAATAATCGCAAAGTGTCAATCAATTGGATTCGATACCAATTCAATAATTGGCCATCGAATCCAAACGATTTAGTCAATAAATTAAACTAACACGATTTTCGTTGATGCTAACGTAGATGTCATTTAATTTGGCAAGAATTAATTACGACATTATAAACGCGGAGAAAAATCTATATCGTTTTAGTTAATTTAAACGACTTATATTATTTTCATCAAGTTTTCGCTCTAGCATTTCATGCCGATTCAATAATCGAATATGGGATATGACGAGCATCAAAATTAGAATCGAGTATAAACTATTCCAAGTACTTAATATCAATTTCATAATCGAATATTGAATACGACGAATATCGAAAATATTAAGTCGAGTGCAAATTACGCAATATTTGTACGCGATTTAATAAAGTCATCAATTTTCCGAAGAAAACAATTTCGAAACAGCCCGTCACGCGACTCGCCGGCATCCCGGGCGAGTCGTCTGACCCGCGCGAATTGCGCCGTTCCCAGGCGAGTCGCGCGACTGCCTGGAAACGCCGCACAATTTCGCTCTTTTTTATTATTCTTCGAACATCGTTTTTTAGACAAAACATTTTTTTAGATCTCGATATATTTTTCCATTGACCTCGGTCAACACGTGTTAATCCATCACGTGACATATAAAACTTTCCAAAATCATGCATTCATCGCATCTATATCTTTATTCAATTTATCAATCGTTATACCGTTACTAACAAGTTTGCTATTTTCTTGTTGATTTTTCATTGTTTATTTTATTGTACTAAAATGAACCCGCATGCTAAATTTAACTTCGACGTTAGAATTAGTTGCATTAAATCGACATAGAAACCCTTTCAATTTTTCGCATGTTTAGGGAAAATAATGTTTGCATATTCATTTTCACCGAACTACTAACGCGCGTATTAGAAAGTCATTCGATATCCTAGTAGAGGCCGCTAATGTGCGGGCGGGGTGGTTGTCCTTTGTGGGCTTCCCAACACGTACCCTCACCCCTTACTCAGAACCTCGGTTTCCGAATGCCCGAAACTGTTGGCGCACGAGATTCATTCAATACACGATATCCGATAATGTCGGTATCGGTATCAAATGCAAAGGGACGAGCCCAATAAACTCTGACATCGGAAATGGGCAGTATTTGGTATATGGCCCACTACGATATAGAGTGGGTTCGAACGGGCCCGAACTCCCACCAAGTTCGGTGGCGACTCCACTTCGATTTAAATTTCAATTCGATCCATTCTCATATGGAGATTCATTTGCCTCCCCAAACCCGCGCGTGGCCGCGTCGGGGTGGACCTATTTCATGTCCACAGTAGTGCTTATTTGTTGTGCTTGGTCCCGATTTCTCTTGTGGAATCGCTCTTTGGAGCGGTTTTGGAGGCTACTTACGCTTCTTCTAGCTTGTGTTAGCTTCCTAAGGCCAGTATTGGAGAAATGGAACGATTCCGACTCGTTTCAGACACATTTGGAGCCAACGAGGAGAAGCGACGATCATTCGGTGCCTTAGACTCGATCCCGAGCACTTGGCACCCATTCCCGAGCCCTTGGATCCATTTCCGAGCACCGAGAATCGATGAGAAGCCTGAAAAGAGCAAGGAGGGACCTATGGGATCATATTTGAAGCCTACAAGGCCCATCCCGGTCGGGAAGGACCACATCACGACCGGGATGAAGAGCAAAGAAGAAGACAGCTACTGGAGCTTGATCCCGGCCGGGATCACCACCTTCCCGGTCGGGACCACCCCTTCCTGGTCGGGATGACCCTCTTCCCGATCGGGATGGGCCCAGGGAGGGTCTGTTTCGCTTTTTCGCTTCCCTTATTCATTGTAACCCTATATAACCCCCCCCTCTTGTAACCATTCATTATGTTAGACATTACCCACTAAACCCTAGACTACTTTAGGTTATATTAGCTTAGATTAGTGTAGATTAGTCCTTAGTTAATCCTTAATCTTAGTCTAGTCCTTGTATTATGGAAATTCTTGAAGATCTCTATCAAGATTGACAACCTTGGTGGATGTATTTGGGTTTTTCTCTGTATATGCAAGATTTCTTCTTTTCATCTTCTCTTGTTTGGTATAATCTCTCTTTTCCCTTCTCTTAATCTTGTTTTATCATTAAAGTTTCATTCTTTGTTCATTGTTCATTGTATTGTCCATTGTTCATCCTTGCTGTTTTCCATTGTGTATGTTCTTGTTCTTGTGTTTGTTTCTCATGTTTGTGTTAGTTTAAGTTTAGATATGAGTGAGTAGTCTCTTGCTAGGATTAGTAGGGGAATTTGGTGGTTTAATGGGTGACTAAAGGTTTGTGTAGATGGTTGGTGGAATTTTGGGTTGCTACCTAGTTATATGCATAGAACATGTTTGATGAAATGCTTGAATGACTTGTAGTTGCAAATGCATGTTTTTTTGCCTTCCTCTTGCGGTCTTGTATGCTGCTAGGATGGGTTCTTGCGCGAGAGCGAGGAGCCTCTAGGTTGGTCTAAGTAGCGAGAGCCCGGACTATGCCTAGATAGATAGAATACCCCTTCATTCTTGCTTCCCCTTGATCATTTCATCACCCTTGAACCCGACCTAGTCCTAGTTCCTTGTTCTTTTCCTATTAGATTTCTTCTTCTTGTTTTGTCATTGTTTCCTTTAATCTTAGTGTACTCTTAGTCTTAGTATCCCCCCCTTCCTAATTTTAGCTTGTCGACCTAGTCAAGTCCTTAGGTCAAACCTAGTCGAAACCCTCCTTACCGTCCCCGTGGACTCGATCCGACTTGCCCTATCTACCCAGTTAGGATTAGTTGGTTATTATTTGATCGGCGGGATCCACGACAAATCCCTCCCGTCATCCTGTCAGATTCTTTAGTCTCACCTGGGGGCTATTCTCCGACGGAGCGATTAATTATAGTCACTCCGAGAATCGCATCCAACATATTTGTCTTAGGAGAGTCTAACCCGAGTCAAACCAGAGTTGTCTTTCCTCCCGCGCTATTTCCTATGCCTTCGTGCATTTGGGTTCCAAAGCGACATTTCTGATTACGTGGGTATTCTCGCAGAGTATGGCACCCACAACCGAGAATAAGGACATGGAAAACACCGTTAATGAAATGAAGGCTTTGCTGGAGACAATGGTTAGTAGGCAGACCATGGTTGAAACACAACTAGGGTTCAAAAAAGCCGACCTAGAAGCCACTAATGCTCGTTTAACTGTCATTGAAAGGCAAGACTTCAATTCTGGGTCGGTAAATACTGGGCCATTTGCCAAACTGATCAGCACGGTGCGTGAGCTCGAACAACAGTTCCATGCCTTCCAAGGGAACAACATCCGTGTTGAAAACTCCCGAGACTATACACCCATCAGTGAGAAACTACCAACAGATCTTAATTTAGAAGGGTTACCCTTATTCGAAGGGACGGAGGATCCATTACTACACCTCCGAGCCTTCAAGGCATTTATGGCAATCAAGGGGGTCAAAGCCGACATGTTCATCAATTTGTTCGGCGCATCCCTCGGGAAATACCCAAAAGCGTGGTTCTACAGGCTAAACACAAAAAGGTTCCCTACTTGTGAAGATGTGGCTACCGAGTTCGCTAAAAACTATTCTGATAATACTGAACTTCAGACTACTATGCGGACTTTAGAAGTCATGGACCAAGATCCAACGGAGGGTTTAACCAAATACTTTCAACATTGGCGGGCTGAGAGTGTTAAGCTGGTAGACAAGCCCAACGAGAAGTCACTAGTGGAGGCATTCATCAACAACCTCCTACCCTCTTACCGCGTCCATCTAAGGTATGCCGCCATTTCAAACTTTGCGGTGCTCACCAAAATGGGCACCAGGATTGAAGACGATGTTCGACATAATGAAGATCTAGGTGAAGCTTCTACTGAAGGCTATACTGGACATCCACTTGAGTCCTTAGAAGCCGAAGATTACTGACAACATCATCCAAGAGTCCAGATTTGATTTAAGTCCGAATCTGAGTACGAGTCTAGGATGTACTATTTCTTTAAAAGTCAGAGTCAGAGTCACCTGTATTCTGTCCTCTTTTTTTTTTCAATCCAATAAAATCAGATTTTTCTATTTCTCATATATGCTTTCCTTATGTGTTTCCGAGAACATGATGAGCATCATCATACACTGTGAGCACATGCACGTGACTATTATAGGCACATCTATAATGACTGCTGGAACTGAGGCCTGTGTTTTCCTTTACCTGTTCCATGTCTGGTATAGAAAGCCACATAACTACCCTTAGCAGGAGCGGTATCGAATCCTATGACAAATCAAGGTAGTCTTGTAGTTTGGGTTCAAGACGGGAGGCAAGCCCATTTCCCACAATAAACACTCCTCCAATAAGTCTAACCAGTCCTTACCTTTGGCGTTAGGCTGACCAAAAGAAAAGAAGCATCGTGACACTACTGACTTGATGCCAAAAATACCCAACTCGGGACGATGCTCCCACCAAGTCTGCTCGGAATTATGATGACAATACCGAGATCCAAACCACCATGTTTACTGTAGAGTACTCCACCGCGAGTTGCACTCACAGAAACACCAAATATGCTAACACCTTACAACAAAAGCCTAATCCAACTGATAGGCCCAACCCCAAATCCACCCACAACACCATAGGAGGGGATTACCGTGAAAAAAAAAAGAAACAAAAAAAGAAAAAAGAGCTGAACAAAAAAATAAAAAGTCCAAGGAAAATGCAAAAGGCCCAAAACAAAAGAGCTGGACATCAAAAAAAAAAAGAATTATGAAGATTCCCAGACCAGATACGGTTATCCCCTCGACTAAAGTACGGTCAATCCCTTGACCGGGGTACGGTTAACTCAAATCAAGAATCCCACGACCGGGGCTAAGAGATCAACCCAAAAAAAAAAAATCAAATACCCATGGCCGTGGTCAACGGTCAACTCAAGTGAAAGTCCCTTGACCGGGGTACGGTCAATTCAAAATTATCAATGCCCATACCATCCAATAGGGGAGAGATGATCAGGCTGATCAGCTAACACCATATTTAGCCTTCCCACATTACAACCCTTAAGACCTTCTCGAGACCTAGGCTAAGAGACAGCCCGAAATTTTGAGGATTCAAGCTCCATAGGATGCCCGCATTATCAAACCTACCCCGATCGAAGCTCGAGTCATTTTTACTCGACTTCCCTCTTTCCTACCACATTACAATACCTTACCCTCGAAGCCTTAGCTCCACAAAATCGAGTTCCATATTTCGAAAACATCAAAGCCACTTGCGACCTAGCTCCACATTTCCAAAAACATCCAAACCAGTTACCAGCCCCAAACACGGGACTCAACTTGCGGTCGGCATAGAACATGCCCAAATAGTTCACACCACCTCTTGGGGCTACCCTGGAGAATGCTCACAGTCACAGGATCAACATCCTAACCATTCTACCCCTTTGATCAAGACATCATTGGGAATGCACCTAGCCTACACCATCGCTATGACTAGTTACACACAAAGTCCTAATAAACTAGGCACCATTACATATCTTTCAATCCACTGAACTACGACTTGGGTTTGATTTCACTACACGTGAATACATAGGCAGCCTTTCAACAAGAGCAGAACCACCCACATCGACACAAATTCAAAAAGCACCGTCATTCCTGTCACGACACTGTCATGTTCTCAACAGTTAGCTTTGTCATTCTTGGGGCTTCTCTTAGGCAGAAGTTCTCCATCCACTCACATAATCTAAAGACTTTCAAAAATCTAGCCACCTTACTATAGAGTGTCCTAGTACTCGACTCAGTCGAAAACGAGAATCTGTTAGGGACTCGAAAGAACACCTACTTTGGGAATGTACCCCAAAACCAAAATTTCAAAGAGCATTAGACTATAGCATCACTATTCCTAAGTCCTGTCATGCAAAAAGCAGTCTCATTACAGACTATGGCAATCCTCGTATAACTGATTTGTTCCATTTTGAAGTTTGACCGTGTTGCCACTCGCCTAGGTTACGGAATAGCACAACTTAAGAGTCATGTCATCTTACGTGGCCCACTCCCTACCGAGTCACAGTCCAACCCCTTCGAGAGTCCAAGTCGAGTCTGTCAACTCGTCCTATCGCGTCCAGAGTCGAGTCTGTCGTTAGGCCTCTCTCTTCAAATTCTCACTTTAAAATTTGCAAATCTTAGCCATTTGAGAAAATCCTCTTCGACAAGGTCGAATTTCGGTCTATTCAAACTGCAAATTTACTTTCTTAACCTTTCAATTTCGAAAACCTATCTCCTAGCACGTGAGTTGGTTCCAGGACTTCGATTTCAAAATGAAGCAAAAAATCATTTTCCCCAGCGCAAGCTAGTCTATATATGCTAACTGCATTTCCTATGTGTTATCTTGCTATATACTATGCCTGCTATTTCTGCCTATGTATCTAACATTTCAGGTACCAGCTGGTGCTTCCCAACGGAACATCAAAGACGGCGTTTCTCCTGGAACGCTACATCCAAGATATGACGTGTCGGCATACGGGTACACCCAAGACTTCAGAAGCAAGTCCCTGCGCAGCTACTTTACTCCCCAGCATGAGTCGGTGTTTCACCTAAATATTACACGCAAATACAGGTACATCTAGGACTTCAAAATCAAGTCCGACTCCCCATGGAGCTATCATCATTAGGACAAGTATGACCCTCTAATTATGGCTGGCGAGCCCTTCACGCAAGTCTAATGGACTATAAACGACCTAAACGGAAGGCTGCCAGGTCGTAATCCTCGATAGGCCTGGTGGCTACTCTGACTTTTGCCTCGTCCAAGCCTCAGTCAGAGTGGGGGCTATGTAGACACCCGCATTTTGCCTGCTAGTGTCTATAGCAGTTCCCTACAAAACATCCGATGATGATCGGACGTGAACGTGACTTAATGCTCTCGAATACGGTCTCGGAATTAATTGTATCCGACGTGGGCATTTAGCGGAGTGCAAATATCTAAAAACCAACCTCAAATCCAGGCCCAGTGGGTCGTTTCCAATAAAATAAGACTAATTTGGGTCAAAACCGTCACCGGAAATAAAACCGTCTTTTAGCGACCGGGTCAAGACCCGGTCAAAGACGAATCCGACACATAAAATCAGCTACATTCGCTTATAGAAGCTAGCCTCAACTACCAAATCTAATTTTAAAAAGTCAACAAATCCTTCCTAAAAAGCCTCCAACCGGTTTGACCTACTCGATCGAGTGGTTTAGGCCCACTCGATCGAGTAAGCCTATGAACCGGGCGAACCGTTCCTGAACCGGGCACTCGATCGAGTGCACTTACACCACTCGATCGAGTGACCCTAAACCGGGGCATTCTCTATATATACTCCCCCATACTCATTCATTTACCATCTCCCAATCACCCATCACATTTTACAACTTCTTTTCCAACCCTAATCACCACAACACTACAACTTTTTCACATCTTTTTCACCCATTCAACCCTATACATTTCACACAACATTCAACCTTCAAACCTTCATCACCCTTGAGTTCTAGGCACTCATACACATACACACCATCGAGATCAAAACTCGTCAAAGACCCGAGAGCATCCTCTCCCTAACCATATACACCCTAACTCACCCTACATATCTCGACACTCCCGCGCACACGACGCTACTACGAGTCCGTTTTCGAGACCAATTAAGCATGTTGGTTGATGGTGTAATTCAAATCTCGACATCTCTTTCTCCCTTCTTCTTTTCTCGTTTCTTTTGTGTGTATATATATATATATATACACACACACACACTATATACTATTATTATTATTAACTACGAACACTAAGATTTAATTTTATCGTTTACTAACATTTTAATTTTTTGTTACTAACTTTTTATTCTTTCGTATTCTAACATTTTATTTATATATGCTAACATTTAACATTTTAGTTATCTTCATTAATAATACCGTGTGTGTATATGTATGTATGTATGTGTGTGTATATATATATATATAATATAATATAATAAAACCATTATCGGATTAAACACATTTAACTACGACTACCGCTCCAAGTCCATTTAATCCCTTTACAAGTCGCGACAGTGGTGGCGCCCTTTCGAGGAGCACCGCCCTAAGAACTTAAGGGCGTAACGTGATCGTGGTAGTACGTAGTTGAAAGCATCCGATACCATTTTCAAGATTGGTACGAAACCCGTTGACGCTAAACCGAGCATCACATAATCCGTATGGATTATTATAGATGTGGTAAGGCGGAGGGAAATTAATTTCGTCCTAATCCGATCCAAAACGATTTTATAACACTCTTTTCAAAAATCCCGACGCCGGTCTCATAAAAATAAAAAATGTTACGGTTACCAAAAACCGAGCCGAATATAGATTATGCCATATTTATATTCGACTCGGTTGACAATCGATTTTAAACAAATTATAAATTTCATTATAGCCACCATTTCGAAATCGAGCTACACCTCGTACAGAGGGCACTCGATCGAGTGCTTTGGCTCACTCGATCGAGTGACCCCTAAAAAATGAGGCAGAGGGGTCTGTATAGGGCCACTCGACCGAGTCCCTCCCATGACTCGGTCGAGTGGTTTGTTTTATACAAGAACGTGAATTCATGAACGTCATTTTTGCCTCGTCAAATATTTTACGACTTTGGTCGACACGTGTAAAGTCAATCACGTGCCTACATTTTCAAAAACCATGCATCACATTATATTCTAGTCACCTTTACGACTTTGAGCCACGTCTCACAAGACTAGTCCTAAGTTGACGACCTTTTTAGTCGTATCCAATATAGGACGAGTTGAGACATTTCCGTTTCGCTATGATAAGTCGGGACAAGACTTCCAGGCCCGAGATCGAGCTAGAACCATGCTACGACCTCGTACTCAAGCGCGTATTAAAATCTCCGTCCTTCGTTTAATGCACAACATAATGTGTATTTAATCGAAGTTTTTCCATTTATTCTAATTACGGTTTATCTTACATTTTCTATTTACGGGTCTGTTTATATTTAATGTTTACCGTTTTGTAATCCGATTATTACTTTATCGCTCGTTGTATTGTAAATTACGAGTTGTATTCCGCCCGTGTAATTTGTAATTTATTTGCAAGTTTTCTATTTTTGATGTTTGCGATTTATTGCCTTAAATGAACATCGCAAGCTAAACAACTCCGACGATAATTTAGATGCATTAAATGACGTAGTTCACACGTAATTCACATGCTTAGTCAAAATGTCGTTTGCATAACATTTCATCGTCAAACTAACGCGCATACACAAAAATCGAACGATATCTTAGTAGAGGCCGCTAAAAGCGGGCGGGGTTGTGTGTCCTTCATGGGCTTCCCAACACGTACCCTCACCCCTTACTCAGAACCATGGTTTCCGGATGTCCGAAACCGTTGGCATACGAGAGTCATTCGATGCACGATATCCGATAACTCAGCGTCGGTATCGTAATGCAAAGGGACGAACTCATAAGCTCTAGCACTAAAAGTGGGCCGTGCTTTGTGCACGAAACGTCTAAGTGTAGAGTGAGTTCGAACGGGTCCGAATTCCCATAAAATTCGGTGGCGACTCCAACTTCGATTTAAATTTCAACTCGAGATCAATATTACCACGATATTCATTCGCCTACCCAAACCCGCGCGTGGCCGCGTCGGGGTGGACCTATGTCATGTCCACAACATGTCATCGTCTGAGTCCTCCTCACGAAGTCCTACGGAAACAGATAATCATATGGCATGAGAACCATAGGACGAGTAGAACGAAGAGGAGGAACGAAAAGAATATGGTGAGAACGGAGTATAAAGAATAGAGGAACGATGGAGAATACGGACTAGAAAACAAGAACAGTCACGAACACCTCAGCTATATATGAACAGCAACAATAGTAAACGTGCAATAGAACGAAGAAGACAATGTTGCATACATCGGTATAACGAGCAGCAGGAAAAAATGAGGGGAAGAAAACAAGGAGGAGAAGGAGGGAAATCGGACAATAGCAACAACAGCGCAACTGTAGAAACCAAAACCGAAAAAGTAGAACAAGAATGAAGAAAATAGACGGCAACAGAAGACAACCAAACGAACAGAATAAAAGGGGAAGAACAAGAAGCAAGCAGGTCATGACCAACAGTAACGTAATGAAGCAACAACGACCGCACCAACGAACCACAAGAATAAAACGATGATAGTAAAGATGGGATGCGCAAATAGAGCAACGAGAGAATAATACAAGAGAAGAAGAAAAACGGAGAAGAAAGAACCGAGGAATAGCGAACGAGAAACGATATCGAAAACGAGCAGTAGTAGACAACGTAAACAGTAGCAGCGCAAACACGACAGACAGCAACAAACAATGACAATAAACATAGAAGGAAAAGAAGACAGACAGAGAGCAGCGGTAGCACAACGAGAGAAACAATGACATAACAGCAGCACAACCACGAAAATGAAAGATAGAGGACAAATCGATAGAACTCAGAAAGTGAACAACAACAGATCGATGCAACAGTGGAATTAAAAAAAGAGGAAGAAGCAGAGGGGTCACCTTAGACGAATACAAGCGACAAAAGACAGCAGCATCGAAACACAACCTTCACTAGAGGGTGGTGATGGTGGCAGAACAGGGGCAACAGAGGAGGGAGTCGCGAGAGAGAAAGAAGAAGGTGGTGGTGATGGATAAGGTGGAGTAGAAAAATGAAGCGGTGGAGACAAATGAAACAAAAGGCAGAAGGAGTGAATGTTAGTATGGTGGGGTTGAACGTTGATTCAAGGAAAGGGGAATGGATGAGTACAGTGGAGGAGCGGTGGAATGTAGGCAAAAGGGAATGTACACGCAATTATAGAGGTCAAATTCAATTCTCACAAAAAAAAGTGTACGGATTCCGAGAACAAGTACACGTTGTATACGGATTGACTAATCGAATCGGGTAGGAGACTAATTCCGTAACGATAAGTTGACTGACCCACGAATCGAATTTTAAAAACGAGTTAATAAAATTAAAAAATAATCGGGTCATTTAATAAAATGAGTAAATGAAGTATTCGAGACGAAAACGAAGCTTAAAGAAATAATTAATTAGACGATTGAAATAGTATTTCCCGATAAATATTAAATCTTCGATAAAGTGAATTAAAATGATTTCTCGAGGAAGAAAATAGGTGTTTTAACGAAACTTAAAATAAATGAGCTTCGAGCCGAAAAATTTGAAATTCGAGCTTAAATATAAATAAATAAAAAGAATTTAGAATTTAAATCATCGAAGTAGACTTTCGATAAGAATTACATTAAATGTATAAAATAAACCAAAACGGAAGTAAAAATATGTTTGAAATATATAGGAAGACTTTCCGAGACAAATAGAATTTTAGGAGTTTGAAACGATTAAACAATAAATTTGTTTTATAATAAATTTTAAGTATTACGAGTTAAATTGTAAAAATAAAAATACGAGCATAATTTTAATTTAATTTAATTCATAAAATCGGGGGTATTACAATCTTCCCCACTAAAAAGAAGTTTCTTCCTCGAAACTAACAAAAACATAATAACAGAAGGGAAAACAAGGTTATATCAGTTGAACAAAAGGAGAGTGCTTAACTCGCATCACAATCTTGGTTTAAAAATTTTCACCACTTCAAGCGTGATAAGAAATCGAAATCGAGGTCAAAATTTATTTCAAGGTGAGTTGGGCTCAGTTACCCAAAGTTTAAAAATATTTGAATTAATAAAATCGTAAGTTAAAAATTATTCGATAAAGTAATGACAATAAATAATATTTGTAAACTAACTCGAGTGGGAGAGTGCCCAAATATTTTTAAAAAGCAACAGTAAAACATTTTGATTAAGGAATTCGACAATATGTTGTTTTAAGACTAACAAAAATTTGAGAAATCAATTTTTTTTTCTCGTTAGTAAATAAAAATCGAACCAGTCGTTAGACGCTTCCCACAGAAATTTCAGAAATCCACCGACAATATATTGAAAACTTGAACATACAAAATTATTTAGAAACTTTTAAACTGTTTTATATAATAATCTTATAGAAATCAAAATGTTTGCATTTATGAAGGTTCAATAAAATTTTGATTGTTCGAAAATCAAAATTTAAGACAATTTCGAAACATTTTAAAATAAATTATTAAAGCATTTGAAATAGGACTAAATATATGTTATCAACCAAAAATAAAACAAAAACGTAGTACAAAGTTTTGAAATTTATAACCCAAAATGTTAAAATTTCACAATAACCCAAAATTTTAAATTAGTCAAACTTTTCATAGCATAGGTTCGGGGAAAATGAATAAATGGATAAACAGAGTCAAAGTCAACGACAAATAAAAACAAAAGTTTTAAAAACACGATAAAGAAGTCCAAAGGGATTAGCATCAAAAGAGGTAACAGGTCTAAGAGAAGTTAATGGGAGGGCAAAATTGAGAGTCCAATAGAGCTCTCAAGGATTAGAAAATAGTTTAACTATCTCGAGATTCCTAGCACGACTCCACCAAACACGGGTTCCTAATTACCATCAAATAATACTAAGTCCAATATTAGGCACGAGGGTACTACTCAGTCACAATCTCCAAAAATGTCTTACGTGATTATCCAATCGTTCAAACGACACGATACTAATCAACAATTGTTTTACAATCTAATCTCATCAATTAAAATTTCAACGGTCAACAAAACACACCCAAACTCGCAATCAATAAGGTTCCCAAATCCAAAGCTCAAAAGGTTGAACTCGAGGTATACTTCAAATTTCCCGAGTAAGGGACACTAAGAAGATCCACCAATTTAACAACGTTCGGATACAGGATCCTTTAAAAAAATGATTTCACCAACATGTATAAAACATCACAAATAGACAAGGCTTGGGGAAGTACCATGAATTCTCAAACGTGCTCAATCCTATAGGTAATGTATATACTCACGTCTTCAATACGTCATTCGACTAGTGTTTCTAGAAGTCCATCAAATTTCAAATCACAACGATGCAACCACAATATATTTAATATCTCAACAAAGCCACGATCTCGTTGGTGTATGGTTCTACATAGAAAGTCCCAATAAGATGATCTGTATTACAGTATTCCTCAAAACAACACAGTAAGCCCAAATTATGATTGTGCAAGATATTTCTCTTCTTCAAGGTCAAGAATAATTCATCCAAGTTAGATCACTCAACTCCAAAGTTCATAGGTTACAACCTTGAACAACGATCAACGATCTAATCCTTAAGAAATACGGGTAATTTATGTCAACCAAAATTTCTAACGACATTAATGAAAACCTTTAATAGTACCACAGCACTCAGGCTAACACTTTAAACAATAATCTATGATTCCAAATAGTCGCGATGCATCCATCAAATAAGCATTAGGTATTATTGTCAGTTACACTTAGTTCGGTTCTAGGTTAGGTACTAGGTATCCATCAAATATGACACACTCTTACTACTCCAAAACATATTCAACTCTAAGTACTCCATAATAATCAATGTAACATATAACCCAAGGTATAGAGTCTAAAGTATCAACCTAATTCCGTTAATCTAAATAATACCATTCAAATCAATCCTCAAAAACTTCTTACTTGCTTAGAAAATAGGGTAGACTCATAATCCTAAAATCTGGTAACAAAGATTAACCAAACCACAACATCTATAACTTTCCACGGGGTTCACTGGAACGGAATTCCGTCAACCAAGAATCTCAAGAGGAAAGATGGTAAAGTAGGAGAATTAATCAAAGATTTACCTCAAGAATGAAGATGAGAATTAATAAGAGATGAATTGGAAAAGGCAGATGCATGCAGGAAGAAAAGAATCAATGATTCTAGATGATAAAGACCTAAAACGAGAAAGGAAAGTTTGGACCTCTAAGGTTCACGGGGGAACTAAAAGGATTACTTCATCTTCTTGTAGAGGAACGAGCACGCAAGTCTTGGGTCGCTTGATGTGGATCTACTGCAACATCATGGAACAGGAATCTACTCTTGATCATCTAACCTGTAGCTTGAGCAAACTGAATTTGAGCTGAAAGGTCACCATCGGCATCTTTCTTGGAGCACCAAGTTGTCCACTCGAATCGGCAGACGTTGAGAATTCTAAGCAGGTCTTGTCCCGATCTAGAGCAGTATCACGTCAGCATCTTGGTCATTCATCTTCTTCCAGACAAAAGCAGCATATATTCAATGCTAATCATTGAGTTACAGGAACATATAAACCTAATAGTTAAGTCCTTAATTTAATTTCCACCCATCTCTCACTAATATTCTTTTAATGTTCAAATCATTTACTGGTATTTTTCCTAGAATAAGGTGTAAGCGTCGGGAGCAACAATGCTCTGATGCCAACTGTAATCCCCTAGAAAATCTAACGCAATACAGTGGCGGAAACACTGTAGAGTTCGGATTAAAACACAATGAAAAACTATATCTTATTGAAAGAAATGGTAAGTCAGTACAAAGGCCTCTTTTTACAAAAGGGCTAAAAAGAAAAATCTCCAAACGGGTATACAAATCCATAAATTACATGAATAAAGAAAGAGTAGGATCCACGCTACTCGCTAACTCACACGCAAAACCCAGCAGCAAATACCTGTCACGTTATAAACATAACAGCCACATCAGTGGGGAGTAACTCGGACGTTCTCCCAGCCAAATTATATCATATGGAAAATAATAGTATTACAATATCAAAATAATTAAAAAGGAAAACATTAAATGATATAATAAAAATAACCTTTCGGAGAAAATTTAAAATATTGGGACAATGAACTCAGAACAGGTTTTCCGAAGAAAACTTCAAATATTAACCAACCTGCAAACCAAAATGTATAGATAATAATAAAAATATTCAAAATGGTGTTATGGATAAGATTAGTGATAACGGATAGACTTTCACCATGAGAATACTAAAAACTAGCTTCGAGAACTTAGTTCAAACAAATCAAACTTCGATCTCTAACTAGGCTACTCAACCATAATAGGTCGGCGACTTATAAATGCGTGACCCTAGTTTAAGACAATCCACACTCCTCTTGTGATAACCTGTCACCCAGTTCAACTTATGACGACGACTTACTGCAAGGCCTAAGCTTAAGGTCAAAATGTACACAACTCCCGGGATACTTGTCACCCGGTTCAAAAACTAATGTACCTATTCCTGATACACTAGCCTTATAGTTGATGGCAAAAACTTAAACCCTAGGATATATTACTTTGACCTCACACTTGTCCTTATTCCATAACTCCAAACAAGCCATTTATCGATATAAAAAATAAATAATCATCATAAATAATATGAAAATAAAAGAAACAAACATTTTATATGAAAGGGAAACTTTCTATGAATAGAAACTTACTCATTTTTGAAACTTACTTAAAATAGAAATATTGTTATAGAAAATACGTAAGTGATTGAAATAAGTGAAATGTATAAAAATAGCATTTCTAACAAAATTAACATTTTATTAATATCGTCGTTATCGTAACTTTAATATATTTCTAAATTCGTTACTCAAAAGATAAATAAAATAAAATTAGTCAATGTATAGTATTTTATAAATAATTAGGAAATCGAGTTAAAACTATAAATTTTAGAAAAGAGATGTTTTAAGAAAAATGATATCAAAATTAATTGAGTCGACGAGTTTTATAAATGAAATGAGATTTAAAAAGATTTCAAATTAATTTAATCAAATAGCTTTTTTAATATATAATACGGATTTTAATAAAAATAGTCAATCAGAAACAAATAGGAAATTGTTATGAAAATAGTCTAGACTAAAAATATATTTAAAACTAAATCGACTATTTTCTCATTTATTAGTATAAATCGTAAAACGAAAATTAATTTATTAAACAAGTATACAAATCTCGATTATAATAAAAAAAATACTAATTTTGAGTTAAAATTATAAATTAACGAAATATGAAAAAATATGAAATCGTTATTACTTAGTTACTAGTATCACGATAACCAACAAAATATTATAACGATCATAAATAATAAAATTACAAACGATTTATAAAATGATATCGAAAACTTGTAAAATATTTATAAGGTACACAATTTCAAATAATATTTGTAGCAAATAATAAATAGCTAAAATTAGAAAACCAAAGTTAAAATATTTATTACATACTACTACTCAAACATACGATATAAAATCGAGTAACGTCCTAAAGTTACCTCGGGTCGAAAATCAAAATGATCATGTACATGTCCTCGTCCAAGTCCTCCTCACGAAATCCTACGGAAACAGATAACCATATGGTATGAGAACCATAGGACGAGTAGAACAAAGAGGAGGAACGAAAAGAATATGGTGAGAACGGAGTATGAAGAATAGAGGAACGATGGAGAATACAGACTAGAAAACAGAAACAGTCATGAACACCTTAACTATATATGAACAGCAACAGTAGTAAACGTGCACTAGAACGAAGAAGACCACGATGCATACATCGGTATAACGAGCAGCAGGAAAAATGAGGGGAAGAAACAAAGGAGGAGAAAGAGGGAAATCGGACAGCAGCAACAACAACGCAACTGTAGAAACCGAAACCGAAAAAGAAGAACAAGAATGAAGAAAATAGACAGCAACAGAAGACAACCAAACAAACAGAATAGAAGAGGAAGAAGAAGAAGCAAGAAGGTCATGACCAACAGTAACGTAATGAAGCAATAGCGACAGCACCAACGAACCACAATAATAAAATGATGATAGCAAAGACGGGATGCGCAAATAGAGCAACGAGAGAATAATACAAGAGAAGAAGAAAAACGGAGAAGAAAGAACCGAGGAATAGCGAACGAGAAACGATATCGAAAACGAGCAATAGTGACAACGTGAACAGTACCAACGCGAACACGACAGGCAGCAACAAACGATGACAGTAAACATAGAAGGAAGAAGAAGGAATAGAAGACAGACAGAGAGCAGCGGTAGCACAAGGAGAGAAACAACAACATAACCGTAGCACAACCACAAAAATGAAAGATAGAGGACGAATCGATAGAAGTCGGAAAGTAAACAACAACACAACAAGCGACAAATGACAAATGACAGCAGCATCAAAACACAACCTTCACTAGCGGGTGGTGATGGTGGCAGAACAGTGGCAACAGAGGAGGGAGTCGCGAGAGGGACAGAAGAAAGTGGTGGTGATGGATAAGGTGGAGTAGAAAAATGAAGCGGTGGAGGCAAATGAAACAAAAGGCAGAGGGAGTGAATGTTAGTAAGGTGGGGTTGGACGTTGAATCAAGGAAAGGGGAATGGATGAGTGGAGGAGTGGTGGAATGTAGGCAAAAGGGAATGTACACGTAAATAAAGGGGTCAAATTCAATTCTCACAAAAAAAAGTGTACGGATTCCGAGAACAAGGATACGTTGTATACGGATTGATTAATTCAATCGGGTAGGAGACTAATTCCGTAACGATAAGTTGACTGACCCACAAATCGGATTTAAAAACGAGTTAATAAAATTAATTAATAATCGGGTCGTCTAATAAAATGAGTAAATGAAGTATTGAGATGAAAACAAAGCTTAAAGAAATAATTAATTAGACGATTGAAATAGTATTTCCCGATAAAGATTAAATCTTAGATAAAGTGAATTAAATTGATTTCTCGAGGAAGAAAATAGGTCTTTTGACGAAACTTAAAATAAATGAGCTTTGAGCCAAAAAATAGGAAATTCTAGCTTAAATATAAATAAATAAAAAGAATTTAGAATTTAAATCGTCGAAGTAGACTTTCGATAAGAATTAAATTAAATGTATGAAATTAATTGAAACGGAAATAAAAATATGTTTGAAATATATAAGAAGAATTTCCAAGACAAATAGAATTTTAGAAGTTTGAGATGATTAAATAATAAATTTGTTATATAATAAATTTTAAGAATTACGAGTTAAATCGTAAAAATAAAAATACGAACATAATTTTAATTTAATTTAATTCATAAAATCAGGGGTGTTACAAATCATTTTTGTTTAGACATCAACCAAAAATCTTTGAGTCCTAAAAAGAGCATAAACCTAAGAAGAATTATCGCACATCAAAAAATTGTGACGGGGTGATGAAAATCTATAACCTAAATAAGAGAAATCATTCGTTTTTAGATATTAACCAAATAAATTTTGAGTCTTATAACAACTCTTAAGCTATAAATTGAAGTTGAATTATCTCACATCGAGAAATTATAATATGGTGATAAAATACTACTCCCTCTGGTTTTTAATTTTTGTCCCATTGTGTTTAGCACACAAATTAAGAAAATTTGATAAATTATTGATAAAGAGATAATTGATGATGAAATTTGGTGACTATACTACACCAATGAGTCATTAAAGTGAAGGAAATATAATGTTAGTTAAATCAATTCAATGACATAATGAATAAATAATAGAAAAGTATAAGGATAATATGGTAACATATACATGACAAATAAGGAAAGTTAAGAAGTGCGGCAAAAAATAAAAATTTGTCAAATAAGGAATACAGGGCAAAAATAAAAAAACGGAGGGAGTATTATATAAATAAAAGTAACAATTCGTCTTTAGATATCAACCAAAAAAAATTTTAGTCCTACAAATAGTTCTTAAGACTATAAATTTATGTAGAATTATCCCACATCGAAAAATTATGATGACATGATGAAATTCTATATTATAAATAAGAGAAATTATTCGTTTTAGATATCAACCAATAATCTTTTGAGTCTTATAACAACTTATAAGGCTATAAATTGAAGTAAAATTATCCCACATCGAGAAATTATAATAAGGTAATGAAATTCTATTAAAATAAAAGTAATCTTTCGTCTTTAGATATCAACAAAAAAAACTTTTGAGTCCTAAAAAGAATTCTTAAGATAATAATCTTAAGTACAAATATCTCACATCGAAAAATTATAATGAATGGATGGAATTCTATTAAATAATTAATTGTAAACATTCATCTTTAGATATAAACATGAAATCTTTTGAGTCCTAAGAAAAGTTTTTAAGACTACTGTAAACTTGAGTAAAATTATCTCACATCGAAAAATTATAATGATCGAGGTGATTAAATTATATATCATAAATAAGAGAAATCATTCGTTTTAGATATTAAGAAAAAAAAATATTATAAGTCCTATAACAGTTCTTAAGGATATAAATTTTAGTAGACATATTCCACATCGAAAAATTATAATAAGTTGATAGAATTCTATTATGTAATTAAGAGTAATCATTCGTCTTAAGATATCAATTTTTTTTTGAAGGGAATATCAATTTCATTAACAACAAATTATACGACATCTACAAACGATATCAAATTGAACTGAATACAAATTTACAAATAATAAATAAAGAACATCCTTGAGATAGAGATCGCTATTAGAATAATACGCTTCTGCATAACCTCCTATATATCATTGTTGATTGACACAGTCTTTCCCGAAGTAATCTATGATATGATGATATAGTCTTCAAAAGGATGAACTTTCTCTATTATGTCAAATAGTAGACCGAGATCTGACCTCAATTGTATCACCATACGTAGAAATTTCATTACTGACCTCAACTTGAAATCTTTTGAATTCTAAAAAGAATTTTTAAGACTATAAATTAAAGTGGAATTATCTCACATCAAAATATTATGCTGACTTAATGAAATCTATATCATAAATAAGAGAAATCATTCGTTTTTAGATATTAACCAGAAAAACTTTTGAGTCTTAAGGCCATAAATATAAGTAAAATTATCCCAAATCGAGAAATTATAATAATAAGGTGATGAAATTTTATTAATAAATAAAAGTAATCATTCGTATTTAGATATCAATTAGAATTTTTTTATAGAGATATATGTACCATTGAGTTACATCTAACTACCTAAGCATATATTTACCAACTATATATACCCTCATACATCCCTATTGTAAATCACTTTTGATGAATATACTGAATCTATTACACTAATTTACATGGTATCAGAACTTTAGACTTTATTCTCAAAAAAACAATTCCTTCATCTTTTCCGCATATTACAATCTTCATCATACATTGAACATAATTTATTTTCTTTCATCAACACTCAAAATGACGTCTTTGTACGATTATTATGACGATCCCTTATATCTTTCCTCTTCCGATCAACCTTCTTCTCAACTTGTGCAAGTTTGTTTCGATGGTCATGACTTCCTCGGATGAAAGCAGGACATTCTTATGGCTCTTGCCGCCAAGAACAAAGATGGATTTCTTGATGGGTCTTGCGCAGAAGCTGATAAAAAGTATCACCAGCGGGTGCGTTGTGATCTGTTGGTGATGAAATGGGTCTTGAATTCCCTCGATTAGTCCATTAGAGACAATATGAACGCAAAGGTTTTGTGGGAAGAGCTCATTTAGAGATACAGTGTCGCTATCGCCATAAAAGTCTACCAAATCTAGAAAGATCTCGATGCAATTCGACCGCATAATCTACCTTTGGTCGAGTATTATGGGAAAATGAAAAATCTATGGGAAACATTAGATAGCCTTAATCTGATTCCTCAATGTTCTTGTGGGAAAATTGCGGTTTGTACTTGTTCTATCCTAAAGAAAATGGTCGAACGAGAAGAACACAAGAAATTGATTCAATTTCTCATTGGGTTACATGTGGGATATGAGAATGTAAGGACTCAAATATTGTCCATGGAGCCACTGCCCTTTATCAACAAAGCTCTTAGTCTTTTGCAGAAAATCGAGAGGTAGAAGCAAGTCTCAGAACAAGAAACACTACCACAAAATTAGTCATAGACATAGGTTAAATAAAACCCACATCTATTTTTAACAGACATAGGTTATTTAAAAGACATGTATATAGAAGAGAATATACATAGGTGAAAATTAAAACCCATGTCTATAAATTATAGACATAGGTCAAACTAAAACCTATGTCTATAATATATGAATAGAAATAAGGCATATAAAAAAACCTATATTGAAATAAACTCAAAAGGCAAAAGAAATGAACCCATTATTATTAAAAAAATATCGTGGACTCCCTCATCCATACGATTATACCGTGCACATTTATATCAAATTGAATCATCCACAAAAAACCATGTAGTAAAACTTTAATATCGATTTCCCGTGAGTTGCCATTTTCGTGTTTTTCTTTTTTTCCTTTTTTTTCCCTTCTCTTAAAAGCTTCAGAAGAAGAGAGAGAAGAAGAAGAAGAAGAAAATGGTGATGGAAGACAGCGACAACAGTTCTTATAGTCAACTGGCGGCGACGGTGGAGTCAACGTCGTCCACGGCCGCGTCCACGGCGTCGCAAAACGCGAGGCAGCAGCGGCAAAAGCTTGAAGTATACAACGAAGTGCTTCGAAAGTTGAAGGAATTGAACATTCCAAAAGCTTTGGTTCCTGGTTTTGATGATGAACTTTGGGCTCATTTTCACCGTCTTCCTGCTCGGTAATTTTGATAATTACTGCGAATTTCTTTTGTAATTTTGATGTTACTGTGATAATACCAGCAATCGAAGGATGCTAATTTGATTTTATTAACCTATGTATGTTTAGTTTATTTCCATTTCTTTCTTCTTTAATCATCTAGATCGCACACCATTTCAAATCGAAAAAATTGGATCAGAGAAGATGAACGACAACGATGTATCGAAGCAGATCGAACAGATGGTCTGATTCATCCGTAAAAAAGCCGAAGAAAAGCCAATGAGATTTCAGTTTCTCCTGAAGAAGTACTGATTTCTCACCTTGAATTTCAGTTTCCTTTAATGATTGTAATCCGATTGATTGATTATAATCGTGATTTTTGCATAAATGTAGGAGTTCAACATTTTCAAATTGTAGTTAGTTGAAACGGAGAAGAAAAAGATCACACAAGAGTATGAGCGTAAGGAGAAGCAAGTTCAAGTCAAAAAAAAAAGTTGCAAGTCAAAAGGCAACTTCAAATTATTTCTGGTATAAATAATTTAGTCTTAGTCTCAGTATCGCATAAACTCTTCGTCTCACTCGTTCTCCATCATTTTTGCTCACCGTTGTCCTCCATTTCTATGCTCCAACCTCCTCTGTCTCGTTTGCCCTGCGTTCGTCTTCCTGCCCTTCAACTCTCATCCTCTGTCTCACTCAATGGTATAAGCCCTAATTTCTTTTGTTTCTATTTGGTTTTTGTCACATCCTGTTTTACAAACCCCTTTGTTCCTGATTCATCATGAGGTACACTTACTCTCTCTTCTAATCATATGTTTGATACTTGCTCCAATTCTTTTAGGACTTATGATGAGAAATTCAATCTAATGTAGCAATTCATCTTTATTTTTTGTCGTTTGCATCGAATTAGATTATTTGATTTGCATTCAAGTTTTAATTGTTCAGATTAGTAATGTTTTGGTTAGATTAGGTCAGACTGATTAGTACGATGCTTGCTTAATGAAAGACATCACTGAAACCAAGAATCGGGAACTTTAGTTTCAATAAATTCCAATAACCATTGTTGTGGACAGGACATAGGTCCACCCCAACGCGGCCACGGGCGAGTTTGGGTAGGCGAATGAATCTCGTGGTAAAATTGATCTCGGGTCGAAATTTAAATCGAAATCGGAGTCGCCACCGAACTTTGTGGGAGTTGGACCTGTTCGAACCCACTCTACATACACTTAGGTGTATCGTGTACAAAGCACGACCCACTTTTAATGCTAGAGTTTACGGGTTCGTCCCTTTGCATTACAACACCGAAGCCGAGTTATCGGGAATCGTGCATCAAATAACTCTCGTATGCCAACGGTTTCGGACATCCGGAAACAATAGTTTTGAGTAAGAGGTGAGGGTACGTGTTGGAAAGCCTACAAAGGACATCCAACCCCACCCGCTATTAGCGACCTTTAGTAAGATACCGTTCATTTTCGTGTACGCGCGTTAGTGGGATGATTGAATGATATGCAAACGACATTTTAACTAAGCATGTGAATTATGTGTTAAACTACATCATATAATGCATTTAAATTATCGTCGAAGTTATTTAACATGCGAGGTTCTTTTATAAAATTGAAACATCGGAAATAAAAAAAACTCGTAAACCGATACAAAGTACAAGGGCAGAAATACAACCCGGACAATACAAAACGACGAACAAAATTAGCATAATCACAATAATAACGGAAATGTAAATAGATTAGATGATTAGAGAATGATAAGATGCATGATTTCGAAAGGATAAACACGTGATGGACTTGACACGTGACGACCAAAGTCATAGAAAAATATTTGACGAGGCTTGTTATATGTACGAGGCTCACATAGTTGTGCTATGAGGGCCACTCGATCGAGTCATGAAAGGGACTCGATCGAGTGCCCTTCTTGAGGACCTCCTGCCTCCGTTTTGAAGGGTCACTCGATCGAGTGAGCAAAGACACTCGATCGAGTGCCCTCTGTACGAGCTACAACTATTTTGAAAAAGGTCGCAATTTTGTATTTTATTAATTTAAAATCGATAGCTAGCCGAGTTACGTAAAAATATCATGTAGTTTAAACTTTACTCGGTTTTCGATGCTCATAATGTGCGTTATACGGTTATGAGACCGGTATCGGAAATTTGGAAAAATGTGTTATGAAATCGTTTTTAATTTAATTAGGATGAAAATCGATTCCCTCCGCGTCACGACATTGTAACTTATCCTTACGGATTACGTGATGTTCGATTTCGCATCAACGGGTTTCGTACTAATCTCGAAAATGGCATTGGACATGTTTAACTACGTATTACCGAGATCGCGCTATGCCCTTAGGTGTTTTGGGCGGCGCTCCTCGAAAGAGTGACACCTCTGTTACAACTTGTAAAGGGATTAAACGGACTTGAAACAGAAACCTTAATTAAACGTATTTGATCCGAAAACAGTTTAAATACATATTTATATATATATATATACACGGTATTAGTCATTAATGGCGATAAAAAATCAAAAATAAAATGAAACGATAATAAAATGTTAGTGTTAGCGCGGATTTAATAATAATAACAAATAGTGTGTGTGTGTGTGTGTGTATATATATATATATTAAACGAGAGGGAGAAAGGAAGAAAAGGGAAGATGGGGTTTGATGACAACCTCAACCTACATGCTTAATTGGCCTCGGAAACAGACTCCTCTAACAGTGGTGTGTGCGCGGGAGTGACGAGGATGTAGGGGAGTTTATGATGTGTGTGTGTGGTTGTAGAGACGGTTCTTGATTTTTGGGAGGCTTTAGTCTCGGGATGTATGTAGGGTTATCTTGGGATGATGAGTAATGTGTAGTGTATTGTGGAAGGTTGCAGAATGATTGAAAGGTGGTAAAAATCTGAATTGAAAAAAAGTTGTGAATGTCGTGAATGTGAGGGAGTATTTATAGAACTCCTCACGGTTTAGGGTCACTCGATCGAGTGGCCCTAGATGCACTCAATCGAGTGACTAAAAAAAAGCATCTGCATGGGCTTTTGTAGACGCACTTGATCGAGTGGGGTTATGACACTCGATCGAGTGGCTAGGCAGGTGAGAATATATAGGAGAGGTTGGGATTTTTGTGCTTTGACTTTGACTTTGACTTTGATGGTTTATTTGGACTGTTTCTAGAAGCTTGCGAAGTCGGTTTCGACTTGGACCGGACGTAAAAAGACGGTTTTATTTCCGGTGTCGATTTTGGCTCAAATTAATCTTATTTTATTGGAAACGACTCACTAGGCCTGAATTTGAGGTTGGTTTTGTGAGATTTATACTCCACTAAGTGACCACGTTGGATACTATTGATTTCGAGTCTGTATTCGAGCATATTAAGTCATGTTTACGTCTGATCACCATCGGGTGTTTTGTCCGAAACTGCTATAGACACTTGCAGGCAAAATGCGGGTGTCTACAGAGCGCCCACTCTGACTGAGGCTTGGACAAGGTGAAAGTCAGAGTAACCACCAGTCCAATCGAGGATTACGACCTGACAGCCTTCCGATCGGGTCGTTTACAGTTCATTAGTCTTGCGTGAAGGGCTCGTCAGCCATAACAGAGGGTCATACTTGTCCTGATGATGATAGCTCCGTGGGGAATAAAGGAACTGCGCGGAGACTTGCTTCTGAAGTCTTGAGTGTACCTGTATGCTGTCACATAACAATTTGCATGTAACATTTAGGTGAAAACTAACTCACGCTGGGGAACTAGAAATTTGATTTTTTTTGAAATTTTTTAAGATTTTTGACTTTTAGGAAATTTAGGAATGCTCGGGATGACTCGGTTCATGTATTAGGTTATGAAAGGGGTCGAAGACTGAGATCGAGCCTGCGGGCCTGCGCGCGCAGGCCCGTGCGGGCTTAAATAGGCATGACAGTTGTAGAGGCTGTCAGGGTTTCCTATTATAAATACAGGACCTCTTGCTTCAACTTTCGCATCTCAATTCAAATTCTCTATTCTCTTCTCAAAAATTCTTTAGACTTTAAGAAAAAAAATCGAGTATCTGCTATGGGTATCGAACAATTGACTTCAATGCTTATGGCATGGTCCCCATAGTTTCGGGACGAGGAAAAAGTTCAGCTAACTTAGATGGGAATTTCTGCTTTATTCCCGTTGTAACGTATTAGGATCGACTCACACTTCTTGGATGCTTGTCTAACGTTTTGGGATACTACCCATCACATTTTTGCGTTCCCCCGAGGAGAGGTATGCCTTCTTCCTGAAGAAATTGCAGCAGTGGGCGGTTGGTGCCCTAATGTTCGTCCTGCCGTTCCTCCATTCTACTCTGATCCAAAGAGGAGGTTGAGGGATTTTCTTGGTTTGTCTCATGCTGAGATGGACCGAATGGTGCGGGGGAATTCCGTTTCCCTGTTGGACGTGGCCGATAAATTCATGAACACCAGGGACGTGATAATTACTGCTTCTCACAGGCGTAGGGCTTTTGTCATTTGCATGCTGCACCTATACGCCTTCGAGGGGAGGATGGAGGCAGACTCGTGCTTGGGTCAGATTTGGCTAATTGGTGTGGTTGACCTGATGGAGACTGGTCACAGCCTGGCCTAGCTATTAACAAGAGAGATCATTATGGGTCTTGATGCTAGGAGACTCGACCTGGACCATCAACTGACGCATGCGAGTCACTCGATCGAGTAGACCCGTCACTCGATCGAGTGACCTCAGTAAAGATCGTTTGCCTGTTTTTAGAGAGGCTACTCAATCGAGTCAGCCATGACACTCGATCGATTGCCTGCCAGCGAACCTCATATTCACTCACGGAAATTTGTATCTTTGCCTCGTCAGATTTGGCTATACGAATGGTTATCAATTATTAAGTCTCCCATGAATGTGCACAATTACCGTAGCAGCCAAGTTAACTCGAGGAGGCGACGTATAAGTTCGAGTCATGATATAAACCAAACTTATTGGGACGAGGAGCTTATTTTTCACGGAGGTCCTTTTATCAGGTGGACCGTCGCGTGGTTGTTCCCCTCGAAATTGACGGGACTAGCTAAAAGGGATCAGGCCCGCTACCTCGTAGTCCTATCACTTGACAGGACCGTTCACATCTACCCGGACCGCATTCTGAGGCAGTTCGGTTCGTCTCAGCGAATCCCTGAGATTGAGGCAATTATTAGCGTTTCGCTCCAATTGACGGACGCTATGTGTGATACATGGTTACAAAGGTGGTTCACCCGTGCCATGTGGACTATACCCAACCCTTGCCATTCCGCTTGAGTTTCCGAGTCATATCGGAAGTGGACTTCCGAGGAGTCGGAGGAGGCCCGTAAGGCCTTGAAGGTCGATGAGGCCTTCGAATTAGTTCGCCGGGAGACGTTGAAGGACAACAAGGGTTTCTATGATGAAGGAGAGACTCTTGCTACTCTAGTCCGATAGGAGTCGGATCTTAAGTCACAAACTAAGACTCGAACTATTGATGTCGGTGCTAGCGGCGTGCGGGGGCGGCCGAGCCCCCAGACTGACTTGGAGAAAAGGCTCGGGCCAAGACTGGCAGCCAGAGACCGATTGGGCCCGCTTGATCGGTTGCCGGAACCTGTGAGGGCTCGACTTGGGCCAATTGAGGTGATCGAGGACTCGAGTTCGAAGAAAAGAGTCCGGGCCAAGGAGGTTCCCGTGGTGATTCTGGAGCGCTCGCCTCCGCGTCGTCGCCAGTGGACGGCCAAAGAGGCCAAGGACAAGGAAAAGGGCAAGATGCCCTGAATACCGAGTCCTTAGTTTTTATCATTTAAGTATTACTATTATTTATTTACAGTGTCGCGTGCCTTTTTTTTTGAATTTTTGCAATTTGTAATTTCCCGAGTTTACGGGTTTTTAATAAATAAAGGAAGTTTATTATTTAAACCGTTCCTGTCATTTTCTTGATTGCAGTGGTTGTGCCCTTTTGAGGGGCTGCCTACGTATCCACAATTAGCGGAATCAAACCAAACGTAGTTTAGGCCTTTCATAAATTTGCAATCTTGAAATACACCAAGACTGTTGGTTCAAGACGTTTACAACAGTAGAATAAATAATTCTAGTTTATTGACTTGCTTTTCGAAAGTTCATGTAAAAAAATGATTTTGATAAACTTTGCTAATGACATTAAGAAAAAGGTTAGCGGTAGTAACACTTCAGCTGGTCTAGGTTGGTTAGGTTGACAAATTCATTCCTTTCCAGATCCGTCAGCTTCACAGCTCCGCCTGATAGAATCTTTTTTACCAGATATGACCCGGCCCAATTGTGTTTGAATTTTCCCCTCGGATCTACTGGTAATAAAGCTCGAACGGACTTGAGAACCAAATCCCCTTCCTTGATGTTTCTGGGCCTTACTCTTTTATTAAAGGCCCGTTGAATAGTTTTCTGGTAAATTTGAATATTGTCGAGAGCACGAGATCGTCGTTCGTCTAATAGAACTAGCGAGTCATACCGTGCTCGGACCCAATCAGCTTCAGGTACTTGACTCTCTAGTAAGATCCTGAGGGACGGTACTTCCAATTCCACCGACTAGACCGCTTCCATCCCATATGTCAGGTAATAGGGCGTGGCACCGGTTGCGGTGCGGATCGACATCCAGTATCCCCATAGAGCAAAAGGTATTTTATCGGGCTAATCCCAGTAATTATCAACCATCTTTTTAAGTATGGTGACAATTGTTTTATTTGTTGCCTCCACCGCTCCATTTGTTTGGGTACGGTAAGGCGAAGAGGTATGCTTTTGGATTTTATATTTGGTCAGCAGGGCCGCTGTTTCAGCTTGAAAGTGCGTCCCGTGATCGCTGATGAACTCATGCGGGATCCCGTACCGGCATATTATTTTGTTTTGGATGAACTTAGCTACATGCTTGGCATTGAGAATACGGTAAGATTCAGCTTCGACCCATTTGGTGAAATAGTCGATAGCTACCAAAATGAAGCAGTGTCCGCCGGTACCAGAGGGATTTATTTTCCCGTCGATAGCTACCCCATGTCGATAACGGCCAAGGTGACGTCATGGTAAATAGCAAGGATGAGGGCATATGTTGCACGTTAGCAAAAATTTGACGGTTATGACAGTGTTTGACATATAACTAGCAGTCGGTTTCCATATTGTTCCAGTAGTATCCGAGTCTCATGATTTTTCGGACCAACATCTAGGCACTCATATGTGGGCCACATTCACCGTCGTGCACCTCGGCCATAACTTTCTCGGCCTTTATTTTGTCGATGCATAGGAGGAGGGCCCCATGAGCCGTCTTTTTGTATAGTTGTCCATCGTCCGTTTGGAGGAACTGGGTTGCCAGCCTCCGTAGGGCTTTTTTCCTTGACTGTCGGTCCCGGGAGGATATTCCCCAGTCATCAGATATGTTAAGACAGCTTAATACCATGGCTCGGGATCAGTTATCTCAATGTCTTCGATGGCGTGGATATATGCCGGCTCAGACCGTCTTTCGACACAAATCGGCATACTGGCCAGGTGATCGGGAATATTCAGTAAAGATGCCAATTTTGAGAGTGCATCTGCAAACTGATTTTCTTCCCGAGGCAGTTATATATACTCTACCTTTTGCAATTGTTTCTCGAGAACCCTTACTTGTGCCTAGTAGGCCACGAGATTGGCGGTTCGAGTTTTCCACTTCTGGAGTGCTTGATTATTGACCAAGGATAAGTCACTGTGTACCCGGAGATTTGTAACCCCCAAATCGGCGGCGGCTTATAGCCCATGGATGCATGCTTCATACTCGGCGGCATTATTAGTAACGTCGATGTCCAATTTGATGGACACGGGAGTATGGTCCCCTTTTGGTGAGATTAAAAGAATCCCGACTCCGAACCCTCGGAAATTGGATGCCCCGTCGAAATATAAATCCTACATTTCTGTATCGGTATGGAATATATCTTCGTCTGGGAAGGACCAAGTGTCGGTGTGTCCTTATTCAGTTACGGGATTATCGGCGAGAAACTTTGCTACTACCCGGCCCTTAATAGCTTTTAACGGTACGAACTTCAGGTCGAACTCTGCTAAGATTAGAGTCCATCTAGAAATTCTGCCATTAAGGATGGCTTTTTGAAGAGGTATTTGATTGGATCCATCTTGGATAATACCTGCACCTCGTAGCTAAGCATATAGTGTCGGAGCTTCTTAGTGGCCCATACTAGAGCTAAGCACGTTTTCTCGAGCATGGTGTATTTGCATTCATACTCTACAAAATCTTTGCTGATGTAGTAAATAGCTCGTTCTTGTTATTCAACTGTCTGTTCCAGCATAGCCCCCATGACTATCTCGGTCGTTGTTAGGTATAACGACAAAGGCAAACCGGGTTGAGCTGGCATTATGACCGGCGGAGCAGATAGGGTCTCTTTGATTTTATCGAAAGCCGCTTGACATTTATTATCCCACAGTGTTCCTTCCCCATCTTTCAGTTTTTTGAAAACTGGTTCACATACCATGGTCAATTTTGAAATGAACCAGCTGATATACTGAACTTTCCAGAGAAATACCCTTATTTCTTTTTCGGTTTTAGAAGGTTTCATCTCGGTAATGGCTTTGATTTTTGCTCGATCGACCTCGATACCACGTTGGCTAACGATATGACCCGGTAATTTGCCAGATGTTACCCCGAAACTGCATTTTTGAGGGTTTAGCCTCATGTTGTATTTGCGTAATTGGGTAAAGAATTTTCTTAGGGCGGTGACGTGACCATCCCGGTTTTTGGATTTGATGATCATGTCGTCCACGTAAACTTCTACTTCTTTATTCATCATGAAGTGTAAAATGGTCGTAGCGGTCCGTTGGTACGTGGCCCCGACATTAATGAGACCGAACGACATGACGGTTTAGTAGTAGTACCCCAAGGTGTAGTGAAGGTGGTCTTACTCATATCTTCTTCTGCCATTTTGATCTGATTATATCCGGCATACCCGTCCATAAATGATAGAAGGACATGATCGGCCGTGCTATCCACCAGTATGTCGATGTGTGGAAACAAGAAATCATCTTTCAGGCTGGCTTTGTTAAGATCCCAAAAGTCCACACATACACGCACCTTACCGTCCTTTTTAGGAACCGACACTATGTTCGCAACCCACTCCGGATATTTGGACACCTGTATGAAGCAGACCTTGAACTGTTTATCGACTTCTTCTTTGACATTGAGAGACCATTCGGGCCTCATTCTACGGAGTTTTTGCTTACCGGTTTACACCCGTCTTTGATGAGTATGTGCTGTTCGGCTATTTCCCGGTCTATCCATAGCATGTCCTTGTAGGACTATGCTAAGACGTCTTTGAATTCCTGGAGGAGGCTTGTGAATTGTTTTCTCTCCTCGGGATCCAAGGATAACCCTATATTAAGCATCTAGGGCTCTAAGGTTGTTCCCACATTAACGGGCTCGGCTTCCTCGATTACCGAATTATGGGACTCCCTTTGCTCTAACTGCTCGATTAGGTGTGGAGGTAGGGGTACCTGTTGGTTGGGTTTCACAATGTCATTGCATAAAATATTTTTGAAACCAGAATTAAAAAGAGATAAGTCGTAAGTAGAACGGTTGTTATTATTGATTGAAAATTTGGAAAGCAGCTCGAAAAGAGCAACCATCCGATCATTGGTCGTCAGTGGCGAGATAGGTAAGGCACTCGAGACAGACCCCAAAGCATCAACAAGAGTAACTAAAAAGAGAGGGGTTACAGGAGGGACTCTAGCACCGGACCCCCAAGACTCGACCTCATACTCTAACTCAGACTCCGACTCGGACTCAAAGTTAGACTCAGGCATTTCTCCTTCTCCAGTGACCAGCATGTAAATTCTTCCTTGACTATCAGTTCACTTGACAGTCTTCCTCTAGGCCCTGTTCCCCGTCTCGGAGCTAACATCCGAGATCAGCTTTATTGGGTCAAACCTATTGATGCGGAGAACAAGGTTGACTAGGTCTTCCTTTGGAGTCGGGGCTATAGTGTCTTCCCCGAAAAGTAACTTGTCGACGTCCGTCCGCACCGCCCGGTGCCCCGCGCGTGCCCGCGCGGGATCGACCCAGTTTTCAACATGTGGCGGCGGCCCCCACGTGGCCCCCTCCCTACCGGGAGCCGGTCCGATCTCGCATACGGGGCGAAGTGTCGGACCTCGATTTGGATAACGATCCGGACTTGTACTAGACGGGTGCGGGCACCCGTGTTTCCGTTTGGGAATCAATCGAGACGTGGTTGTAAATGTTTAAAGGCCGATTCATTTGGTAAGGCGACCTTTTTAGTGAACTGAATTCGTTGCCGATTGGTGGAGTCGCCACCGAGTCAATTATGGGGACTCGAAAACCGTTCAAGTCAACTTTGATCCCTTGCCGGCTCAAAGTTGAGTGGTACGGGACCTAAAGATAAAGACTTGTACCCTTAAGCACTCCATGCTGGAATGAGTCTCATTGCCAATGGTTTCGGACATCCGAAAACCGTCGATTCTAAGTAAGGGGTGAGGGTACGTATTGGGAAGCCAACATCTGATAGATATCAACACCCAATCCCGCCCGCACTATAGCGGCCTCTACTAATCAATCGGTGGGCTGATTTCCTAGTTCTTTTGTTGTGGTGGAAGTACTGTAACATCCATTGTTTTAAACCCTATGCCTTTGCTATGTCGGTTGTTTTAAGGACAGATAAGTTTTATCGTCAAAATAGTAGTGTTTACATTCTTTGCATGCGATTTCACGTGACAAGCAGGCCATGAAAAGATGCACGTAGGAGAGTAGAGAGTACTAATATTATAGGTATTACCAAATTAGTTTTAATGTGATAATACGGATATTAGTCATTCTCATGGTATCCCTTACCTGGTATTCTGCTTAAGATGCATCAGTTCGATATTAGTAGAGATGCGTCGAACCTAATAAGGTGAGCACCCGGACTAGTACGAAATCCGACCATCGCTTTGTTCAGTTTTAGTTATTTTACGTTTTGAATTCCGTGTTAGGTGATTTAGCATGCGATTATAAGGTCATAAAAGCAATTAATCATACGAAAAATTGTAAATGCGAATGTAAGTAAATCACATTGTGAGGAATTGCACCCTCGGAGTATACACTTAACGGGACTCGATGCATAGATAGTCTTGAGAACGGATCTCAGAATTACTCGGGTCTATTTAGGGTGTTTTAGTATTTGTTGTTGAAGTTGGGACGTTACGTATTTTAGTGGACGTTTGTGGGCCTAGTGCCCACGTCTAGTGTTGTCGTAGTGCATAATAATAGAAAGTACAGATATGGGAAGTTTTGTTTAGATGACAACCTAGTGACGAATTGATCAACAGGCGGATCCTCCTAGCTTGTCTAGTGACTCCGGCAGAACCCCGTTACCGTTTGATCTTCCCGCGGCTTCTCCGGCAGAGCTTCGTTACTAAGGACTAGTTCTGCGGCTAATCCGACAGAACCTGGGTACTAGTTTTGAGCTAGTTGATCACAGGCACCTCGGTAGCGAGTGGAGTGCTTGAAGGTGAGGAGTAGCGTCGATGTCGCTTTTTTATCGAAACTACGATCGAGTGGATCGTTTGCCTTGGGTGTCGGAGTGCGAGCCCTTAGCGAGAGTTTTTGAGGGAGAAGAGAGAATTGAATTGTGTGTCGAATGAATGAGACGGAAGGGGGGTATTTATAGGTGTTTTCGGCCCTCGTCGCCCATATGAACACGTGGCTTGGGGCGCACCAGGTCTCAGGCGCCTGGGTTGGAGCGTGGAGAGACCCAGGCGCGTTTGGTGGGGCAGTTGGAGTTTTGAGGATACGATTTTGATACTTTCCAAAACCGAGAGGTGGGTGTTTGCTATCTTGCTTGGTCGCGAAGGCTTCCCCACGGCTTGACCTAGCGCCGTGGGTTTCGCGAGCCTCGGGTGTTTATCCCGAGGTTCGCTAGACTCGGTGTTGATTCGGTTCGAGTTTCGGGGTCGACTCAGGGTCCCGGTATCGGAATTGACTCTAATTAGTGTCTATGCGACCGTAACGACACGACTAAGGCTGCCATCATGTTAGTTTTAATTTTTCCGAGTAATTATTTGGTCCATTCTATAAGAAAATTATCTAAAACATCGCGAACCCATGTCGCGCTGCAGTCCTATCGTCATTGGGTGTTTGTTGGGCACTTCTGTAGCCACCAGGTTCAAATCTGGGTGTCTACATAGCCCCAGTGTGAGTTCAGCATTGTTGGCACAATCAGACTGGATGAGGGTGAACACATCATCCGGAATGTAGTTGGAGTCCCAGGCCAATTGGGTCACGGGGTGCACGGCATTGGGTTGGTACAGACCAACCTAGACAGCCCCAAATACCGGCGTGACGAAGTAATCAGTCAGCCGCGGGCTATAAGGGCTTAAGTGGATACCCTTAATGATGTTGCAGGTCTTTTCGATCCCTGCTCGGACAACGTTGCTCGGAGTTGTATCATAACCAAGGCCGAAGTGAGAGTCTTCGTCCTTAAGGACCTCGATAATCCTCCTAGCTGGAACATAAGGTCCGAAGGTAGCCCCTGGAAAGTACCCCAAATTTTGTAGCATCCTGTCGATGTTAGTGGTGAAGTAGGGCCTGAAGAGATACTCCTCCTCGATCATCCCCACAAAATCGAACCCTCAAAGGTCCGTGCGGCCCGTGTCATTGCATCTAGCCACAGGCATAGGGGTTGCCTCCAAGGTAATAACACTATCGTGCAGGGGCAATTTGATTTTTTGGTGGAGGGTGAAGGATACCGCTTTGACGGCGTGGATCTATGGCCTCCCTAAGAGAAGGTTGAAGGAAGAGGTGACATCAATCACCTGGAATTCCAGCTCCTTTTCTATTGGGCCCATTATGATTGTCAGTTTTATGGTCTCAGCTATCGACTTTGGGGTCCCATCAAAAGCCTGGATGGTCTGAGCAGTCAGAATGTAATCGGCCTCGGTAATGTCGAGGGCTTTGGCGGTCCTCAAGGGAAGAACATTGACCGCGGACCCGTCATCAATTAGAGTCATCGAGAGATATTTCCCACGGCAAATCACCGTGATATAGAGGGCTAGGTTATGGGACGCCTCGAACGATGGCAGATCGGCTTCAGAGAAGGTGATCTGTGGGCTTTCTTTCTCAGCTTTGCCCTTTAAGTGGGGCAGGACCGTGGTTACTATTTCAGCGGGGGTAGCCAAAGAGTCGATCTTAACTTGATAGAGGGCCCTAGTAAGTGCCTCTCAATGTTCTTGTGAGCTAACCAGGAGTTGCCATATAGAGAGGTCAACTTGGGTCTTCTTCAGTTGCTTCACGAGAGCCGTTTCAGTGGTCGGCTCTTCAGGGAAGACTTTCGCCCTTACTGGCTCAGTGACGGTTGTCGGGATGGGGGTGTCCCTAGAGCTAGTAGCTTGATAGGGATGACCAAGGTGGTCACTGGCTAAGACCTTGGACTTACCCTTTCGGATCTCCTTGGGGGTAATGGGGACAGCTTCCTCTTTGACGAGATAAACATCGTCCTCGTCGTCAAACCAGATCCCGTTCACTTGCGGGGTATATAGAGAGATAAGATGGGAACAGTCAATCATCTCCCCAGTAAAGATGGCATGGGAGCTGAAGGGATTGTCTTTGTTACTCGGCTTCTCCCCGGGCAACGGGATTTTACCACTCTCAATCAAGTCCTGGATCAAATGCTTCAGCTTCCAACATTTTTCCATATCGTCCCCATTGCCTCGGTGGTATTGGCAATAAGCTTTGATGTTATAGCTCTTGGAGCGTCGTTCGATCGGAACATCGGGAGTTGGGTTTATCGGTTGGATTAGGCCCTCGGAGGATAGCCTTTGTAAGGCATATGTATAGGTAGTACCTATGTCGGTGAATACCCAAGGACCAGATGGCTACTCGAGTCAATTCTTCAAAGCTAGTTGGGAGAGTGTTGAAGGGGATGTATACGCTGCCGTTCATGAATGTATCAATTCAGGAAAATTACTGAAGCAGCTGAATGCTACCACATTGACGCTTATCCCAAAAATTGTTAAGACTCAAAGAGTAGCACAATTTCGACAAATTGCCTGTTGCAACATTATTTATAAAGTTATATCCAAATTACTTTGCAATAGGCTGGCAGCGGTCTTACAGGAGATTATTTCGCCTACTCAGGGTGGTTTCATTAAAGGTCGACGTATACTGGAGAATATTCTTATTTGTCAAGACCTAATTAGACTATATGGTAGGAATTATTCAGGTTTCACCCTCTCTGTAGCAACATGAATTTGTCAAGCTTAATGTTTGCCGATGATCTGCTTATGTTTAGCAAAAGGGATGTTGAGTCTATTATGGTTCTTCTACGAAGTTTTGCCACCTTCTCCTCTGCCTCGGGTCTGAAAATGAGCCCCGAAAAGACAAATGTATACTTCAATGGAGCTCCAAATGATGTGAGGGCGGATATTATACAGGTTTCAGGGTGCGTGGAAGGTGTATTACCTTTCAGGTATCTTGGAGTCCCGATAAAACCGACCAAACTAAATGCTAAAGACTGCAGGCCACTTATAGACAAGGTAATGGAGAGAATCAAGGCGTTGGGCACCAAAAAATTATCGTATACTGGTCGACTTGTGCTGATTAAAGCTGTTCTGAAGACGTTGCACAATTATTGGGCATCGATTTTCATTCTACCGTCAACTGCTGTTATAAAGAAGATCGAAGCTCTATGCAGAAATTTTCTCTGGGATGGTGGGACGGAGTATAAAAGAACTCCTCCTGTATCCTGGGACAAGGCTTGCAAGGCTTTTACGGAAGGAGGAATAGGCATAAAAGATGATAAAGCGTGGAATAAAGCGGCTATGGGGAAGCTAGCATGGTGGATACATAGGAAACCGAAGAAGCTTTATACACAATGGGTCAGTCACGTTTATCTGAAAGGAAGATTTTGGCAGTCTTATATTTCACCCATTGATGTGCCATGGACTTGGAAAAAAAATCTGTAAGATCAAAGAGGAGATTAAAAATTGTCCTCAAATCTGGACACTAGACACGGTACAAGAATATTCTATAAGCAAGGCGTATGATTGTCTGAGAATGGTGGCTACAAAGGTGAATTGGTCCTATCTTCTATGGAATGAATGGACTGTTGCTAGACATAAGTTCGTAAATTGGATGTTTCAACATGGAGCAATAAGTACAAAGTCAAAATTGCTCAGGTTAGGAGTGGTACAAGAAGACGCATGCTGTCTATGTGGGACGAGCAGCGAGAATTTGGAGCACTTATTTTTTGGCTGTAGGTATAGTTCACATTTGCTGGGGCTGATTAGTGATTGGACGAAGCTACAAATACCTACAGATGGGTCGACAGCTTGGAGACTAGCAAGAAGAGGAACAAAACTAAGGAGGGGTCTGATTAATGGAGTAACAAATACGGCTATCTATCATATATGGATTCAGAGAAACAAAGCGAGAGTTGAGCAAACGGTTATGAGACCTGAAGCTGTGCTGAAAATGATCAAGGAGGAGTTTAGATTAAAGTTGAATACGTCTCGTAAAAATTTAGACTCTAGCAAAGACAAGGACTGGATAACTAGATTGATGATGTAAGGAAGGTTTATCCTTCAACACTTTTGTCACTTATTAATACAATTTTTACATTCCACCAAAAAAAAATATATAACCCCCCCTCCTCCTCTCATAATCGACACAACACAACTCTCCCCTCTCAAGAGCTCCACACAACTTGCAGCTCTATCTTTAGCGTCATACTCCATGACATTAGGAACGATCCACTCGATCGTTATCATTCTGGTTTGCATTCCACGAATCAACACTACTCTTCAGAGTTCCTACGAGTTCCTACTTGAAAGGACGAACAAGGGCACCTATGATGATCCGTCGAATTTGCCTCCACGATAGCATAGCTCTGCCGAAATCGTCGTAGGACCTAAAGGAGTTTATTCGTCCAAATCGATATCGTCACTAGATTGTCATCTAAACCAAACTTTACATATCGCATTTTAATTATGCATTTTGATATCGTCAAGTTCGACCAATATCGATACTAATTCCACGACGCGTCCACCGTTTGCACTCCAAATGGTGTACAAGTCTTACTCCTGTTTGGCTCAGTCAAGACCAATTTGTCTAAAATACGTAACATCCACAACTTCAACCCCAATTACTAAAACACCTAGAACAAATCCGAGTTGTCGTTACAAGATCCGTTCTTTCTCGTCTACACATCGTACATCGTTTAGTGTACATTCTGAGGGTGCCACTTCTAATACAACATGATATACTTATGTTTCGCACTTTATCGCTTTCGTAGGATTTACCGCTTTTATGACCATAATCGCATGCTAAATCACTTAACACGAAATCAAAACATAAACAACCAATGTTAATCAAAACGAGATGTGGTCTTGTCCCGTATTAAACTAGATGCTCACACCTCACACATGGTTCGAAGCATCTCTATTACGCGGAACCGACGCACTTTAAGCAGAATACCAGGTAAGGTATATCACAAGAATGACTAATATCTGTATTATCACGTTAAAACTGATTTGCTAATACGAATACTATCTAGTACTCTCTACTCTCCTACGTGCATCTTTACATGGCCTGCCTGTCACGTGAAATCGCATGCAAAGAATGTAAAACACTTACTTCGACGACAATTTACTTGTTCCCAAACCAACCGACTAACTAAGACACTAGGCTTAAAACAATGGTTGTTACCGCATTTGCACCACATTGGAACGAAGTTATCCGCCCACCAATTGATTAGTAGAGGCCTCTATGTGCGGGCGGGATTGGATGTTGACGTCTATCCGATGTTGTCTTCCCAATACCTACCCTCACCCCTTACTCAGAATCGACGGTTTCCGGATGTCCAAAACCTTTGGCAATAAGAGTCTTTCTAGACATAAAAGGCTTAAGGGTACAAGTCTCTATCTTTAAGTCCACATATCACTCAGCTTTGAGCCGGCTAAGGATTAAAGTTGACTTGAATGATTTCCGAGCATTCATAACTGATTGGTGGCGACTCCACAAATCGGCAAAAAATTCGGTTCACTAAAACGGTCGCTAGACCAAATGGTTCGGCCTTTAAACATTTACAACCACATCTCGTTCGATTCAGTGGAGACATAGATGCGCCCATACATATATCTAGTACAGTTCAAATCGTCAACCAAATTGAGGTCGGACACATCGCCTCGATGGTGGGAACGGACCGGCCCAGACCGCAAGAAGAGCCGTGTGGGTGGCCGCCGCGGGTGCATGGGGCAGCGGGTGGCAGCGTCCACAGTTTGGCGACTCCACTGGGGAGATGGAAACAAGTTTTCAGCGATGGTGTAACTCGAATGAGGTAGGTGAAGCGCATTTCCAAGTTATTTTGTGGTCACTACTGGTTTATCGGCCCTAAAAAGCCTACCCTAACCGATTTAGGACCAATCGACCTTCTTACGGTAAGATTCTCGGACCGGACCCGTGAGGAGACCCCCGATTGACGTTCCGGCCGTCCAAGGTGGTCACGCACTCTGTGAATATGCCAAATGATAAGCTCCGAGTGTAACAGGGAAAACGCACATCCTCACTCAGGGTGACACGTCCTAGCCAAAGCGAGGACTTTTCATTGGCAGTAGCCTACCCTAGCCTTCTCGCGTCTGCATCCTGCATGTAGAGGTGGCAATCGGGCGGGCGGGTCGGGATCAGGTCGGGTCACTGTCGAGTCGGGTTATTATCGGGTCATGACTGTCGTCGGGTCGGGTTCGGGCCAGTTTCGGGTCGCTTACGGGTCGGGTTAGTCGGGTCAACTTTTGTGTCGGGTTCGGGTCGGGTCGGTTTCGGGTCACTTCTGGGTCGGGTCATCCGGGTTTGGGTCGGGTTCGGGTCGGGTTTGGGTCATTCTCGGGTCGGGTCACTATCGGGTTCGGTCATTATCGGGTCGAGTCATGTTCGGGTCGGACTAGTTTTTGTTAGGTCTGGTCTAATGTAAACAATCAATTCATTATACGGTTTATATTTTTTTATTATTTATCATTTATTACAAGAATTTGGTTGTTTATTATCTATGTAGTATATGAATGTAACATCTGATACAAATTATTTCCAATTTTCATTGTGTTTTTTAATTGTTTTAGTAGACACAGAGTAATTTTATATTAACCATATGTAACAAAAATTAGTTGTGACTGAAGATTAAAATTGCAAATATTACGAATGATGAATTTCATAAAATATATCTTGGAGTGGAAATTGGACGGGTCAGGTTTGTCGGATCAATAATTAGCGAGTTAACTTAGGTGTGATTAATATATTTGAAAGCAATTTTTATTAAATATTTTTTTTGTTTTTTTAACGATGTCTGGTTAAGAATATCTAGAGAAAAAAACTATACGTAATATTTTAAGTTACCATTAATTTTTTATCTTCATTGGATCACATCAGGTCAGCTTTTAGGTCGGGTCAATTTTGGGTCAGGTCAGTTTTCGGGTGGAGTCGGGTCGGGTCGGGTCAGATAATTTATCGGGTCATTTCGGGTTACGGGTTGGGTCCGGGTTCGGGTCGACCTGAAGCGGGTCGTATCGGGTTACGGGTCATCATCGGGTCGGGTCGGGTCGGGTCATGTCACTACATTTTCGGGTCAATTTTTTTCGGATTTCGGGTCGGGTCAGGCTTGCCAGCTCTACCTGCATGTGTGTATATTTGATTAGTTATGTGTAGCGTGTTGTTACAACCCGAATAAGTCACTAAATCCCGGATTAAACCACGACAACATGTTCAACTATACCCAACTCCTTTTTCAAAAAAGTCATTTTCAAAAACATTTTACCGCCGTCACCCCGGCCATGTCATTTCGAAATCAAAAATTTTCAAACCAATTTTAGCACCATTACCTTGGTCCAATCTACACTTGCAATTTTCAAAATCCATTTTCAACACCGTTACGCAGGCCAAATTCACACTCACCGTTTTCAAAACCAAATTTTAGCGACGTTATGTTGGCCAAATCAAAACTCCCCATTTCAAAACATTCTAATACCGTTATTATCGCCAAAATTCCAATCAATGGAGTCAAGGTGTTTAACACGGTTAAATTTTCCATCCGCAAATCATTTTTAACATAATACCGTTACTATCACCAAAATTTCAATCAACGGAATCAAGGAATCTAACACGGTTACACTCTCCCTTTTCAAAACGCTTTTCAAACACCGCTATTATCGCCTAGACTCCAAGAATCTAGCTACATGACGCGATTAAACCTCCAGTTTAAGCGTCGTTATGATCAATATGGCCATCATGTTTTCGTAAAAAGACCTACCTCGTGTACCTCGAACTCCTAACTAATAGAAATCTCGATAACCACACAACCTAACGATTTTAACATCTTTTCCGAAACCGATTTCCCTACACCATCATTTTACAAAAAGCAATTCACGCTGTTATTATCGTCAAATTTTCAACTCGTGAACTCTTGATACCCACATGGCGAAACTTTCCATCATATCAAAATGGCATTACTCAACCATCGTAATGTCGATTTCAAAATTCTCCCTTTTGAAAACTCACGTTTCAGATCATCCATCCATTTTCAAAAACATCAAAATCCTTTGATTCCAAGCCGAGATCGAGATCAACTTCATACGTCGTACAACCATGTGCTTATCTGTCTTTGCTAATTGCTAAAATCACCTCCGTCCAAGGTTTTAAATTATAGGCCATCTCATCTCGAGAGTCTTCTCTAAATCTCACCCCAAGATTTGTGTCAAATCATCTCGCTTTAGATATCCGAGTCCATTAGGCCTCTCGCCGAAAACACCAAATGTCCAAAAGCATGTGAGTCCCAAAACTCGATAACCGCAAACACGCACGAATCAAGGCTCTCATTTCCGTGTCGCTCACCCATGAGCATTCCTCGAGTCACTCTCGAGTCTCTTTTACGTCATACGGTGGATTCATTCTCACCTCGGTCATGTCCTGCAGAGTTACTCCATAACATGTCATTGGATCCAAGCGCCATCAAAAGCATCCGCAACGATGTCAACACTGTAAGTTAATTGGTTCGCAACGTCCACGCCTCGGTAACCCGTCTGAGTTCTTCCATCTACAACATTAGCAATTGCCTCGATTTCCTAGAAAGTAGAGACACAGAAAGCGAAGCGAATACCAATTCAGTCGATTAAAACATCCGGGAGCTTACTCCAAGTGGGTCATCCGAATGTTTCGCACGATCAAACCTTCCTAACACCAATACGGAAAAAACCTCAAGGCCTTGTAAAGCCATATCCAACAAGGTAGAGGTGTCACGAAGGAATTTTACCGCGATTGACTCATCTTACACCGAGACTCTCAAAAACTTGGTCAATCAAGGGATACTATTGCCCATGGGTCCAACTCCGGACCCACCAGTTGACAAACGAAGCAAAAAATGGAGTCCTAATGCCTATTGCCTATTTCATCAGGGTAATGGACACGATACCGAGGGATGCTTTACACTAAAGCATGTGATCCAAGACATAATCGAGGAAGGAACATTTTCTCCCTAGAAACAACAAAAAACAGACTTCACCTTAAGAAACACCAAGGGAGAGATAGTAACATTAGTGGTTGTCACACGTTATTTCAAACCCTTCGAAAGTCCATCAACAGAAACAAGTTCAGAGCATCACCCAAGGGTTGCCTCCTCACAAGGTTACATAAGGATCTAAAACCAAGAAGACAGTCATGGTCCCGAGCCAGGTCAACGTCACATTAGGGTCAAGTCATAGTATTGTTATTTCCCTTCTACCATCATTATTATATTTCGAGTCTGAGGTATAGGGGGCTTGTTTCGACCCTGTAAGTCCTATTAATAAATTGTGTCTAGCTATGAAAGCGCCTATCTATCTATCTATCTATCTATCTATCTTATCTTCTTTCCACCTCGACATGCTTGATTCAAATAACAAATTATGCTTATGATTCGTCACGTTTGAACAACATGTCGTGCAATTATCGACTCCTCAAAACAACAAGGAATTACAAGAATTAAAATCACGTGTTCTCTTTTACTTATTATGTGTCTGGCACAAAAAGCCCCATAACTATCCCCTAGAACGGGCATTAATAAATCCTATGAAGAATCTACATAGTCTCTTAACTTGTGATCAAAGATGGAAGGCTGTAGACACCCGCATTTTGCCTGCACGTTTTTATAACAGTCTCCAACAAAACACCCAATGATGATCGGACGTTAACATGCATCAATACGCTTGAATATGGGCTCCGAATCAATAGTATCTGACTTGGGCATTTAGTGGAGTACAAATCTCTCAAAACCGACCCCAAATCAAGACTTAGTGGATCATTTCCAATAATATAAAGCTACTTCGCAAAACTGCCACCAGAGGAAAATCGTCTTTGTCAACTGGGTCAAACCGGATCAAAGTCGAAACCCGAAACAAATCAAAAGAACCAAATAGCGTCCAAATACAGAAATCAACCAAGTCAAACGAAATAAAATCTTTCCTCGAATAACCCGGATATCAATCGGTATTTTGAGCAACTTCCGATATGTGCGATTTCAACTGCCTAAACCCAGGTGAACTGAGCCACCTCAATATCAAGACGCTAACCTTCAGGTGCCTGAATTTTGAAATCAGGACATTTCACAAAACTTTATAAATACCCCCTTATGCACACCATTTCAAGGGTCGCATTTTTCATTTTTCGAATTCAAAACCAGAAGTGCGAGAGCACCAACCTTCCCACATACATACATAAACACACCCTAACTCTTCCTATTTACCTCGAATCGCTTCCCGTGTCTACGATAAAAGTTTGCGAGCCCGTATTCCGAAGCATTTGACATATAGGTTTAGGGTGTCCAAATCCCAATTGTAATGTCTAAACTCGTTTATCTATCGCATTATAACTATACTAGCGTTTCATTATTACATACTAGCATTTACTTTTCGTACCTAACATCTAACTACTAACTTTACGACATTAAAATACTCGTTCTTTTACGTATCGAGTACTAAGGATGACGAAATAAGGAATCCCGAACACAAGAGTACCGCACTCACGTCGCCGGTCGCTTATCTCGTCACCCCGCGTATTTGGTTGTTTAAGGCGAGCAAACCCCTAAAACGCTTTACGCCTTTGTTATTAATGTCGTGTATATTATATAATAACACAATTTTCAAAAACACAATTCGAGCAGAAGTCTGATGACGCTAAATCGGGCATTGTAGGCCTTAATGGTACAACTACGATGCCTAACTGCAAAGGAACTAATGTTTACGATGACGAGTCGTTATGGATTTCAAGCGAATATCCGATGATGCCATTTGAACGTCGTAGGCCTAATGGCCAAACGACGACGTCAATAGTGCAAAGGATTTAACATTCGCCGTGACGAATCAATCCTTTCAATCGAACGCATTCAATAATCGAATCTGCCCAAAGTCCGCATAACAACCAGACAGGACGCACGGGGGGTGGTGCCTCACGTTTGAGATGCGCCACTGCAGGTGCCTAATGGTCAGGACGCCACAGAGCATGCGTCTAATGATGCGTGTGATTTATATATGATTATTCCGTCTTTTACACACGCATTTCTATGCATATCGAGTAGCATTGTCCACAATTTCCCCCCAAAATTGATACTTTGCGGTCGTGTTGCATCTAATGTAGGGCATGAACTCCTGGACGCATAAACAAGGCAAAACGCATGCTTAAAGATGAAATCTTATGCAAAATAATAAAAGAGAATGATCATTTTCAAATGGGTCAAATCAAAATGTAAATATCTTGTGTTCTACAACTCCAATTGAGCTGATTGAAATTGCTTTGGAAATCACTTTCTTTTAGCTTTCCAACGGTATATCGTAAGCCTGATTTGAACAAGTAACGAAGAAATATCAAGCATTTCAAGTTTAGCGCGCATCTGAGATGCAGTGTCAAAACAGCCGATCGCCTATTTCTTTAGTCGATCGACCATAACTGACACGGGACGTAGATCAACCATATAAGACTCTTTCCAAATCTAATCTTAGGGTTATTGATAAGTGTAGTTTGTAGTGCCTAATTTGTTGTGTTTTGGTCCCATTTTCCTTGTGGAACCGCTCCTTGGGAGCGGTTTATGGGTTACTTATGCTTCCTTTTGTTCGTTTTAGGTTCCCGAGATCATTCATGAAGAGTTGGAGCGATTCCGACTCAATACATACACTTTTCGGAGCCAACGAAGCGAAGGAACGATCACTCGATGCCTTGGTTTCGACCCCGAGACCTTAGGACCCAATCCCGAGCCTCCGAGACCCGATCCCGAGTCCCGAGAATCGATAAGAAACCCATGAGAAGCAAGGAGGGACCAAAAGGAGCTTATTGGAGGCCTACAAGACTCATCCCCGACGGGAAGGACCTCATCCCGTCCGGGATGAGGCGCACAAAAGACACACCTTCTGTTTTGGGTCCATCCCGACAGGGACCACCTCATCCCGACCGGGACCAACTCATCCCGACCGGGACGAGCCCAGTTCAGACCCGCGCTTCATTGTTTCTTCTTCTTTCCTCTTGTAACCCTATATATACCCTTCCTCTTGTATTCTTATGTAATGTTAGACATTACCCACAAACCCTAGCCTCGTTTAGCATAGATTAGCATAGATTAGTGTAGATTAGTCCTTAGTTAATCTTTAATCCTAGTTTAACTCTTGTAATTTGGGAATTCTCACCAAGATTGACAACCTTGGTTGATGTATTTGGGTTTTCTTCCATTTATGCAAGATTTCTTCTTTTCATCTTCTCTAGTATGGTATAATCTTCTTTTCCCTTCTTTTTATCTTGTTTATTCATCCAAGTTTTAATCTTTGTTCATTGTTTTGTTCATAGTTCATTGTTTACTAGTTTCATTATGCAAGTTTTGTTGTTTGAGTTGATTCATCTTGTTCTTGTTGGTTTTAGCATTAGATATGTTTGAGTAGATTCTTGCTAGGGTTATTAGGGTGATTGGTTGTGATTGTGGATGATTAGGGTGAGATGGGTGGTATTAGATGTTGTTTTTGTTGTTTCCAATTTACCTTGCACTCCACATGTTCGATGAATTGCTTGTGAGACTAGAGACGATCAATCCTTGTTTTTCTTGCATATTCTCTTGTATGTGTGTGTTTGGTTGATTGGTTTGGTTTCCTTATTAGTAGCGAGAGCCCGGTGAGGACGACCCCTAGGCCGATTACGTAGCGAGAGCCCGATCGGCTTTGCCTAGGCTACGTAAGCACGCTAGTAACCCCGTTTTTCCCCTTTTTGTCTTCGTTGCACCCATGAACCCGACCTAACCCTAGTTTCTTCCTTATTGTCATCTTTGCTTCCCTTAGTCACTAGTTAGTTGTTTTGCCTTCCTTTTCCGCGTTTTAGACTAGTCATTAGCCTATCGCTTAGATTAGCTTGCCTTGAACCGAGTCTTTGACCGTAGCACACCCTAGTCCGACACCCCGTCCCTGTGGATTCGACCCGACTTGCCCTAGCTACCCAGTTAGGTTAGTTGGGTATTATTTGGTGGCGGGATCCACGGCAAATCCCTCCCATCAGTTATGAGGACTATAATTTTTTTTATTTAAGAAAGCTATTAGATTTGTTTCTCCCCTTTTTTTCTTTTCTTTTCTTTTCTTCTCTTTTCTTTTCTTCTCCTTTCGTCCTTCCTCTTCTCTTTTTACTCTTTAACTTTTAGGTTATAATTTTCTTAGTTACAAACATAGTTTTACGTTATATCTCCCTTAGATCTTGAATCTTTTGCTACTCTTCCTTAAACTTGGTAATCTAATTCTCTCTTTGTTTTTCTTTAATCCATTTATTCTAAAATCTTTATTTCTTAATCTTATTAATTCGTTCATTCTTATTTCTCTTTAGATCTATTAGTTATGCTTAATGTAGTTATCATCTTTATTATTGTTATCGTAAATTTCTCCATGAGTAGATAACTTCCCTCGCTAGGATTTAGTGTAATCCTCTAGAAATTCTAACGCGGTATAGTGGCGGAAACACTGTAGAGTCGGGATTGAAACACACTGTAACTATGTCTTAGTAAATTAAAATGGTGAAGTTAAACAATAGGCCATAAATAAATATGGCCAAAATTTAAAACAATTCATAAACGGGTTTAACATTCCATAAGACATAGTTATTAAAATAAACAAGCAGGATTCAAGACTGCTCGTTAGCCCACACCCACCGGAAAACACGTATACCTGCCAAGTTAAAACATAACAGCCACAATCAGTGGGGAGCAACGTCAACGTTCTCCCAGCCGTATAACATGATTTTGAAACTGTAATTACTATTATAGAAAAATATTAAAATGGATAGCATTTAAACATCATAATAAAAATAAGCTTTCAGTGAAAAACATTACATATTGATACAATAAAAGTAAAAGTAAGTTTTCCGGAGAAAACATAAAACATTTGCCAACCTACAAGCAAATTATATCGATAATAATAAAAATACTCAAAATGGCGTTATGTATAGGATTAGTGTAGACGACTAGATTTTCACTAGGAGAATACTAAAAACTAACTTCAAGAACTCAGTTCAAACAAGTCAAACTTCGATCTCTAACTAGGCTACTCAACCATAATAGGACGGCGACTTATAAATGTGTGACCCTAGTTTAAGACTATGCACACCCCTCCTGGGATTACTTGTCACACAGTTCAACTTATGACGACGACTTTGTAATCCCCTATAAATTCTAACGCAATACAGTGGCGGAAACACTGTAGATTTGGGGTAAAATACACTGATGTTCTAAATTTTACAAAAAGAACGGTCAGTCAATACAAATGCCACTTTCACAAAAGGGCTAAAATAAAAATTCTCCAAATGGGTTTAACAATCCAAAAAAAATATAAATGAAGTAGAGTAGGATCCATGCTACTCGCTAGCTCACACCCAAACCCAGCAGCAAATAACCTGTCATGTTATAAACATAACAGCCACAATTCAGTGGGGAGTAACGACGACGTTCCCCCAGCCATATTACATGACATTAAGGAATAATTACTATTATATCAAAATAGTTGAAAACGAAAAACATTTTAAAACGATATAGTAAAATAATTCAAAATGATTTCCAACCCGTAAGTCAATATCAACCAATAATAATAACGGCGTTATGGATATGAATCTGTGCAACAGAATAGACTTTCACTAGGAGAATACTAAAAACTAGATTCGAGAACTTAGTTTAAACAAATCAAACTTCGATCTCTAATCTAGGCAACTCAACCATAATAGGACGGCGACTTATCAATGCGAGGTCCTAGCTTAAGTAAATATGCACACCCCTCCTGGAACACCAAGTGTGTCCAGTTCAACCCGACGGCGTCTTACATGCGAGGTAAGAGCTTAAGGTCAAAATGAATATACAATTCTGGACAAGAACATGCCCAGTTCAACAACCAATGCATCCCGCTCGGATACACTAGCCTTATAGCTGATGGCAAAACGTATACTCCAGACTGTATTACTCTACCCGTACACTTTCCTTATTCTATAACTCCAAAACAAAGCCATTATCGAAATTCAATAGGATTATAATTCGTTCTTAAAAGAGAAAACTTAAAAAAAAATAGAAACTTTCTTAAAATAATTACTTTCCAAAAGTAGGTACTATTATAAATAAAAATAGATTAAAATAGGAGTTATATAAAATAGTTAATATTAGGCCTCGAGAAGTAAACATTATATTTATTATATAAATGTTTAATTAATGATTAAAAGTCAACTAAAGTTAAAATAACAATTATTTATAAAAAGATTGAAGTTTAAGTAATTAAAAGTATTTAACTAACAAATTGACAGATTTTTCAGAATTGCACTGTCTTACTATAAAATTCGTAATTAAATCATTAAAAATCAAAACAACGTAAGATCAGTGAGGTTGAAAACTTTAGAAACTTAGTTACAACTTTTATTTCTGGGAAAAATACAAATTCTAAATAAAACATGAGTTTTTATTCGTATATTTAAAACCTGACAGAATTAGACACCTGATTGTATTTCTTTAATAAAACCCGTTTAAGAATTGATTTTAAATAAAATCCAATTGGAAACATTAACTAGACTCTCCATAGTTTATGTATGTAAATTACCAAGGTTAAATAAAAAGTTTATCATATGTTTCAATTTAGATCTTATCATAACTGACAGATTCACGGATTAATTTGATACCTGTTTATAAACAATTTATTTTGACCAAACCAGTTGGAATTAGTTTACAAAATTAAAAAGGCATAAATTTGACTTAAAATAAATAGTAGTCTTTTTTCAAAAGTTTCGGAAATAATGTCTTTAAAATAAATTATTAATTCGTACAAAAAAACTATCAGATTCTGAAACATGCTGTAACTTTGTTAAAAATAATAAAACTTTCGATTTGATAACTCATACATTTAAAATCACGAAAATTATAAAATAAAATTATAAGGGGTATGTTTTAGTCTCGGCCTTATAATACTTTTTAATAATTAAAAGAAAGACTTATTCTCAAATCTCATAAAAACGATTTAAAATAACGAAACATGTGAAAACTTACGATTTTAAAGTTTTTGTTTTTAAAAACGTGACATACATATATTGTCTAACAAAAATCTAATTTCTATACATGCAACTACAACAATAACATCACATAATACCGAGTAACGTGTCAATGTTACCTTTAACCGAGATCCGAATCAATTAAATAATCGTCTTCGTCGGATCTAGCACGATAGCCTACAAAATAATTAAACATATGGTATTAAAACCACATTATAAGGGAATAGAAAGGAGAAAACGAGATGAAGAACGAATAAGAGTAATTAAATTACCCTCGAGATAGGAAAGAATTAGAGACGAATTAGGCTCGGATTGATGAACAAAAAGAGAAAGTTTAACGTGAAATAAGGGCAAAAGGAGATTTGTGTTGTGAATAAAATAGACTAGAATGAATGAGAATATAAAGAGAAATTAGGAAGCTAAAAGATAGAAATAATTGAGTTACAAGGACTCTTAACTCAACTAGAAGACGAGACGGTTGAGTTGGAAAGAACAAACACAAATCGATGTGATAAGTTTTCGATTAAAACAAATACTTTAAAATAAGTAGGATAAAAATAATATGTAGTGTTGATAAAAGAAGGTTCGTAAAATAATATAAGTGTTTACGGAGAAATCATATTAAAACGCGTTAGAAAATAATTATTTATGAAATCGCGTAGTAAAATAATTAAATAGCCATTTTTCGAAAATAAAATATTTTTGAGCAAGAAATTAATTATAAATTTAACCGAGCATTTTTAGAAAAATAAATAGTTTAAACTCGATTTTAAAACTATTGTTCATAGAAAATATGATTTTTCAAAAATAATTAAACATACTTGCGATGAAAAGAATTAAATGAGTTTTCGAATAAAAATAGAATAATTAAAATCCTCTTACAAAAATAAATAATTTTAGGCTCGATAATGAAAAAGGCCTTGAAAAGGAAAAATAAATGTAATTGACGAAATATTACAGAGTTACGATATAATCGTAACGGAACAGATAACAAAGCTAGAAAATTTGCGGGTGTTACAATCCTCCCCACTAAAAAAAAATTTCGTCCTCGAAACTGGAAAAAGGACAGAAAGGAAATCGAGATTCCAAGTACGACTCCTACGAAATTCGGGTTCCTATTTCCATCAAACAATACTAAGTCCATTAATATCAGGCACTAGGTGGTCCTGCACGGTTTACAACCTCCAGCGGCAAGGTAAGAATCCACCAAACGATTCAAAGTCGCATAATCATGCTACCATAATTCCTCAAATAGCCACAACACGACCGAACCAACTAACCAACAAGGCTCTAAAGTAATTCAAAGCTCACTAGATTGTACTCGAGAGATATTCCATGATATTCGAGTAATGAACACTAAACAAAATCCACCAATCAACAATGTTCGAACACGAAATCCTCAAAATTAATCACACCAACATGTTTTCAAACACGTCCTTGGGATAAAGTTTCTTAAAGTCCATCAAAGTTCTAATCACAAGGCTGCAACCACTATATGATTATTAATATCTCAACGAAGTCACAATCTCGTTGGTCTAAGGGTTCTTAATTGTAAATTCCATTAAGGTGGTTTGCACAAAAGTATTCCTCGAAACAAGTTTAAATCACTCAACTCAAAAGTTCATAAGTCAAAACCTTATCACACTCCACGATCTAATCCATAAAAACCAAGGTTTAGTCTATCTCAACCAAAATTACTAAAAACATTAACGAGGACCTGAAACGGTACTACAACATTCAGGCTAACGATCTGAACGAGATTCTATGACCTTAAATGTCCACGGTACATCCATTAAGTACGCATTAGGTAGGAATCCCAAAATAATATTAATTTACACTTAGCTTGGTACTAGGTATCCGTCAAATATAATCTTACCATCCAAAACTGATTCAACTCTATGTACTCCATATAATCAGGTAAACTATAACCCAAGGTAAACACTTAAGGTACAATCTTAATTTCATCGATTAACTAATACCATCATATCAATCTTCAAAAGCTCTTACCATGTTGGGAAACAGGTACAACTCACAATCCTCAATCGTAGGTAATAAGGGTTACTAATCCTCAAATATCTTTAACTTCCAACAAGGTTTACTAAGACAAGAGTCTGTCTTACCAAAGAATCTCAAGAGGGAAAGTGGTAAAGTTGGAGAATATAACGGAGATTTACCACAAGAATGGAGATGAGAATTTGTAAAAGAAGAATTGGGAAGAAGCTGAAGCTGGAAGAAAAGAAACAATGATCCTAGATTACTAAGGTCTTAAACTAGAAGAGAATCTTTGGGCCTCCAAAGTTCACAAAGAAACTCGCTGGATCTCTACATCTTCTTGTAGAGGAACGACATACTAGTCTTCGGTCGCCACATCTGGATCCAAAGTGAAGTGAAGTCGCATCTAAGTCTACTACACCATCATAGAACTTGATGTTGAGAGTGCTAAGTAGGTCTTGTCTCGATATAGAGCAGCATCAAATCCAAGTCTTGTCCACTCATCTTCTTCTTGGGCATATAAAACAAATATTCAATGCTAATCATTGAGTTACAAGAACAGGTAAGCCTAACAGTTAAGTCCTTAATTAGGTTTCTACCCATCTCTCACTAGTATTTTATTAACATTCAAATCATTTACTGGTATTTTTCCTAAAATCGAGTGTGAGCGTCGGGAGCAACGATGCTCTGATACCAACTGTAATCCCCTATAAATTCTAATGCAATACAGTGGCGGAAACACTGTAGATTTGGGATTAAAACACACTGATGTTCTAAATTTTACAAAAAGAACGGTCAGTCAATACAAGTGCCACTTTCACAAATGGGCTAAAATAAAAATTCTCCAAATGGGTTTAACAATCCAAAAAAAATATAAATGAAGTGGAGTAGGATCCATGCTACTCGCTAGCTCACACCCAAACCCAGCAGCAAATTACCTGTCATGTTATAAACATAACAGCCACAATTCAGTGGGGAGTAACGACGACGTTCTCCCAGCCATATTACATGACATTAAGGAATAAATACTATTATATCAAAATAGTTGAAAACGAAAAACATTTTAAAACGATATAGTAAAATAATTCAAAATGATTTCCAACCCGTAAGTCAATATCAACCAATAATAATAACGGCGTTATGGATATGAATCTGTGCAACAGAATAGACTTTCACAAGGAGAATACTAAAAACTAGATTCGATAACTTAGTTTAAACAAATCAAACTTCGATCTCTAATCTAGGCAACTCAACCATAATAGGACGGCGACTTATCAATGCGAGGTCCTAACTTAAGTAAATATGCACACCTCTCCTGGAACACCAAGTGTGCCCAGTTCAACCCGACGGCGTCTTACATGCGAGGTAAGAGCTTAAGGTCAAAATGAACATACACTCCTGGACAAGAACATGCCCAGTTCAACAACCAATGCATCCCGCTCAGATACACTAGCCTTATAGCTGATGGCAAAACGTATACTCTAGACTGTATTACTCTACCCGTACACTTTCCTTATTCCATAACTCCAAAACAAAGCTATTATCGAAATTCAATAGGATTATAATTCGTTCTTAAAAGAGAAAACTTTAAAAAAATAGAAACTTTCTTAAAATAATTACTTTCCAAAAGTAGGTACTATTATAAATAGAAATAGATTAAAATAGGAGTTATATAAAATAGTTAATATTAGGCCTCGAGAAGTAAACATTATATTTATTATATAAATGTTTAATTAATGATTAAAAGTCAACTAAAGTTAAAATAACAATTATTTATAAAAAGATTGAAGTTTAAGTAATTAAAAGTATTTAACTAACAAATTGACAGATTTTTCAGAATTGCACTGTCTTACTATAAACTTCGTAATTAAATCATTAAAAATCAAAACAACGTAAGATCAGTGAGGTTTAAAACTTTAGAAACTTAGTTACAACTTTTATTTCTGGGGAAAATAACATGGGTTTTTATTCGTATATTTAAAACCTGACAGAATTAGACACCTGATTGTATTTCTTAAATAAAACCCGTTTAAGAATTGATTTTAAATAAAATCCATTTGGAAACATTAACTAGACTCTCCATAGTTTATGTATGTAAATTACCAAGGTTAAATACAAAGTTTATCATATGTTTCAGTTTAGATCTTATCATAACTGACAGATTCACGGATTAATTTGATACCTGTTTATAAACAATTTATTTTGACCAAACCACTTGGAATTAGTTTACAAAATTAAATAGGCATACATTTCACTTAAAATAAATAGTAGTCTCTTTTCAAAAGTTTCGGAAATAATGTCTTTCAAATAAATTATTAATTCGTACAAAAAAACTATCAGATTCTGAAACATGCTGTAACTTTGTTAAAAATAATAAAACTTTCGATTTGATAACTCATACTTTTAAAATCACGAAAATTATAAAATAAAATTATAAGGGGTATGTTTTAGTCTCGGCCTTATAATACTTTTTAATAATTAAAAGAAAGACTTATTCTCAAATCTCATAAAAACGATTTAAAATAACGAAACATGTGAAAACTTACGATTTTAAAGTTTTTGTTTTTAAAAACGTGACATACATATATTGTCTAACAAAAATCTAATTTCTATACATGCAACTACAACAATAACATCGCATAATACCGAGTAACGTGTCAATGTTACCTTTAACCGAGATCCGAATCAATTAAATAATCGTCTTCGTCGGATCTAGCACGATAGCCTATGAAATAATTAAATATATGGTATTAAAACCACATTATAAGGGAATAGAAAGGAGAAAACGAGATGAAGAACGAATAAGAGTAATTAAATTACCCTCGAGATCGGAAAGAATTAGAGACGAATTAGGCTCGGATTGATGAACAAAAAGAGAAAGTTTAACGTGAAATAAGGGCAAAAGGAGACTTGTGCTGTGAATAAAATAGACTAGAATGAATGAGAATATAAAGAGAAATTAGGAAGCTAAAAGATAGAAATAATTGAGTTACAAGGACTCTTAACTCAACTAGAAGACGAGACGGTTGAGTTAGAAAGAACAAACACAAATCGATGTGATAAGTTTTCGATTAAAACAAATACTTTAAAATAAGTAGGATAAAAATAATATGTAGTGTTGATAAAAGAAGGTTCGTAAAATAATATAAGTGTTTACGGAGAAATCATATTAAAACGCGTTAGAAAATAATTATTTATGAAATCGCGTAGTAAAATAATTAAATAGCCATTTTTCGAAAATAAAATATTTTTGAGCAAGAAATTAATTATAAATTTAACCGAGCATTTTTAGAAAAATAAATAGTTTAAACTCGATTTTAAAACTATTGTTCAAAGAAAATATGATTTTTCAAAAATAATTAAACATACTTGCGATGAAAAGAATTAAATGAGTTTTCGAATAAAAATAGAATAATTAAAATCCTCTTACAAAAATAAATAATTTTAGGCTCGATAATGAAAAAGACCTTGAAAAGGAAAAATAAATTTAATTGACGAAATATTACAGAGTTACGATATAATCGTAACGGAACAGATAGCCAAGCTAGAAAATTTGCGGGTGTTACAATCCTCCCCACTAAAAAAAATTCGTCCTCGAAACTGGAAAAAAGGACAGAAAGGAAATCGAGATTCCAAGTACGACTCCTACAAAATTCGGGTTCCTATTTCCATCAAACAATACTAAGTCCATTAATATCAGGCACTAGGTGGTCCTACACGGTTTACAACCTCCAGCGGCAAGGTAAGAATCCACCAAACGATTCAAAGTCGCATAATCATGCTACCATAATTCCTCAAATAGCCACAACACGACCGAACCAACTAACCAACAAGGCTCTAAAGTAATTCAAAGCTCACTAGATTGTACTCGAGAGATATTCCATGATATTCGAGTAATGAACACTAAACAAAATCCACCAATCAACAATGTTCGAACACGAAATCCTCAAAATTAATCACACCAACATGTTTTCAAACACGTCCTTGGGATAAAGTTTCTTAAAGTCCATCAAAATTCTAATCACAAGGCTGCAACCACTATATGATTATTAATATCTCAACGAAGCCACAATCTCGTTGGTCTAAGGGTTCTTAATTGTAAATTCCATTAAGGTGGTTTGCACAAAAGTATTCCTCGAAACAAGTTTAAATCACTCAACTCAAAAGTTCATAAGTCAAAACCTTATCACACTCCACGATCTAATCCATAAAAACCAAGGTTTAGTCTATCTCAACCAAAATTACTAAAAACATTAACGAGGACCTGAAACGGTACTACAACATTCAGGCTAACGATCTGAACGAGATTCTATGACCTTAAATGTCCACGGTACATCCATTAAGTACGCATTAGGTAGGAATCCCAAAATAATATTAATTTACACTTAGCTTGGTACTAGGTATCCGTCAAATATAATCTTACCATCCAAAACTGATTCAACTCTATGTACTCCATATAATCAGGTAAACTATAACCCAAGGTAAACACTTAAGGTACAATCTTAATTTCATCGATTAACTAATACCATCATATCAATCTTCAAAAGCTCTTACCATGTTGGGAAACAGGTACAACTCACAATCCTCAATCGTAGGTAATAAGGGTTACTAATCCTCAAATATCTTTAACTTCCAACAAGGTTTACTAAGACAAGAGTCTGTCTTACCAAAGAATCTCAAGAGGGAAGGTGGTAAAGTTGGAGAATATAACGGAGATTTACCACAAGAATGGAGATGAGAATTTGCAAAAGAAGAATTGGGAAGAAGCTGAAGCTGGAAGAAAAGAAGCAATGATCCTAGATTACTAAGGTCTTAAACTAGAAGAGAATCTTTGGGCCTCCAAAGTTCACAAAGAAACTCGCTGGATCTCTTCATCTTCTTGTAGAAGAACGACATACTAGTCTTCGGTCGCCACATCTGGATCCAAAGTGAAGTGAAGTCGCATCTAAGTCTACTACACCATCACAGAACTTGATGTTGAGAGTGCTAAGTAGGTCTTGTCTCGATATAGAGCAGCATCAAATCCAAGTCTTGTCCACTCATCTTCTTCTTGGGCATATAAAACAAATATTCAATGCTAATCATTGAGTTACAAGAACAGGTAAGCCTAACAGTTAAGTCCTTAATTAGGTTTCTACCCATCTCTCACTAGTATTTTATTAACATTCAAATCATTTACCGGTATTTTTCCTAAAATCGAGTGTGAGCGTCGGGAGCAACGATGCTCTGATACCAACTGTAATCCCCTATAAATTCTAATGCAATACAGTGGCGGAAACACTGTAGATTTGGGATTAAAACACACTGATGTTCTAAATTTTACAAAAAGAACGGTCAGTCAATACAAGTGCCACTTTCACAAATGGGCTAAAATAAAAATTCTCCAAATGGGTTTAACAATCCAAAAAAAATATAAATGAAGTGGAGTAGGGTCCATGCTACTCGCTAGCTCACACCCAAACCCAGCAGCAAATTACCTGTCATGTTATAAACATAACAGCCACAATTCAGTGGGGAGTAACGACGACGTTCTCCCAGCCATATTACATGACATTAAGGAATAAATACTATTATATCAAAATAGTTGAAAACGAAAAACATTTTAAAACGATTTAGTAAAATAATTCAAAATGATTTCCAACCCGTAAGTCAATATCAACCAATAATAATAACGGCGTTATGGATATGAATCAGTGCAACAGAATAGACTTTCACAAGGAGAATACTAAAAACTAGATTCGAGAACTTAGTTTAAACAAATCAAACTTCGATCTCTAATCTAGGCAACTCAACCATAATAGGACGGCGACTTATCAATGCGAGGTCCTAGCTTAAGTAAATATGCACACCCCTCCTGGAACACCAAGTGTGCCCAGTTCAACCCGACGGCGTCTTACATGCGAGGTAAGAGCTTAAGGTCAAAATGAACATACACTCCTGGACAAGAACATTTCCAGTTCAACAACCAATGCATCCCGCTCGGATACACTAGCCTTATAGCTGATGGCAAAACGTATACTCTAGACTGTATTACTCTACCCGTACACTTTCTTTATTCCATAACTCCAAAACAAAGCCATTATCGAAATTCAATAGGATTATAATTCGTTCTTAAAAGAGAAAACTTTAAAAAAAAATAGAAACTTTCTTAAAATAATTACTTTCCAAAAGTAGGTACTATTATAAATAGAAATAGATTAAAATAGGAGTTATATAAAATAGTTAATATTAGGCCTCGAGAAGTAAACATTATATTTATTATATAAATGTTTAATTAATGATTAAAAGTCAACTAAAGTTAAAATAACAATTATTTATAAAAAGATTGAAGTTTAAGTAATTAAAAGTATTTAACTAACAAATTGACAGATTTTTCGGAATTGCACAGTCTTACTATAAAATTCGTAATTAAATCATTAAAAATCAAAACAACGTAAGATCAGTGAGGTTTAAAACTTTAGAAACTTAGTTACAACTTTTATTTCTGGGGAAAATACAAATTCTAAATAAAACATGGGTTTTTATTCGTATATTTAAAACCTGACAGAATTAGACACCTGATTGTATTTCTTTAATAAAACCCGTTTAAGAATTGATTTTAAATAAAATCCAATTAGAAACATTAACTAGACTCTCCATAGTTTATGTATGTAAATTACCAAGGTTAAATACAAAGTTTATCATATGTTTCAGTTTAGATCTTATCATAACTGACAGATTCACGGATTAATTTGATACCTGTTTATAAACAATTTATTTTGACCAACCACTTGGAATTAGTTTACAAAATTAAATAGGCATAAATTTGACTTAAAATAAATAGTAGTCTCTTTTCAAAAGTTTTGGAAATAATGTCTTTAAAATAAATTATTAATTCGTACAAAAAAACTATCAGATTCTGAAACATGCTGTAACTTTGTTAAAAATAATAAAACTTTCAATTTGATAACTCATACTTTTAAAATCACGAAAATTATAAAATAAAATTATTAGGGGTATCTTTTAGTCTCGGCCTTATAATACTTTTTAATAATTAAAAGAATGACTTATTCTCAAATCTCATAAAAACGATTTAAAATAACGAAACATGTGAAAACTTACGATTTTAAAGTTTTTGTTTTTAAAAACGTGACATACATATATTGTCTAACAAAAATCTAATTTCTATACATGCAACTACAACAATAACATCACATAATACCGTGTAACGTGTCAATGTTACCTTAACCGAGATCCGAATCAATTAAATAATCGTTTTCGTCGGATCTAGCACGATAGCCTACGAAATAATTAAACATATGGTATTAAAACCACATTATAAGGGAATAGAAAGGAGAAAACGAGATGAAGAACGAATAAGAGTAATTAAATTACCCTCGAGATCGGAAAGAATTAGAGACGAATTAGGCTCGGATTGATGAACAAAAAGAGAAAGTTTAACGTGAAATAAGGGCAAAAGGAGACTTGTGTTGTGAATAAAATAGACTAGAATGAATGAGAATATAAAGAGAAATTAGGAAGCTAAAAGATAGAAATAATTGAGTTACAAGGACTCTTAACTCAACTAGAAGACGAGACGGTTGAGTTGGAAAGAACAAACACAAATCGATGTGATAAGTTTTCGATTAAAACAAATACTTTAAAATAAGTAGGATAAAAATAATATGTAGTGTTGATAAAAGAAGGTTCGTAAAATAATATAAGTGTTTACGGAGAAATCATATTAAAACGCGCTAGAAAATAATTATTTATGAAATCGCGTAGTAAAATAATTAAAAAGCCATTTTTCGAAAATAAAATATTTTTGAGCAAGAAATTAATTATAAATTTAACCGAGCATTTTTAGAAAAATAAATAGTTCAAACTCGATTTTAAAACTATTGTTCATAGAAAATATGATTTTTCAAAAATAATTAAACATACTTGCGATGAAAAGAATTAAATGAGTTTTCGAATAAAAATAGAATAATTAAAATCCTTTTACAAAAATAAATAATTTTAGGCTCGATAATGAAAAAGACCTTGAAAAGGAAAAATAAATGTAATTAACGAAATATTACAGAGTTACGATATAATCGTAACGGAACAGATAGCAAAGCTAGAAAATTTGCGGGTGTTACAGACTTACTGCGAGGCCTAAGCTTAAGGTCAAAATGTACGCAATTCTCGAGATACCTGTCACCCGGTTCAACAACTAATGTACCGATTCCAAATACACTAGCCTTACAGTTCATGGCAAAAAACATAGACCCTAGAATATATTACTCTAACCTCACACCTATCCTTATTTCATAACTCCAAAACAAGCTATTATCGATATTCAAAAGATATAATCATTATAATAATAAGAGAACAAAAGGAGTAATCATTATATTCTAAAAGAGGAAACTTTCTATTTTAGGAAACTTCTATTTTTAAAAACTTTACTAAAAATAGTATCATATCAAAATATCGAAAATATTAGTTCATCCCAACACAACATTTTTGGTAAACGATATAGATTTATAAAACTAATACTTTCGGCCTTAACGATATTAATTGTTAAAGTGAGATCATTTGGGTTTATGAAATTACTAAAATATCATACGAGTGTTTATAAAATACTACTAATTAGGGTGTTTCCAAAATTTAAAAAACTAAAATTCCTTAATTATTATTAGTTTTGATAATACGATTATAAATAGGATTTTATGGCAAATGTCAAATTAAATCTTTTGACTTCTTTTATTTAATTAAATCAATGAACTTATTTAGAGTATGCTAAGGGATGATTTAATTCTTAAAGTTTCAGATTTAAATATTTTTAAAATTATTGGAAAAACAATTCATTTAGGTGAAACGGAGCGTTTTAACGATAAACCATAATTTTGTCAAATATCAATACTATTAATTAAAGACTTCGATAAATAGTAAAAAAATACGTAAAATAGCTAAAATATATTTTTGGACATTCTGACCAGAAAAAAAAATTTCCAGAGTCCTTAAACTTGGGTTTTAAAGGGTTTTCTCCATAATCGTCTGATCTCGCAATAACGATTGATAAAAATAGTAATTACCAAACGATTTATGTATTAATATCCAAAAATTGTTATTGAACTTAAAAATCATCTTTTCAAGAATCATCAGGTACACATTTTCTCCAGATTTAAAACACAAATTAGAAATCGGAAAATTAAAACGACAAACACGATTTTAACGATAAACGATCATTTAAAGTGATTAATTAATTCAGCCACTTAACAATTCTGAAAAATTATGAAACAAATTGGACAATTCCTTTTCATCAGAAAGATTACGCACGTCAAATTTCAGGTTAAAATAAAATGTTTATGTGCTAGAACTAAAAATTGGCTTTTAATCATTTTTGTCCGTAAACGGTAATAATTTAATAATCGATATCTAAAATATCAGAAAAATACCAAATTATCAAAAATCATCAAAAACTTCATTTTTACATAATATATTCATATATTACAAGTTTAGGCCGAATATTACGATTTTACAAATTAATATGACGATTTAATCGTTAATCTCGTAAAAGCGATAAAAATACCGAAACATGCAAATTTTCAAATTTTAAAAATATTCCAGATTATATGACATACATATATTGTCAAAAATAAAATATAAGAATATACAAACAATTACACAATTAAAATCAAGTAATACCGAGTAACATCGACGTTACCTCTAATCCAAATCTGAATCGATGACATATTCGTCGGCCTCGAGATCGTCCAAAAAACCTAAAACATACGAAAATCATGGCAGAAAAATACGATGATTAAAACCAAGAAAATCAATGTGAATAACGATTGAAAACAACACCGATTATTACCTTAACGAAAGGATCATAATAAGGATTAATTCGACGATGAAATTAAGAAAATTATGACCCAAATTGAAGTAAGAATCAGCCTTGAGAGGCAGCAAGTGTCACGGCCAAATGAAGAAGAAAGAAAGGATTTTTTTGTTTAAGTGTAAAAATGAATGTAAGAAAAATGGATGGTTTTCCTATGCTTGAATGATATTAAAAAGGTGATGAAAACAATGTCATTCTACCTGCATATGGCCAGCCAAATGAAGAGCATAGGGCATGAAGAGTTTGTGCATGAGTCATCCAATTAAATGGATGGGAAGAATTATCTCATTCCTTAAATCGTTTTTATAAAATGAAAAGTTATAAAAAAAATGTAATGGGTGTGTCAGAAGGGGGTTAGTCGGTCCAAAAAATGGATAAAAGGTCTCAAAAGATTTGTAAGTTGATAAGAAGAAGGATCGTAAAATAGTTAAAGGTATTTCAAAGCAATTCGAGTAAACTTCGCGTTGGAAAATAATTATTTACGAAACTTCGTAATAAAATCATTAATGGCTAAATTTTCGTAAATAAAAATATTTCTAAGTTGAAAATATTATATAAATATGTTTAGACATTTTTAGGAAAAGAAGTAGCTTCAACTCGAGCTTTAAAACGTTAATTCGTAGAGAAGTAGAATTCTTCGCAGAAAAATTAATTAGTTTACGAAGAAAATTAAATAAATATATTTAGAAGAATTATAACCTTTTAAAATAAAAATAAATATCATTAAACTAAAAATAAAAATAAAGCTTGAAAAAATGATGAAACACAAGGCCGAAATGTGACAAGAGTTATGACGAAGTCATAATGGAAAGGATAAAAACGCTAGAAAAAATAGCGGGTGTTACAATCCTCCCCACTAAAAGAAAGTTTCATCCTCGAAACTGAGAATAAGCAGAAAGGAAATCGAGGTTTACCTTACTCGAAGAGATGAGGATGCTTAGCTCGCATCGAAGATTCAGTTTCCCATGTCTCTTTCTCAAACCGATTACAGCGCCACAGAACTTTTGCCAGGGGTACAACCTTGTTCCTTAAGCGCTTCTCACCGCGATCAGTAATCTTTACCGGCCTTTCCTCGTGGTTCAGATCTGGTTCGAGATCAACAATCTCGGGTTCCAACACGTGCTCAGGGTCACTAACATATTTCCTCAACTAAGAAACATGAAAGACATCGTGAACCTTACCCATGGAAGCAGGCAACTCAAGCTTATAAGCGACTTCGCCCACTCTTTCAACAACAGGATATGGACCAACAAACTTAGGGCTGAGCTTGCCCTTAATCCCAAACCGTTTCACCCCTTTCATGGGTGATACCTTCAGGAACACAAGATCACCAACCGAAAACTTCAAGGGTCGGCGACGAACATCAGCATACGACTTTTGTTGATCTTGGGCGGACTTCGTTCTAGATCGGACCAGATTGACAACATCGATATTGTGAGCTAACAGATCCGGACCCAAAATCTTCACTTCACCGGGAACATCCCAACAGACGGGACTATGACATTTACGACCATACAGTGCCTCGAACAGGAACATCTTAATGGATGGCGACTCCGCTGGGGAATGGGAAACAAGTTTCCAGCGGTGGTGTAACTTGAACGAGGTCGGTGAAGCTCAGTTCCTAGTTCCTAGTTGTGGTCACTACAGGTTTTGGCCCTAAAAAGCCCACCCTAACCAATATCAGGACCAATCGACCTATTCGCGGTAAGATCCTTATGGACACGCGGAGAGATCCTCGGTTGACGCTCCGGCCGCCTAACGCGTACCCCGCGGATATACTAAGCGAATGGTCTAAGCCAATGGTACGGAACTCATCTCCCCAGATGACCTGTTGACACCTAAGTAAGGGCTATTCGTGGGTTGTAGCCTACCCTAACCTACCTGTGTCTGCATCCTGCATGAATGTATGCATTCCTAGTTATGTGTAGCGTGTTTGAACAACCCAAATAAAACACTAAAATATGGATTCAACCACGCCAACATATTCAACCGCACCCAACTCTGTTTTCGAAAAATACCTCCTCTTTTCAAAAAGACCTTTTGAACACCGATACTCCGGTCAAACCTAAATTTCAAAAAAAAAAAAAAACGTTTTAGATGTCGTCATCATGCCAAATTTTACACTAACTACTTTCACACAAAAAAAATAACGCCATCACCTTAGCCAAAAGCAAAACTCGTAGTTTTCCAACTACAACGAATACTGCTAATATCACCAAAACTCCCGATCAATGGGATCAAGGTACGTCGAACGGTTACATTTTGTTTTAAAAAAAAATGTTTTGCACATACCGTTAACACGACCGAAGACTCAATTAATGAAGTCAAAGAATCCAAAACGGTCACATTCACAAAACATCATTTTACACACCATCAAAATACTAGGGATAGACAAATGTGGTCGCGCATTTATAAAAAAAGCTTTCTAAAATTATCTTTGTTACCCAAACTCGGTAATAAAATTTGGTCACTTTTTCAAGACACCGTCACCAAATGTCACGTTCTGTCACAAACACTGGCCACACCATAAATGTCGAACTAACTAATTAATTGTAATTTCGATAAAAGCACCATGTCACCATTTTCAAAATTGGTTTCCTTAAGATCCGTGCTTCTTTTGAAAAAAAACACCATTTGCACTTTTACTATCATCGAATCTTCGACACACATATAGCACCACACTTTTCACGTCACAAACGATGTCATCACACCATCGTCACCCCAATTTAACAAATCCTCCTTTTCGAAAAGACCTTCCTTTGCAAAGCTCGATCGTTTTAAAAAAACATCAAAACTCTTTGATCCTGAGCCAGGATCGCGATCTACATCGTACGTCGTACCACCGTGTGATTAACTATCTATGTTAGTTACTAGGGTCACCTCTACCCGAGGTCTTACATTTTGGGTCGTCTCGTTAAGAGAAAGTTCTCTTTAAATCTCACCCCCGAGATTCGTGTCAAATCGTCTCGCTCTAGAGACGTGGTTCCATTAGGCGTTCCGCCGAATACAGCGAGAGTCTAAAGCACCTGAGTCCCTAATCCGATAGCCGCAAACACGCGCCAATCGAGGGTCTCATTTCTGTGTCACCCGATTACGAGTATCCCTCGAACCTCCGAGTCATCCGACGGATCCTTCATGACCTCCGACGTTATCTTACAGAAATCATCCCCCAACATGTCCTCAGAACTGGGAGTGATTGAAAACCTCTGCCTCAACGTCAACACCCTAACCGAGGTGGTTCATGGTATCCGCACCTCGATAGACCATCTGTCCCGCTTTGTTCATCACATCAACAGTCGTCTAAATTTCCTCGAAAGTGGAGGAACAGAAAATGGGGCCGATACCAGTTTAATCAATTACCACACCCAGGAACCCACTCCGAACGGGTCACCTCGGCACTCCGAAAGGGCGAGATCCCCTAAGGCCAGTAGAGAAGTAACCTTGATGCCCCGCGAAGCATTACCCATCAAAACCAGGACATCCCGAAAAGAGTTCACCAGGATCAACTCGACGTATACTAAAACCCTTAAGCACTTAATAGATCAAGGGCTACTCAAACCACTGGGTCCTACTCCGGACCCGCCAGTGGGTAAGCGAAGCAAAAAGTGGAGTCCTAACGCTTACTGTATCTTCCACCAAGTCAATAGGCACGACACTGAGACATGTTTCACATTTAAGCACGTCATCCAAAACCTAATCGAAGCAGGAACGCTCTCCCCGACAAAGCGACAAAAGGCAGACTTTACCTTTTCAGTTGCCGAGGGAGAAATAGTGACATCAGTGGTCGTCAAAAGTTACTTTACGCCCCTCAATGAGCCGCCTCGGAAGGCCACTTCTAGACGCCCCTCGAGAGGAACATCTTCGGAGGACGATGACAGACTCTAAAACACGGACATCGTATGATGGCAGTGTCACGAGGTGTTTGAGTCACGATAGCCGCCCCCCAAGGGCAATAAGCCGATCTTAGTCAGAGTCTAGTGTATCTTAGGGCCTAGACTTGAAATAATAAGCAATTCCTTTTTTTACGCGTCGAGTCAGGGAGATGCGAGGGGACATGTCCTCCACCTCCCCCAACATACTTAATCACGAGTATCTAGCCCGTTTACTATTTATCAATAAAACAACTCCTTTTCTTTTACAAACATGCGTCGACAATCGCCTGACTTCTTTCAATAACTTACTCTATCGCTTGAGACTCGATACTATGCCATCTATCGATAACGATTAACTAAAACGCAGGGGCTACAACAAACGACCCGCTTAACTTCACCCTAAGAAGAGATCGGGAACAACAACCCTAGGTTTGACCCATCACTGACCCCCCTAACCAAACAACAGCAAGTCTACAACAAATAAGCATTCATACAAACCGGACCTCCCCGTTACCAACAATACAACCGAGTACGAAGCCCTAATAGGACTAAAAGCAGTCATATGACTCATATCTCTAGGATTTAAAAACCTTATAATGCACGAGGATTCATCTCTAGTAGTCAACCAAGCCACGGGCACCTGGAAGGTTTATAGTGAAAGCCTAACTCCATACCAAACCAAAATAGAAACAATATCCCGGGAAATCACCGAGATCGACTTCATACACATACCCCGCGAAGAAAACCAATTCGTCGACGCCTTATCCAAGCTAGCCTCCTTAATAAACATGCCTGAGCATCTTTTCTCTATGCCTATCTGCGTAGAGAGAACCGAACAACCAGCCTACATCCATAACCTCGAAACCGACGATACCCCCGAGGAACCTTGGTACAAAGCAATCCTAGACTTTAAAACCAACGGGTCATATCCACTCAACACAATAAACAAAACCCTAGCTCTAAATAAGAGTAGATCCAAGCCTGCAAAACCCTAGACACTCATCAATAAACAAAACAAAACCGCCAGAAATCCAAACCAAACATAAATAAAGCAACTTACCACCAGCATGAGACCTGGACCCACAATGGGTATAGCTGAGTCCGAGGCCACCCTTTGTAGCCTCACCATAGCCTGTAAATAGCGGGTCATCTCTGTAAGACCTACCGTTGCTCAATGAAAACGTCCCAGCTAACTCAAGTCAGCCAAGAATGGCAAAATCCTGGTGCTAAACCTCTTGTCCTTATCCGAGAAGTGAGTCGAACCCAAATGTACCATAACTACAGACGGGCTTATTGCACCGCCGTGTAAGGCTCCCGGCTCTCCAGAACAGAAACATTATTGAAGTGGTCAGTAATATATGAACTAGCTAGAGGGTGAGGCGAGCCATGAGCAGAAGGCTCTAAACAATCCCCTATCAAATCCTTCACCTCAGCGCTATCTAGCCTACGCCCCTCGGAAGCCCACCTGATCACCTCCCTTCCCCAGGATAATCCCATGATCACCCGAATTCTTCCAACGTCATACCGACCTCTCCGAACGACATATGAAATGTCGAGGTCATATCGTGAAAGCGATCCACCATCGCCCTAATCACCATTAGGTTACTCTTAGTATGTCAACCAACCAACCGAGGCTAGTACTCGACTAAGGCACGTCGTCCCCCTAACCAACTACTTAGCCTCAAGGCCACCTTCCGCGAGTATACCACAAGGTACGTCGTGAACCCCGAGAAAGTACTCATCGAGGCTGAGGGCTGCAAATCATGGCAATACAAGAATATAAGTGAACCTTACAAATACAAATCAACGCCAAAAACAATCAAAATGGTACTCACCTTGCCATTGATAGTACGGCTCGACACATGTAGGTCCGGACGGAATACCAATTGCCGCCCGTTCCAATCCCTACCCCAAGCGGATCCACATAAGCCACTTCTTCGGCCTCGTCTACCAGCCTAGGCACCCGTCACCTCCTCTGGACCGTCATTAGCAAAACCCGCCTTTTGACTCGATCAAAATTTGCCTCGTTTATTGCCCCAGGCTCCAACCTATAGGCGAAGGAACAATCGGCCGCATCTCACGAGCCATCCTAGAGGTCAAAGAACTCGAACCGGAAGCCTCACCGGTCGAACCAACCAATGAGCACCTCATCGAAACGCATCGTATCATCTCCAGCTGCAAAACAAAGCAAAGCAAATACCCAGGGCAGGTCAAGACGACCTAAACAGGTCAAAATAGACCCCAAATTTAAAACCAGGCTATCAAACTTCCGAAAAGCCCCTAGTACCCATTTTCAACCACAATCACGATAAAAGTGGTTTTGAGAAAATCCGCCATCGTTACGGTCTCATTTGGTTCGTAGTAAGCCCCACGATCTCGCATAAAACTACCTAGAGTGCATTCCGGGTCACGAAAATCGACATACAAGTTACCCACAACATGACAAGCAAGAAACTAACAAGTTTACGGGAATTAAGTACGGGAACAATCGAGAAATCAGACCCTAAACCCTTGCATTTTGGATTTTGGCCATGGGATGCCATTAAAGGACCTTCAAGCTCCTACTTCAAGCAAATAACTACTCCTAAAAGCTCTATGCTACCCAAATTCGAAAACGAGATAAAAAGTAAGCATCAAAACATAGCAAAAACGGAACACCAAAATCGATTTCTAAGGTTTAATCAAATTTAATTCAAAACCGTACTAATCAAGTTCAAATCAACAATAGGTGAGTAAGGAACACTTACTTGGGGTCGACATTATCAAGTTGAGCAAAAATCGAGCACGAAAGTTGGTTAACAATGACGAGGAGAGCAAAAGAGAGATGATGGGTTAACAACGACGAGGAGAGCCTGAGAATTGGGGCGCTGGGGTGAGGCGTCTCAGTATTGGGTCGTCTAAAAGTCTGCGCCTGACTCTTCAGCTCAAGACAGAACCGGGTTAATCGAAGCATAATTCTCAGTACCCGAAAAAACATACATCCATTGACGAGCAAAAAGAAACAATAGCAAACCGCGTTAACCTCCCTGATGGAGTAACCAACTATACTATCCTCCCCAGCGGAACATCCCATAAGCCGGCATAACCCGTTACGCAAACCAATAAAAATTCCCAGCGGTACCCATTGATTCAACACATTCTCCGATACCAGATTCAAATAACAAACCCTACAACAGAACATCAAAAAAAATATCAGCTACCCCCAGCAAAACCTCAATCTGAACAAACGAGCTACATCCCCAACGGAAAAATCGTGAACCCAGAATCCAAAGATCAAGATACAACAAAAGAAGCAAAAACAAAAAGCACGAAGCAAAAGTAATCCAAATGAAATTATGCACTTGCCAAGAGTTTATGCAACGATCCCAGGAAGGATCAACGTAAAAATACAATTACCAAGAGCTTATGTAGCCACTCGTCAAAAAGAAAACTCCAGGAATAGACAGAATTTATTCCAAAGAATACAATCATGCAAAGTCAAGGGATAGACGGGATCTATTCCAAAGAATACAATATGTAAAGATCAGAGATAGACAAGTTCCATCTCAAAGAATACAATATGCAAATAGGTAGGATCTATTCCAAAGAATACAACTATACAATGTCCAGGAGTAGACAGGATCTATTCCAAAGAATACAATATGCAAAAACCAAGAACAACGAGATTTGTTCCAAAGAATACAGTTACAAGGGCCAGGGACAGACTTAAGCATGGGGTTTATTCCAAAGATCAAATCACTAATCAATTACAACAGCACTTCAAACCTAAGTCAAGATAAGCAAATCCAGATCAAACTTCAACAAGAAACCGCAGGCGAAGAGGTCAGGTATGATTTCTAAACCTTAGCTGACGAGCCTTATTACGTAGTCCAATGGAGTTAATACGACCCGAGCGGACAGTGATCAACATATTTTATATTTTATTTTATTGTCCCTCGACAACCATTTTTGAGCTTTTCTTCTTCCTAAATATATGTTTAGTGTCGATTTTTATTAGAAAGTCGATACTGCCGATTCTTGTGTTATTTTACAGGTTAGGTACAATTTCATGCATATTTAGGAGTAATAACCCGGATAGCTGAGACGAGAACGGAGGACGAGGAAGAACACGAAAAGCTGAGAAGGCAAAAAAGAACTCAGCCATGAGTTTCAGCAGTACCCACTCGATCGAATATTGCTATAGCACTCGATCGAGGGCCTCATATCACGCCCAACTGGACTGCATTAGAGTATTGGGCCGATTCTTCTTTTTAGCCCAAAAATGAACAAGAAATGGAATAAATGACGGAACCACTCGATCGAGTGGCACTGCGTGCACTCGATCGAGTGCGTCTTACCCGGGTCGCGCATTTATTTTAATTCACTTAGAATTTTGGGCCCGTTTTAAAGTTCAACTGATTTCTTTTATATCAGTTTTCTGACTTCATTGTTAAACACACTTTACATTACACAATCTACAACTCTTTTTATTTTTCTTAGCATTGAAGTTTACGTAGCCTTCCGGTTTCCTTCGCGAGATACATTGAACTCCGTTCTTCCCTTTTCAGATCTTGAATTATTTGGTATCGATATTTTTAATTTCAATTTCAATTTTCTACGTTAATTCTTGTCTTAATTCGTTCTTAGTTTTCGTAGTACTTGTTATTATATAATTCACATTGTTCATCATTTCTCTAGCGTACGATTATTATTAAAATCCGTAGTTTAATTTGATTTGTCTCCATCATGTCTATTTGCAATTCGTCTTTTGTTAGTCCTATTATAATTAATATGAGTAGCTAAATTTTATCTAGGGTTTAAGGGGATCGATGCGTATTAATTGGTTATAGTAAATTGACCTGTTTCTAATCGTATGAACTGTCGTCTAAATATTGTTTTAATTCTGATTGATTAATTACTGGCCAGGATTAATTAATTAGTATCACAATTAGGACTTTTCGCCGATCGGGTTAAGGACTAATTAGGTCACGATATTTTTTAGTAGACTAGCTTAATTCTAGCGACCACATGTTAAGTTTAATTCTAAAGTTTGTAGAAGTACCGACCGGACCTACATCTTAGACAGTTCGATCATTGACCTGTTAGTTGACTCCCTAGCCTGAGTAATATTCATTGTGAAACTGAGACCCTAGACTTCTTTATTATTGATTTCCCTTCTAGTAATTAGCTGTCAGCTTATTAAACAACCAGAAAAACAGTGACCCGTAGTCTTAAGTCTAGACCTTAGAACAAGTAATTGTGTCCCGTCTCCTTGTGGTTCGACCCTTACTTCACTATCTACATTAGTTAGTGGACCTTAGGGTATCTTTGATTAAGGATACGACTTACCCATGTCAAATTTTGGCGTCGTTGCCGGGGAGACGGTTTTATTTATTTGCTTGTTTTGTGTTTTAGTCTTTTGATTACTTTTGTCTCGAGGAACTTCAGTTCCTTGATACCTTTTCTCACCTTTTTCTTGTAGTTTCCTCGTATGCCCAAGTCCTCTAGAAGTTCAGGCTACATACCACTACACGATCCTGAACCAGAGAGAACTCTCCGCAGATCTAGGAAATTCTACAAGGAGATTTCTGAGAAGGAAAGATCAGAATCAATGGAAAATTCGGAAGATGAGCACAAATCTGAATCACAATCCTTTGAAGAGGATAATTCGACCACATCCCCCGAGACACCGCTAGTCAAGATGCCTCCTAAACTTGCTAGCCATTCTGAGCCGAAGCAGGCGTCCCTACCAAAAAGAGGCTCGTGGCCACTACACGTACATTTGAGATTCGTCCCATTTTTATCACATTGGTGGATCGAAATCAATTCGGTGGAGGTCCCGATGAAGACCCGGCGAAGCATATGAAGGTCTTCACCGACTACTGTTCTACTATCCCACTCCCCGCGGGAATGACCCAAGAGCAGGTGGTGGAGATGCTCATTATGTTCTCCCTACGTGATGCCGCGAGAGATTGGATCGCAAACTTAGACCAAACCGCTGAGGGAATCACAGACTGGAACTCCCTATCCTTAGCTTTCTACAAGCAATACTACACGCCGCAGAAGTCCAATATGTTGAGAAGTCAGATCACTAACTTCCGACAAATAGCTCACGAGAACATCTATGAGGCGTGGGTAAGGTTCAAAAAGCTAGTCAAGGAGTGCCCACATCACGGTTTCGAGGTATGGTTCTTGTGCAATCAATTCTATAACGATTTATATGACTATTGCCGAGCTACGCTAGATTCCGCAACTACTGGCAGGTTTCAAAACAACAATGATGATGATAAAGCATGAAAGCTAATTGAAGATATGGAAACCCCTCATTCACGTTGGGGAAATCCACAGGGTAACACCCGAGTAATAGTGACCTAGCCGCTTTAACTAAGCGGATTGATACCATGGAACTTGCTAGAACCCAGCAACAACTACAACAACAACAACAGCAACAAGGCGGTATGTACCAAGTGAACGCGATGTCCGAGGTCGTGTGTGAGAATTGTCGGAATACGGGTCATTATGCACAAGATTGGGCAAGTTTAGAAACGGCGCATGCTTGTCTTTATCATTAGGTCCCGTGCCCCTCAGTTTTGAGCCGGCTAAGGATCAAAGTTGACTTGAACGGTTTCCGAGTCCCCATAATTGACTCGGTGGTGACTCCACAAATCGGCAACGAAATCGGTTCACTAAAAAGGTCGCCTTACAAAACATATCGGTCTTTAAACATTTACAACCACGACTTGATCGATTCCAACGGAAACACAGGCGCCTGCGCCCGTCAAGTACAAGTCTGAATCGTCATCTGAATCGAGGTCCGATACATCGCCCCGAACGCGAGATCGGACCGGCCTCCGGCCGGGAAGGGGACGCGTGGGTGTCGTCGAGGTCAAAACCGGGTCAGTCCCGCGCGGGGCGCCGGGCGGTGCGGACGGACGTCCACAGTTTGGCGACTCCCCTGGGGATTTGGAAACTAGTTTCCAGCAGTGGTGTAACTCGAACGAGGTTGGTGAAGCTCATTTCCTAGTTCCTAATTGTGGTCACTACAGGTTTTGGCCCTAAAAACCCCACCCTAACCTCTTCGCGGTAAGATCCTTATGGACACGCGGAGAGATCCACAGTTGACGCTTTGGCCGCCTAACGCGTATCCCGCGGATATACTAAACGAGTGGTTCTAAGCGGACGATATGACACTCATCTCCCCAGATGACCTGTCGACGCCTAAGCAAAGGCTATTCGTGGGCGGTAGCCTACCCTAACCTACCCGTGTCTGCATCCTGCATGAGTGTACGCATTCCTAGTTATGTGTAGCGTGTTTGAACAACCCAAATAAAACACGAAAATCGGGATTCAAACACGACAACATATTCAATCGCACCCAACTCCGTTTTCGAAAAACAAAACATCTTCTTTTCAAAACTACCTTTTGAGCGCCGATGCTCCTGCCAAAATAAAAAAGCATTTTAGCACCGTCATCATGCCAAGTTTTACACTCACTACTTTCAAAAGACCCTTTTGAGCGGCATCGCCTTGGACAAAATAAAAACTCGCCGTTTTCAAGCAACGACGAGGACCGTTAACATCGCCAAATTCCCAATCAATGGGACCAAGGCACCTAAAGCGGTCATATCCCTTTTCTTTTTTAAAAAAGTATTTTTTTCACACATACCCTTAACACAACCGAAACTTTAATCAATGAAGTCAAGGAAACCAAAACGGTTATACCCTCAAAGCACTTTTCACAATACACCACCCCCACCGTTGAAATGCCAGTGAATGGAGTTGATAAGCGTGAGTCGCCCGTTTTAAAAAAAATTAAAATAAAACAAGAGAAAGAAACACTTTCGCTACCTAAATTTTGTAATAAGGATTTAGTCACACCTTCAAAGCACCATCACGGACACCACGTTCTGTCACGAACACCGTCTCCACCGCACGAATCGAGTCAATTAATTAATAATAGTCTCAATAAAAGCACAACGTTATCCATTTCAAAACCGGTTCCTTTAGAACCACGCTTTTTTTATAAAACCACCATTTAAACTTTTGCTATCGTCGAGTCCTCGACGCTCAGATAGTAACACCTTTTCACAACACAAACGATGTTGATAAACCATCGTAGTACCTATTTTATGAACTTTCACTTTCAAAAACAAAAGGGGGTTTAATCCTCAAAACCCATTCGTTTTCGAAAGCAGCAAAAACTCTTTGATTCCGAGCCGGGATCGAGATCCATTCCTTACGTCGTACAACCGTGTGATTAACTGTCTGTGTTAGTTACTAGTGTCACCTTTGTTAGAGGTTTTACATTTTGGGTCGTCTCATCCTGAGAAGTCCTCTTTGAATCTCACCTCCGAGATTTATGTCAAATCGACTCGTTCCAGAGATGTAAGTCCATTAGGCGCTTCGCCGAACACACCGAGAGTCTAAAACACCTAAGTCCCTAAATTGATGACCGCAAACACGCGCAAACCAAGGGTCACATTTCCGTGTTGCTCGATCAAGAGCATTCCTTGAGTCTCTAGGCCATCTAGTGGATACAACCTCATCCTCATGTTCTATTCCACAGACCCAGAAATGACATCAAACGGCAACGAAAGTAGTATCGACCAACTCAACGCCCTGATGAACGTGGTCCATGGCATCGATCCTTGGACTAGTGTCATCAATCTCTTCCTCTATCAACGACGTTAGGCGTCGTCTCGAGACCCTAGAAGGGCCCGGGATGAAACCCCACGAAAGAATAGTAGGGCGAGAACTGGTACTCAGTTGAGATCCATATGTCGAATACGCCAAGCTTGCACATCCCACCGAACCCCCAACCCTTCGCCAACCCTTTAGGAAGTTCACTGAGCTAGGAGAGTCCTATGCCGAAGCCCTCAGGAAGCTACAAGAGGCCTGATTGCTATGGCCAATAGGACCTACTCCAGATCCGCCCATAGAAAAGAGGGGGGCGGCCTTGAATCCGAACGCTTATTGCCTATACCATCAGGGTCGGAGGCATGAGACCCAAATGTGCACTGAGCTCAAGCATGAAGTACAAGACCTGATCGACAAGGGAGTCTATGTCCCCGTAGGATGTCTGCGGAGGAGGACTGGTTCACGATACCAAACCCATCAAGAAGGCAACCCTTATGAACGCCGAGAATCCAACCAACGGAGGTTCTTTTAGGGGCATGTGAAACCGGTCTTAGATAGAGTCTAGTTCATCCTAGGGCCTAGACTTAAAATAATAATAAGCATTTTCTTTTTTTACACACAAAGTCAGGGAGGTGAGATGGGACATGTCCTTCACCTCCCCCCACCAAACAAAATCACGGGCATCTAGCCCATTTACTATTATATCAATAAAATAATTCTTCTTTTACAAACACGCCTCAACAATCGCTCAACTTCTTTTAATAACTTACTTTATCGCTTGAAACTCGATATTCTGCCATTTATTGATAACAATTAACTAAAGCGCAAGGGCCACAACAAACGGCCCACTACAACTTCACCCTAAAAAGAGACCAGGAACAACCACCCTAAGTTCAACCTACAACTGACCCCTCTAACCGAACAACAATAAGACTACATACCCATATCCGTCAAACTAGACTTCACCGTTTCCAACAACGCAGCCGAATACGAAGCTTCCCTAATAGGATTAAAAGTCGTCGTAACTCTAGGAGTTAATCATCTTAGAGTGCACGGAGATTCATCCCTAGTAGTCAACCAAGCCACGGGCACCTGGAAGGTTTATAGAGAAAGCCTAGCTCCATACCAAACCGAAGTAGAAACAATATCTCGGGAATTCACCAAAATTGACTTCATACACATACTTCGCGAAGAAAATCAATTCGCTGATGCCTTATCCAAGCTAGCCTTACTAATAAACATGTTTGACCATCTTTTCTCTATGCCCATATGCATGGAGAGAAGCGAACAACCAGCCTACATCCACAACCTCGAAACCGACGATACCCCTGAAGAACCCTGGTACAAAGCAATCCTAGACTTTAAAGCCAATGGATCATACCCACCCGACACAAACAACAAAAACAAAAGAGCCTTAAGATACAAGCCACCCATTACGTCCTAAACCAAGGACTACTATACAAACGAACCCCACAAGAAGTTCTCCTTAGATGCATAAATAAAACCCAATCCGAGAGTTATGGAAGAAGTACATGACGGAGAGTTCGGACCCCACATGAGCGCACATCTATTAGCCCAAAAAATAATGAGACTAGGCTACTACTGGATTACCCTAGAGGCAGACTGTCGGCCTCACGTCCGTCACTGCCACAACTGCCAAATATTCGCCAACATCCAACACCTACCGCCATACCCTCTCCATACTAAGCCACACCCTGGCCCTTCTCTACTTGGGGAATTGACATCATAGGAAAGGTGCACCCTTCCGGAACTGGCGAACAAAGTTTTATACTAGTGGTCGTCAATTACTTCACCAAATGGGTAGAAGCCGCCTCTTACACCGTACTAACCTCCAGACAAGTAGTCAAATTCCTACAAAATAACATCATCTGCCGCTACGGCATACCTCAAGAAATTATCAGCGATCAGGGGGCTCAATTCAGAGCCGACACCCAAAAACTCCTGGACAAATACAAAATACAAAGACACAAATCCTCACCATACAGACCTCAAACAAACGGGGCCGTGGAGGCAGGAAACAAAACCATCACCACGATCCTTAAGAAAATGATAGACAACTACCGGGATTGGCCAAGCAAAATACCCTTCACATTGTGGGGATACTGGACTTCTTACCGAACACCCACCGGAGCCACACCATACTACTTAACCTACGGCTCTGAAGCCGTGCAACCTGTAGAGCTAGAAATACCCTCACTAAGGATACTAGTCGAAAGCAGCATCCCCGAAGAAGAGTGGAACCAAAAACGATATGATGAGTTAGTACTCTTAGACGAGCGTAGAATACATGCACAATCCAACGTACAAGCCTACCAACAACGTATACAACGAGCCTTTAACAAACGAGTGAAATCCCGAAACATACATGAGGGAGATTTAGTAGTCAAATCCATTACAGCACCTCTACCCGTCAACCCAAGAGGGAAGTTCAAACCAAACTGGACAGGCCCCCACCTCGTGAAGAAAATACTCTCGGGGTCGCCGTAATCCTCACCGACCTAGACGGCCAAGAGTTCCCAACTCCAACCAACATGGACCAACTTAAGCGATACTACCCATAAACATCCTAACAACCTCATCCTGATCTCCGAATTAGGGCGAAAGCCCATGCAAAAAAAAAAAAAAAAAAATAGAAAAAATTCGCATCGATAATTGGCATAGCGAATCTAAAGCAAAATCACTCACATTTAAAAGAACTATGAAAATGGTTTTATTCCGTCTAAACACGGATACGTAGGCAACCTTCTTCGGGTACAACCAACAAAAAACAACAAAAACGATTACTCGATTGACATGAAAATCGGAACCCCCTCTATGTTCCGGTTATCGAGTGATTTTAATGACGAAGCACAAATGACTATCCGAGGACGGGTGAAAACCCAAAAGGGCGCCCCGGGCAAAATGAAGAAACGAGTTGCGAGCCGTCGTAAAAAAAATATAAAAAAAAAAAAAAAAAACAAAAAGTGACGAGCCGAGGACGGGTGAAAACTCAAAAGGGCGCCCCGGGCAAAATTAAGAAACGAGCTGCGAGCCGTCGTAAAAAAAATAAAAAATAAAAAACAAAAACAAAAACAAAAAGTGACGAGCCGAGGACGGGATGAAAACCCGAAAGGGCACCCCGGGCAAAATGAAGAATCGAGTTGCGAGCCATAAAAAAACAGAGCAAAAAAATAAAGAACGAAAGGTGAGCCGAGGACGGAGTGAAAACCCGAACGGGCGCTACGGTCAAAATGAAGAATCGAGTTGCGAGCCACCAAAAAAAACAACAAAATATGTGCTTCTCATTAATGCAAAATCAATTAAACCAAGCCTTTGTCGAGGCCCATTACATCGAGCGTCCAAAATCCGGCTACCCCGGAAAATGACAACGCATCAAGTAAAACCCCACAAAAACTAGTACTAATATGCCACATAATATCAATTAATAGAACATAATACGAAACGGCTGGGCTCTACCGGTCCAACTTCCTTCTCCCATCGCCATTGGGGTGTGCTTGTTCGGGTCTTTCACCATTCATCCCTCATAATACAAGCTTCCACCGCCCTAGCCAAAGACGAGCTCAGCCAACCATGTTTCTTCTCATCACTAGCACCTTCAATATAAGTCTCACCAGTCTTGGCCCGTATAGATGAACTGACGGTACTAGGATCGATAATGCTGTCTTTGGTCAGGCGCTTAGTGACATTTCCTCGAGTCGCCTTCTTATCCTCAAGTGCCGCTGTCTTCCTAACTTTTGAGTTTCTCTGTCCTGATGGGTGTTCACAAACCCCACACCGGATGGAAGTAATGTCGGTCGGTCGGACACTCTTTATGACGACGGGACGTGAAAATTTCTGTTCCCAAGACACCCTAAACTCCCTAAACAAATTCTCCGTCCACGAGTCGAACCTAAGAACACCCTTAGCAGTCACCGAAACGGTTGAACTAACCCCCTTTTGATTCGACAACTCGCTCGGATAAATATAAACCAGATCCCGCATGGATAGTATCAGCATAGCCTAAGTCAAGGACGAGAAGGGAAACCCGGTATGCCCATTGATGTTCCACCACGGGACAGTCCACCTGATAACCAATCGCCCTTTAGCCAAGTGGTAAAGCCATCCCTCTTCGGTGAGACCCTCACTCCATGCCCGCACCATCTTCCGGCCCGTGAAACCCCTATAGTTATAACCTTTGACACCCCGGGGATGGTCAACCAAACCAAGCCGCCAAACCTGTGCAAACCACAACAAAACGTCACGACCACAAACTGAAGCAACCACAAAAAAAAACAAAGGAACAAAGAAACATAACACCCTAAGCACCGGCAAAATGATCCTAGAACCCCGAAAAGAATCCTGATGCAGCCGGGCACGAACGTCAAGGCCTAGAATAAGCTCACCCAAAATAAGCAAAGAGGGTGATCGTCCATGTTCCATCCCCATAACGACATCCAAAACACGAGGATTACCCCAACCTTCACGCGCTGACGCGTCCTCGAAAAGATGGTAACAAGCCACCGCAATGTTAAAAGCCCGCTTACATGCTAGAGCTGAAATATCTTAAGAATCAGCCTGTGAGAATGTCCTGAAAAGCAACTCTAGATCAATGTCATCTTTCCTAAAGAAAACCTTAGCCTCCTATAACGAAGAAAGGTCCAAAAAAAGACAAAATCGTTCCACAAAAGCATCATCCCCCAAAGGCACACAATGTCGAACCGAACTCCACCCACCTATGACGTCTAGCTCCTCGAAGAGAGGAAAAACCTTCCCCCCGGGAAAAGATAAAACAAGACTTTTTGCGTCCCAAAATTTAGAGCATGTTAGCAAGAAGTCATCTTGCACTTTAACCCGGCTTAACGCAATGATCATTGACAAGCCGTCACTTGGACAAACCTCGGGGTCACATTTCTTAAAACAACCCGCCCACTCGGTCAGGAGATTCCCGAAACCCAACATGAATTGAAACAATACAAGGAAGCTATAGGCACACTTTGAGTATTTTTAGTATGTCTAAAACAAGCACCCATAACCTGCATATATAGCCCTAATCCCACAATAATTAGGAAACCACGAAAATTTCCATAAACGGGATCAGGGGTGCCCCAGCCCAAGCGCCTAAATCTCCAGCCGCCCGCGCTTAAGCGACCCGGAACTCAACTGCCTTAGTCTAGGCCACTGTTCCCAAGTCATCAGCCTCCCAAGCAGCCCAAAAACCTAGGCATCAACCCCGCGTTATCACCATAAATACCATCTAACATACCAGAAGGCGGGAACGACCTCCCGAAGTAACTAAAACCCTCTCCAAAGACCGAAACACCCATGCAAGAATTACGAGGTCACGCGGATAACACACCTCACCCGTCGAACCCACCGAACTTAGACGTCTTTTCTTTTTTTTTTTTCTTTTAGGGGATAAGTTACCCCACTTAGGCGTGTTGTAGCCTTTAACGGTTATTATCAAATCGTGTCTGTAGCCCAGCACGACATTGTCATGAATACACAAAAAGTGGTCTGCAGCCCAGCACGGCATTATCATAAATACACAAAAAATGGTCTAACATTTTGCTTTTTTTGCTTTTTATGAATGTCGAGACAACTACACTTGCCTCCTAACACACTCGATCAAAACACGCCGACTTTTTACGTTTCGCACCATGTCGAGTCAAACATTTTAATCGACGTACTATCTGATCTGACTCCCGGCTCAAACTAACGCATTTCAAAATTCCAAAAAACCGTTTTCGTACTCTCACGCAACCCCAACGCATTTAAAAACATCCTAACCTACGATGTAATCACAAACAAAACGAACACGAAGTGATTACTTGTTGATCTTGGTCAACATTTCACAAAACAGAAAAACAAGACTAAACTAATTAATTCAAATACTAAAAGTCCTAAGAATATACAAAAAATGCAAATCCATACACAAATCGAGTTCATAAACTAGGGAGGACCCCTAGACGCCGCACCGATGGCTATCACGAACTCACCACTGTTGTCATCCAGACCTAAGTCCTCCAAAACAAAGGTAGGAGACCCACTACCGTCCATCCCCGACAGCATATCTAGAGTGACTATCTCGGGAATCCCTCCAACCTCCTCGGTGACGCCCGTAGCATGGCCTTCAGCCTCAGCCTCAGCCTCCCTCTCCATCCCAATCCCTTGCCTGGCCTCACCCTGCGCAGAGGTCTCGCCCTGAGACCGAGCCAGTCGCTCCTTAAGTTGGGCAATCTCGTCGACCCGTAATTACAGGAGGTGTCGCGCATCAGCCACTTCCGCCTCGAGCTCGGTCACCCGAGTCTCCAGCTGCCCCACCATATTAAGGGTATCCTGCAAATGTAACCCGCACTTTAGGAAAACATACAAGCAACCTAAAAAGCCAACCCTATGTACACGCACTTACCGATCGAGATCCCAAAGTATCATGTGAGACCCTCGAGGTGTAGGCCCGGAAGCAGTTAGCGGCCTGCCACAACCGCTGATGGCAAGCCGACGAAAACTAAAAGGCAAAACCATACAAGTTAGCCAAACAAAACCTCACTCCTAGAACCCAAATCTAAAACAAAAACCGAAACTTACCCGGTATACCCGGTCGTGCCACTCTATCCCAGCGTCCATCTCCTCAACAGAACACCGGTGGAGAGGCTCAGTAAAAGATACCCCAGCTGCATCCACCCTAAGTAGCGTCAAGAGGAAGTCTGGGGGCTGAACAGCATCAGCCGGGTCGGCCAGCTGAAGGAAAAGCAGGCCGGTTAGAGAGCATGCACATACTAAACCATAAAACGAAACAAACTTTAAAACCAAAGATCGAGTTCTCACCACGAGCCGGTGGCAAGCTAGCCGCTGGCTGACGTGAGACTGATAGGAGGCACCAGAAGTGCATCACCTCCCTCTTCATTCTTACCCTTGAGGACCTTTGCGACGGTCGGTGGTCTGAACATGGTCCGGGGAGGATCAACCGGTACCCTAAAATCGTCGCACAAGCACTGACGCACCAACCGTTCGCCCAGATACCAAACCGGGCGAAACAGCACAGGAAGGAGCATCTTCCTGTAGCTCCGAGGCCTCAACTCAGCCGCTACATAATCAGGCACACCCTCGTAGTCGGCTCAAGGACGGGCCACGAACTACACAAACAAAATTAGCATTTCAATAACCCTAAACCCTTGGAGGATACTAAGTAAAACAAGCTATAAAGAGAAAACTTACGTCCTCAAGGCATAGCCGGTTAACCAGCACGTTCTCCGACGGGTAGTGGCTGATCGTACTCTTAGGCTGAGCCAGCCTCCATTCGATTCCCGCTGGGAATCTAGTCGGACGAGCCCGCACCGGTTTAGGTGCCAAGCAAGGGAAGTAGGAATAAATCCAAGCGTGGAAAACCCCAAAACATCTTTAGCAAAACCAGACCAAACTAAACAAAACCCGTAAAGTGAACGCTGAAGCAATTACTAACCTCCAGCATGAGACCTGGACCCATGATGGGCAAAGCCGAGGCCGACTCCACCTGCAACGGCCTCACCATGACTTGCAAGTGAGTCATCTTCGCGAAAGCCGCGGTTACCCATTTAAAATGTCCCAGCTGATCTAAATCAGCTAGGAGGGGCAAAATCCTAGTATTAACCCTCTCGCCCTTATCCGAGAAGTGGGTCGATCCTAGGAAGTACCACAACCACAACCGGGCATCCTGTTCCGGCGTGTTGGGTATTAGACCCTCTAATACCGCCACCCTCTCAAAGTGATCGGTGATGTTCGAACTCACCAGAGCATGAGGCGTACTGTAAGCCTCACGCTCCAAACAATCCCCAATGAGGCCCCAAACCTCATCACTATCTAACCTAGGGCCCTCGGCAGCCCACCTAATCCTCTTGAGACCCCAGGGTATACCCGTAATAAACCCGAAATCCTCTAAAGTCATCCCGACCTCCCCAAAAGACATATGGAAGGTCGAGGTAGTATCGTGAAAGCGATCTACCGTCGCTCTAATCACCATGAGGTCGCACTTAGTCTTGCAACCCACCAACCTAACCCATTGCTCGACCACGGGACCCAGAGAGGTCCTCGCGATAATCCCTTTTGCCACGGGGGTCAGCTTTTGAGAATATATCTCAAGGCATGTTGTAAAACCCGAAAAGGTCCTTATCGAACATGGGGACTGCAAACCGAAGCAATACAAGTATAAACAAAACAAAACAAACCCAACCAAAGCCAAAAACACAAAACATAAACTAACAAACACGAATAAGGATACTCACCAGACCCTGCACAATGCGGTGAGAAACGTGTAAGTCAGGACGAAACAACAACTGTTGACCGTCCCAGTCCCGGGCCCACTCAGGGTCCTCATAGTCGATCTCCTCGTTCTCTGGTATGGGAATCGGAACATGAGCCCTCCTAGAAACCGTCTCGGGAATCCGCCGCTTCCTTACTCTATCAAAGTCGGCCTCATTTATTCCCTCCGGATTACGACGCTGTAATGAAACACTTCATCGTCTTCTGCAAATCCCGCGGGGAGTCAACGAGCTCGTCCCGGGGGCCTCACCACTAGTACCAACCGTAGAAGCTCCCTCGGGATGCTCGGTATCACTTCTAGCTACAAAACCAAGCAAAATACAAAATCCATGCCTCAGGTCAGGCTAAAACAGCTTAAACAGGCCAAAATAAGGTCAAAATTTCGGATAGAGATATCAAAATTCCGAAAAGCCCGATAACATCTATTTTCGACCCCGATAACGATGGAAGTGGTTTCGGGAAAATCCGGCATCGTTACGACACCTTTTGGTCTGTCGTAAGTCACACAAAACCTCACGGAAGGCCCTAGAGGCCATTCCAGCTCACGAAAATTGACAAAGGATTCACCCTCATCATCACAAACACTAATTGAGCAAGATTGCGTAAGACAAGTACGGGAATTAATGAGAAAACCGTCCCTAACCCTAAGCATTTTTAGTTTATCGCCATGGGAGGCCATGGTCATACCTCAAAGTATTCTACCAAGCTCCTAACTACCCTAACAAGCTCAATTCAACCCTGACTTAACAATGGGATTAAGCACATACATCGAAACTTAGCAAATTTAAAATACCCAAATCAATTTTCTAGAGTTTCAACAAAATCGACCCACAATCAATCAAATTAAGCAAAATCGATAATAGACGAGTAAAAAACACATACCCAGAGTCGACATTCTCGCGTATGGCAAGAATCGAGACGGAAATCGGTTAGAAAAATTGAAAAGGCGATATTGGGGCGAAGAGGGGCGCGCGTTTGAATTGTGGAACGAATGAATCGTTCACCCAATATTCGCTGACTTAAAGCAAACTCGACCCACGAAATCCCGGGCGCCTCTGGTCGCGCGTCCAAAACCTGGACCGCTGAAGGCAAAGCGCCTGAGAATTGGGGCGCAGAAGAATGCGCGTCCAATTAATCCAGCACAAGACTAAAACAAGAACAAACGAGGCCTAATATCCAATATACGCACCCTTTGAAACAAGCAAACAAACAACGACGAAGCAATTACTAATCAATACCGATAAACCATGCCTATAGACCAATCCCAAACAAAAAGCAATAATAAAGCAAGCATAAGGACCACGACCAACAAGAATGCTCGCGCTTGACTGCGTGATAAAACAAACAAAACAAAGCTGATCTAAACAAACTCCGAACGAGTTCGAGCGCATAACAAATCAGAACAAAGCAAAGTAAATCCGAACAAAATAAGACAAGTCCACAAAGCAAATTTAACCCGAATAAATGAACAACAACAAACGTCTTCGAGCCAAATGGGTCTTAGTTATCCGGAAGGCAATTTAAGTTCGAACTAATAATGACACGTTCGAACATTTTGGAGTCTTATACCTCCACGGCAACTTAAGTTCGAACGGAAACTGACACGTTCAAAGATTTTGGAGTCTTATACCTCCACAGCAATTTAAGTTCGAGCGGATACTGATACGTTCGAACATTTTGGAGTCTTATACCTCCACAGCAATTTAAGTTCGAACGGATACTGACACGTTCGAACATTTTGGAGTCTTATACCTCCACACCAATTTGAGTTTGAGCAGATACTGACACGCTCAAACACCTTTTAGCCTAACGGGTCTTACTTATCCTGAAGGCAACAACAAACAGCAATTTGGGTTTGAGCGGATACTGACACGCTCAAACACCTTTTAGCCTAACGGGTCTTAGTTATCCTGAAGGCAACAGCAATTTGGGTCTGAGCGGATACTGACACGCTCAGACGTATTTAGCCTAACGGGTCTTAGTTATCCGGAAGGGACAACAATAGCAATTTGAGTTTGAGCGGATAATGACACACTCAAACATATTTTGTACAAGGGGTCATAGGCATCCCGAAGATGATTGTTCGAGTGGATACTAACGCCCTCGAGCATTTTATCTTGTTTTATTCTGTCCAAGGGGTCATAGGCATCTCGAAGATGATTGTTCAAGTGGATGGTGACGCCCTCGAGCATTTAATCTTGTTTTATTTTGTCCAAGGGGTCATAGGCATCCCGAAGGCAACTGTTCGAGGGGATACTGACACCCTCGAGCATTTTATTTCATTTTCGTGTCTAAAGGGTCATAAGCATCTCGAAGGCATTTTGTTTCATTAAGTCCGAGGGGTCATAGGCATCCCAAAGACGTTTGTCGGAATGAAAGCAGACACATACGAACATCTTTTTCACATCCACGCTTGACGCGTCACACACACTCTGAAGGCAATCCAAAATTGAACGGATTCTCGAATATCCGAAAAGACAAAACGCACGAGCACGAAGAACCGAGAACGAGAAGGTAAGCACGAACCCGGGCTCCGACAGGCAACCCCAGGCTAGGACGTCAGGTATGATTTCTAAGCCCTGGCTGGCGAGCCTCAACACGTAGTCAGACGAACTTAAAACGACCCGACCGGACAGCCACCAAGTACTAATCCTCGACTGACCTGGGTGGCTATACTTTGGCTTTCGCCTTGTCCAAGCCTCAATCAAAGTAGGGGCTTCTGTAGACGCTCAGATTTAGACCTGGTGGCTGCAGGAGTGCCAAACAAACACCCGATGACGATCGGACTGCAACACGACGCGGGTTCGCGATGTTTTAGATAGTTTTTCTATAGAACGGATCAAATAGCTACTCAGAAAAATTAAATTAACATCATGGCAGCCCTAATCGTGTCATTAGGATCACATAGACACTAATTAGAGTCAATTCTGACACCGGGTCTTCGAATCGGTCCCGAAACACGACCTGAGTCAGCACCGCGCCAAGCGAATCCCGGGACACGCACCCGAGGCCCACTAGGCGCAACGCCGCTAGGTCAAGAAGAGGGAAGCTACGTCCCCAAGCATCGTATAATATGTATCACGCCTCGGTTTTGGAAAGTATCAAAATCATATCTTCAAAATCCCGAGCGGCTCACCTTGTGCGCCTGAGTCTTCACACGCCTAAACCCAGGCTCCTGAGTTTTAGTGCGCTTGAACTCAGGCGTCTATCCGGGTGACGAGAGCCAAAAACACCTTCTAATACCCCCCCCCCCACCCCCTTCATTCGACACACAATACGATTCATTCTTTCTTCCCTCTTCACTCGTTAAGAGTTTCTTACTAAGGGCTCGCACTCCGACACCCGAGGCAAAAGATCCACACGATCGTAATTTCGATAAAGTGAAATCGACGCTACTCCTCACCTTCCAGCACTCCACTCAATCCTGAGGTGCCTGTGTTCGACTAGCCACCCCGAGTCTAACGGAGTTCTTTTGGATTAGCCACAGAACTAGCCAGTAGCAACGGCGGAGCTTTGCCGGATTAGCCGCAGGAAGGGCCAACGGTAACGGAACTCTGCCAAAATCACCAAGCAAGCTAGGAGGTTTCGCCTTTGAAGTTGAATCGTCACTAGGTTGTCATCTATGTTCGTATGATTTTTTGCTTTTATGACCTTATAATCGCATGCTAAATCACCTAACACGGAAATCAAAACGTAAATAAGCTGAAACTGAACAAAGCGATGGTCGGGTTCCGTATTAGTCCCGGTGCTCGCCATGCATGGTTCGACGCATCCTTATTAATACCGAGCAGACGCATCTTAAGCAGAATACCAGGTAAGGTATACCACGAGAACGACTAATATTCGTATTATCGCGTTAAAACTGATTTGCTAATATGTATAATACTAGTACTCTCTACACTCATACGTGCATCTTTTCATGGCCTTCTTTTCACGTGAAATCGCATGAAAAGAATGTAAACACAACTACTTCGACGAAAAAACTTACTTGTCCGTAAACAACCGACATAGCAAAAGGCATACGGTTAAAACAATGGATGTTACACTATTTCCGCCACAACAAAGGAACGAAGTTATCAGCCCACCGATTGATTAGTAGAAGCTGCTACGTGCGGGCGGGATTGGGTGTCCATGTCTAACGGACGTTGGCTTCTCAATACGTACCCTCACCCCTTACTCAGAATCGATGGTTTCCGGATGTTCAAAACCATTGGCACTGAGAGTCATTCCAGGCATGGAGTGCTTAAGGGTACAAGTTTTTATCTTTAGGTCTCGTGCCCCTCAGCTTTGAGCCGGCTAAGGATCAAGGTTGACTTGAACGGTTTCCAAGTCTCCATAATTGACTCGATGGCGACTCCACAAATCGGCAACGAATTCGGTTCACTAAAAAGGTCGCCTTACCAAACTTATCGGCCTTTAAACATTTACAACCACGACTTGATTGATTCCAACGGAAACACGGGCGCCTGAGCCCGTCTAGTACAAGTACGAATCGTCATCGGAATTGAGGTCCGACACATCAACCCGAACGAGATCGGACCGGCCCTCGACCGAGAGGGGGCTGCGTGGGTGTCCGCCGCGATCAAAACCGGGTCGGTCTCGCACAAGCGCGTGAGAGGCGCCGGGCGAGGCGAACGGACGTCCACAGCACCTTATTCATCTAGAGGGAGACCACAAACCGTCTATTCAGGGACAACGTAGGTTGAACCCGAATATGCAGGATGTGGTCAGAAAAGAGGTTATGAATCTCTTCGATGCTGGCATTGTCTATCCCATTTCCGATTCTAAATGGGTTAGTCAAGTCCAAGTGGTCCCTAAGAAGGGAGGCACCACAGTTATCACGAACGAGAAGAATGAGCTCATCTATACTCGATTAGTTACTGGTTGGAGGATGTGTATTGACTACCGTAAGCTAAACATGGCTACGAAAAAAGACCATTTCCCACTGCCCTTTATTAACCAGATGCTAGAGCGTCTCGCTTGCCATAAGTATTTTTGCTACTTAGACGGCTATTTGGGATTCTTTCAAATCCCGATTCACCGCGACGACCAGGAGAAGACCACATTCACCTGCCCCTACGGCACCTTCGCATACCGAAGGATGCCTTTTGGCCTTTGTAATGCCCCGACCACTTGTCAACGTTGTATGATGTCCATAATTTCGGACCTTATCGAGTCTGTCATGGAAGTCTTCACGGATAACTTCAGTGTATATGGCACTGATTATAATGCATGTTTGTTTAACCTTTCACGGGTCTTGCAACGTTGTGAGGAGACCAATTTGGTCTTAAACTGGGAGAAATGTCACTTCATGGTGACTGAGGGAGTCGTTTTGGGTCATTTAATGTCCGAACGAGGCATCCAAGTGGATAAAGCGAAACTCGAGGTAATTGAACAATTGCCAAACCCCGTTAATGTTAAGGCTGTTAGGAGTTTTCTTGGTCACGTGGGTTTTTAGCGTCGTTTCATCCAAGATTTCTCCAAAATTGCCAAACCTCTACTCAGCTACTCCTCAAGGACGGCCCGTTCGTATTTAGTGACGAGTGTGCTCGAGCTTTTGGTAGAATTAAGCAGGCTCTCATTTCCTTACCGATCATCTGATCACCCGATTGGGATTTGCCTTTCGAAGTCATGTGTGACGCTAGCGATTACGCTGTAGGAGCTGTGCTCAGGCAAAGGAAAGATAAAGCTTTACATGTGATCTACTATGCTACTCGAACGTTAGATATGGCGCAGATTAATTATGCTACCACGGAAAAGGAGTTATTAGTCATTGTGTATGCTCTAGACAAGTTCTGAGCCTATCTCATAGGCTCGAAAGTGATAGTATACATAGATCACGCAGCAATGAAGTACCTTCTAGCGAAGAAGGAGGCTAAACCGAGGCTCATCAGGTGGATCCTATTATTGCAGGAATTCAATTTTGAGATCCGTGATAAGTCCGAGGCCGAGAATGTCGTACCCGATCACCTATCCCGGCTAAGATATGATGGTGGGGATATTACCCCAATTGATGATTGGTTCCCGGACGATCATTTACTCGCCATTACCATGGATACTCCATAGTTCCCTGATTATGCTAACTTCCTAGTTGGAGGTACCCTACCTCCCAACCTCTCATATCAGCAGAAGAAGCAGTTTTTGCATGATGTGAAGCGTTATTTTTGGGATGACCCATATCTCTTCCGCGAAGGTGCAGACGGCTTATTTAGGAGGTGCATTCCCGAGAGCGTAGTACATTTTATCCTTGATAGGTGTCACTCCTCGCCTTATGGTGAGCATCACGGTCCTTCGAAAACATTCGCGAAGGTAATGCAATAGGGCTTTTATTGGCCCACTGTTCTCAAAGATGCCACCACATTTATCCCTTCTTGCGATGCATGCAAACGAACGGGAAATATTTCTCGATGGCACGAAATGCCTCAAACCGGGATTCTTGAAGTGGAATTATTTGATGTTTGGGGTATCGATTATCAAGGAGCGTTCCCCTCTTCTTTTGGAAATCGGTATATTCTAGTTGCCGTCGATTATGTCTCGAAGTGGGTGGAAGTCATCACTTCACCTACTAATGATGCTACCGTGGTGATCCGACTCTTTAAGAATACCATATTCCCTCGTTTTGGGATCCCACGAGCTATTATTAGTGATGGCGATTCACATTTTCACGAACGCCAACTCACTAAGCTATTGAAGAAATGCGGTGTTCACCACCGTATCGGGCTAGCCTATCACCCACAAACTAGTGGGCAAGTCGAGATCTCAAATCGCGAGATCAAATCTATTCTCGAGAAGGTTGTCCATACTTCGAGAAAGGATTGGAGTTCGAAGCTCGGCGATTCTCTTTGGGCTTACCAGACTGCTTTCAAGACTTTTATCAAGACATCCCCGTATAGGCTCGTTTATGGCAAAGCTTGCCATTTACCGGTGGAGCTCGAGTTTAAGGCTATGTGGGCCTTAAAGGAACTCAATCTTGACCCGAAGCTAGCCGGATAGAAGCGCCTCATGCAATTGAACGAACTCGATGAATTTCGTCTCCACACCTACGATAACGCAAGAATTAATAAGGAGCGGACCAAAAGATGGCATGACAAGCGCATTATCCCCCGAGAGTTTAATGTCGGTGATAAGGTACTTTTATTTAACTCCCCACTTCGACTCTTTCCCGGGAAACTTAAATCCCGATGGTTTGGACCATTCACGCTGACTGAAGTGAACAAATTTGGGTCGGTTACACTTACAACCGACAATGAGAAGTATTCAAAATGAACGGTCAACGCCTCAAACTTTATAACGAGGGTGCATGCGTCGGTGTCGTAGAAGCCATGGACCTCGACGACACTCTCGAGTCCGCCTAACTTCATTGAGGTAAACCGGTCGAGCAGGACTGTATAAACCAGCGCTAACCGGGAGGCAACCCGGCACCACTTGTATAAATTTGTAATTTCTCTTTCCGCATTTTTATTTTTAATTTTTTTTTAGTTAGCTTGGTAGCATTAATCTTGGGAGTTAGTATTATTTATCGAGTGAGGACGAGGGAATTTTATGGTTTAATTGATTTAATTTCAGGAATTCAGGAAGCGATTGAAGAGAAAAACGAAGAAAGCATGCTACAGCGGTCACTTGATCGAGTGGCCCAGGTGCACTCGATCGAGTGCCGTGAGGAAGAGCACCTGCCAATTCTCTATGGGGTCACTCGATCGAGTCCCCTATAAGAACTCGGTCGAGTGCCTCCGACCCGGGTGCTCCATCGGTTTTCCAACTTTTTTGCTTTATTTCCTACTCTCTTGTTAAATCAATTTTATGCATCAAAACCCCCTCCCCCTCATATTTCTTAAGAACCCTAACCCCCAAATCACCCAAATCACTTCTAATTCATCAATTCTTCACCAAATTTCACGATTTTTTCTTCTATTTTGCAGTTAGTAGTATCTATTTGTGTTCCTTGGTGTTGTTTTGTGAAATTTCCATCCCCTCTCCCCCATTTTCGTGATTTTCAACCCTCCTCAAGGTACTTTCCGGGTTTTTCAATTCATTGCTTCTTTTCTTGATTTTATAGTTTAGTTTCATCCTTAATTCCATACTAATCCTATTGCATGCTTGATTTTATGTTAATTTCACCCGTTTGTGCTCAAAATTTGATTTTTGTGTATGAAGACTGATTTTAGCCAAAATTTTGTGTTTTTTGTGGGATTTTTGTGTAATTTTGTTTTTTTTATGCTATAGTCATAGCAGGAAGAAGAAATCCACCCCGGAATACTTGACCTAGGAATCAGAACGTCAAACTAAACGCAGAGGAATCGGTTGTCCCGATTGTCCCAACTGTTCAGCCTCTACCAGGCTACGAGAGGATTGTCTTCAGGAACAACGCTCAACGAGCTCGTTTACTTACCTTGATACCAAGGCGAATGGAAGCTACCCAATGTTGCTCATCGCAGGTTGCAATCGAGCTAAGCCTGAACGAGCAGCTCACTCAGCTTTTATCCATGACCGGATTTGGCGGCTATAGACCCTACGTGAGTCATCATACCGATTACTTACTTTAGAGTTTCTTAGTTCATTTGATTTTGATAGATCTAACAATATGATATCCTTTCGTATGAACAATATTGAGCAACTCGTCACGATCCGTTACTTAGCTCGTTACTTAGAGCTTACCACAGACCCGCGTGTCGAATTATATGAGGTACCCGAGGGTGTAAAAGTCCCTCCTTACTTTCAGCTATTTTCGGGTAGCATCACAAGTGTCACTACGATGGCACGCCATCCCACACCCCACTATCAGCCTCTTTTTGCGGATTCTGAGTCATTTGGCCTTTCCACGTTTTGACATGAGTAAACTTCACTCGTTAGAGGTGTTGATTTTAGGACACTATCTCAAACCCTTTAGCCAGTCCCTGAGGTCATTTAGTGCCTCTGGTATGATATGTGTCGGGATTGAGCGACAGATCAGTGGAACTGGCCCGCTTGCCTGTGGAGCCATAGTCACTAAGTTAGCAAAGAATTATCTTACGGGTTTTGGGACAACAGTCAAATTTGAGAGTCTCACTGAGCACGTTCCTTTGCTGGGACGTAGCTACCTCACCTCCATTTAGATGTGGATTCGAGGCGATCCCCCAAACTTTCATTGGTGAGTCAAGGACAAGTTTGGATGAACCTTCTGGTCGCCGAAGGGGCAGTCCTACCACCACTACTCGCACAACAAACCACTACCGAGGGTGAGGAGACACCCGACCCACCGAGCTACCTCATTCCTGAGGAACTCTTCATCTTCGCAGAGGGCGTTCAACCCCCTCGACGAAGGGTTCGCGTAGAGACCGAACCCGATGAGACTGAGCCCTCTATGCCCACACCTACACCCACTCTGACCTTCCCGGTCAACATTTTGGATGCCGAGTTTCCGCACCCGTATCCGTACATGTATGACCCGGTTTAAGAGCACTAGCTGCAGATTCACGAGGGGAATAATCAGAGCCTCGTCAACCGCGAGATCCACGAGTATATGACTACCCTTGGAATCTCTACCCTTCACCATCCAACTTACTGGCGAGGTCCAGGTGACATTAGTGGTATATTCCACGACTACGGGGTAGATCCAGCTGATTGGGGCCCGGACTACGGATGCACCTATGGTCGCCTGGGAGCACAGTGGCTGAGAGAGCTGCGATAGCCAGGTCACCAGGGCGATACTGGAGCCGGTCTATCTGGGACCGGTAGAGAGGATGATATGGTTGATTAGCCGGTTTGTGGGAGCTACCATTGTATATACGGTACTTTCTTTCCTTTATATTTCTGTTTTATCGCTTTCTTAGATTTTTTCTTCCCCTTAGGTCGAGTTGTCCTTAAGATTGGTTGTGGAATTTCCTGTCTTATCTTCTTTAGAATCACATTGAGGACACTGTGACATTTAGGTTTGGGGGAGAGTTTGTGTGTTTCCATTTTCTGTTGTGTGATTTTATTGCTTTCAAAAAAAATTAAAAATCCAAAAAAAAAATTGAAAAATTAGAAAATCCAAAAAGATTTTTTTTTCTATGCTTTGTCTGTTTTGTGTCTGATGTGAATCATGCAAAACGGCGATGATGACATTGCATTTTACATGATTTCTTCTAATTGACAGCTGACTCGGTACCTGAATGCATGTAATACTTGAGATGAGATGATTTTGATATTAATGCCTATTAAACTTTTAATTGCCAACTGAGTAAATTTGATCATTTTGTCGGCAACCCACAAAATTCTGAGGATTTAGAGCTTCCTAGGCCAGTAACATCCATAACTGGTCTCAATTGTAATTAGGAATTGAGTGGTTTCTCCTTATAGAATGTGTAACATAAATTTGCATAAATACGACATCCGTCTCTTGATATTGAATACGTGTTTGGTTTTAGGAGGTACATGAGGAAAGGCATTTCTGTTTTTGATGAGCTCCACATAGCAAAAACGATCCATTTTTACTACCCTGTAGATTTAGGTCATTTTTCCTCTGTTTAGCCCATTTCAGTTGTTGTAAGCATGTTTCTATGATATTTATCAATTAGCTACAACCCAGAATAGCCTACCTTAATTACCAGGACAGTCGCAGTGAACATAAATGGAAATACTTCACTAATAGATCATAATTTGAAATTTTTATATCTTTTGGATCCTAGTGCAGAATATCATTGTTGTGCGACTTTACATCACCTTCCCCTTATCCGAAACTGAAAAAAAATATGGAAGCATGGAAAAGAAAGAAAAAAAATGGAATTAGAAAAAGAAGAAAAATTCCAAGAAAAGAAGAAAAAACAATATATATATATATATATATATATATATATATATAATAGGGATCAGGTGAGTCCTTCTATATATATTGAATTCGTGAGTCCACCTAGATTAGGGGTAGATGAATGTTATTTCAACGTATGACTAGTGTTAATTCAACAATGGTAGTTTTGTTTAGTATAGATTTCAATTTGTGTTACTCTAATAGATACTCTAACGTATGAATGATGTTACTTCAACGTTACAAACGTGTTACTCTAATAGATATTGTATATTATATGAATGATGTTACGTACTCCAACGTTACAAACTTGTTACTCTAATAGATAATGTGTGTTACTCCAACTAATTATGTTACCAACGTCTTACTCCAGGTCATCTCATCCATTCATTGATGTATCATCCAATGGATGATATAAGGACTAGGGACTCAAATGTATTGAAGGACTCATCCGAACCTCTCTCTCTCTCTCTCTCTATATATATATATATATATATATTATATGCTTCTTGTAATATTTCGGGGAACGGTCGAGATGTTATACCTAGAATTGAATTATAATTAGGAGGACAAAAGTCTCTATGTTGCTCTTTTGAGTTTTACTTCTAGTTAATGGCAGAAATTCAAAGATGAGGTTTTTGGATGGATAGTTTTTATTGTGTAGCTGCGACTACTGGTCTTAGCCCCACATTTCCATATGTGCTTTAAGCACAATCCATTTTTATTCCCTCACATATCAGCCACCCCTTGTAAGTCCCTGGCGTCTACTATGGTCCTGATTGGTGGAACACGTATTTGATTGGGGAGATTGATTTCATATTCGATTGCATGCATATCTCATAAGTCGAGTGCGTGTCTTTATTCTTCCTTATCTTCACATATATACTTACCCGTACTTATGAGTGTCGAGCAACAACCGTAAGGAAGTCCGACATTATTGGTCTTGCAAGATTGAAAATTTGGCAGGCAATTGTTTGATTATGGCATGATTATTAGTCTCGTTGCATTCTTGAGCATTACACGTTTTATCGTTGGTTTGAGTCGATTTTAGGAGAATGATTGTAATTCAGCTCTAAGTCGTGTTTCACATCACTTGTCCTCATATATATATATATATAAGTTGTTTGCTTGACGACAAGCAAAGGCTTGTGCAGACACCAAGATTTGGACCTGGTGGCTGCAGAAGTGCCCAACAAACACCCGATGACGATAGGACTGCAACGCGACACGGGTTCGCGATGTTTTAGATAGTTTTTTTATTGAACGGACCAAATAATTTCTCGGAAAAATTAAAATTAACATGATGGCAGCCTTAGTCGTGTCGTTACGGTCGCATAGACACTAATTAGAGTCAATTCCGACACCGGGACCCCGAGTCGGCCCCGAAACTCAAACCGAGTCAACACCGAGTCAAGCGAGCCTCAAGATGAACACCCGAGGCCCACGAAACCCACGTCGCTAGGTCAAGCCGTGGGGAAGCCTTCGCGACCAAGCAAGATATCACACACTCACCTCTCGGCTTTGGAAAGTATCAAAATCGTATCCTCAAAACTCCAACCGCCCCACCTGACGCGCTTGGGTCTCCCCACGCTCGGACCCAGGCGCCTGAGTCCTGGTGCGCCCCAAGTCACGCGTCCATATGGGCGACGAGGGCCGAAAACACCTATAAATACCCCCCCTCCGCCTTATTCATTCGACACACGATTCAATTCTCTCGGCCGTCAAGGGATCAAAGTTGACTTGAACGGTTTCCGAGTCCCCATAATTGACTCGGTGGCGACTCCACAAATCGGCAACGAATTCAGTTCACTAAAAAAGTCGCCTTGCCAAATGAATCGGCCTTTAAACATTTACAACCACGTCTCGATCGATTCCAAAACGGAAACACGGGTGCCCGCACCCGTCTAGTACAAGTCTGGATCGTCATCCAAATCGAGATCCGACACTTCGCCCCGTATGCGAGATCGGACCGGCCCCCGTTAGGGAGGGGGGCGCGTGGGTGGCCGCCGCCACATGTTGAAAATCGGGTCGGTCCCGCGCGGGCACGCCCGGGGCGCCGGGCAGTGCGACGGACGTCCACAGTTTGGCGACTCCGCTGGGGACAAAGGTGATGGCACTAAAATATTTTTTTTTCGAAAGCAGTGAGCGAGAATTTTGCCATGGTAACAACAAAAAAAAGAATAAAAAATAAAAATGTGCTTCTCATTAATAACAAAATTCGGTTAAATCGAGCCTTTGTCGAGGCATCTACATCAAAAAATCCAAGTCCAGACGTTGATGGTGGGGATTGTCGTGGATCCCCACCGCCAAATAATAACCAACTAGCACCTAACGGTAGTTAGGGTAAGTCGGGTCGTGTGCACGGAGACGGTGTTGCCAGGTTTAGACTAGGTTGGCCTAAAACGAGACTATGCTACCAAACAAACACAAAGAAATACTAATTGACGAATTATGATGAGAGGAGAAGAAGGAATTGGACTAGCAATGAACTAGACTATAACAAGGCTAAATGAAATAACTAAACAATGAACTAAAGAAATGATGACAAACTAATAAGTTGAATCAAATATGAAGAAGAAGTGGGTTAGGTCGGGTTCTCAAGTGTAGTAGGGTGACTTGGGTGGTCAAGGGTGTAGGTGTCTCCTAATTGCTAGAATCGGCCTGGGCTCTCGCTACTTAAACCGATGTCGAGGTAGGTCCGGGCTCTCGCTACTTAGACCGATGTCGAGGTAGGTCCGGGCTCTCGCAACTTAGACCCTAGTCCGCACTCTCGTGACTACGACTATCCTCAACACTATCCTCAACATGACCACATACAAGACAAACAATGAGTAGAGGAAGACTAGCGTGAAAAGCATGGCCACTACAACTCAAACAAGCATTTCAACAAACACATAGTATGCCAAGTATGTGACTAACAACAAAGATTCATCCTTTACCCCTAATCAAACTCTAATCACCCATAATCTACCCTTAATCCCCCTACTAACCCACAAGGAGACTACTCACACATATTCAAACTAACTACAACAATGAAAAGAGAAAACAACATCATAAACATCAAAACATTCATTGTGAACAATCAAGAACAATAAACAATAATCAATGATTAAAACTTGATGATAAAACAAAGATTAAGAGAAGAGAAATTATACCCACTACAATAGGATGAAAAAGATGAGAACTTGAATTAATAAGAAACCCAAATAAAACCCAAAGGTTGTCAATCTTGGATGAGTCTTCAAGAATCTTCTTAATTACAAGACTAATTAACTAAGATTAACTAAAGATTAAAGGAAGATTAAACTAATAAGAGGAGAACTAAATCTAGGGTTTATATGTTGTAGAGAAGCTTAAGATAGTCTAGGGTATGATAAGATGCATAAACAATACAAGAGGGAAGTATTTATAGGGGTACAAGAATGAAGGAGGAAGAAAAATGATGCGCGGCTACAGCATGTTGGTCCCGACCGGGACGGGTTGGTCCCGACCGGGACGGCCTGTCATCCCGACCGGGACGGGTTGGTTCCAATGTAACACCCGCTATATTTCTAGCATCTTTATTCCTTACCGTTATGACATCGTTATAACTCTATCACATTTTGGCTTATGTGTCATCATTTTTCCAAGCTTATCTTCAATTTTGAGTTTAATGATATTTATTTTTATTTTAAAAGATTTTAATTCTTTTACATCTATTTATTTGATTTTCTTCGTAAACTAAGTAATTTTCCGCGAGGAATTCTATTTTTCTCCGAATTGACATTTTTAAGCTTGGATTTAAGTTATTCCTTTTTCCTAAAAATGTTTGAATACGTTTATGGAATATTTTTTTTACTAAGATATATTTTAGTTACTAAAAACAAGCCATTTATGATTTTATTACGAAGCTTCGCGAATAATTATTTTCTTACGCGAGGTTTACTCGAATTACTTTGAAATGCCTTTAACTATTTTACGACTATACTTTTTATCAACTTATAAATTATTTGAGACTGTTTTCTCACATTTTTGGACCGACTAAGCTCTTGGTCACAAGTTTTATTTCATTTTATTTAAACGATTCAATTTATCACATTAAAACGTAATCATAAGATAAATCATTTTCATTCATTGTAGCATTTATGTCTAAGCTTATCTTACTCCCTCCCTATCCTTTTTGGCCGGCCAAACAAGGGTCTAGGTTCACTCATGCATTTTTTTTGTAAGCCTTAATTCATGCTTACTCTTTTAAGTATTGTATCACCCATCTCCACCTTTACTCTCTACATTCATTCTTTTACATTCATAAAAAATATTCATCACTCTCTTCTCCTCTCTTTGGCCGTGTGATCCTTAGCCTTTCTAGGCAAATTTTTGCTCCATTTCTAGTCTCAATCACATCATTCTTCTCGTCACAATCATCCTCTTTCCGATTCCTTCATTAAGGTATTAATCGACATCATTTTCGATCAATTTTTACCTTGTTTTTTTTAGTTTTCTCATGGTATTTTCTGCCATGATTTTCGTGTTGGTAGGATTCTTGGACGATCCCGAAGCCGACGAATACATCGTTGATTCAGACTTGGAGTAGAGGTAACGTCGATGTTACTCGGTATTACAAGATTTTAATTGAGTATTTGCATGTATATATTTTTATATTTTATTTTGGCAATATATGTATGTCACGAATTCTGGAAAATATTTAAAGTTGAAATTTTGCATGTTTCGATATTTTTATCGCTTTTACGAGATTAATGATTAAATTGTTATATTAATTTGTAAAATCGTAATAATCGGCCTAAACATGTAATATATATTTATATTCTGGAAAAATGTTGTTTTTGATGATTTTTAGTAATTTAGTATTTTTCTGATATTTTTATATCGATTATTGAATTATTATCGTTTTCGGACAAAAACGATTAAAAACCAATTTTTAGTTCTAGTACTTAAACATTTTATTTTAATCTGATTTTTGACGTGGTAAAACTTTCTGGTGAAATAGAATTTTATGAATTTTATCATAATTCTTCGGAATTGTTAAGTGGATGAATTAATTAGTCACTTTAAATCATCGTTTATCGTTAAAACCGTGTTTGTTGTTTAAATTCTCGATTTCTGGTCTTTAGTTTAAATCTGGAAAAATTTATGATTCTGATGATTTCATATTAAAATGTATTATTATGATTTTTAGTGCCTTCATAAAATGTTAGGAACGATAGGTTTATTAATAAAATCGTTAATTGCGAAAACGGGTTTAAATGACGGTTTTATTGAAATTTGTTGAATCTGGGTTTTGGAAAAATCTGGAAAAAATTTATATTCTGTAAAATTAGGATTTTGAAGTGTAATAATAATTTTTGGATATTAATACTTAAATCGTTTTGTAATTACTATTTTTATTAATCGTTATTGTCGAGATTGGACGATTAACGAGAAAACGCTTTAAAAACCGAGTTTTTAGAATTATGGAAATTTTCTTTTCTGGACAGAATGTCCATAAATATAATTTAACTATTTTACGTAATTTTTGTACTATTTATTATAGTCTTTAATTAATAAATATTGATTTCGGACAAATTGTGATTTATCGCTAAATTGCTTCGTCTTACCTAAAAGAATTATTTTTCCAGCAATTTTGAAAGTATTTAAATCTGAAACTTTAAGAGTTAAATCATCCCTTAACATTTTCTAAATATATTCAATGGTTTAATTAAATAAAAGACGTTAAAAGATTTAATTTGATGTTTGCCGTAAAATCCTATTTATAATTTTATCGTCGAAACTAATAATAATTAGGGAATTTTAGCTTTATAACTTTTGAAAACACCCTAATTAGTATTATTAAATATTTTTAGATGTCTCTAATCATTTTATAACACTTGTACGATATTTTAATAGTTTCATAAAATCAAATGTTCTAACTTTAATAATTAATATCGTTAAGGCCGAAAGTATTAGTTTTATAAATCTATATCGTTTACTAAAATGTGGTATTAGTATGAACTAATATTTTCACTACTTTGATATGATGCTATTTTTAGTAAAGTTTCTAAGAATAGAAGTTTCCTAAAATAGAAGTTTCCTAAAATAGAAGTTTCCGAAAATAGAAAGTTTCCTCTTTTAGAATATAAATGTTTACATCTTTTATCCTCATATTGTTTATGATGAATACATCTTTTAAATATCGATAATGGTTTGTTTTGGAGTTATGGAATAAGGACAAGTGTGGGTTTAGAGTAATATAGTCTGGGGTGTACGTTTTGCCATCAACTATAAAGCTGGTGTGTCTATGTTGAGACACATTGGTCGTTGAACTGAGCATGGTTTGTGCTCAGGAGTGTGTATATTTTGACCTTAAACTTAGATATCGCATCGTGTAAGTCGCCGTCGGGTTGAACTGGATTACGGTTGGTGTCCAGGAGGGGTGTACATTACTTAAGCCAGGACCTCGCTGCACGCAGTCCTGTTATGGTTGAGTTGCCTAGTTAGAGACCAAAGTCTAGTTTTTAGTATTATCCTAGTGAAAGTCTAGATTCTACATTAATCCTATCCATAACGCCATTTTGATTATTTTATTATTATCGATATAAATTGGTTTGCAGGTTGGCAAATATGTTTATGTTTCTTCGGCAACCCTTTTAATTAATTTGTTTTACGCTAAAGCTTATTTTATTACGCTGTTTTAATGTTTTCCATTTTTATTATTTTCCTATATTAGTAATTACTGTTTTAAAATCCTGTTATACGGCTGGGAGAACGTTGACGTTGCTCCCCACTGATTGTGGCTGTTATGTTTTAACATGGCAGGTATACGTGTTTATTTTCCGGTGGGTGTGGGCTAGCGAGATAATCATGTTTTAAGGATTGTTTAACCTCTTTATGGATTGTTTTAAATTTTAGCCATTTTTATGTATGGCGCATGTTTGACTTTACCGATTTAATTTACTAAGACATAGTTCTGTGTGTTTTAATCCCGACTCTACAGTGTTTCCGCCACTGTATCGCGCTAGAATTTTTAGGGGATTACATCCAACCGGGTCGGGCTCACAGTGGCCTCTTCAAATGTGCACTTCATCCCGGACGGGACGAGGCCATTCCCGTCGGGGATGAGTCTTGTAGGCCTCCAATATGATCCTTTTGGTTCCTCCTTGCTTCACATGAACTTCTCATCGATTCTCGGGACTCGGGATCGGGTCTCGGAGGCTCGGGATTGGGTCCCAAGGTCTCGGGGTCGAATCCAAGGCATCGAGTGATCGTTCCTCCGCTTCGTTGGCTCCGAAAAGTGTATGTATTGAGTCGGAATCACTCCAACTCTTCACGAATGGTCTCGGGAACCTGAAACGAGCTAGAGGAAGCATAAGTTGCCCATGAACCGCTCCCAAGGAGCGATTCTGCAAGGAAATGGGACCAAAACACAGCAAATTAGGCACTACAAACTACACTTATCAACTCCCCCACACTTAACCCTTACTCGCCCTCGAGTAAGCACAAACTAACTACTAAACTAGCCGAGTGGGTATTAGCGCACCCTACGCCCTTTCAACTCACGCGAGTGCACTTACAGGAAAAGTGCACCCCGCAAGGCAAGTGGGGTCTTGCGACAAAACTGTGGATGCAACTGGACACAAAACACACAAACAAACAAACACATAATCAAACACACAAAAGGTTTCACCCAAAGAGAAACAAATACCTCTTCCCTCTAAAAAGCGGTGAAAGAAGCACCGGTTTAGGACTCAAGGCAAGTGACAACGTTCCCAAGCTAGCAATACAAACCAAGATGGACAAAACCCTAATAGTATGACGACAAAGCAATAAAAACGTTGGTAACTTACCTGGGTTCCTCCTAACCTTCTAAGAACGTACTACGGGACAATCGGCGGGATGGAAAGTGATGAACCACGGTGTTAGTCGACAATGTAGGTAAGTGAGACCCCGCCCCCTTTAGCAAAGAGCCAAGAGGGTCGTCCCATGCCCAAAACCGCCTAACTAGTCCAAGTAAAAAGGTGGAAATATTTGCAAAGTGAGGGAAGACCGACCCTTGCCGCTTTCCTCCTTCCTAGGGACTCGGTCCTTTGGTAGGCTCTTCACGGCAAAAGTCGGAAAAAGGCTTATTTTTGTGGGGTTAGAATCTTTTTGTGAGACGATTTTCTTTTGGCATTTTCTCTTTTCTTTTGCATTTTTGCTTTGTTTGTTGCCATGCCATTTCTTTTTCTTCTTTTCTATTTTCTTTTTGGCCTTTGTGCCTTTTCTTTTTCTTCAATCTTTTCTTTCTTTCATTTTCTTTCTTTTTTTTTCTTTTCTTTGCCCTTTTTGTTATAGGCATTTCTTTTTGCAACAAGAAAGACAATTTCAACAACTTGCAACTTTATTGTGTGGAAGTGTAGGAGGTAGGTGAATAGGTAAGTCGGGACGGGCCCTTCCCTTCAAACCCACAAAAAGGTGGAGAACTTGGACTAATCAAACAAATCCGAACATGGTCACCTAGGGGACGGGACTCGGCAACCAAGGCCTTTTCACACCGTGGGTGGTCAAAAATGGTCAAAATGCAAATCCCGTAGTAAATCCCTAGTAAGCTAGGTGGACTCAAGGTAAAGGACCAACGAAATCATTGATTTAGGGTCATTCTACTAGACTAAAGTCCAAGACTCGATTTATACCACTAGGAAGGGAAAGTAAACACTCGCACACTAGCCTCTAAACCGGGTTTTCGAAAACCTTTTTAAACACACAAGACACACTAACAGAACACAAAACGAAGACACGACGAAAACAAAAGAAAAAGAGATAAAAGGCCACAAAACAAAATAAAACAAAACAAACAAACAAACAACACAAACACCACCCCAAGCTTCCGAACAAGCCACCAAATCAACACCAATCTTTACAAAGTTCCTCCTGAGCACACAACATCACAAATCCCCTCCGAATATCACAAGAGGTAAAGAGGAAAAAGGGATAAGGTGCTACCGGATGTCTTGAAAGCCTTCCAAAGTTAGCGGCGATTGGGCGACCTAAGAGGAAAAAGGGAGGCAAAACACGCACAACGAAACACATATACGACACAACGACTTAAAAGAGAAGACACAAAAAAGGAAAATCTTTTTGATTTTTGTGAAAAAAAATTCAAATTTTTAGGATTTTTAAAGATTTTTCGAAAAACTACAAAAATAAAACTAACTACGATAGAATATCGCTCCCCCACACTTAAGCCGAGCAATGTCCTCATGCTCGACCGTAGTGCATGGGAGCACAAAATAAAAGAAACTACGAAAATAAACCTAAAAATCAAAAAGTGGAGAAAATGGTAGAAAGTGTCCGGCCGGGGTGTAGTCAAGTCACCATGGGCCGAGACTAGAAAAGATATGGATGGGGGAAGAAATAAAACGAAAGAAATAAAAGGAAATGGGAGGGGAGGACTAGGTGTAATCAAGTCACCTAGCCCAGATTCCACCCAAATCCGACTAATTACTACAAAAGGGGCGAAAATCTTGAAAAATTTGGATTTTGAAATGACTCTCGATGTAGTCACGTCATCGAGAGTCGGGAGCAAGAAATACCAGGGCCCCGAGGGCCACCATGACACAAATGATAAGGGGAAGGGAATAAACAATTGAAGACAAGCTATAAAAACGGAAAAGAGAGGATAGTTGTCGTACCATACGGTTAGCAACTCACTCACTCCATCGTCTCATAAATCAATATCGGCATGTAGCTAGTCGTAGTCGTTGTTATTCCTTCCCAATCGCGATACGGTTCCATGGTTGGGTCACAAAGGTAAAGTGAGGTGGGTTTTGATGTGAAAGTCGGTTTAAAGCGAAGTGAAAGTGAGGTGAAAACGTGTATGTGAGGTGTAAGGGTCATATAATGAGAGTAAGGACATGGAGGGAGGTTGGGAGGGGGTATAAAGTGGTTGGGTGGGCTCAAACAACGAAGAAAAGGCCAAAGGAGGACTGGGGGTCCATCCCGGTCGGGATGGGTGGTCCCGGTCGGGATGACCGGCTCGTCCCGGTCGGGAAGGCTTGGTCCCGGTCGGGATGAGCTGTCAGTAGACCCGTCTTTAGTGCACCTCATCCGGAAGGGATGACATCCTTCCCGGTCGGGATGGGCCTTCCATCCCGGACGGGATGACCTCTTCTAGGCCGGGAAGAGTCTCCTAGCCCTCTATAGCTCCCAAAAGCTCATTCCAAGCTTCAAAAACCGACTTCCCTTCACACGATCCAAGCTCAAACAATGACCACTCCTCCCTATGAATCACTTCCACTTCACACCTATCACAATAAACTCAAATAACACATCAAATTCCCTCCCTCACATCGCTCATCAATCAATCCAAGTAATCAAAAAGTTCACAAATCAAAACAAACTACAAGGGAAAGAGATATATACAAAGAGACGGTTCTTGTGGAACTCCGTCAAACCAACGTGGTGCATTCTTCAATATTTTTTTTTCAACAACAAGAACTAGTTCCATCTCCATCAAGGGCACGAAGGAACAAGTCAAAGGCCCTAGCAAAGTCTTCAATCAAGCTTGAGACATAAGCATCCAAATACCAAGGCTCTTCATGACCTTGTCTTGACGTTCCCGGGGCGTCCCGATCTTGTAAGTTCAAAGGCTTGAACTTATACTTTTGGTCCTTCGGGATGTACCCAAACGTCCACCGATCCTCATGTGGCCCCAAGGGAGGCTCATCTTCCTTCTTACCTTTCAACTTGTCATCAAGCCCATGATGTGGGCACTCATCCTCTCCACTCTCGGAGTCATCATCCTCAAGTTCACAAGAGTTCTTGGTCAAGCTTTGTCCCGAATCTCCCCCTAGATCGATGTCTTTTGCGGCTTGGATCATATTGCATGACTCATCATTGGCGGGCGAAGTGTTACCTTGGAGGTCAAACACTAGCTTCTCTTCGCCTAGTTCGAAGGTGATCTTACCATTCTTTACATCGATCATAGCACCGGCGGTGTGTAGAAATGGGCGCCCAAGAATAATGGGAGTGATAGCATCTTCCCGCATATCGAGCACGATGAAGTCAACCGGAATGAAGAACTTACCGATTCTCACCGGCACATCCTCTAGCATTCCCAATGGTCGGTTGAATGAACTATCGGCCATTTGGAGTGTGATAGAAGTACTTTTAAGCTCCTTCATCCCAAGTCGGCAACAAATAGAATAAGGGATGATGCTCACACTCGCACCCAAATCACATAATGCTCTTTCGATCTTGTAGTGGCCTATAGTGCAAGGGATCGAGAATCTACCCGGATCCTTCAACTTTGGAAGCGTAAAACCTTGAATGAGCTCGCTCACAACCCTTGTGAATGCAATGGTCTCTTCCTTGTCGATGGATATCTTCCTAGCCAAGATTTCTTTCATGAATCTTCCATATGCCGGGATTTGGGTAAGTAGCTCGGTAAATGGGACACTAACATCCAATTTCTTCACAATGTTAAGGAACTTTTCATATTGAGAATCTACCTTGGTCTTCATTTGCCTTGTTGGGAAAGGCAACTTGATATGGCACTTATTTTGCTCAATCGGGGTAGACTCCTCAAATGACACTTTCCTTTTGCCCTTATCTTTTTCTTGAAGTGGAGGAAGCTTGTCTTCTTGGGGTCTCTCGATCTCCCATAAGACTTGCTCCTCCATTGGATTATCAAAGCCTGATTCTTCTTGATTTGGAGACACGACTTCCTTCATTGCTTCTTGCTCACTAGGAATCACGGGAGGATTATAGGTGGCACCACTCCTTAAGGTGATGGCATTGACATGCTCAAAATTCAGAGTTACCCCTTGAGGAGGTAATTGCCCTCTTTGTCTTGAAGAACTTCCCGATGCAAGTTGTGATACTTGATTCTCAATCATCTTCATGTGAGTTTTCATTTCCTTGTTATCCATTAGAATTTGAGCAATGATTCCTTGTTGTGACATTTGTGTCTCCAATTGACTCTTTTGCATTTCTTGAGTATTCCTTTACATATCCATCATTTGCTTTTGTATGTCGAAATCCCGTGGTGGGGATGGTGGATTATGCGGAGTATCGGTGAGGCCGGGCTAATGGAGTACCATAGTCATGAATAGGAGACCGGCTCCTAGGCTTGCTTTGTTGTTGATTGCCTTGAGTTGCTTGTTGTTGTTGATGGTTCCCTTGGAACCCATGAGAATTGCCTTGATTAAGGCCTTGGTTATTGCCATGGTTGTGGTTTTGTTGCTTTTGAAAGTTTTGGTTTCCTTGGAAACCGCCTTGATTGAAGTTCCCTTGGTTACTTAGCTTGAAGTTGTTGAAAGGCCTTGAGTTGCCTTGGTAACCTTGATTGCCTTGATTGTTGTCCCTTAAGGGAGGTGGAACATAGGGACGATGTTGTTGTTGGTGTTGAAAGGCTTGTTGTTGAGGGACTTGATTGGAAGCTTGGTATTGATTAGAGTAGGAGGCACCTTGCTTGAACGCTTGAAAAGCGTTCACTTGTTCAATACTTCCTCTACAATTCATAGGATCATGACCAACGATTCCACAAGTATCACACATCCCATAATAAGGCAAAGGAGGTGCAAATCCCAAAGCATTCACTTCATGAATAGAGGCTTGGTTGGAGGAACTTATGCTTTGAACTTGAGTGAGGTGGCCTTGGAGCTTCTTGTCAATGGTTTCCATATGGGTCTTCAATTGAGCTCCAAGGTCAATGCTTAGTTGAGTAATAGCATCAACCTCGTGCCTACCTCCTCGATTTGCCTTCCTAGGCCTTGAGTATTGAGAATTATGAACCGCCATCTCCTCGATTCTTGCCCATGTTTGGTCATCATCGACCTCAGTGAACCTACCATTGGAGCCCATGTTGAGTATAGTTCTTGAGTCCTCATAAAGACCATTCCAAAATTGTTGGACTAAGAACCATTGTGAAAGTCCATGGTGGGGGCACGATCTAACCAAAGACTTAATCCGCTCCCGAGCTTCATATAGGCTCTCTTCATCCCTTTGTTGGAAACCGGTGATGGAGGCCCTAAGCAAATTAGTCTTTTCCGGAGGGTAGAATGTTTGGTAGAACGCCAATGCAAGCTTCTTCCAAGTGTCGATGCCCATGGTTGCCCTATCGAGACTCTTGATCCATTGCTTCGCTTTTCCAATTAATGAGAATGGAAATAATACCCATCGGATTTGATCTTCTGTAACCCCGGGTTGAGAGATAGCGTCGCAATAATCGGAGAAAGTCTCCATGTGTTGGTGCGGGTCTTCGGTGGGCAAACCACTAAATTGATTCCTTTCCACAAGTTGGATGAAGTGAGTCTTGGCCGTAAAATTTCCGGCATAAGCGGCCGGTAGAGCATTTGGTCCCGGCAAGACATCTTCCGTAAATGTAGAGTGAGATGAAAACTTAGGCATTATTGGATGTAAGGGAGATGGTGGTGAAGACGGAGTTGAAGTAGATGTAGAGGGGGAACTAGGACTAAAATATCCAAAGGGATTGGTGAAATTCCCTTCGGCCGTCTCTCGAGATGCTTCCTCAAAATCGCTTCCTTGAGCTTGGTCTTGATGAGTATTGCTTGCACTTGGTTGAGAGATTCTAACCCGATTAATCGTCCGTTGGCAAAAGGCTCGAAAAAGTCTTTCCGGCTCTGGATTAAAGAGAAAGAATTCACCTCCCCGCCTAGGCATACACTGCACACTAGAACAAACATGAGAGCACCTAGTGCTTTATGGGCACTAGGTAACGACAATAAACAAGCACAATCGAGAGACAAAAAGAAAAGAAGGAAATAAAACTAAGGAAACAAGAAAAATCTAAAGAATATGCACAAGAGATGATAGAAGAGCACAAAGAAGGGTAACTAAGTCTAGCTATAAGCAAACTAAGTCTAAACAATGCACCATCCCCGGCAACGGCGCCAAATTGATGGTGGGGATTGTCGTGGATCCCCACCGCCAAATAATAACCAACTAGCACCTAACGGTAGTTAGGGTAAGTCGGGTCGTGTCCATGGAGACGGTGTTGCAAGGTTTAGACTAGGTCGGCCTAAAACGAGACTATGCTACCAAACAAACACAAAGAAATACTAATTGACGAATTATGATGAGAGGAGAAGAAGGAATTGGACTAGCAATGAACTAGACTATAACAAGGCTAAATGAAATAACTAAACACAAACTAAACAATGAACTAAAGAAATGATGACTAACTAATAAGTTGAATCAAATATGAAGAAGAAGTGGGTTAGGTCGGGTTCTCAAGTGTAGTAGGGTGACTTGGGTGGTCAAGGGTGTAGGTGTCTCCTAATTGCTAGAATCGGTCTGGGCTCTCGCTACTTAAACCGATGTCGAGGTAGGTCCGGGCTCTCGCTACTTAGAACGATGTCGAGGTAGGTCCGGGCTCTCGCAACTTAGACCCTAGTCCGCACTCTCGTGACTACGACTATCCTCAACACTATCCTCAACATGACCACATACAAGACAAACAATGAGTAGAGGAAGACTAGCATGAGAAGCATGGCCACTACAACTCAAACAAGCATTTCAACAAACACATAGTGTGCCAAGTATGTGACTAACAACAAGATTCATCCTTTACCCCTAATCAAACTCTAATCACCCATAATCTACCCTTAATTCCCCTACTAACCCACAAGGAGACTACTCACACATATTCAAACTAACTACAACAATGAAAAGAGAAAACAACATCATAAACATCAAAACATTCATTGTGAACAATCAAGAACAATAAACAATAATCAATGATTAAAACTTGATGATAAAACAAAGATTAAGAGAAGAGAAATTATACCCACTACAATAGGATTAAACCGAGCCCGTGAAGCCCCTGTAGTCGTAACCTTGAAACACCAGGGAAGGTCGATTAAACCGAGCCGCTCTTGCAACCAAACCTGCACGAAAAACGACAAAGTGTCACACCTCCTAAGTCAAAACAACCACAAAACAAGTAAAACCTAGCTACAAAAGCATGACAATAAAAGCACACCTGTAAAATGGTCCTAGAACCCCGAGAAGGTATCCCCTGTACCAGAACACAAGCATCAAGACCCAGAACAAGTTCACCTAAAATAAGCAAAGAGGGTGATCGTCCATGTTCCATAGCCGCTACCACATCCAACACTCGAGGATTACCCCAACATTCACGTGACCACGCATCCTCAAAAGATAGTAACAAGCAATAGCAACGTTAAAAGCGCGCCTACATGCCAAGGTCGAAACATGTCGAGAGCCAACTTGTGAGAATGTCCTAGAAAGCAACTCTAGGTTAAGACCGTCCACATCAAAATAGCCTTTAGCCTCCTCTAGCGAAGAGAGGTCCAAAAATGATAAAATCGATCCACATAAGCATCATCCCCATAAGGCACACAAGGTCGAACTGAACTCCACCCGCCTATAGCATTTATCTATTCGGGCAAAGGGCAAACTTTACCCCCGGGGAAAGCAAAAACATGATATTTGGGGTCCCAAAACCTAGAACGTGCCCGCAAGAAGTCATCCTGCACCTTGACTCGACTAAGCGCAACAACCACTGATAAGTCGTCATTTGAACTAACCCCGGGGTCACATTTCTTAAACAAACCCGCCCACTCGGTCAGAACATTCCAAGAACCCGACATGATCCAAAGTATGGTTCTCTATCTCACGGATATCCTGCTATGGCTAGAACATGCACCCATAACCCGTATATATAGCCCTAATCCCACAAGAATTAGGAAACAGCGAAAATTTCCATAACCCGAAACCCGAACCGCATCGGCCCACGCGCCCGATTCTCCGGAACCCAATTGCATCAATCCGAGCGCTTAAATCCAGGCATGACTCAACCCGAGCAGCCCAAGGATAGAAATTTGAATCCCCGTGATCACCACCCTATACCTCGGACACCAAGAGCGACCTCACAAAGTCACTAGAGCCCACCTCGAAAGCCGAGATATCCATGCAAAACCACTGGAACGCGAGTTCACTCGTCGGTCAAGCGAGACTTAGACGTTTTTTTAGGGGGATAAGCTACCCCACCTAGGCGTGTCGTAGCCTTTTAGCAATTACCGTCGAGTCACGTCAATAGCCTAATGAGGCAATGTTATGAATATGTAAAAAGTGGTCTAACTTTTTTTCAAAAAGTGCTCGGATTTTAAACTCCGATTTCATACTAAATCTCATCTCCTAGTACATGCGGTCGAAACACGTTAATATCCTATGTTAACACGTTAATATCCTACATTAACATTTTACGTCTCGTCCACCTCGAGTCAAAATATTTTAATCGATGTATTATCTGATCCGATTCCCGGCTTAAACCAACGCATTTCAAAATCCGAAAAAGAATTTTCCTACTCTCATGCAATATTAACGCATCCTAAATGTCCCGAACTACAACGAAGTCGCATGCAAACCGAACGCAAAAGTGATAGCTTGTCAACCTAGGAAAACAATTCGCCAAACAAAAACGCAGGACTAATCCGACCAATTCAAATAATAAGAATCTAAAACAGATATACAAAATATACAAATCCTTATACAGATCGAGGCTAAGAAGGACCCCTAGAAGCCGCGCCAACGGCAATCACAATCTCACAAAGCTGATCATCCAACCCTAGGTCCTCCAGGTCTATAAGAGGAGACTCACTACCGTCCATCCACGACAGCATATCTAGGGTAGCCGTCTCGGGAACCCCTCCAGCCTCCTCCATAGCGCCCGTGGCCTCTGCATCGACCTCGGCCTCCCTCTCGACCCCATGTCTGGCCTCACCCTGTGTAGAGGTCTCACCCCGAGACCGGGCCAGCTACTCCTTTAGGAAGGTGATCTCGTCAGCCCGAGATTGCAGGAGTCGTTGCGACTCAACCTCTCTCGCCTCGAGCTCGGTCACCCGAGTCTCTAGCTGTCCCACCATATCCGGGACATCCTACAAATGCACTTAAACATTAGGATAACAAATACAAGCAGCCTAAGAGAACCACCTCAGCCATGTAAACTCACCGATCGAGGTCCCGAAGTGTCGCGGGAGATCCTTGAGGCATAGGCCCGGAAGCAGTTGGCGGTCTGCCACAACTTCTGATGGCAAGCCGACGAAACCTGAAAGCAAAAACCGCCAAAGTTAGGCGAACTAACCCTAATCCTTAGAGCCCAAACAAATAACAATACCCAAGACTCACCCGGTACACCTGGTCTCGCCACTCTATTCCGACATCCATCTCTTCAGCAGAACACGGGGGGAGGGGCTTAATAAAGGGTATCCCAACCGCGTCCACCCTTAGCAGCGTCATAGGAAAATCTGGGGGCTCAATTTCGTCATTCGGATCGGCCAACTGAAAAGATAACAGATTGGTCAACCAAAAAAGCAGAGAGATAACAAACCACAAAGCAAACCTTAGGATCAAAATTAAGACATTACCACGAGGCGATTCCAAGCCAGCCGACGGGTGACGTGAGATAGGTAGGAGGCACCAGGCACCAAGAGTGTATCGCCCCCTTCTCCGTCCTTGTCTTCAAGAATCTCTGCGGTGGTCGGCGGTCTAAACAAGGTCCGGGGAGGATCAACCGGCACCCTGAAGTCGTCATATAAGCATTGACGTACCAACCGCTCGCCCAGGTACCAAACTGGACGAATCAACGCAGGAAGAAGCATCCTCCTATAACTCCGCGGCCTCAGCTCCGCGGTCACGTACCTAGGCACGCCGTCGTAATCAGCCCAAGGGCGGGCCACAAACTACACAAGCAAGACCAACCTCCTAATGAATCCCGAGACTTAGGGGCTATGCAAAGTTGACACCTACTAAGAAAGTAAAAACACCTGCTAGCTATAGAAGGAAAACATACATCTTCAATGCGCAACTTGTTAACTAGCTCATTTTCTATTGGATAATGGTTGATTGTGCTCTTTGGCTGAGCCAGCCTCCACACGATTCCCGCCGGGAACCTCTTAGGCTGCACCCGTACCGTCTTGGGTGCCAAACAAGGGAAATAGATAAAAAAAAACTCAAGCCTGTAGAATCCCAAAGCAAGCTTTAGCATAATCAAGCCAAAACTAAATGAAACTTCAAAAACAAAAGTGAGAAACAGTAATTAACCTCCAGTATAAAGCCTGGACCCACGATAGGCACAGCTGAACCCGACCCTATCACCAGCGGCCTCACCATGACTTGCAAACAGTGGGTCATCTTCGCGAAAGCCGCGGTCACCCAGTCAAAGCGTCCTAACTGAGTCAGCTCCGCTAGGAAAGGCAAAATCCAAGTACTGAACCTCTCGCCCTTGTCCGAGAAGTGGGTCGACCCTAGGAAGTACCACAACCACAACCGGACATCCTGCTCCGGCGTGTTGGGTTCTCGACCCTCTAATACCGCCACTCGCTCAAAGTGGTCGGTGATGTAAGAACTAACTATCGCATGAGGCGTGTTATATGCCTCACGCGGCAAACAATCTCCGATAAGGCCCCACACCTCATCACTATCTAGACTAGGGCCTTCGGCAGCCCACCTAATCCCATCCGGACCCCAGGGTAAACCACTAATCATCCCAAAGTCCTCCAGGGTCATCTCGACCTCCCCAAAAGACATGTGGAAGGTCGAGGTAGTGTCATGAAAGCGATCTATCATAGCCCTAATCACCATAAGGTTACATTTAGTCTGGCAATTCACCAGCCTAATCCATTGCCCGACCACAGGACCTAGTGTGGTCCTCTCGATAATCCCCTTTACCGCGGGGGTCAACTTCTGATGGTAGACATCGAGGTACGTAGTGAAACCCGAGAAAGTCCTCATCGGACCTGGGGGCTGCAAACCGAAACAATGCAAAAATAAACAAAACAAACCTAGCCTAACTCGAGCAATAAATAGCCCAACTAGTCTAAGTAAAAAGGTGGATATGATCACAAAATGAGGGAAGACCGACCACTACCGCTATCATCCTTCCTAGGGACTCGGTCCTTTGGTAGGCTCTTCACGGTAATGATCGGAAAAAGGCTTATTTTTTAGGTGTGGGGATTATTTTTGTGAGACGGTTTTCTTTTGGCATTTTTCTTTCTTTTGCATTTTTTGCTTCTTGTGTTGCTATGCCATTTCTTTTTCAACTTTTGTATTTTCTTTTTGGCTTTTTTTGCCTTTACTTTTTCTTCAATCTTTCTTTCTTTCATTTTCTTTTCTTTCTTTTTCTTTTCTTTGCCCTTTTGGTTGTAGGCATTTCTTCTTGCAACTAAGAAAGAGATTTCAACAATTTGCATCTTATTTTGTGGATATGTGTAGGAGGTAGGGAAATGGGTGAGTTGGGAGTCGCGATCCCCCTTCAAACCCACAAAAAGGTGGAGAACTTGGACTAATCAAAACAATTCCAAACACGGTTACCTAAGGGACGGGACTCGGCAACCAAGGCCTTTTCACACCATGGGTGGTCAAAATGGTCAAAATGCAAATCCCGTAGTAAATCCCTAGTAGACTAGGTGGACTCAAGGTAAGAAACCAACGATATCATTGATTTAGGGTCATTCTACTAGACTAAAGTCCAAGACTCGATTCATACTACTAGAAAGGGAAAGTAAACACTTGCACACTAGCCTCTAAACCGGGTTTTCGAAAACCGTTTACACACTAGACACAAGTACACAACACAAAACAAAGACACGACAAAGAACGAAAGAAAAAGAAGAAAAAGCAACAAAACAAAAACAAAACAAAACGAACACATAAACAACACGAACACCACCCCGAGCTTCCAAACAAGTCACCAAATCAACCACAAGTATGCACAAAGCTCCACCGGAGCACACCACATCACAATCTCCTCTAAACTCCTCCCGAGACAAAGGGGAAAAAGGGATAAAAGATGTTACCGGATGTCTTGAAAGCTCTCCGAAGCTATCGGTGATTAAGCAACCTATAAGGAAAAAGGGAGGCAAAACACGCACAACACAACAAATATACGACATAGCGACACAAAAGAAAAACACACAAAAGAAAATCTTTTTGATTTTTATGAAAAAATTTCAAATTTTTAGGGTTTTTAAGGATTTTTCGAGAAAACTACTAAAATAAAACTAACTATGATAGAATATCGCTCCCCCACACTTAAGCCGAGCAATGTGCTCATGCTCGACCATAGTGTATGGAGACGAAAAAAAAAGAAACCAAAAGAAATTACGAAAATAAAGCTAAACAAAACAAAAAGAAAAGTGGAGAAAAGTGTAGAATGTGTCTGGCCGGGGTGTAGTCAAGTCACCATGGGCCGAGACGAGAAAAGATATGGAAAGGGGGAGAAATAAAAAGAAAGAAAAGAAAGGAAATGGTAGGGGATGACTAGGTGTAATCAAGTCACCTAGCCCGGATTCCGCCCAAATCCGACTAAGTCCTACAAAAAGGGTGAAAATCTTGTAAATTTGGATTTTGAAATGACTCTCAATGTAGTCACGTCATCGAGAGTCGGGAGCAACAATTACCAAGGCCCCGAGGGCCACCATGACACAAAATTGTATAAGGGGAAGGGAACAAAGAAAGGAAAACAAGCTATAAAAGACGGAAATGAAAGGATAGTTGCCGTACCATGCGGTTAGCAACTCACTCGCCCCATCGTCTCATAAGTCAATATCGGCACGTAGCTAGTCATCGTCTTTGCTATTCCCCTCCAATCTCGAAATGGTTCCATGGTTGGAGCACAAAGGTATAAGGAGGTGGGTTTTGATGTGAAAGTCGGTGTAAAGGGAAGAGAAAAATGAGGTAAAAATGTGTATATGAGGTGTAAGGGTCATATGATGAGGGCAAGGATAGGTAGGGAGGTTGGGAGGGGTATAAAGTGGTAGGGTGGGCTCAAACGACGAAGAAAAGGCCAAAGGAGGAACAGGGGTCCATCCCGATCGGGATGACCTGCCCGTCCCGGTCGAGATGGCACTCCAGTAGACCCAATTTTTTGCACACCCATCCCGAACGGGATGACATCCTTCCCGGTCGGGATGGCTCATCCTTCCCGGTCGGGATGCACTCTTCTCGGCCGGGAAGAGTCCTCTAACCTTCTATAACTCCCAAGGCTCGTTCCAAGCTTCAAAAACCAACTCCCCTTCGCACGATCCAAGCTCTAACAATAAACCCTCCTCTCTAGGATTCATCTTCACTTTGCACCTACCAAACAAGCTCAAACACAATCATCAAAGTCCCTCCCTCACATCACTCAACAAAATACCAAATCACAAGAGTTTCACAAAATCTAAAAGAGTAAGAAAGAAATATATACAACAAGACGGTTCTTTTGGAGCTCCGTCAAACCAAGGATGGTGCATTCTTCAATTCTTTTTCAACAACACTATTATCCATTCCATCGCCATCAAGGGCACGAAGAAACAAATCGAAGGCTCTTGAAAAGTCTTCAATCAAGCTAGTGGAATACCAACCTCCACTCCAAGGATCTTCACATCCTAGCCTTGACGTTCCCGGGGCATCCCGATCTACTAAGTTCAATAGCTTGAACTTGTACTTTCGATCCTTCGGTATATACCCAAACGTCCATCTATCCTCATGTGGCCCCAAGGGAGGCTCATCTTTCTTCTTTTCATTGCACTTGTCTTCAAAGTCATGATATGGGTACTCATCCGCCCCAATCTCGGAATCATCATCCTCAATCGCATAGAAGTCGTTCTTCAAGATTTTACTCGTCCCATCCCCTAGACCGATGTCCTTCTTGGCGGTGATCATTTTACAAGACTCATCATTAGTAGGCGAAGTGTTGCCTTGGAGATCTGATGCGAAATAAAAATGCGGAAGCTCCAATGCAAACTTGTTTTTGTATTTTTTTTTGGACCAAGGTTAATGTAACCTTGAAGTTTATTGACGAACGAAAATAAACGATAATATAAAGGGATATTTAGCCCGTAGTTCGACCTTGAACCCGGAACTAATCACGAAAGAGATTGGAGCCCAATCTTTTATCGCCAATTCGAAGTACCTTCTCGAATTTAGTAAACACCATGATCAAAATATCAAAATGCAACAAGTTTTTTTTTAATTCATCATTCATATTCTTCTCTTACATTATTGTCGTGTGGCATATAAATAGCCTACATGTGAAAATCAACTCGATATCTCGAGTGATATTATTTCCTAAATAATACTATGATAAATGGGAAACAAATACTAGAAAATAATTTACTATATCAACTAAGTAAATCCTTGCCAAAATTGTGAGATGCTTGATTTCCTTCCATTTCTTGAGATCACGACATCTTCATGATTAAGGCAATATCCACTTGATTTTATTCTTCATGTATTAGAAAAGATCTCGACATTTTCACTACTTTGACAAACAATCATTTTGGTTCATCTTTGCCATTTATTCAAGATTCATAATCTCTTCAATATGTCAGTCGCATCTCCCTTTTATTCACTACTATATTTGTGAAGATTACAAGATTCTCCACATCTCATCAAGATATCTGAATGCACCTAGATGAGGTTCAAGTCACATTCAGTTCAAGGTCAAACACGAGCTTCTCGTCGCCTAGCTCAAATGTGATCCTACCGTTCTTTACATCGATCATAGCACCGACGGTGTGTAGAAATGGGCGCCCAAGGATAATGGGAGTGATAGCATCTTCCGGCATGTCGAGTACAAGAAATTCGACCGGAATGAAAAACTTCCCGATTCTTACCGGCACATCCTCCAACATCCCCAATGGTCGATTAAGTGAACTATCGGCCATTTGGAGTGTAATGGAAGTACTCTTGAGCTCCTTCATCCCGAGTCTCTCACAAATGGAGTATGGAATGATGCTTACACTCGCACCCAAATCACATAATGCTCTCTCAATCTTGAAGTTGCCTATGGTGCAAGGGATCGAGAAACTACCCGGATCCTTCAACTTGGGAAGTGTAGAACCTTGTATAAGCTCGCTCAGCACTCTTGTGAACGCTATAGTCTCTTCCTTGTCGATGGATCTCTTCCTAGCCAATATTTCTTTCATGAATCTTCCATATGCCGGGATTTGGGTAAGTAGCTCGGTAAATGGGACACTCACATCCAACTTCTTCACAATACTAAGGAACTTGTCATATTGGCTATCCACCTTGGTCTTCATTTGCCTTGTTGGGAAAGGCAACTTGATTTGAATCTTGTTTTGCTCAATAGGGGTGGACTCTTCAAATGACACTTTCCTTTTACCCTTGTCTTTTCCTTGAAGTGGGGGAAGCTTGTCTTCTTGGGGTTTCTCAATCTCCCATAAGACTTGCTCCTCTATTGGATTTCCCAAGCTTTGATCTTCTTGAATTGGAGACACAACTTCCTTCATTAGTATGTGTTCATTAGGGGGTGGGGGAGAGTTATATGATGAACCACTCCTCAAGGTAATAGCATTCACATGCTCAAATTTTGCTATTTCACCTTGAGGAGGTAATTGCCCCTTTTGCCTTGAAGAGCTACCCGAAGCAAGTTGAGCTATTTGGGTCTCGAGCATCTTCACATGAGCATCTATTGCCAAGTTATCCCTTTGAAGTTGAGTAATGATTTTTTGTTGAGTTCTTTGTGTCTCCAATTGACTCCTTTGCATGTCCAACATTGACTTTTGCATGTCGAAATCCCGAGGAGGAGATTGTTGGTTATGAGGAGTGTTTGTGATGGCTAGAGGTATCCCATAATCATGAGTAGGAGACCGACTCCTTGGCTTGCTTTCTTGTCGATTACCTTGAGTTGCTTGTTGTTGTTGATGGTTCCCTTGGAACCCATGAGAGTTGCCTAGATTAAGGCCTTGATTGTTGCCATGGTTGTAATTTTGATGTCCATGATTGAAATTCCCTTGTTGGAACCCTTGATTGTTGTTGAATGTACCTTGGTTATTTTGCTTGAAGTTGTTGAATGGCCTTGGGTTGCCTTGATAACCTTGGTATCCTTGATTGTTGTCCCTTAAGGGAGGTGGAACATAAGGACGGTGTTGTAGAGCTTGTTGTTGAGAGGCTTGATGGGAAGCTTGGTACATATTAGGATAAGGGGCACCTTGTTTGAACGCTTGAAAGGCGTTCACTTGCTCAATATTTCCCCTACAATGCATAGGCTCATGTCCAACTATCCCACAAGTGTCACACATCCCATAATAAGGTGTATGAGGCACAATTCCCAGAGCATTTACTTCACAAATCGAGTGTTGGTTGGAGGAACTAGCGCTTTGAACTTGATTGAGGTGGCCTTGGAGCTTCTTGTCAATGGTCTCCATGTGAGTTTTTAGTTGAGCCCCAAGGTCAATGCTTAGTTGTGTGATAGCATCGACCTCATGCCTACCTCCTCGATTCGCCTTCCTAGGTCTTGAGTATTGGGAATTGTGGACCGCCATCTCTTCAATTCGTGACCAAGTTTGGTCATCATCCACCTCGGTAAACCTTTCATTAGATCCCATATTGAGTATGGCCCTTGAGTCTTCATATAATCCATTCCAAAATTGTTGAACAAGGAACCATTGTGATAGACCATGGTGAGGGCAAGAGCGGATCAAGGCTTTGAATCTTTCCCAAGCTTCATAGAGGCTTTCTTCATCACGTTGTTGGAATCCCGTGATAGAAGCTCTCAATAAATTTGTCTTCTCTGGGGGATAGAATTGTTGGTAAAAAGCCAATGCTAGCTTCTTCCAAGTATTAATACCAAGAGTCGCCTTGTCTAACCCCTTGAACCATTGCTTTGCTTTACCGATCAAAGAGAAGGGAAATAGTACCCACCGGATTTGGTCTTGGGTTATTCCCGGTTGTGAAATAGCATCGCAATAATCCGAAAAGGTTTCCATGTGTTGATGGGGATCTTCGGTTGGTAAGCCATTAAATTGACTTCGCTCGACCAATTGAATAAATTGTGTCTTTGCCACAAAATTGCCGGTATATGCCTCCGGTAAAGCGGTTGGACCGGGCAAGACATCCTCCGTAAATGTCGAGTGTGAAGAGAACTTGGGCATTATTGGATATGTGGGAGAGGACGGTGTAGACGGTGTTGATGTAGAAGTAGAAGGGGAACTAGGTTGAGAAGTACCGAAAGGATTTATGAAGATCCCTTCGGTATTGCCTTGAGGGTGCTCGATAAAGTCGGATCCTTGAGCTTGTTCTTCGGTGGTATTGCTAGCACTTGGTTGAGAGATTCTAACCCGGTCAATCGTCCGTTGGCGAAAGGCTCTAAAGAGTCTTTCCGGCTCTGGATTGAAGAGAAAGAATTCGCCTCCCCCCCTAGGCATACACTACACACTAGAGCAAACGTGAGAACACCTAGTGCTTTTTGGGCACTAGGCAAAGACAATAAGCAAGCACTTCCCAAGACAAAAAGAAAAAGAAGCTAAAGAAACTAAGAAAAACTACACAATATGCACAAGAGATGGAAGAATAGCACAAGAAGGGTAACTAAGTCTAGCTAATAAGCAAACAAAGTCTAAACATGCACCGTCCCCGGCAGCGGCGCCAAATTGATGGTCGGGATTGTCGTCTATCCTACCGATCAAATATATAGCCAACTAATCCTAACGGTAGATAGGGTAAGTCGGGTCGTGTCCACGGAGACGGTATTGTAATGTCTATACTAGGTCTACTCACAAACAAGGCTAAGTCACACAAACAAACACAAAGAAACGATGATTGACAAATTATGATGGGAGAAGAGGTGTGAACAAGACTAACAATGGATAAGCTATAACAAAAACTAATGAACAACTAAAGATTTACTAAGGAAATAAGCTAGAGAAGATGATCGACTAAACAGATAGAGAATTCAAATATGGAAAAGAGTATGGTTAGGTCGGGTTCATAAGCATAGTAGGATGATTGGGTAATCAAGGGTGTAGGTGTCAAATGGTCACTAGGGTCGGTTTGCGCTCTCGCGCCAAAGCCAAAGTCCGCACTCTCGTGTCTGAGACTAGACCCGAACATTCATGCAAGATGCTACTCAAGACACAAACATTCAATCACAAGTTGAATACACAATGAGAAGGAGAGAACAAGCATGAGAAGCATTGGCCACTACTACCCATACAAGCAATACAACAAACACATGGTGTGCCCAATAAGTGACTAGCAACAAATGAATCACCTTTACCCACAATCAAGTCCTAATCACCCATAATCCACACTTAATCCCCCTAATAACCCCACAAGGAATCTACTCACTCATTATCAAACTAACAATAACATAAACAAGAGGAAACATCATAAACATCCAAACATTCATCATGAACAAACAAGAACAAATAAACAATATGTAAAGATTAAAACTTGATAAATTAACAAAGATTAAGGGGCCGTTTGGTTGGAGGGTTTCAGAAAAGGGTAAGGGAAACAAGCTTACCGATTCCTTTTGTACATGTTTGTTTGGCCAAATGAATGAAACCCTTTCCCCATTTCACCTATTAACTAAACCCCATACCCCTCTAAGTTGAAAACCCCACCCCCCAAGGGTTTAGATTTTCCTTTCCCTCCCATTACCCCATTCCTATATCTCACTCTTGCCCTATAGCGTTGCTCTCATAATCGTTACGTCTCCAACCTCGCACCTCCCACCACCAATGTCCACATCTCACTGTGTGTACGGGTCACTAGACTTGTTAAACGACCCGACCCGAAAATCCGATCCGCCTGACCCATTTTTTTAGATTGGGAACCCGTTCTTTCGACCTGTAACCCGTTTGACCCGAACCCAATATGACCCGTTAATTTAGGGTTGAAACCGACTCGCCTAGGTTGACCCGTTGGATCAACGAGAATTTATCAAAATTAATAAAATAATAATATTTAAATATTATATTTGTATTTATAATTAAAAAAATTAACTTTTAATATTTTAAATTACAAAGATGAAAAATATTCAACTTAATAATTTTTTTTAATCATTTAATAACAAAATAATTTCAAAAAATGATTTTAATATTTTTTTTAAATATAAACATTATAATTAAAGAGTATAATAATAATACTATCAAAAAAACTTAATATTAAATTTTATTTTAAATATGTAATTGTCATAATTAATTTTATTGTTATTCGATATTACAAGAATATATGTTGTTTTGAAAATGTTTTAAAAAAAATAAGTTGGAAAAGGTTGGTGAAAAATAATACGGAGTATTGAAAAAACAAGGTAAATCGATATAATAAAGAATACTACATGTTAAAAAAATTTGATTCCTAATTGTAACCAAACGACCACAAAAGGAACAAGGGGTAATGTCATTCCTTTCCAAGACTGAACCAAACAACAAGTTAAATTGAGGGCAATCCCTTTCCTTTCCCCTTGTTTCCCTTTCCTAATCTCATTCCCTTTCCCCGCTGCGAACCAAACGCCCCCTAAGAGAAAAGAAATTATACCCACTACAATAGGATGGAAAAGATGAGAACTTGAATTAATAAGAAACCCAAATAAAACTCCAAGGTTGTCAATCTTGGAATAATCTTCAAGAATCTCCTTAATACAAGACTAATTGCTTGATTAAACTAAGATTACCTAAAGATTAACTAGAGATGAAAAGAGGCTAATTAGGGTTTTGAATGCTTAAGAGAGACCTAAAATAATCTAGGGTAAAGTATGGTGCTTAAACAATACAAAGGAGGAGTATTTATAGGGTTACAAGAATGAAGGAGGAGAAAAGAAACAATGCGGGCTACAGCTTTCTCATCCCGTCCGGGACGAAATGGTCCCGTCCGGGACAGAGTGGTCCCGCCCGGGACGGAGCCAAAACAGAAGCAGTGTTAAATGCACACCTCATCCCGGACGGGATGAGTTCCTTCCCGTCGGGGATGAGTCTTGTAGGCCTCCAATATGATCTTTAAGGTTCCTCCTTGCTTCACATGGGCTTCTCATCGACTCTCGGGTCTAGGGATCGAGTCTAAGGGGCTCGGGATCGGGTTCCGAGGTCTCGGGATCGAATCCAAGGCATCGAGTGCTCGTTCCTTCTCTTCGTTGGCTCCGAAAAGTGTATGTATTGAGTCGGAATCGCTCCAACTCTTCACGAATGGTCTCGGGAACCTGAAACGAACTAGAGGAAGCATAAGTAGCCCATGATCCGCTCCCAAAGAGAGATTCCGCAAGGAAAAAGGGACCAAAGCACGACAAACTAGGCACTACAAACTACACTTATCAAACTTCAATGAATGACTGCTTGTGTCTTTAGCACGACAAACTAGCCACAGTTAAAAAAGGGCTAGATGACACCATCACAATCAAAGATCTAGGGAAGGTGCGGTACTTTATGGGATTAGAAATTTCAATAAGTGCTTCTGTAGACACCCGCATTTTGACTGCTTGTGTCTTTAGCAGTCTCCAACAAAACACTCGATGATGATCGGACGTAAACATGCTTTAATACACTCGAATACGGGACTCGAAATCAATAGTATCCGACGTGGGCACTTAGCAGAGTACAAATCTCTTAAAACCGATCTCAAATTCAGACTCAGTGGGTCGTTCCCAATAAAATAAAGCTATTTTCAGCTGAAACCATCACCGGGGAAAAACTGTCTTTTGCGACCGAGCCAAAATCGGTCAAAGTCGAAACACGAGAATGTTACCAGCCTCACACTGCGTCCAAATACACAAAATGAACAAAGACCAAACAAACTAAATCTCAAGTCAACGGAAGATCCCAACCTTCCTAAAATGGCTCCTCGTCTAACGACACTCGATTGAGTGACCCCAGCCGGGAAGGTAAAATCTATATATAACCTCCTGCTCGTCATTTGAGGCATGATTTTCAACCCTCACATTTTGCATCCTTCTTCACATCATTAGCATTACAAGGAGTTCACCACATACACACACAAGCATTCCCGAGATCAAAACTCGCCAAAAATCGAGAACATATTCTCCCTAATCATACACCCTAACTCACCCTACATACTCGAACTGCTCTCATGCCTACGATGACACTCTACGAGCCCGTTTTTCGAGATTATTAACATGTAGGTTGAGGGTGTATCAAATCCTATTATTCTAATCTCTAATTCTTTTCATTTTTGTATACTAATTACTAACTACTAACATTAACTTATTGTTACTAACATTTATTTATCATTACTAACTACACTAACATCTAACAGTTTATTTCCATTCCTAACATTTTATTATTCGTTCCTAACAATCTAACTTTTATTAATCGTCCTTGCATTTTGTTTATATTAATATGCGTATATTATGATATAACAAAAATTATTTTCAACTCGATTCAAATATCCAATGAGGCTAAATCGATTATCGTAGGCTTCAAAAGCCGAATTAGGATATCGAAATGCAAAGGATCTAACATTTGCGATGACAAATCGAGTTTTCAATCGAGTATGTTCAATAACGAACGCCGTTTAAAGACCGCTGTAATCCTCCGAAAGTCGTACTGGAGGTGGCGCCCTTCGAGGCGCGCCGCACTAGACACTTAAGGGTTAAGGCGCCTTATGGTGAACGCATAACCGTCGGATTATAAACGCGATCGCTTTAATTCATTATCGAGCGTATTCGACGCCATTTTCAAAACGTCACTCTAAAGGCACGATGTCGACTTTGTAGTCGAACGTCACACATAAAAGAGTTATCGACAATTGAATTAACATGAAACCCATTGACGCCAAATCGATCGTCACATGGTCCATAAGGATTGGTAACGACATCGTGATGCGGAGGGAATCAATATTCTAGTTCAATTGATTTCGATTTCACAAGTTGCACTCCAAATGCTTGACATCGGTTCCATAACTGAGCGTCGCGCATAACGAGTCATCGAGAGTTGAACTAGTATAAATTGCATAATATTAATATTTAGCTTGACCACGTCTCGATTCGAATCATAAGTTAACAAAATGGGTCGTTCCAAAACGAGTTGTCACCCGTTACAGAGGGCACTCGATCGAGTGCCTAAGGGTCACTCGTTCGAGTGACCCCCACAAAAATGGGCAGGGGGTCTTCATCCAAGGCACTCGATCGAGTCCCCTCAATGACTCAGTCGAGTGACCCATATTAGCCTCCAATGAGGATCGAAAGACGATATAAGGTTCCGTCGAGTCACATTCACGACTCCAAGTCGATACGTGTTAAATCGATCACGTAATCTGTAGACACCCGCATTTTGCCTGCTAGTGTCTATAGCAGTTCCCGACAAACACCCGATGATGATCGGACGCAAACGTGACTTAGTATACTCGGATTTGGGCCCGAAATCAATAATATCTGACATGGACTTTTAGCGGAGTAATAATCTCACAGAACAGACCTCAAATTCAGGCCCAGTGGGTCGTGCCGAGCAAAATGAGACTAATTTGGGCCAAAACCGGCACCAAAAATAATTCCCGTCTTTTAGCGACCAGGTCAAAACCCGGTCAAGACAAACCCGACACAAAGAGCGACCGGGTGCGTTCCCGAAACATGCACCAGGTTCACAAATCTATCCAAATCACTCACAAATCAATCCAAATCAAACATAATCAATTAAACACAAATCAAGGGCAATCACGCCCAAAATAGCCCGGCCTAATTGATCCACTCGGTCGAGTGGATTGGCCACTCGATCGAGTGGAGCCTCTTCGAACCCGTCCAGATACATTCACGAGGGCACTCGACCGAGTGCACTAGGGCACTCGATCGAGTGACCCTGGGACGGGGTGAAGCCTATAAATACCCTTCAAACCCATTGCATTCAAAGGAGTCAACTAATGCAAAATTACCCTAAGCTTCTACCCTAATCTATCTATACTCTCTACACTACAAGCCTTAGCAACCCTAAGCCCTATACACAAAAGACCGAGTCCCTTGTCCCTCGATAAACCGACAACACACACACACACCATAGCTTACATACATCCTCGATACTCCATAGTCCCGTCACTATTTGCGAGCCCATTTCCGAGGTCCTTACTAAACATGTATGTTGAGGGTGTCCCAAACCCCGTTTCTATCTTTGTTATTTACGCTTATGTTTTTGTATCGTTTATTTTGTACTTTTACTAGTATCATAATCCTAACATCTAACACTCTAACATCTAACACCCTAACATTTTACTTTTTCTTGCATACTAACTTTTACATTTTCGTTGCTAACATTATAATATTAATACCGCGTATAATTATTTAACAAAACTATTTTCAAAACGATCCGAGCAACGTCCGTTGAGGCTAAATTAATGATCGTAGGCCTTAAGGCCAAATTACGATATTAAAATGCCGAGGACTTAAGTTTGCAACGACGGTCGAATTTTTTTGGTCGAATATGTTTAATTACGAATTCCGCCTAAAGTCTATTTAATCCCTTTACAAGTCGTATTGGAGGTGGCGCCCTTCGAGGTGCGCCGCCCTAAACGCTTAAGGGCGTAATAGATCGTGGAGATTCGTCGTTAAATATGTCCGACCACATTTCTTTCAAAATATTATTCTAAAGAATCATCGACAAATCGGATTAGAACGAAACCCATTGACGCCGAATTAATTGTCACACGATCCGAAAGGATTGATTACGACATTATGACGCGGAGGGAATCGATATTTGTTCTAGCCCGATCAAACTCGATTTTGCAAATTCGCTCTAAGTACTAGATGTCGGTTCTATAACCGAATGTCGAGTATGACGAGCCATCGAGATTTAAACTAATATAAATTGGACAATATTTATATTTAGCGTAATTGCATCTCGATTCAAAAACATAAAACCTATAAAATGGGTCGTTTTAAAACACAAATTAAACACCCGTACAGAGGGGCTACTCGACCGAGTACGTAGGCTACTCGATCGAGTAGCACCCAAAAATCTGGACAGTAGCTACGCTTGAGGGCGCACTCGACCGAGTCAAACCATGACTCGACCGAGTGGGTCCTGTAGCCCAGTAAACCGAGAGCTTAAATGCAACATTTAAGCCTCGTCTTGTTTTTACGACTCTTAGTCGACACGTGTAAAGCCGATCACGTGAATCCATTTCCCAAAACCCACGTTTATCGTGGCAACTCCTTTTCCAAAAATCCGATAACGGTATTATAATCATATGAGACATGATTATATTATCGGCAAACCGAATTAAATTTAAATTCGTCCATATTTTAATTTAATTCGGCCAACTCTCGATTTAAAACACATAAAAACACGAGTCACAACTCGTACAGGTGCCACTCGACCGAGTACACCTGCTACTCGATCGAGTAGCACCCCAAACCGTGGGCAGAAACTTCTTTTAGGACGCACTCGACCGAGTCAGGCCATGACTCGACCGAGTGAGTCCTGTAGCCCCATAACCGAGGGCCTTGACACACCTTTCAAGCCTCGCCTTTTTATCGACATTAGTCATCACGCGTAAAGACTATCACGTGACTCCCCTATTTTCAAAACCATGCACATCACGACACGTAGAACGACTTTGACCACCTTTTGACATGATAAGTCGGGACAAGACTACGGGATATGAGATCGGGCTAGCAATACGCCACAGTCTCATATTTCCGTCCTTCGTTTAGTACGCGATATAATGTGTATTTAATCGGGGTTGGTCCATCTACACATTTCGCGGTCTAGCTTACATACGGGTCCGTCCATATCTTTGTATCGCGTTATTTCTATTACTTCTACGTAATATTGTATTGTGAATTCCGGGTTGTATTTCCGCCCGTGTAACTTGTACGTTTTTTATTTTACTTTCGAGCTTTGTTTATTTACTTGCTTTTACGCCTTATAAACGAACCTCGCATGCTAAATCACTTTGACCAAAAATAAGATGCATTAAATGACGTAGTTCACATACTATTAATATGCTTAGCCCGAAAACGCTGTTTGCATATCATTTAATCGTTTTACTAGCGCGCACACACGAACACGAACGATGTCTTAGTAGAGGCCGCCATGTGCGGGCGGGGTTGGGTGTCCTTAGTGGGCTTCCCAACACGTACCCTCACCCCTTACTCAGAACCTTTGGTTTCCGGATGTCCGAAACCCTTGGAGCACGAGAGTCATTCTATATACGAAAGCCGGTTTATACGGTATCGATATTGCAATGCAAAGGGACGAGCCCAATGAACTCTGAAATCGAAGTGGGCTTACTTTGTGTATAGGCCATGACAATATAGAGTGGGCTCGTATGGTTCCGAATAACCACAAAATTCGGTGGCGACTCCATTTTGACTTAAATTTCGAACCCGAGAACAATCTCACCACGAGATTCATTCGCCTACCCAAACCCGCGCGTGGCCGCGTCGGGGTGGACCTACGTCATGTCCACATAATCACCTTCCAAAAACCCACACATATTAAGTCGCTTCTAATCTATTATCATTCTGTTCTTTATGACTTTGAGTGACGTCTATACGACTAATCCCATATCGACGACTCTTTAGTCGTATCTGATATTCGATAAGTCAAGACATTTATTTTTCACTATGATAAGTCGGGACAAGACTTCGAGGCCTGAGATCAAGCTAGTACTAAGCTTCGGTCGCGTACGCTAAACGTGTATTCAATCATTTGTCCTCTGATCGATACACAACGCAATGTGTAATCGATCGTAGTTCATCCAATTGTTCGATTTACGATTTCAATTACGTTTTCTATATACGGGTCCATTTATAGATTTCATTTACCACTGCCAGCTCATTTATTATATCACTTTTATAAGAGTATTGTGAATTCCGGATTGTATTTCCACTTGTGTAATTTTTAATTTATTTTCGAGTTTGTCTATTTACGATGTTTGCCATTTACTGATTTCTAAATGAACATCGCATGCTAAATTCAACTTCGACATAACTTAAGATGCATTAAACGACGTAGCTAAACACGTACTTCACATGTGTAGCCAAAAACACTGTTTGCATAACATTTAACCGTCTTACTAACACGCGTACACGAAAACCGAATGATATCCTAGTAGAGGCCGCTAAGTGCAGGTGGGGTTGGGTGTCTTTCGTGGGCTTCCCAACACGGACGCTCACCCCTTACTCAGAACCTTTGGTTTTCGGATGCCCGAAACCGTTGGCGAACAAGAGTCATTTGATACACGATGCCTGATAACTCATCATCGGTATCGTTATGGAAAGGGACGAACCCCCATTAGCTCTAGTACTAAAGCGGGCCGTGCTTTGTGCACGATACGCCTAATTATAAAGTGGGTCGAATGGGCCCGAACTCCCACAAAGTTCGGTGGCAACTCCAACTTTGATTTAAATTTCGACCCGAGAACAATCTTACCACGAGATTCACTCGCTTAACCAAACCCGTGTGTGGTCGTGTCGGGGTAGACTTTGCCATGTCCACAATTTGGCTACTCCGCTGGGGATACCTGATGTACCACTTGTCATCGGGATTCTCAGGGTGAGACACGAAGAGAAATCGTTCGGTTATTTAATGTATGCATTTTAGTTCGATGGTTCATGCATGACCCCATTTTTGCCCAGGCCGGTTAATTTTGACCGACTACCCATTATACCGCGGTGCATTCCTACATGGTTGCGCTAAAGACATCTATGGCCGAACTCGTATGGGTTTCACGGCATGTTCTAAGTCCAATTCGGCTTAGGAAGTCCGTCCTGATTTATGAGAGAGCCATCGGTGTTGGTATAGACCTTATTTTGACCGACCTAGACTTAGTGTAAAGCATACATGCTATCGTCATAATGCTTGCCTGACTACTTGTTGCTTGGTTTCCCTATCATTTTTAAAAACCATCATTTCAAAATGCATCTTTCCAAAATATCCAATTTCAAAAACTCGGAATCTTGCCAAAATTTAGACTTAAGATTTGACTCAAAATAACCTATTTTTAGCCGGCGTGTTGTCCATTTATTTCAATATTCAAATTTCTGATCCCCTTTTGATTTTTGGATTTTCAAATTTTCATTTCGATTTACAAATCTTTGAGATGCCATTTTCGATTTTCAAATTTTTGGAAATTTCGGACCTGCCGGCATGCTGCCATTTTAAAAAGACAGGATCATCTCCCAATTTTCGAAATGCAAAATTATTTGCAACAATTCCAACTTTTCAAACATTCGCTCTTGTCGGCATGCTGCCAATTTCAAAAGACAGGACCGTCCTCTTAATTTTCAAAATCCAATCATTTTCAAAATCTTCCTTATTATAGGGCCTATCATAATCCGTGTGTCGGGTCTTTTCGTAATTCGTCGAAGGTCTTTAGCGTCGAAACTCCGTCATTTCTATATCGCGGGTTTCTTCCCCATCCTAATCCGCTTTATCCCAAAGGCATAACCAACCAACACGAGTCATACACTCTTAAATGGAAGGTTCTTCTAAACACTCGAGTCCTAACAAGAAAGTCCCACGCGATTTTTCCCTCCGAAAGGACGGTCCCCCATGGCCTTTCCAGAAAGAATTTCGCCCGTATTTCAATCCGTTAGTCGAGTCATCCCGGTTCTAAGAATCCTCTAACTTAAGGGTCTGCCCTAATCCTAGGGTCATCCTTATTCGATTCAAGTCAAGGGTCACTAGCGTCGAAGCTTCGCCGATCTCACATCGCAAGTTTCTTCCCTTACCCCGTCTGCCTTTCCTCGAGACCGAGTCAACCTTTTAAAAGGCATAGCCCTGTAGCCAAAGTTTTGTGATCCTTATATCTAAGGGTCACTCATCCGACACTCGAGTCTTAACAAAACCTTTGATCCCACTCGGGGGCTACCCTTCAGTAGAGCGACCAATCACGATTTCTCTAAGGGTCATGTCCTGCACGTGTTGTCTCACGTATGTCACTATCGAGTAACTTAGATGCCACACCATCTGAGTCCTATTAGAGTCCTTAGTCTGACTTGGGGGCTATTCTCCGACAGAACGATTAATCACAGTCACTTCGAGAATCGCACCCTACATATTTCTCTTAGGAGAGTCTAACCCGAGTCAAACTAGAGTTGTCTTTCCTCCCGCGCTATTTCCTATGCCTTGGTGTGTTTGGATTCCAAAGCAACATTCCTGATTAAGTGGGTATTCTCGCAGAGTATGGCACCCACAATCGGAAATAGGGATAAACAAAAAACCATTAATGAAATGAAGGCTTTGCTGGAGACAATGGTTAGTAAGCAAACCATGGTTGAGACCCAACTAGGGGCCGTAAGAGGCCATGAATGCTCGCTTGACTGTCACTGAACGACAAGACTTCAATTCTAGGTTGGTGAATATTGGGCCATTTGCCAAAATGATCAGCATGGTGCGTATGCTCGAAGAACAGTTCCATGCCCTCCAAGGGAAAAACGTTCATGTTGAAAACTCCCGAAACTATACACCCATCAATGAGAAACTACCAAAGGATCTCAACTTAGAGGGGTGTTACCCATGTTCGAAGGGACGGAGGATCCATTACTACACCTCCGAGCCTTCAAGGCGGTTATGGCAATCAAGGGGGTCAAAGCCGACATGTTCATCAATTTGTTCGGCGCATCCCTCAGGAAATACCCAAAAGCCTAGTTCTATATGCTGAACACAAAAATATTCCCAACCTAGGAAGATGTGGCTACCGAGATCGCTCAAAACTATTTTGATAATACTGAACTTCAGACTACCATGCGCACTCTAGAAATCATGGCCCAAGATCCAACAAAGGCTTTCACCAAATACCTTCAACGTTGGCGGGCTGAGAGTGTTAAGCTGGTACACAAGCCCAGCGAGAAGACACTAGTGGAGGAGCTCATCAATAACATCCTAGCTTCCTATCGCATCCATCTCAGGTATGCCGGTATTTCAAACTCTGCAATGCTTACCGAAATGGGCACTAGGATTGAAGATGATCTTCGACATAACGAAGATCTGGGTGAAGTTTATAGGCTATAATGGACATCCACTTGAGTCCTTAGAAGCCGAAGACTACTGACAACATCATCCGAGAGTCCGGATTTGATTTAAGTCTGAGTCTGAGTCCGAGTCTAGGATGTACTATTTCTTTAAATTTCGAAGTCAGAGTCAACTTTATTCTGTCCTCTATTCACAATCCAATAAAATCATCTTTTCTATCTCTCATATATGTTTTCCTTATGTGTTTCCGAGATGATAAGTGTGTTTTGTAGTGCTTTTTCCATGTGTTTGGTCCCAGTTTCTCTTGTGGAATCACTCTTTGGAGCTGTTCGAGGCTACTTACGCTTCTTCTAGTTTGTTTTAGGTTCCTAAGGCCAATATTGGAGAAATGAAACGATTTTGACTCGTTTCAGACACATTTGGAGCCAACGAGGAGAAGCGACGATCACTCGGTGCCTTAGACTCGATCCCGAGCCCTTGGGACCCATTCCCGAGCCCATGGGACCCATTCCCGAGCACCAAAAATCAATGAGAAGCCTAACAAGAGCAATGAGGGACCTATGGGATCATATTTGAAGCCTACAAGACCCATCCTGGTCAGGAACACATCCATCACGACCGGGATGAAGTGACGAACAAACAGCGGCTTCTGGAGGATGATCCCGGCCGGAATCATGACCTTCCCGGTCGGGAACACCCCTTTCCGGTCGGGATGCCCCCCTTCCCGGCCCCCTTCCCGGCCGGGAAGGGCCCAGTTCAGGCTCTTTTCGCTTTCCTCGCTTCCCTAACCCCTGAAACCCTATATATACCCCCTCTCTTGTATTGTTTTAGCACTTTTGTTATCCTAGAAATTACCCACTAAACCCTAGACTACTTTAGGTTAGATTAGCTTAGATTAGTGTAGATTAGTCCTTAGTTAATCCTTAATCTTAGTTTAATCCTTATATTATGGGAATTCTTGAAGATCTCTATCAAGATTGACAATCTTGGTCGATGTATTTGGGTTTTTCTCTATATATGCAAGATTTCTTCTTTTCATCTTCTCTTGTTTGTTATCTCTATTTTTCCTTCTCTCAATCTTGTTTTATCATTAAAGTTTCATTCTTTGTTCATTGTTCATTGTATTGTCCATTGTTCATCCTTGTTAGTTCTTCTTTATGAATGTGATTGTTCTTGTGTTTGTTTCTCATGTTTGTGTTAGTTTAAGTTTAGATATGTGTGAGTAGTCTCTTGCTAGGATTAGTAGGGGAATTGGGTGTCTTAATGGGTGATTAAGGGTTTGTGTAGACTGTTGGTGGAAGTTTAGGTTGCTTCCTAGTTGTATGCATAGAACATGTTTGATGAAATGCTTGAATGACTTGTAGTTGCAAATGCATGTTTTCTTGCCTTCTTCTTGCGGTCTTGTATGTTGCTAGGATGGGTTCTTGCGAGAGATCGAGGAGCCTCTAGGTCGGTTTAAGTAGCGAGAGCCCGGACTATGCCTAGATAGCTTGACTACCCATTCATTCTCGCTCCCCTTGATCATTTCATCACCCTTGAACCCGACCTAATCCTAGTTCTTTTCTTATTTGATTTCTTCTTCTAGCTATTATTTCTCTAGTTAGTTGAATCTTTTAGCTTTAGTTGTTACACTTAGCTTGTTCTTAGTCTTAGTTTCTCCCCCTTTCATCGTTTTAGCATAGTTTAGCCTTGTCGACCTAGTCTTGTATTTGGGTGACCTTAGTCTAGACACCTCTTACCGTCCCCGTGGACTCAACCCGACTTGCCTTATCTACCCAGTTAGGATTAGTTGGTTATTATTTGATCGGTGGGATCCACGAAAAATCCCTCCCGTCAATTTGGCGTCGTTGCCGGGGACGGGGCTAGTTTAGACTTTGTATACCTATTTACTTGACTTTGTCTTTGTTTTTGTAGTTTTTTTTTGTTTTCTTTTTGCTTCTTGTGGGTGCGAAGTTTATTTCCTTCTTGTCTAGTGCCCAAAAAGCACTAGACTTCTCACGTTTGCTCCTAGACCACAGTTTTTGCCTAGAGGTGGTGACCATCCTCTTCTTTACAACTCAGAGCCGCATAAACGGACAGTTGCTAGATTAGGAGGTCCTCAACCGGGTACGAGCCACGATTTTCAAGCAAAACCTGAGGTTTGATCTAAACTCCGGACCCATAGAAGCCACCATGAGCTACTCCTCTCCCAATATGAATCAAGAACATGACATGATGTCTCCCTACTACTATCAAGCTTCATCGGGTAATCAAGAAACCCGTGGGTATGAGCTTCAAGGATATGGAAACGGCTTCCATCAAGTGAGTGTTTATCAACCTTGTGATCGTGGTGGTTATTACTCAAATTACCATCATGAACCCACCATGCCTCATCATATTTCTCCTTATGGAAGCCAATTTCCCCAGAACCCACCATATTACCAACCACCTCAACTTCACTCCCAACAATATGATGCCCCACCCCTTGGGCATCATCAAGATTTTCAAGGAGCTTTACAAGACCCCAATGACCAAATGCCCAACTTGGAGTTATTTCAATCGATTCTTCAATTGCAAAAGAGCCAACAAGAAATGGCCATCCAAATGCAAAAAGATCAAGATGAATTCATGGCCCAATATCGAAGGGAAAATGAGGTGATGGATGCTCGATTAAATACGTTATCGGTTAAAACCGTAATGTTTTTAACCCGAACGTCACAACTCGACGAAGGGTGCTCACTTGAGCAAGGGGAGCAACCCAATCATGAAGCCGCCGATGAAGTCCCTTTGGGAAGCGAGACTTGCTATGAAGAACCACAATTGTCTACCCAAGACGAGACAAATGAGGAAATGACCCTTGATGAAGGAATTGTTGGTGAAGAATTGGAGGAGGTTAGTGAGTTGAATGAGGTGGTACAAGTTGTGAAGTCATTGGGTGAAAATGATGAGCCCAAGTTGCCCTGTGTGAAAATGGGGAAGAACATCATGAGCCTCTTGCAAATGAGCGAAGCAATGGTTTGAAAGAGATTGAAACCGCCGGTAGAAGTTTCAAGTCTCCCCTCCAAGATGATGTGAGGCCAAATGATGTTTGGAGACTTGAAGATGGGGAACCACAACTTGAGGAAGATATGAGGATGTGCAACAAGGAAGTGAGGCCAAAACCGCTTTTTGTGCCTCATGTTAAGTATATGAAGCTTGCTTGTGTTTGGAGGCGATGCTTAGGGAGGAAGAGGTCGATAAAGCTTGTTGGATGGAAAGACCCCGGAGACCACATGAAAGATGACATTGGGTCTTTAGGTGACTACTTCTTGCTTCCGACTTGGAGGCTTTGGAGGATAGCTTTGCTCGGGAACTCTTTGAGCATTCATTACGATGTGGCTCGAGCATTTGACTTGCTCCTCCGATCCCTTGATGGCTATGGCTAGGAATGAAGAGTCCACCATCCTAGGTTTGACGGAGTTCCTTAAGAACCGTCATGTTGTATATTCCCCTTTCTCTCTTCTTTTTTGTTTTTGTGTTTGTAATTGTGTTAATTGTGAATTTGTTTCTAGGATTTGTTTGTTTTGTGGGATTCTTGTAATTTGGAATTTTTGATGAGCGATGTGAGGGAGGGATATTTGATGGTGTTTATTGAGTTCACTTGTTAGGTTGATAGTGAAGATGAAGTTTTGAGAGGAGTTGTTGATGATAGAAGCTTGGAGCTTGGTGGAGGAAGTCAGGTTTTTGAGCTTTTCGTAAGCTTTTGGGGACGGGATTTTGGATCCCGAGGTTGTATTTGTCTTGTGGGTGGAACTTGTATTGAAAGAAGGCTTCAAGGCTCGGGAAAGGTGCCATCCCGACCGAGATGGGTGTCATCACGACCGGGATGAAGTGAGCATGGAAACAGGAGCTACTGATGGTCCTTCCCGACCGAGATGAGAACCATCACGACCGGGATGAGCCCCTTCCCGACCGGGATCACTGTCTTCCCGACCGATAAGGGCTCTTGCAGCCTCGTTTGCCTTGGTTTCGTCATTTAAACCCCACCCCACCACTTTATACCCCCTCCCAACCTCTCTACTCACCCGTGCCACTATCATTTCACCCTTACACCTCATTTATATACCTTCATCTCATCTCCTCTTCACTACACACCGAGTTTACCCTCAAATCCTAACCTCATTGCACCTTTATAAGCCCGATACTTGAGACTACATCGCGAGAGAAGAGGAATAACGATGATGAAGACAAGCAACGTGCCGAATTGATCATTGAGGCGATGGAGATAATTGAGTTGTTAACCGTTTGGTAGGCGACTTTCCTTTCTTTTCTGTCTTTTATTGCTAGTCTATCTTCGTTTGTTCCCCTTCCCTTCTTGTATTTAATTTGGTGTCTTGGTGGCCCTTGGGGCCCATGTGGTAATTGCTCCCGATTCTCGATGACGTGACTACATCGAGAATCCTTTGAAAAGTCCAAAATTTACAAATCCTTTCACCTTTTTCTTTATTTTATTATTTTCTTTTGGTATAATTTAGTCGGATTTAAGCGGAATCCGGGCTAGGTGACTTGATTACACCTAGTCCTCCCCTCCCATTTCCTTTTATTTTCTTCTTTTTATTTCTTCCCCCATCTATATCTTTTCTTGTCTTGGCCCTTGGTGACTTGATTACACCCCGGCCGGACACATTCGACCCCTTTCTTCACTTTCATTTTTGTTTTTTTAGCCTTTTTTTTCCCATTTTCGCTTCTTTTTTTGTTTCTTCCACACACTACCGATCGAGCATGAGGACATTGCTCGGTTTAAGTGTGGGGGGTGATATCTTAGTCTAGATTAGCTTTATTGTTGTAGTTTTTCGAAAAATCTTAAAAATCCCTAACAATTTGAAACATTTCATAAAAAAACAAAAAGATTTTCTTTTGTGTCCTTGTGTCGTATATTTGTTGTGTTGTGTGTTTTGCTCCCCTAACTTCTTATAGGTTGTGCGATCGTCGACAAGTTTCGAAAGGCTCAAGACATCCGGTAATACCCCTTCATTTCTTTATCCTTTTTCCTTTTGGTGGAGTTTGGAGATGTGTTGTGGTGGTGTGTGCTCGGGTGGAGCTTTTTGGAGTTTGTGGTTGATTGGTGGCTTGTTTGGATGTTTCGGGGTGGTGATTATTTATTTTGTGTGTTTGTTTGTTTGTTTGTTTGTTTTGTTTGTCTCTTTTCCTTTCGTTTTTGTAGTGTCTTTGTTTTGTCTTGTATACTTGTGTCTACTGTGTAATAAAAGGTTTTCGAAAACCCGTTTCTGAAGCTAGTGCGCAAGCGTTTACTTTCCCTTTCTAGTAATATGAGTCGAGTCTTGGACTTTAATCTAGTAGAATGACTTTAAATCAATGATTTCGTTGGTTTCTTACCTTGAGTCCACCTAGTCTACAAGGGATTTATTACGGGATTAGCATTTTGACCATTATGACCACCCACGGAGTGAAAAGGCCTTGGTTGCCGAGTCCCGTCCCTTAGGTGACAATGTTCGGAATTGTTTGATTAGTCCAAGTTTTCCACCTTTTTGTGGGTTTGAAGGGAAAGCGCGCTCCCGACTCACCCATTTTTCCTACCTCCTACACTTTTTCCACAAATAAGTTGCAATTTGTTGAGTTCTCGTACTTGGTTGCAAGAAATGCTTACAATACATTATTCATCAAAAAGGCAATCCAAGAGAAAGAAAAAGAAAGAAAGAAAGAAAGAAAGAAAAAATAAAGAAAAGAAAGAAGAAAAAGAAAAGGCACAAAAAAAAGAAAAACAAAATACAAAAGAAGAAAAAAAAGAAAGGGCATAGAAGCTCAAAAGCCAAATGCAAAAGCAAAATGCCAAAGAAAATCCTCTCACAAAAAGAATTCTCACCCCTCAAAATAAGCCTTTTGCCGGCTATTACCGTGAAGAGCCTACCAAAGGACCGAGTCCCTTGGAAGGATGATAGCGGTAATTAGTCGGTCTTCCCTCATTTTGCAACCTTACCCACCTTTTTACTTGGACAAGTTGGGCGACTTTTGGACATGGGACGACCCTCTTGGTTTACCGCTAAAGGGGGCGGGGCTTCACTTACCTATAGTGTCGACTAACTCTGAGGTTCATCCTTTTTCCATCCCGCCTATCGTCCCGTGGTACGTTCTTAGAAGGTTAGGAGGAACCTATGTAAGTTACCAACGTTTTTATTGCTTTGTCGTCATACTATTAGGGTTTTGTCCATATCGATTTGTGTTATTAGTTTGGGAACGTTGTCACTTGCCTTGAGTCCCTAACCGGTGCTTTTTTCACCGCTTTGTGGAGGGAAGCGGTATTTGTTTCTTCTTGGATGCAACCGTGTGGTGTTTGTTTGTTTGTTTGTGTGTTTGTTTGTCTTTGTGTTTTTGTGTCCGGTTGTATCCATAGTTTTGTCGTAAGACCTCACTTGCCTTGCGGAGAGCACTTTTCCTCTAAGTGTTCTCGCGTGAGTTGAAAAGGCGTAGGGTGCGCTAATACCCGCTCGGTTAGTAGTCTAGTTTCTTCTAGTTTTTAGTTAGTTTGTGCTTACTCGAGGGCGAGTAAGGGTTAAGTGTGGGGGAGGTTATAAGTGTGTTTTGTAGTGCTTATTCGTTGTGTTTGGTCCCGGTTTCTTTTGTGGAATCGCTCTTTGGAGCGGTTTCTAGGCTACTTACGCTTCTTCTAGTTTTTTTTAGGCTCATAAGACCAATCTTGGAGAGATGGAACGATTCCGACTCGTTTTCGACACATTTGGAGCCAACAAAGAGAAGCAATGATCACCTGGTGGCTTAGACTCGATCCCGAGCCCTTGGGACCTATTCCCGAGCCCCTTAGACTCGATCTCGAGTACCGAAAATCGATGAGAAGCCTATGAGGAGCAAGTAGGGACCCTTGAGATCTCATTTGAAGCCTACAAGACCCATCCCGGTCGGGATTGCAAGCATCACGACCGGGATGAAGAAGGAAAGCAAGCGCGGCCACTGATGGGTCATCCCGGCCGGGATGAAGATCCTTCCCGGTCGGGACCACCCTTCCCGGTTCGGATCCCCATCCTTCCCGGCCGGGAAGGGGCTGCTGCAGCCCGTGTTTGTTCCTTTCTTCTCCTTTGCTCGTGAACCCATATAAATACCCTCCCTTTGTATTGTTTAAGCACCTTACATTACTCTACACTATTCTAAACCCTAATTAGACTCTCTTCATGCTTAGCTTAGTTTACATTAATCTTTCCTTAATCCTTGTTAATCTTAGCTTAATCTAGTTAGTTAATCTTGTATTAAGGCATCTCTTGAAGAATCCATCAAACCTTGACAACATTTGGTGGAGATTTTTTAGTGTTCTTATAATACAAGTTCTCATCTTTTCATCCTCTTGTTAGTTGATATAATCTTCTTATTCTCTTTTCTCTTAATCTTTGTTTAATCATTCAAGTTTTAATCCTTGTATAATCCTTGTATCAATCTTTGTATAATCCCTTCGACAAGGGCACCCACCCACATTATTGACACAAATTCAAAAAGCACCATCATTCCTATCACGACACTGTCATGTTCTCAATAGTTAGCTTTGTCGTCCTTGGGGCTTCTCTTAGACAGAAGATCTCCATCCACTCACAAAATCCAAAAGATTTTCAAAAATAGCCTCCTTTCTATAGTGTGTTCTAGCACTCGGCTTAGTCGAAGACGAGAATTTGTCAGAGACTCGAAGCGACACATACCTTAGGAAAGTACCCCAAAACCAAGAATTCAAAAGATCACCATACTACAGCATTGCTACTCTTAAGTTTTGTCGCGCAGTAACAGTTCTCATTACAGACTACTAAAATCCCCGTATAATAGATCTTTCCCATTTCGAGGCCCGACCGTGTTGCCGCTCGCCTAGGCTACGGAATAGCCCAATTTAGGAGTCTTGTCTCTTAGGTAGCCCACCTCATGCTGAGACGGATCGCATGGTGCGGGGAGACTCTGTTTCTTTATTTGACTTAGCCGACAAGTTTATGAATTCTTGCGGTGTAAGAGTTACTCCCACTCATAGGCGTAGGGCTTTCGCCTTTTGTATGCTGCATCGATATGTCTTCGAGGGAAAAAAGGATTCTGACTCGTGCTTGGGTCAGATTAGGCTAATCGGCATAGTCGATCAGATGGAGACGGGTCACAGCCCGGCTTGGCTGATAACCGGAGAGATCATTATGGGCCTTGATGCTAGAAGACTTGACCCGGACCGACAATTGACGGGAAGTACCCGTCTTTTGCTGGTATACCTTTCGCGTTTTTCCTTCTTTTTTTTTGAATTTCTGACGTACAGGGGCCACTCGATCGAGTGACCTCGGTAAAACTAGTCTGCCTGTTTTCAGCTAGCCCACTCGATCAAGTCAGTTCTGACACTAGATCGAGTGCTTGCCAGCGGTACCCGATATTGCTTACGAAAACTTGCATTTTTTTTTAGATCTGGTTATCCGAGCGCTTGTCGATCATAGAGCTCCCGGTGAGCATATCCAAATATCGTAGTTGAATTCCATGGTGGGCCCTTGATTAGATGGACCGTTATTTGGTGGTTTCTCTCGAAAATACCGGGGCTAGCTAAGAGAGACAAAGCCCGCTATTTGGTGATCCTGTCCTTGGATTGGACCGTCCATATTTACCCGGACCGCATTCTGAGGCAGTTCGGTTCGTTTCAGCAGATCCCCGAGACCGAAGCAATTATCAACGTTTCGCTCCAACTGACGGACACTATGTGTGACACGTGGCTACAACGCTGGTTTACCCGTGCCATATGGACTATACCCCGCCCTTGCCAAACCGCTTGGGTTTCGGAATCATATAGAAAATGGGCTTCCGAAGAGTCTGAGGAGCCCGTAAAGCTTTGAAGACTGACGAGGGTTTTGACTTGGTTTGCCGGGAGACGGTGAAAGATAATAGGTGATTCTTTGATGAAAGAAAAACTCCCGCTACCTTTGTCCGATTGGAGTCGGATTCTAAATCAAAAACTAAGATTCGAGCTAAAGAGACCGGTGCTAGCGGCTCTCAGGGACTATCAAGCCCCCGGACGGATTTGGAGAGGAGGCTAGGACCGAGATTGGCAGCTCAAGACCGACTGGGCCCACGAGACTGGTTGCCAGATAAGGTGAGGGCCCGACTAGGGCCGACTGAGGTGACTGGGCACTCAAGTTCGAAGAAACGAGTCTGTGCTAAGGAGGTTCCTGTGGTGATTCGGGAACGTTCACCTTCGCGCCGTCGCCAGTGGACGGAAAAGGAAGCCAAGGACAAAGGAAAGGGCAAGATGCCCTAAACACCGAGCCCCTAGTTTTTTATTATATAAGTATTACTATTATTTTTTAGTGTCGTTTGCTTTTTTGGATTTTTTTTTTAATTATTTTTTTGAAATTTGTAATTTTCCGAGTTTATCGAATTTTTTGTGATAATAAAGAAGGCTTAATATTTAAACCGTTCCTATTTTTTCTCGATTGCAGTGGTTGTGCCCTTTTGAGGGGCTGCCTATGTATCCACAATTAGCGGAATCAAACCAAACGTAGTTCAGATTTTTTAGTAATTTGCAATTTCGAAATACATCAAGACTATTGGTTCAAAATGTTTACAACAGTAGGCTAAATAATTCTTAGCTTTTGACTTGCTTTTGAAAGTTTATTTTAAGAGATGATTTTAATAAACTTTTGCAAATGACATTGAGAAAGGGCTTAAGGGTAGTAACGCTTCAGCTGATTCAGGTTGGTGGGATGGACAAACTCATTCTCGTGTAGGTCCGTTAACATCACAGCTCCGCCTGATAGAATCTTCTTTACCAAGTATGGCCCGGCCCAATTAGGTTTGAATTTTCCCCTCGGGTCCACTGGTAGTAAGGCTCGAACTGACTTGAGAACCAAATCCCCTTCTTTAATGTTCCTGGGCCTCACCCTTTTATTCAAGGCCCGTTGGATCCTCTTCTGATATATCTGGATATTATTGAGGGCACGAGATCGTCGTTCGTCCAATAAGACTAGCGAGTCATACCGTTCTCGAACCCAATCAGCTTCAGGTACTTGACTTTCGAGCAGGATCCTAAGAGACGGCACCTCCAACTCGACCGGTTGGACTGCTTCCATTCCGTAGGTTAGGTAATACGGCGTTGCACAGGTTGCTGTACGGATTGACGTTCGGTATCCCCATAGTGCAAAGGGTATTTTATCGGGCCAGTCCTGATAATTGTCAGCCATCTTTTTGAGTATGGTGACAATCGTCTTATTAGCCGCTTCTACCGCTCCATTTGTTTGGGGTCGGTAGGGAGAAGATGTATGCCTTTGAATCTTATACTTAGTTAGCAGGGCCGCTCTCTCGGCTTGAAAATGAGTCCCGTGGTCACTAATAAGTTCGTGCGGGATCCCATACCGGCATATTATCTTGTTTTGGATAAACTTGGCAACATGCTTGGCGTTGAGAATACGGTAAGATTCAGCTTCGACCCATTTTATGAAATAGTCGATAGCTACCAAAATGAAGCAGTGTCCACCGGTCCCAGAAGGATTTGTCTTCCCGATTATGTCGATACCCCATGTCGAAAATGGCCAAGGCGACGTCATGGTATATAACAGGGATGGCGGCATATGATGTACATTGGCGAAGATTTGACAGTTATGACAATGCTTGACATATAGCTGGCAATCGGTTTCCATGCTATTCCAGTAATATCCGAGCCTCATGATTTTCCGGACTAGCATCTGGGCATTCATGTGTGGGCCGCACTCGCCATCGTGTACTTCGGCCATAACCTTTTCAGCTTTAGTTTTATCGACACATAGGAGAAGAGCCCCCTGTGCTGTCTTTTTGTATAGCTGACCATCGTTGGTGCGGACAAACTGGGTTCCTAACCTTCGCAAGGCTTTCTTGGATCGATTGTCGGTTCCGGGAGAATATTCTCTGGTCGTTAGGTATGTTAACACAGCTTGATACTACGGCTCGGGATCGGGTATTTCAATGTCCTCAATGTCGCAGATGTACGCTGGCTCGGACCGTCTTTCGATACAAATTGGCATACTAGTCATGTGATCGGGAATATTTAGTAAAGATGCCAGTTTTGAGAGTGCATCTGCAAATCGATTTTTTTCCCGAGGTAAGTATATATACTCTACCTTTTGAAATTGTTTCTCGAGATCCCTTACTCGTGCTTGGTAGGCCACGAGATTAGCATTCCGAGTTTTCCATTTTTGGAGCGCTTGATTAATGACCAGAGATGAATCAAAGTGTACTCGGAGGTTTGCGACCCCCAAATCGGTGGCGGCTTGTAGCCCGTGGATACATGCTTTGTACTCAACGGCATTATTAGTAACATCAAAGTCTAATTTGATGGAAAAGGGAGTATGTTCCCCTTTTGGCGAGATTAGAAGAATCCCGACTCCGAATCCTCAGAAATTGGATGCCCCGTCAAAGTATAAGTCCCATGTTTCAGCATCGGTATGGAAAATATCTTCATCTGGGAAGGACCAGATGTCGGTGTGTCCTTCTTCGGATACGGAACTATCGGTGAGAAACTCGGCTACTATCTGGCCCTTTATAGCTTTCAAAGGCACGAATTTTAAGTTAAACTCTGCCAACATCAGAGTCCATCTAGACATTCTGCCATTGAGGATGGGCTTCTCGAAGAGGTACTTGATTGGATCCATTTTAGATAGCACCTGTACCTCGTAGCTGAGCATATAACGTCGAAGCTTTGTAGTGGCCCAGACAAGAGCTAAACATGTCTTTTCGAGCATGGTGTATTTGCATTCATACTCTAAAAACTTTTTGCTGATGTAGTAGATAGCTCGTTCATCGAAGTTGACCGTCTGAGCCAGCATAGCCCCCATGGCTGTCTCCGTCGTTGTTAGATATAACGACAAAGGCAAACCGGGTTGAGGTGGCATCAAAACTGGTGGTGCAGACAAGATTTCCTTGATTCTATCGAAGGCCGCCTGACATTTGTCGTCCCATAATATTCGTGCCCCTATCTTCCGTTTCTTGAAAATCGGTTCACATACCATGGTGAATTTTGAAATGAATCTGCTGATGTATTGAACCTTCCCGAGAAATCCTCTTATTTCTCTTTCGGTTTTAGGAGGCTGCATCTCAGTAATGGCCTTGATTTTAGCTAGGTCGACTTCAATACCACGTTGGCTAACGATATGACCCAGTAATTTGCCAGATGTTACCTCGAAGCTGCATTTCTGAGGGTTTAACCTCATATTGTACTTGCGTAATTGGGTGAAGAATTTCCTCCGGGCGGTGATGTGACCGTCCCTATTTTTAGATTTAACGATCATGTCGTCCACGTAGACTTCTACTTCCTTTTGCATCACGTCATGTAGTAAGGTTGTAGCGGTCCGTTGATATGTTGCCCCGGCATTGGCCAAATGGCATGACCGTGTAACAGTAAGTACCCCAAGGTGTAATGAAGGTAGTCTTACTCATATCTTCTTCTGCCATTTTTATCTGGTTATACCCAGCAAACCCGTCCATGAATGATAGAAGGGCATGGTCAGCTGTGTTATCCACCATTATATCGATGTGCGGTAACGGGAAATCGTCTTTCGGGCTCGCCTAGTTAAGATCCCAAAAATCTACGCAGACACGCACCTTACCGTCCTTTTTAGGAACCGGTACAATGTTCGCAACCCAGTCCGAATATTCGGATACTTGTATGAAGCCGGCTTTGAATTGTTTATCGACTTCTTCCTTGACCTTAAGGGACCATTCGCGCCTCATCCGGCAGAGTTTCTGCTTCACCGGCTTGAATCCATCTTTGATTGGTATATGGTGCTCGGCTATTTCCCGGTCTATCCCCGGCATGTCCATGTAGGACCATGCGAAGACATCTTTAAATTCTTGGAGGAGGTTCGTGAATTGTTGTTTCTCCTCGAGATCTAAGGATAACCCTATCTTAAGTATCTGAGGTTCAAAGGTTGTTCCCACATTAATGAACTCGGTTTCTTCGATTACCGGGTTCCGGGATTCCCTTTGCTCTAGCTGTTCGATCAGCTGTGGAGGTAGGGGTACCTGTTCGTCGTATTTCTCAATGTCATTGCACAAAACATTTTTGAAATTGAAAGTATTTTAAAAATGAGACAAGTCGTAAGCAGAACGGTTGTTATTATTAATTAAGAATTTAGAAAATAGCTCGAAAAGAGCTGTCATCTGATCGTTAGTCAGTGGCGGAATAGGTACGGTGCTCGGGACAGACCCCGAAACACCGGGAATAGCTAAAGAGAGAGGGGGGGTTACAGGAGTGACTCTAGCACCGGACTCACTAGACTCGATCTCAGATTCTGACTCAGACTCCGACTCGGACTCAGACTCAGACTCAGGCATTTCTCCTTCTCCAGTGATCAGATTGTAAGTCCTTCCTTGACTGTCAATCCATTTCACAGTCTTCCTCCAGGCTCTCTTTCTAGTCTCGGATCCTACGTACGAGATTAGCTTCTTCGGATCAAACCTATTGCTGCAAAGAATGAGGTTGACCAGGTCTTCCTTTGGCGCTGGGGCCGCAACTTCTTCTCCAAAAAGTAGTCCTAGCGCGGGCTTAGCATTGCTAGCATCTTCGGACTGGATAAGGGCGAGGATATCATCTGGTATGAAGTTGCAGTCCTGGGCCAAGTGGGTCCCAGGGTGCGTGGCATTGGGCCGGTATAGGCCCATTTGGATAGGCCCAAATACTGGAGTAACAAAGGTAACAATGTTAGTTCCTGTTTGGCCCACATTTTCTGGGGTCACGAGGTACCCTAGACCGAATCGAGACCTCCCGTCATTTAGGACTTCGATAATTTTTCCTGTGGGAAGATTTGACCTCGAAGTAGCCCCCGCTAGATACCCTAGATTTCGTAGCATCCTATCGATGCTAGCTGTGAAGTAGGGCCGGAAGAGACTCGTCTTCAATCATTCCTAAGAAATCGAATCCCCAGAGATCAGTGTGGCCCGAGGTGTTACAGTTAGCCACAATCATAGGTGTTGCCTCCAAGGTGATGACGCTATCGTGTAAAGGCAACTTGATTTTCCGGTGTAGGGTGGAGGATACCGCCTTGACTGCGTGGATCCATGGCCTCCCTAGGAGTAGGTTAAAGGAGAAAGTGACGTCGAATACTTGAAACTCGAGCTCCTTTTCTATCGAGCCCATTATGATGGTTAGTCTTACGGCCCCAGCTACCGACCTTGGGCTTCCGTCGAAAGCATGGATGGTTTGAGCGGTCGGAATGTAGTCGGCCCCGGTAATGCCGAGGGCTTTGCCGGTCCTCAAGGAGAGGACGTTGACTACGGAACCATCGTCGATTAGGGTCATCGGGAGATACTTTCCATGGCAAATTACTGTGATGTAGAGAGCCATGTTGTGGGTAGCCCCGAATGATGGTAGATCGGCTTCGGAGAAGGTGATTAGTGGGCCTTTTTCCTTAGCTTTGCCCTTTAGGTGAGGTAGGACCGTGGCTACCATTTCGGCAGGAGTAGCCGTGGAGTCGATCTTGACTTGATCGAGGGCCTTAGTGAGTGTCTCCCGATGTTCATGTGCGCTAACTAAGAGTTGCCATATAGAGAGGTCAACTCAAGTCTTCTTTAGTTGCTTCACGAGAGTCTTTTCGGTGGTCGGCTCTTCCGGGACGGCCTCCACCCTAACTGGTTCAGTGACGATAGGAGCGTCCCTAAGGTGGTTACTGGCTAAGGCCTTGGACTTAACCTTCTGGATCTCCTCGGGAGTGATGGGGACAGCTTCCCCTTTGGTGAGGTAGATATCATCTTCATCGTCGCACCAGATCCCGTTTATTTGCGGGATAAAGGGAGAGATGAGGTGTGAGCAATCAACTATTTCTCCGGAGAAAATGGCATGAGTAGCTAAAGGATTGTCTTTATTACTTGGCTTGCCTCCGGGTAGGGGGATCTTACCATTTTCAATCAGATCCTGGATTAAATGCTTGAGCTTCCAACATTTCTCGGTGTCGTGCCCATTGCCCCGATGGTATTGGCAATAGGCCTGGATGTCGTAGGCCTGGATGTCGTAGGCCTTGGAGAGACGCTCAACCGGGACTTCGAGCGTTGGGCCTATCGGTTGGATAAGACCTTTTGACGATAGCCTTTGTAAGGAATGTGTATAGGTAGTACCTATATCGGTGAATACCCGCGGCGTGGTATTCCTCTTGGACGGGGTATCAAGTAGATTGACCTCGTCGAAAATGCTAAGAGTAGTAGTTGTGGTTGTGGGCTTGCTAGTGGATGAGCTGGTCCCTTGGTACCCTTTGGTAGAGGCCTTAGTAAGGCTCTCTAATCTTAAGTCGTCCTCGATCCTTGTTCCCATTTCGGTTAAGGTGGCGAAGTTGGGTATGATCGCGTACCGGAGATGGACCCGGTAAGAGGGGAGGAGAATCTTCACGATGGCCTCCATTAAGACTTTTTCGCTGGGATTATCGACCAACTTCACACTCTCGGCCCTCCATCGTTGAATGTATTTTGTAAATCCTTCCTTAGGTTCCTGGGCCATAACCTCCAGGGTGCGCATCGTGGTCTGGATTTCAGTGTTGTCGGCATAGTTCCGGGCAAATTCCGTCGCCACGTCTTCCCAAGTTTTGTATTTCTTGGAATCAAGCCTGTAGTACCAGGCTTTGGGATGCTTCTCGAGAGAGGAAGCAAAAAGGTGCTTGAACATGGTTGATTATACCCCCTTAACCGCCATGAATTCCTTAAAAGCCCGAATGTGATGCACCGCGTCTCAGTACCCTCGAACATTGGGATGCCCGATAGGTTGAGGTTGGCGGGCAGTTCGTCATTCAAGGGTAAGTAAATGCGAGCATTCTCTGTGTGGATCGAGTTGTTGGTTGATAGGTGGACCTGTTCCTGCAGTTCGCGGACTGCGCCAGCTAATTCAGCTAAAGGCCCAGTAGTGTTGGTCCCACCTCCAGGAGTTCCTTGTTCCACGGCACTTACACGGGTAATGAGAGCTATTTGGTCTTCCCTCATTTTCGTCATTTGGGTCTCAATTTTAGCCAACGAGGCTGACAACTGGTCCACAGCTTCTTGCATCTTGGATCTGGTGAAGGGTGGCCTGTCTGTAAGAATATCCTGTAATCAGAAACAGAACCCGGATCTTGGAACCCAAAAAGAAAAGGCACATCCCGAGCGAGGAAATGAGTAGACAACAAAAAATGACTCGAGATTGACACCTAAACGGATGACTCGTGGGTGGTGTAATTTCCTTAGGATTCGGCAGAGTGGGCCTAGTCCCGTTCGAAGGAAGGTCCATGTGAGAATTCCCCAGGCTTTGGACTCGAAAGTGTAAACGGGCCTGCCATTGTAGGAGTACGTCCTGCGTAGGTGGGTCGTGCCTTGACAAGTAAGGCGGACTGGGATAGGGAGGAAACCCGTGATGTAAGATCAACGGAGTTTCGATGCTAGAGACTTTAACAACTTATGACAAGACCCGACACTACTAAATACGGGAAGTCGTAAGAAGAGGAAAGTTTTTGAAAAGGGAAATTTGGACTTGGAAAAATACGAAAAAAGGTCGGATGGACGGCCTGATTTTTTTTTTAAAATCGGCAAAGGGCCATCGGGCCAAATTTTTGTGAAGGTTGAAAACGTTCGAGCAGCATATCGGCTAAAAATAGGCTATTTTGAGTAAAATCGTAAGTCTTAATTTCAGTAGCGTCCCCGGTTTTAAAAAAAATGAATAATTTTGAAAATATGCAAATTTTGAAATAACGGTTTTTGAAAAAGATGACATGTAAATCAAGTAGCATGTAGTCATGGAAGCAATATATCGACACCATGTATGCTCTTAAACTAAGTCTCGGTCGGTAGAAGTAGGGTCTATACCAACAACGACGGCTTTCTCGCAAATCAGGACGGACTTCCTAAGCCAAATTGGACTTAGAACATGTCGTGAGACCCATGCGAGTTCTGCCATAGAAGTCTTTAGTGCACCCATTTAGGAATGCACCGCGGTATAGTGGGATGTCGGTCACAAGTAAACGGCCCGGGAAAGATTTGGGTTATGCATGAACCATCGAACTAAAATGCGTACATTCCTAATCGAACGATTTCTTTTCGAGTCTCACCCTGAGAATGCCGATGACAAGTGGTACATCAGGAATCCCCAGCGGAGTCGCCAAATTGTGGACATGACATAGGTCCACCCCGACGCGGCCACGCGCGGGTTTGGGGAGGCGAATGAATCTCATGTGAGATGGATCTCGGGTTGAAATTTAAATCGAAGTTGGAGTCGCCACCAAACTTTGTGGGAGTTCGGGCCCGTTCGAACCCACTCTATGTCGTAGTGGGCCGTGCACAAAGTACGGCCCATTCCAATTTCAAAGTTTATGGGGTTCGTCCCTTTGCATTGCGATACTGATTCCGACTTTATCGGAAATCGGGTATTGAATTACTCTCGTATGCCAACGGTTTTAGACATCCGGAAACCACGGTTCTGAGTAAGGGGTGAGGGTACGTGTTGGGAAGTTCACTAAGAACACCCAACCCCGCCCTCACTTAGCGGCCTCTACTTAGATATCGTTCGATTTTTGTGTACGCGTGCCAGTTTGACGGTTGAATGATATGCAAACAATGCTTTTTGACTAAACATGTGAATTGTGTTTGCTAAGTCGTTTTAATGCATCTAAACTAACGTCGAAGTTGTTTTAGCATGCTAAGTCGTTTTAATGCATCTAAACAACGAAATAAAAGGTGCGACAACAGATTACAATATACGAGCGGCATACCACCCGGAGATACAATGCGACAAACGATAATATACAACAATTGCGATAATAACGGAGCGTAAATGAGTTAGAAGAAGTAAAAGACATGATGCACGGTTTGGAAAAAGAGTAGGACACGTGACGGACTTGACACGTGTTTGACCGAGGTCACGAAAAATATTTGATGATGCTTTTAATTTTTAAATCGATGATTTATTAAATCGCGTAGAAATATTGTATTCATTATCGAGAGTATTCGATGCCATTTTCAAAACGTCACTCTAAAGGCATGACGTTGTCTCCGTATTCGAACGTCACGCATAAAAGAGTTATCGACAATTGAATTAGCATGAAACCCATTAACTCCAAATCGATCGTCACATGGTCCGTAAGGATCGTTAACGACATCGTGACGCGGAGGGAATCAATATTCGTTCTAGTTCAATTAATTTTGATTTCACAAGTTTCACTCTAAATGCTTGACATCGGTTCCATAACCGAGCATCGCGCATAGCGAGTCATCGAGAGTCGAACTAGTATAAATTATATATAGTATATATTTATATTTAGCTTGACCACATCTCGATTCGAATAATAAGTTCATAAAATGGTCGTTATAAAACGAGTTGTCACCCATTACAGAGGGCACTCGATCGAGTGACCCCCTCAAAAATGGGCAGGGGGTCTTCGTCCAGGGCACTCGATCGAGTCCCCTTAATGACTCGGTCGAGTGACCCTTATTAGCGTCCAATGAGGATTGAAAGATGATATAAGATTTCGTCGAGTCACATTCACGACTCCAATTCGATACGTGCTAAAACGATCACGTAATCACCTTCTAAAAACCCACACATATTACATCGCTTCTAATCTATTATCATTTCGTTATTTACGACTTTAAGTGACGTCTATACGACTAATCCCATATCGATGATTCTTTAGTCGTATCCGATATTCGATAAGTCAAGACGTTTGTTTTTCACTATGATTAGTCGGGACAAGACTTCGAGGGCTGGGATCAAGCTAGTACTACGCTTCGGTCCCGTACGCTAAACGCGTATTAAATCATTTGTTCTCCGATGGATACACAATGCAATGTGTAATCGATCGTTTGTTTGATTTACGGTTTCAATTACATTTTCTATATAAGGGTCCGTTTATAGATGACATTTACCGTTGCTAGCTCATTTATTATTTCACTTTTGTCCGAGTATTATGAATTCCGGGTTGTATTTCTGTCCGTATAATTTGTAATTTATTTTCGAATTTGTCTATTTTTGATGTTTATCATTTACCGCTTTATAAATGAACATCGAATGCTAAATTCAACTTTGACATAACTTAAGATGCATTAAACGACATAGCTAAACACGTATTTCACATGTGTAGCCAAAAATGCTGTTTGCATATCATTTAACCGTCTTACTAACACACGAACACGAAAACCAAACGATATCCTAGTAGAGGTCGCTAAGTATGGGCGGGGTTGGGTGTCTTTTGTGGGCTTCCCAACACGTACCCTCACCCCTTACTCAGAACCTTTAGTTTCCGGATGCCCAAAACCGTCAGCGAACGAGAGTCATTCGATACACGATACCCGATAACTCGGCATCGGTATCGCTATGCAAAGGGATAAACCTCCATAAGCTCTAGTACTAAAGCGGGCTGTGCTTTGTGCATGATACTCCTAAGTATAGAGTGGGTTCGAACGGGCCTGAAATCCCACAAAGTTCGGTGGCGACTCCAAATTCGATTTAAATTTCGACCCGAGAACAATCTTACCACGAGGTTCATTCGCCTACCCAAACCCGCGCCTGGCTGCATCGGGGTGGACCTATGTCATGTCCACAGCTTCCGGTATCCTTATCAATCAACGAAAATATATTATGAACATTCTTAAGTACATGAACATGGAGAATTGTGTAGGGGCATATTTCCCTGGGCAGAAGGGTCTAAATTGACAATTGATGAAGGTGTGATTCTTGAAGAACCAGAACAATAGAGCCGTCTTATAGGACGTCTTCTATATCTTAATTCATCTAGGCTAGACCAAACTTGTTCTGTTCAAAACCTTAGCCAGTTCCTAAGTCAACCACGGATACCTCACTTGCAGGCAGCAATCCATGTCTTGCGTTATTTGAAGACCACAGTGAATACAAGATTATTTTACAGCGCAACATCCGACCTTTCCCTTGCAGCTTACACAGATGCAGATTGGGGGAAGTGTCTTTTTTTCTTGCAGAAGTTTGAGTGGTTACTGTGTGTTTCTAGGCAAGGCTTTAATTTCGTGGAAGACGACGAAATAAAAGACGGTAAGTAAAAGCTCTGCAGAGTCCGAGTACAGGAGCATGTCGTATACCTCTTCTGAATTGGTATGGATAGACAATATTCTCACTGATCTGCAGGTCACATTTCCTAAACTCATTCCCCTCTACTGTGACAATAAAGCAGCGGAGCACATAGCACAAAATCTCATATTTCACGAGCGAACTAAACACTTAAACATTGATTGTCACTACGTGCATGACAAACAACAGGAAGGCTTTCTCATGACACAACATGTCAGCACACATCTTCAGCGTGCAGATATAATAACCAAAGCTCTTGGCTCAGAACACCACAACTTTTTTCTAACAAGCTTGGTCTTGTTTTCACCCCAACTCAAGCTTGAGGGAGGATATAGAGATATATGTACCAGTTAGTTAGTTAGTTAGTTATAGTGGTTGAGGAGTTAGTTACATCTAACTACCTAAGCATATATCTACCAACTATATATACCCTCATATATCCCTATTGTAAATCACTTTTGATGAATTTATTGAATCTATTACACTGATTTACACTTTTGAGTCCTAAAAATGGTTACTCTTACCTTCGACTAACTTTCTACAGTTGCGTAGTCTCACCCATTTATGCAATCGATCAAATTAGTGTCATTATCAATGTCACTGAAAAGCGGCCCATGCATCGCACGGACTTTTCAACTAGTTTAAAATATTTTTGTAAAATAAAATACTTTCAAACCATATTGGCATATGTGGCTCATTTACCCAAAAATTGTCTTACTACTACGATACCACCTTCCTCATTCAATTACTCTCATTTGTCTTTAGATTTGAGATTTCACATCCTACCTACCCCCTCCCTCGTTATATCGATCATCCATTCCACATTCTCATCTCTACCTGGTCTTCATATTGACTATTGAGTACTTGACTCTATCCACTTTCATTGACGATCTCCACCAACCATTGCACATTGAAGCAACACTAATGGGTGAAACACTTCATTGGATTATTTACACCTTTTAATTTTATTGTAATTCAAGGGCGATTCACCAACGAATATGTGATAGAACTCGTGTGAAGTACAACAACTAATCTTTAGTTTAATGTGTCAATGTTTCAACACTTTAAGTTTGTGCTTCTATTTTTAGTATTGTTTTGTTTAAGTTCGTATTTAATTTTAATTTTTTAATGTTTAAGTTGTTTAGATTTTAATTTGTTTTAGTATGTGGCTGTTTTTATGTTAGTTTTAAGAGTTTTTTTGTCAGAAACTACCTTTTATTTAGGTTGTTTTGTGAGAAACGACTTTTTATATTATTTTTGGTTTTCAACTACCTTTTATTCTCAATTTTTGTCAAAAACTACCTAAATTTAATTTCCGGTGACCAAAAGTCAACTTTCCGGCGTTGACTAAACGTGCATTTTTTTGTGGCAAACTACCTTTTGTTTTTATTATTTGTGAAGGACTGCCTTATATTTAAATAAACACATGAAAATATAAATTTTAGATAAGTCTTACCAAATCATAGAAAAGTAAATCTACATACTCCCTCCGATTGTTTTTATATAATTAGTTATCACTTTTCGAGAAGTATACTTCTCTCTTAAATATCTTTTAAAATTAACGATTAAACAATATCAAATGTATACTCATATGAAAGCAATTTTTATGACGAATCTAATGATATAGAACTTTTATTAAAAAAAATTCAAAGTACTTTTTTATATAATTGAAAGTTAAAGGCTTATCTCGTTAAACGAAACTACTTATTTAAAAAATCGGAGGGAGTAATATTCTATTGTCATTTTAATTCAGTGCTCTCTTATCTTCAATCCAAACGTTAGATTAACTTATTCAAAAACAAAATGTTGTCACCTACTAGCCTCTTAATCATGATCATAATACTCATATTGTGCACGTTCTTCTTCCTAAACAATTGCCCATCAATCTCTTGTTAAAATAATTCGTAATCTAGAAAAATTTACATGTATCTACAAAGTTTTGAAGTTTATAATTATATTTATAAAATATCATTCTACATCTTAGAGGTATTTAGAGCAGTAATATGGATGAAAGACTTGTAATGTTGGATTGTCGGTGAATGTGCCCTAACTTGCAAAGCTATAAATAGGCATATGTATATGTCACACTTTGTATTGTCAATTGTAAAATAAATGAAAAGCACTCACATATCACTTTCCCTAATTCTCATCAAATATCATTCCATAAAATAATTTAATCAAGTTTACTAACAATTAATAACTAATGTAAAACAAAAAATACCCCTTGCTTCTTGCTTCGACTTCGATCAATTGAGTGATCAAGTTAAGAATGATAAATGTAAAGTTAAAAGTTTATTAATGAGCTCAAGTTTAAGAAAAGATGAAGAGTGTTCGGTTTGTTTATCGGTATTAGTAGATGGTGAGGTATTAAGATAACTTAAAACATGTAAGCATTTGTTTCAAGTTGCATAGAAAAATGATTTCTGCACATTTTAGGTGTCCTATATATTTGTAGAAAATTAAGGAAAGAAGAATTCACGTTTTGAGATTAAGAGATATTGCTATGACTAATCTATGACAATGTTTGTTTGAAATATTTATGTTTAATTGATTTTTTCCAAGTTTGTTTAAAAATAAGATAGTCGTTCACAAAACAATAAAAATAAAAGATAGGTTCTCACAAAAAAAAATATCAAGATTAGGCAACGGCGAAAAGTTGATTTTTCGGTCACCGGAAATTAGATTTCGGTAGTTTTTAACAAAAAATGAGAATAAAAAGTAGTTTAAAGCCAAAAATAAAATAGAATATAGTTGCTCACAAAACACCCTGAATAAAACGTAATTTTTGACAAAAAAACTCTAGCTTTTTTTTGGTGAAATGTAAGTAAATCATTCATCAAAAAAAATATACAATGAGTTCCATATGCTATACAAACAATATTAGTACAAGAGTAGTAAGCCAGATAAAAAACTCTAGTTTTAATTTAGTTAATTTTATGAGTGTTAAGGTTGGTGTTTAATTTAACTTTGTTTATCTTTAAGTTGTGTAGATTGATAAGACTACACATTATAAATGTGACTACACACTACTCCACTCTGACATAATGTTTGAAAATAAGACAATACATATTCGAAAATAAGATATGACAACTCTACTTTTCAGACAAATAATTTTGGGGATAAGATATCAGAATAGACGTGACTACACACTATTCCACTTAGAAATAAAGTATGCTAATAAAACAGTAGTAGGTACGATATCGGATAAGATTTTGATAAGATAAGGTGTTTTGATAAAATACGATTTCATGTACTAGATTACATTAGATAAGATATTATTAAGATAAGATTTCAGATACTATATATAGTCATGTTATCTATGACTACAAATTCATATTTTCTAATTAACAACTTAAGCTTTTTATCGCTTTCAATAAAAAAATGGCAGATAATTTGAACAACTATCCCAATAATAACTTTAGCAGTAGCTCCACCACAATTAAAAATATTCTTTACCAATAGTAGTAATTAACGAATTGACGGATGATGAAGATGAGGAAATGTTTAGGGCATTAGTAGAAAGGAGAAGAAGAGAAAGTGTTATAAGAACAAGGCAACCCATCTTTAGAGATCATCTTGATGGCCATAATTGTATTTTCGCCGATTACTTTTGCAACAACCCGGTGTACCCACCTGAAATGTTTCATCGAAGGTTTTGAAGGCAAAGAAGTTTGTTCATTCGTATTATGAACACTTCATCTAAAAGGTACAACTACCTGCAGTTAAGGTACAGTGCGTCAAGAGAAGGACTTACTCCAATACACAAATGTACCGCTGCAATTCGACAACTGGCATATTGAAATCCACTTGATTCTTACAATGAATACATAAGAATTGGCGAAACTACGACCAAGGAGTGCTTGTGTAATTTTTGCCGCAGTGTTATTGAGGTATTTGGTCCTCAATACATTAGAAGGCCAAATGAAGCAAATGTTGAACGATTACTTCAAATGCACTTAGATCGTCATGGCTTTCGTGGCATTGGCAATATTGTCCTATTGCGTGTTTCCTAATCTTCACGCAATATTGTCCTATTGCGTGTTTCCTAATCCTTCACGCAATATTGTCCTTTTGCATGTTTCCTAAACCTACTCAGATACCGTACTACGGTATCCTCTATTAGCAATGAAGAGCATGTCTAGTTGCATGTCATGGTCAGTACACCCAAGGTGATCACGAAATCCCAACAATTATGCTCGAAGCTGTTGCGTATCAAGATTTATGGATATGACATGCCTTTTTTTGGAGTTAACGGATCAAACAGTGATATCAGTGTTCTTTGTCAGTCTTCATTGTTTAATGATGTTGTCAAAGAATTTGCTCCAGAAGTTAATTGGGAGGCTGATGTCGAAGAAACTTCCGTATAAGTAAATGGAGGGTTGTTGAGTGATTTTCAAGCATCTCTTCATAGGCGTGTCGAGCTACGTGATCGTGAAATTGACAACAATTTGAGAGCGGACTTGGTTGAGCATATTTGGCAACGTTTAGGAGGAAGTATCAAAATATTAAAATAAAATGTATTACGAAGTATTTTATTAGTTTCTAATGGGGAGTATTATTTAAGTTTTTATATTGTTAAAATAATAATTAATTATGTAATTTAGCTTAAGATTTACGAGTAGTCATTTAAAAGTGTATCGAATAATTATTTTTATTAGTTATTTATTAAAATAATATAAAATGATTATTAATCAAATATGAAATTTGATGGGTAGAAATAAAATTTGGTAGTGAGTGGATTATGGGTGTGAGTATATTTATAAACTTGAATGAACTTATATCATTGGTTTGAACTAGTATAGATCCCGCGCAATAACGCACTGTAAATTTAGAATTTTATATTCAGTGATTACATATAAATATCTAATCGGTAAGTTAGTAATTTTTTCACATTTTTAATCTTTACATTTAATCTAAGAAAATTATTTAAAATTTCAAAGATGATGAAAATAATCGAGTAATCTTGCTCAATGTAAATTTTTTATGAACATATTTTTTTCTCACTAATCCCATAATGGAGACTTCTCGTATATTGATGGTATACTTTTTTTTTGGCGTATTATAATTGTTTCTTGGACCAAGCTTAGGTAAGATGGTCTCAACACTTAGTTTCGATAGTTGTGAGATTTATATTTTGTTACATTATCATAAATATCTATGTGTTTTTTTTAATAGCATCACAATTATTTTCTTTGATTAGATAAATATTTAACTTGAATTGAATTTGGATATTATAATTATAGCATAGGATTTTATTTACTTTGAATTGAAAGTGGATAGTGTAATTAGAATAAGATAGGATTTTAATATTAATTTGTTTCCTAATTGAAGTTACGATATTTTGGAGGGAAAACATCTCATGAGAGGTTGACACCTCACCCCACTTCTTAGGATTGTTATCCTCTTAGTGGTAAGAGGATGTTGAGGGTTGAGTTTGTAATTAAGTGATGTGGCGACAAATGAAGATAGATAGAACCCCGGCCCAACCATTGTGGTTGCTCTAAGGGTGGAGATATACGATGAAGACACTCTCTATCAATATTTAATGCCACCCGGTGAACATGGATAAAGATGTGTAAATATGGCTCCGTCTAAAGCAGGCAAATCGGGTCGGGCCTCCGCCGCCGGTCCGGTCTGTAACACCCCGTAATTTTCAAATAAAGTTAAAATTATAAACATTTATTTATACCAAGTTTAACGCATGAAAAATTATTTTCGTAAAGAAAATATTTTATTTTCGTTAAATTAAAAATTATTCCATTATAAAAATATGGGACTTTATTTATCGAGTTATTAAAAATTTTATCTTTCGTTAAATAAAGTTTAAAATTCAAAAATATTTTTAGTTTTGACCTGTCATTTTGACATTTTCTCGTCTCGTAAAAATTTAGAAATAATTTAACGAATTCTTAAAATAATGATTTCCTATAACTATTGTCGCATAATACTATTTACCGTCTCACAAATTCCTTTTTAAAAATAAATTTTACGGTTTCCATTATTTTAATTTTGTAATCTTATATTTCAACTGTTTAAGAAAAAAAAGTCGTTTCTACGAGAAACGAACCGAAACCCAATCTCCTATTTTCCTAGCTCCCACGTTTCACTACGCACCCTAGTATTTGTACACCTAAGCACCTACCTATACACACTACTAAGGGCTCGTTTGATTACTCATCTAATTACCGGGAAGTGCAAGATCCCATGAAATGTATTTTCAGGAAATCGTTTAGTTGCCCATTTCATGGGAATTGTCACTTCCCAAGAATTGTCACTTCCTCCATAACGGGGGAGGTTACTCACCAAGCCCCCCCTTGGTGTGTAGAACTTCCCGCATGAAGTCATTTCCCACATGGCAACCAAACAATATTTTTGTAATTACCATGAAATACAAATTCACGTGAATTTAAATTCTCGGTAACTCCATCTTCCCATGGTAAACCAAACGAGCCCTAATCCTACTATTACTACCTATATATACTCCTCCCTACACCTCATCTACACTACTTCTGCGAACCTACCCCTAATACTATCTACTACTCCTATATATATATATATATATAGAGAGAGAGAGAGAGAGAGTAAGGATCAAGTGAGTCCTCCTATATACATTGAGTCCGTGAGTCCAATCTTGGACCATTGATCAAGTGGAAGATGGATGGTTGTGATTGCTTGAGGTGAAATAAGGAAATAACTAACAAATCTTGGTAAATATATCATTTCTCTCTCTTCCTTAACTATTTCAATGCAAATCTTCTCTCTCTCCTATCAATCTTTTAAGTGCCTGATCTTTCTCTCACACAAGTTTCTTCAAAATTAAGTTTTTTTCATCTTCACCAAAAAAATCATCATTTTTCTACTGTAATTGTACGTATGTTACTATGTTATTGCCATAACCCATAGACTATGTTACTTTAACTCATACAATGTGTTACTTTAATTCATGAAATGTGTTACTTTAACTCATACAATGCGTTACTTTAATTCATGAAATGTGTTAACTCATACAATGCGTTACTTTAATTCATGAAATGTATTACTTTAACTCAGAAAATCTGTTACGTTGTATAATAGTCTTTTGCAAAAACTGTTACTCTAACTTATACGATGTGTTACTCTAATTTATGAACTGTGTTAATTTAACTCATAAAATTCGTTACGTTGCATAATAGTCTTTTGCAAAAACATGACTTCCAATCAACCAAAAGAATAATGTATGTTTCTATTAAGGATACTCCAAAACAAAAATTATAAAACTCCATTATAATTCCAATGTTTCACACCTGTTATTCTAAGAACTGGATATTGTAAATCAAATTATACTCATAAATTGTGTTACTGCAACTCATTAAGTATGTTACTCTAACGCATAATGTGTGTTATTCTAACTCATTTTACTCCAATAAAGGATGTTACTCTAAGGACTAGATATTGGAAAATCAATCAAACTCATAAACTGTGTTATTGTAACTTATTCAATATGTTACTCTAACGAATAATGTATGTTACTCTAACGAATAATGTATGTTACTCTAACAATATATTGTCCTACTCAGAATAATTATGCTTCTTATTCATCATCCTCTTCTTCTTCTTCTTCTTCTTCTTCTCTTGATTCTTCTTCTTCATCGTCAGATGATGACTTACATGGCGTTTCCTAATGATTCTTCTTCTTCTTCTTCTTCTCATCTACATCTTTGAAGATCTACTTCATGTATGAAGTGAAACTCTCACCCACATTCCTGCACCGTTCCTGTGCATTTGCGTCTACTACAAAAACAAGAACCATGCAAATAAACGCGGCGACAAACAAACAATCAGAACTTGAAATATGACGGTATTCTAACCAAAACATTAATAACTAAATCTGATGACATGTTACTCCAATGCTTCAAACGTGTTACTGTAATACATTAGGTATGTTATTCTAATGATGATGACTCGTTATTCTAAATCCTTTGTTACTCCAATGCATTACAGTAACAGATGACAAGAACTAAAGTAATAGATGAAGTGCATTAAAGTAACACGAGATTCAATTAACAGAAGATGTCTATACACAGGGGTTAGACATTAAAATAATAGATGGTCTATATTAAAGTAACATATTTTGTGCATTACAAGTACTCCATATATATGTTTGTGCGAAAAAATCATATAATGATCAGATCTTTAATAATATGCAGTTTCCATACTATAAACGTAAAATCTAATCAAATGGAGCATCTTAATGACTTCCATGACAATGAAAGCATAACAATTGGTAAAGATTATAAAAAACCTAAACAATAATCCGTGAATATTATGAAAAACCTAAATAATAAACATAATAATCTGGAACCTATACTAACACGAGAGCAATGAACCATTGATATGAAAATATGATGAATGAAATGAATACAATTGACGCAAAACATGAATACAATTGACGCAATATCGGAATTCACCTTTTTTGTGCTTCACGAATTGCTTATCAACCGTTGATGAAGATGTCGCGATCATTGAATCCATAGTAACGGGTTGTTGATCACAGATTGAATGAATGAATGAGCGTGATATTGGAAGCATTTTTTTTAGGTTTGATGAACGTGAATGAATGAATGAATGATGAATGTGATATTATTGTTTCCTAAAATTATGGGAGTTATTTTAGGATGCAGTATCTTATTTTATTTTTATTTTTTTAATGCAAAGATTAGATTGAATCTTGTCCATCCATCCTCATCTCATTCAATGGATAAGATGAGGACTTAGGGACTCATATATAGAGAAGGACTCATAAGAGCCTTACTCTATATATATATATATATATATATAGAAAAGGGATCAAGGGAGTTTGGTGAAAAGTGAGAAGTTGGGAAGTTGTGTTTTTGACCCTTGATCTTGGCTTGAATGGATGGCTTAGATGGATGATGGGTAAAAAAAAAAAAAAAGGAAAGGAGACAACACTGACAAGCAGCAGTGGAGAGAGGGAAGCAACCCTCCCCTCAATCACACTTCGTAGCAGTAGAGAGAGGGGAGCATCCTCTCCTCAATCAAACTCTCCTTCTTCATTACTTCCCTCATCTCTTTTTCAATTCATTTACCTAATTCAATTCATCTCTCCCTAACAAAACTCCATCAAATAAGCTCCATTAATAACTCCGACCATACTCCGTCAACAACTCCGATCATACTCCATTTTTAACACAACATGATGGATAATTATACCAAGGTATGTTTATGCATAAACTTTGATCATCTTCATTTTTTTTAGCTTCATCTTCGATCATCTTCATCTTCGATCATCTTCATCTTCTTCAAACTTCTTTTTATTTTTCATATCTTTTTTTTTGGTATTTATAAAATTATTCATCTTCATTGTCTAAAAAAAAAGAACAACTTCATCTTTAAGATGGAGTTTGGAGATGAAGTTATTCTTTTTTTGTGGGATGAATGGAGTTTGAAGATGAAGTTGTTCTTCTTCATCCTCATCTTCATCTTCGATCATCTTCATCTTCTTCAAACTTCTTTTTATTTTTCATATCTTTTTTTTGGTATTTATAAAATTATTCATCTTCATTGTCTAAAAAAAAAAGAACAACTTCATCTTTAAGATGAAGTTGTTCTTTTTTTGTGGAATGAATGGAGTTTGAAGATGAAGATGAAGATGAACAAATCATTTAGTGCGTAATGTTTTTACAGAATTGCAAAGTCACACTCATTATGTTGTACAGTCACACTCATTATGTTGTAGAATCACGCAGATGTACACTCATTGTAGTCACATATTCAGTTGTATAGTCATACTCATTATGCTGTATAGTCACACTCGCTATGTTGTAGAATCACGAAGCTGTAGAATACCTTGGGATTAAGGTATCATTCGTTGAATCATCTTCATCTTCATGCTTGTTTTATTTTTCATACTTTTTTTTTGTATTTATAAAATTATTTATCTTCATTATCCAAAAAAATGAAGGTTGAATATGGATGAATGGATGTTGAATATTTAATGAATGTTTAGATATTTTCATTTTTTTAAAGTCATAGTCGTTCATTCATCCATATATATTCAACTTTCATTTTTTTAGGGAGAGATGAAATTGTTCTTTTTTGTGGGATGAATGGAGTTTGAAGATGAAGTTGTTCTTCTTCATCCTCATCTTCATCTTCGATCATCTTCATCTTCTTCAAACTTCTTTTTATTTTTCATATCTTATTTTTGGTATTTATAAAATTATTCATCTTCATTGTCTAAAAAAAAAAGAACAACTTCATCTTTAAGATGAAGTTGTTCTTTTTTTGTGGGATGAATGGAGCTTGAAGATGAAGATGAAGATGAAGATGAAGATGAACAAATCATTTAGTGCGTAATGTTTTTACAGAATTGCAAAGTCACACTCATTATGTTGTACAGTCACACTCATTATGTTGTAGAATCACGCAGATGTACACTCATTGTGGTCACATATTCAGTTGTATAGTCATACTCATTATGCTGTATAGTCACACTCGCTATGTTGTAGAATCACGCAGCTGTAGAATACCTTGAGATTAAGGTATCATTCGTTGAATCATCTTCATCTTCATGCTTGTTTTATTTTTCATACTTTTTTTGTATTTATAAAATTATTTATCTTCATTATCCAAAAAAATGAAGGTTGAATATGGATGAATGGATGTTGAATATTTAATGAATGTTTAGATATTTTAATTTTTTTAAAGTCATAGTCGTTCATTCATCTATATATATTCAACTTTCATTTTTTTGGATAGTGAAGATGAATAATTTTATAAATACAAAAAAAAAATATGAAAAATAAAACAAGCATGAAAATGAAGATGGTTAAACGCATGATACCCTAATCCCAAGGTATTCTACAGCTGCGTGATTCTACAACATAATGAGTGTGACTATGCAACATACTGAGTGTGACTGTACAACTTAAAGTGTGTGACTATACAACTTAAATTGTGTGACTTTTTTCAGGTATTTTTTTATCTACATTCAAGTTTCCACGTTCGTCAAATCCCTACTTCCGAACCTCGATGATTTTCAGGTATTTGTTTTTATCTTTTTAGAGCATCTTTAAAATAATTAATCATCTTCATCCTCATGCTTTTTTTATTTTTCATTTCTTCTTTTTTTTGGTATTTATAATATTATTTATCTTCATTATTCACAAAAAAAAAATGAAGGTTGAATATGGATGAAAGAAAGTTGAATATTTAATGAATGTTTAAATAATTTGCTCTGATTCGTATAGTCACACAGTTAAAGTTGTATAGTCACACTCATTATGCTGTACAATCATGCAGTTGTAGAGTCATTGTAGTCATATATTCAGTTGTGTTGTGTGATTTAGATTGATTGTGTGTTTTGTTGCAGCGAAATAGTTGGTGGAAAGAGGAATGTTGGTAAAAGGGGCGGTGGGAAGAAGAAGGTCGTGGAAGATACAACGACCGACCACGTAATTGGACAATGTATTATTGCGCACGTACCGGAGACCATCGTTAAGCTCTTGTGTGTTTATGTGAGATAAAATATTTGCTTTAGGATGAACGTACTATGTGTAAATGATGTTTGGTGGGTTAGTATGTTTTTATGTTTGACGTACTATATGTAAAGGATGGACTTTGTCCAATGTAAATATATTTTCATCGCTATTTTCTGGTTTCATAATTAATCACGCGAGGTTTATAGCAAAATCACTTATCCCTCCACCTGTGTGACTAAAATCTCTGTGACTATACTCGTACTTATTTATACTTCAATCATCATTAGCAAAGATGATTACATACACTAATCACTGCAAGAATTTGTGTGATTCTACAATACAATGACTCTACAACTGCATGATTGTACAACATAATGAGTGTGACTATACAACTTTAACTGTGTGACTATACAACATAAACTGTGTGATCCTACAACATAACGAGTATGACTATACAACTTCAACTGTGTGGCTATACAACATAATCTCTGTGACTATACAACTGTGTGATAAAAAGAATCCCTATATTACACACTATCAATCTTGCAACGCACACATTCATCTCAACAGTCGCTGTTGAGAAATATAACAATCATAAGTATAACAACCATACAAAATACCAACAATAATAAATATAAAGAAACCATGCTCCAATGGTGCAAAATAACTAAACCCTCTACATCTCCATGCTCCAATGGTGTTGTTCCTTGAAGATTCGTATGTGCTCGAAAATGTCCGGTCGAAAATTTCTGTTCAACATGCAGGAGGTAAAATGAGTACATACATATATATTTGGTATCTTGCATTTGGAATTCCATTTTTTTGTTTGGTTTGTTAATTTGAAAAGTTATACAGTTGTAATGTCACAGCCACACTCTATATGATGGACAGTCACACAGTTATAACGTGGTAGTCACACTTAATATGATAGACAGTCACACGTTGTATTATGTTATAACGTGGATGTGACAGTCACACTTAATATGATAGACAGTCACACTAAATATGATAGATAGTCACACTTAATATGTTATAACGTGGTAGTCTACAGCTTCAACTGTGTGACTATACAAATTATAACATTCATTAAATATTCAATCTTCATTCATTCATATTCAACCTTCATTTTAATCCATATTTAATCTTCATTTTTTTTGGATAATGAAGATGAATAATTTTATAAATACAATAAAAAAAAGTATGAAAAGTAAAACAAGCATGATGAAATGATTGTGAAGGTATCCTACAGCTGAGTGATTCTACAACATAAAGAGTGTGACTATACATCATAATGAGTGTGACTATACAACTTAATATGTGACTACAATGAGTGTACAGTTGCGTGATTCTACAACATAATGAGTGTGACTGTACAACTGAAAGTGCGCGGTCTTGCAATTCTGTAAGAACATTACGCACTAAATAACTTGTTCATCTTCATCTTCAACATTCATTCATCCCACAAAAAAAGAACAACTTCATATTCAAATTTCATCTTAAAGATGAAGTTGTTCTTTTTTTTTGTGGATAATAAAGATAAATAATTTTATAAATACAAAAAAAATATATGAAAAATAAAGATGATGAATATGAAGATAAATATGAAGATGATAAAGAAAAAGAAGCATGAAGATGAAGATGAAGATGAAGATGAAGATGAATATGAAGATGAAGATGAATATGATGAAGAAAAAGAAGCATGAAGAAGATGAAGAAAAAGAAGCATGAAGATGAAGATGAAGATACCTTCGTATGATGATCGAAGTTACTGACGGAGTATGTTGGGTTAAAAACGTAGTATGATCGGAGTAGTTGACGGAGTATGGTCGGAGTAGTTGACGGAGTATGGTCGGAGTTATTAATGGTGTGGTCGGAGTTATTAATGGTGATTATTTGTTGGGGTTTTGTTAGAGAGAGATGAATGAGTTGAGAAATGAATTGAAAATGAGGGGATTGGGATGTGTATGAGGGAAGTAATGTAGGGATTGATTTGGGTGAGGGGATGTTTCCCTCTCTCCACTGCTGCTATGTCAGTTCATTGGTTTTTTTTTATTATTATTAATCTAAACCCATCCATCCACCGTCCATATTAATCTTAATGGATGGGTGGGATTAACACTAAGGGAGAGTTAGGGAGTTATCAACTTCCCTGATCCTCCCTCTATATATATATATATATATATATATATATATATATATATATATATATATATATATATATATATATATATATATATATAGGTAGGTTCAAATAAGGTCAACTATTTTTTTAAGTCTATATTAAAGTTACAAATGACATACGTTAAAGTTGCATTTTTCAAAATTGATATGTAACTATAACATTCAACACTTTTATCATTTCAATTGATAAAGTGCAACTTTATCACTCATCTCGTGTAACTTTAAGCACTTTTTGTGTAACTTCAACACTGGAACTTAGGAACTTAAAAAAGTTGTTGACCTTATTTGAACCTACCTCTATATATATATATATATATATATATATATATATATATATATATATACACACACACACATAGAGGTGGGATCAGGTGAGTCCACTTATATATGTTGAGTCCGTGAGTCTCCATCTTAGCCCTTGATTCAAGGTTAGATTAATGGACAAGATTTAATCTCATAATTAAGGAAATAACTAACAAATTTGGTAAATATATCATTTCTCTCTCTCCTCCTTAATTATCTCAATGCAAATCTTTTATCTCTATTATCAATCTTTTTAAATGTTTTTTCTCTCACACAACAAGTTTTTTCAAAAGTAACTTTTTTTCATTTTCACCAAAAAAATCATTATTTTCTTACTGGTACGTATGTTACTATGTTGCTGCCATAATCAACTATGTTACTTTAACTCATATAACGTGTTACTTTAATTCATGAACTGCGTTACTTTAACTCATAAAATCTGTTACGTTGTTTAATATATTCTCCTGCAAAAACTATTACTCTAACTCATACAATGTGTTACTCTAATTCATGAACTGTGTTACTTTAACTCATAAAATTTGTTACGGTGCATAGTCTCTTGCAAAAACTGTTACTCTAACTCATACAATGTGTTACTTTAATTCATGAACTGTGTTACTTTAACTCATAAAATCAATTACGTTGCAGAGTAGTCTCTTGCAAAAACAGGAGTTCCAATTAAAAAAAAGAACAATGTTTGTTTTTATTAAGATACTCCAAAACAAAAAGTGGTACAAGATTCCAACTAAATCAACTCCATTACAATTCCAATGTTTCACACTTGTTACTCATAATGTCCTACTTATAATTCTGCTTCTTCTTCATCCTTCTCGTTCTCTCCGTCTTCTTCTTTTTCATCTTTTTCATCATCTCAGAAACTTTGATTTAATCTCACCACCGCACAATGGAGGAAACTCTCACCCACATCCCTACATCATTCATGTGGATTAAAGTAACAGATAACAAGAGTTAAAGTAACAGATGAAGTGCATTGAAGTAACATTGAATTAAATTAACAGAGTATGCTTATACACCAGATATAAAGTAACAGAGGTCAGACATTAAAATAACAGAAAGTATGAATTAAAGTAACAGATAATGTTCATTAAAATAACACCAGATATAAGTTAGTGCAAAAAATTCATATAATGATAAAAATGAGAGTATGACGCAATATCTTACTATTTGATATTGTTTCCTATTCTGAAGTATCACATCCCATAATTATAGGAAGTAGTATTTTTTTTATATGGCGTTACTCTTTGATATTGTTTCCTATTTTGGTGGCAATCACGTCCTATTATTATAGGAAACAATATCTTTTTCTTTTATTATTTTTTTAATATGGCAGTTTCCAAAATTCTTAGGACACTAAGATGCACTACAATAACAGATGAAAAACACTAAAGTAACAACTGGAGTGTATTAAAGTAACACGACATATAAAGTAACAGATGGTAGACATTAAAGTAACAGATGCTCTACACTAAAGTAACGCAGTATATGAACTACAATAACTCAATATATTGTAAACGTAAAAACTAATAATTGAGTAGCATCTTAATGACTTTCATGGCGATTCCAGTATAAATTACAAAATATATATACTCACCGTTTGTGTGTTCTACGATTTGCATATGAATCTATGATGAATAACACGACCATGAAAACAATATCAACATGAAAATTAGCGCAAAACATGAATGACACGACCATGAAAACAATATCAACATGAAAATTGACGCAAAACATGAACACAAATTGACGCAAATTAATCAAGATAATGAATAAAAATTGACGCAAAACATGAAAGCAATATCGAAACTCACCATTGTTATACTCGATGAATTGTTTATCAACCGTTAATGAATGTGTCGCGATCATTGAATTCATAGTAACGGAATTTCGAGCACAGATTTGATTGAATGAATGAACGTGATGATCGATGGGAGTTTTTTTTTTTTTAGGTTTTGATGAACCTGTGAATGAACGTGAATGAATGAGGAATGATTGTGATTATGGGAGTTATTGTTTCCTATAATATGGGAGTTATTTTAGGATACTAAATCTTCCTCTCTTTTTTTTCTTTTTTTTTTTAAATACAAAATATTAGGATGCATCTTGTCCATCCATCCTCATCCCATCCAACGGATGGGATGAGGACTTAGGGACTCAATACTTATATAGGGACTCATTAGAACCTATCTCTATACACATATATATATATATACACACATATATATATATATATATATATAGATTTAGGTTCATGTGAGAACCACTCCTTCAATGAGAACCGTGAGAACCACTCCTTCAATGAGAACCGTGAGAACTATAATATGAGCCATTAGATCATAGTGTTCAATCTCATTCGTTGGATCCTTCCAAATTCTTCAATCCTATCAATTAATCACAATTGCTTGAGCCTTCAACTCGTAATGTCGTATCTCCTTCTCCTTCTACAAAATTCTTTGACCCGTAATCCTTTAATCCATAATTCTTCAATCGACCATTGAATCATTTTTTCAATCCATCAATTTTTCAATCGACTTTTCTTCAATCCATCAATTCATCACAATTGGTACCCCAGTAACCTAAGTAACTTTTATTTTTTTTTAAAATTAATTATTTTATGAGTTAACTTATTCGATTAAATACATTATTTCATTACAATAGTAATAGTAATATCGTCGGCAAATATAATTGCAATAATCCCAGCTATCGTTTTTTTTTTCAGATTTCCTCATTGACTTAGGAGTTCATCTAAAATATTGTTCTTTAATTTCCTTTTGTACGAATTTTATATGGAATACAACACTTCTTCTTCAAGCCCTACTCGATTTAATTTCCTTTTCAATTTTAGCGTACCATTTTTCAATTTTAGCATACCATTGTCGTACCCTCTTTTAATTATGATGTATCTCTTTTCAATTTTAGCGTACCCTTTTTTTAAATTTATCGTACCTTTTTCAATTTTAGCGTACCCTTTTTAAATTTCAGCGTACCCTTTTCAAATTTTAGCGTACCCTTTTTCACTTTTAGCGTACTTTTTTTCAATTTCAATTTTAGCGTACCCTTTTCTATTTTAACGTACCCTTTTTCAATTCAATTTTATCGTACCCTTTTTCAATTTTAGCGTACCCTTTTTAAATTTCAGCGTACCCTATTTCAATTTCAATTTTAGCGTACCCTTTTCAAATTTTAGCGTACCCTTTTTCACTTTTAGCGTACTTTTTTTCAATTTCAATTTTAGCGTACCCTTTTCTATTTTAACGTACCCTTTTTCAATTCAATTTTAGCGTACCATTTTTCAATTTCAATTTTAGCGTACCCTTTTTTCACTTTTAGCGTACTCTTTTTCAATTTTAGCGTACCCTTATTCAATTTCAATTTTAGCGTACCCTTATTCAATTTCAATTTTAGCGTACCCTTTTTCAATTTCAATTTTAGCGTACCCTCACTTTTGAATTTTAGCGTACATTTTTAAATTTTGGTGTATTTTCTTCAGATGTGGAAATCTTTGGAGAAGATTATATGAGAACATGGAAGATTAGTAAGGCTATCTTGGGTCAAATTAGTGATTGACAGAAATTCAATAAGCCCAATGCACTAAAAAGGCAGAGGCCCAAGACTTTGTAAGATAATTGGATTATAATTGGTAAGGTTCTAAATGGTTCTCACAGTTCTCATTGAGGGATAGGTTCTCACCCGATCTTAACTCTATATATATATATATATATATATATATATATATATATATATATATATATATATATATATATATATATATATATATATATATATATATATATATATATATGTTCAAATAAGATCAACAATTATTTTAAGGTCATAAGTTCCAATATTAAAGTTACACAAAAAGTGCTTAAAGTTACACGAGATGAGTGATAAAGTTGCACTTTATCATTTGAAGTGATAAAAGAGCTTAATGTTATAGTTACATATCAGTTTTAAACAAATGCAACTTTATCGTATGTCTTCTGTAACTTTAATATATACTTACTGACACAAAGTGACCTTATTTGATCTCTACTATATATATATATATATCCTACTACATACGGAGTACTGCTTGCTCACCTTACACTACTACTAATCTACATTACTATTTATACTACTACTCCTACATACTACATATTACAGAGTACTATACTACGTACTACACTATATATTACTCGTATATACTACAATACTACATACTCCGTACTACATACTATATTTACTCCCTCGTTCTTCTCTATATAATTGGAGTATCGGGAATGAGGAGCTACCCGGTATTTGGCGGAATCATTTTTCGGGAATCGTATTAAGGGTCAAATCAATTTCGATCGAAAATGTCTTTAAAAGGGGGGAGGAGACGAATTTCCTAACGTAGACAATATTATTGACCTGACCACCTTTAATTCTAAACAAATACTCCGTAATAGCTTATTAAGGTAACCAAACTTTTCTTCCAACAATATTTTATATATATATATATTATAAGTATATTATGTTACTAACTAATAAATTGCTTATTTAAATATTTAGGCTTATTTGTATGACTAAATTACTTATGTATATAAAACTGTTACGTGATATTTTATTTATGTTATATATTTATTTATGACTAAATTCAACTTAACTAAATTATCACTTGTTTAATTTATTTATTTATCACCTTTACATTTCTGTTTATATGAAAAATGAGAAAATGAATAAAAGAACTTAAAATAATAAAATTTACTTATATCATTTTCATTGTATTTTATTTATTTAATTCTATTTGCTATGTACATTTATTCTATGTACTTTATATATTGTATGTATTTTACATAATTGTAATTTTGGTCATATTTAATTTTCTTTAGTACTTTTACATTTGTTTATATATTATAATAATAGAGTAAATTAGTAACCTACAAATAATACTTTCCTTATTATTTTTATATAGGTAGAAATTTATAAATTTTATTTTCTAAAAATAAATGAATTTAATTTATTCCGAAATTTTTACATTGACATTAATAAAATATTAAAATATGATTTACATCAAATTTTATAAATCGACTAATTATGACTTAAATTATATTTTCCAGAAATTATGAATTTTAAAATAATATTTTATACCTTAATTTTTATTTTAATATAAAACTTCATTTTATAATTAAGTTCATCGAATTTACTATTTTAAAACTAATTAAGTTCATCTAACTTCATTTTATTATTTTATAAAACTTCATTTTATAATAGCAACCCAACCGTTCATCTAATTTACTATTTTAAAATTACGTTATACGATATTTGGGATATAATATTTTGGGTGACACTTGAGGATTAAAGTATAACATTGTCACACCGAAAGTAAGAATTTGAGGATTTGACTATTTCAAATGAGTCCGACCAATTATTAAAGGTCACTAAATAAAGTACTACTTGTTCACGGGCGACTTTTATATAAGGTTTACAATGCGAGTCTGGGACGAATAGCTTGTGTTGCATTCTACCATACACTACAACAAATTGGCACTTGCGCCACGAATTATGCCACGGGAATTTTCTATTTGTGGCTAAATTTTACCTAGCCACGGGAAAAATTTGATTCGCTAGTTGGGAAAAAAATATGCCACGGGAACATTTTTTCCCGTGGCAAAAATTCTCTTGCGCCACGAATTTTATTAAAGTCGTGGCCAATAATCACTCTTGCCACGAAAGATGCCACACCCATGGCAAAAATATGTTTAGCCACGAATTTGTTCAGTGGCAAATATTATTTAGCCACGACATAATTTACTTCCGTGGCGAAATTAATTTTTAGCCAAAGATTTAATAAATGCATGTGGCTAATGGTTCTCCAAACTTTAATCTAATTACTTTCTACTTAAGCCGAGTGTCAATTATTGATCTTAAAAAATTCATTAAAATTCAAAGTTAAAGATAATATGAAAAAAATATTAACTTTGAAAATATTTTATTAATAAAAAATTGGTATTATTATATTTAGTTTTAAGAAAAAAAATTGATTTTTTTGTAAAATTAAATACAAGAAAACTTTGGTTGTCTAATTTGTTGATTTTTTTACTAATCATCATTTTTGAAGTAATAGATTTCTTTTAATTTGACAATATGTTTTATTAAAATACTGTAATCTTAAGTATGACTTTTGAAAAACAACTAACATTTACATAGTGTTATATATGCTAGCTAAAATGTGGCGTACATAGCATATCAAGTAAAAGAAGCATGCGATTGATCATCCATCATTGAGACGTTTAATATTATTTAAGATTCTTTCATTTTTACCGCTTAACTAATTATTTTTTTCACATGTAATACACTTCTTTTTAAGACAAAAAAACTTAAAAAAGAAAGTGACTGAGAATGATTTTTTTTTTCCAAATTATTGATTCTCTTACAATATTTTCATTGTGAAAAAAATTGCTTTATTAAATTCGTATTTAAGAATTCTAATCAGTCTATATATTTTTATGGAATTAACTTTGACTGTGAAAACAATAATTATTTTTGTAATTTAATTGTCTTTCAAGTTGTTTGGTTTGGAAGAAAGATTAATGTATTAGAAACTTGTGCCTAAGTTCAAAAACCAGTCAAAATAAATTTTCAAAATAAGAGAGGTATAAATAAGAAAATCAAATAATTAACAAATACAAGTAAGAAAATATAATAATTAAGCACTAATAGTGAGAAAATCCAAAATTAATTTATCGGCAACTTTTTAATTCAATAACTGTTCTGTAATATTATTTGGAAGATATTTTAAAAAATGAATTTAAAATAAAATTTACTTAATGAAAAATAAAACTCGGGTAAAACTTGAAGTAGGCAAGAGAAAACTCAATGAGGATAAAAAAATGATGAAATAAAATAATGACCGATAACGAAAAGAAAAAAACATATCGAAAGAACTAGCAATAAAAGAACGTGGAAAATAGAAACTAAAATAGAAATATCGATAAATTAATGAAATCATGAGTCCGAAAATCAACTTCGGAACTCTTTTTTTCCGGAATAATAATTTTTTAGTCATAATATGTAAATCATTGGGAAAAGAAATTAATTACTCAAAAGTAAATGTAGTTTGTGAAGAAAAAACATCACTTTAAAAGAATTCAAACTAACGATTATGTCAATAAAGTTCAATTTCATTTCTGGTAGCTGGCCATAAGAACTCCACAGTTAAGCGTGCTTGAGTGAGAGTAGTGTTAAGATGGTGCGTGCTTGAGTGAGAGTAGTGTTAAGATGGGTGACCTCCTGGGAAGGCCCTTCGATGCGTATGGTGAATTAAATAATATTGGAATGACTCAGCAATAAAGTTAGTAATCGTTCCAGATGTGACTACTATAGGGGTAGAGAATTCTTGCGGTTATTTAATTTATTATATATTTTGTCACTGGAATAAATGTTTTGCTACAAACATAATTAGCCACGGGATAATCCGTGGCAAAAAATTAATTCTAGCCACGGGAGACTCCGTGGCAATAAAATCAATACTTGCCACGTTTTTTTTTTCTCGTGGCTATTTGTTTGCCACGGCCACTTGCGCCACGGATGGTCTTTCCGTGGCAAAGTACTTTAGCCATGAAAAGTTAGCACTTTTGCCACGAATTCAACCGTGGCCCAAGTGCTCATTTGTAGTAGTGATATATGATGTTTCGACTGCACTTGTAATGAAAAGCAAACTCGGAGGCTGCAGTCCGAGAGTCGACCTAGTGTTTAAGGTAGTCGTCATACAGCTGTGAGAACTGCGGTTCAAGAGTTTGTGTCACGTATGTGCGCACGTATAGACAAGTACTTGATCAGTATTACCATCTTGGTAGCGGGAGCATAACAGGATTCTAAAAACTGCGGGTTTCCTCTTGGTGATGCAGAGAATGTAATCATCGGCTTTCATTTTGCCCAGAGTCGCGTCTGAATAAACGTATAATATAATAGAAGTTTGGGCCCAATTGAGTCTTATGGGTGAGATGTGAACATCATAAGGTCGGTTCGGTCTACGAGTCGGTAACACGGATACTTCTATTGGTGAGATGCAAGCCAATAGGGTTTAATGGTTATACTAGGAGCCACGACTCGTGTGTTTTATCTATTTACGTGAAAAATGATTTAAAATCAAATGGCTGCCAATGTCCCATCTTCTAAACTTTACCGTTTTCATCACCTCACATGTTGGTTAATTGAATTAAAGGAAACAACCTGTTACGTGATATCCTTTAATATTTTTGTAAGCATATTATTTGTTATTAACATGGTTGTCTTTTGTGTATGAGGTAATGTTAGATGAACGGTTGGGTTGATGTTCCGCTCAGCGGCCACTATTTTATTTTTTGAAGGTATAAGACGTTGGGGAATCGAGCGAGAGATTTTAATAATATGTTTAGTATAAAAATACAATTTATATTCTGTACTAAGTGAATCAAGACTATGTAATTAATAGTCGTCTGTTGTAAGGATCTTGTAAGGATCCGTAGCGATCCGGATTTATTTATATTCTGATATAATTTTAATTAAATGACTTAGATAACTTTATGCATCAACTATTAATTTAAGTTATCGAAAATTCGAGTTGTTACACCATCCGACACGGCTTTTGGGCACAACCGGCCCGACCCAACTTGAAAATCATGCCTGGAACGGGCACGGCCCACCGTGCCTCGTGTCGGGCCGCGGCGTTGGTTTGGTTAGGAAGCTCGTGCCTGGCACGGGCACAGCCCGACCCTCTGACAGGCACGAACGGGGGTACGACAGGGGCACAGCCCGAGCACTGCAAGAGCCCGGGAAAAGCACGGGCAATTGGCCGTTGAAGAAGCAACAACATTCTTCTTATTTTTTTCCAAATTTTTTTCCTATAAATACCCATTTCATCCAACTTCATTTCACACAAATCATTTTAATCTACTTCTAATCATTCTTACTAATCCTCTCAATACTCTACATTTCTACTATTCTAATAATCCAATTCTAATATTCTAATAATCTAATCTTATAATATAAGATAACAAATTATTACTAATCTTATAAAAACTATATATAAAAAAAATACTCCCTCCGAGTTCCTATTTTTGTCCCAAAATCTTTTGGGGTGAAAAATAAGAAGGGTGTATATTATATTAATAAAAGTGATGGTGGATTCAAAAAAGTAGGAGAGATGAATGTTAAATTAATTAAATGAGAAAGTAAACCCTTCTCTCTTCTCTCTAACCCTTTCTCCCTCTTTCAAAGAAAATCCTAGCCTCCAAAAAAATTGGGGCTACCACCATTAATTAGTGATAAGTCCCCCCCCCCTCCCTTCCCAATTTTAATTAATTATATAGCTTTAGTATTAGTATCAGTATTATTATTATATTTACAATAATTGTCATCTCTTTTTGGAGAGATTCGTTCCCATCAATTGATGAGTTTCGCTCTCTCTTTTAAGAGAGAGGTTAAGTCTTTGATAGCGAAGAGGACGCGGAAGACCAATACCTCAGCGGTTCATTATATGGTATCTCAATTCATGTCAGACTGTCGGCTACAATCTATCAAGTTAGATAAAATCGTTTATCTTCAAAACCTTGGAAGATCCGAAGACCTCTTGTGAAAAGTTGTATCATTAAACAACTATATGTTGAAAGAGGATGTGCAGAAGCGGAGATCAAAATCTTAGTGAGAGATCTTTGTTTTAATGAGAATTTATTTTACTCAAATCTTATAGTATTGTATTCATTCAGTTTCGACATAACTTGTAGATGTTATATGAGTTTTTATTAATGAAATGATCTTTTCACTCAAAAAAATTAATTAAATGAGAAAAGGTGGATTGAAAACATATGAGAGATAAATATTATATTAATTAATGATGGGTAATTTGTGTAAAAAGAAAAGTAGTGACGGTAAGATGGTAAAGTTATGTGAAAAAAAAATCCATAAATGGAAAATGGGAGAAATATCAAACTCAACTCAAAAAGAAAAGTGGCACAAAAATAGGAATTCGGAGGGAGTTATTAGTTATAAAAATTATTACTAATCTTATAAAAAAAAAATATATACAATATATAGTAATTATAATATATTAAGTACTGATCTTGAAGTTTGAACTGATCTAATCCTGATTAGTAATTTGTTAGAGAAACTTTGTACATAAGTTTTTGATATATATCACTTCACATTTTACAAAAAAAAATCTTGAAGTTTGAAGAATTGAAGGTTTTGGTTGCGTTTTTGGTGCTAATTTACTATATTGAAGAATTGATCACATCGAGTTTTCGAGTTTTTTTATTATAATCTATCGAATCTCGATATTCGACCATTTCTCCAGATTTCTACAAGCTAAGCTTTGTTTGCATTTTCTAACTTAATCTCTTTTACTTTAATTTTGTTAATTATTGTTGTTTATTACTTAATTATCGTCTTCACTTTTCACTTATTCACTTATTATAATTAAGTTACCTCATAAATAATTTGTTACGTATTAATTTGTCGATTAAAATAAATGGATATTTGCTATTAAATTTGTTAGTTAAATTGATAATTAATTTGATAATTAAATTGTCAACCCATTAAAACATTAAAATCATGTCGGGATCACATAACACCGAGTCACCCTCAAGAAGGAGTTGATCACAACAACGTCAAGGTAGCGTACAACTTCACGGTTCACAAACACCACAATCGGAGGCACGAGGTCAATTTACGACCCCATCATTTAACCCCAACCAAAACCAATGGTCCGGTTTCACGCCTTCATTCTTGAACTTCAACACCCCGAGCGGGTCGACCCCTTACGATTACAATTTAACCGGGGCACAAACGGGACAAGGGACCCAACAACCTTTTAACATGACGCCCAACCAATTTATTTTTGATACGTCCACAATGTCCGGGAGACCACCTTTACCACCGTTTCCTTTTACACAAACGCGTGAAACGGGTCTAACACCGTTTACACAATTTATACTACAATCGTCTACAGAGTCTACACACGACACATCTACACAAAGCATGTCACAATTCACAACTAAAGTTCTACAAATCAAAACGGTTCAACTGCCCGGTAATGAGATAATTTGGATGATGGAAGCAGAAATGGCTGATGTAAATGCAATGGGTAGCAGAAGTATGGCAAAGTTTCACTAAGAGTAAAGATAAAAAATATGCTATGTGTAATAACTGTAAGACTGTGTTAAGTGGTAAAAGTGCATCGGGTACCGACCACCTAGCATGACAGTCTAAAAAATGTGTTCCCAAATACGTCAGTCAAACATCCATTGACCAATTTATGACTCGACCCCCTTCAGAACAAGACTATAACTATGATTATAATGCATGTGCTGACGAATTATCCAGAATGATAATTCAAATGAAAAACCTTTTGCTCTAGTTGAACACCCAGCGTTTAACAAATACTTAAGAGCAAACCAATCGGCTCATAAAGAAACGAGCCACCGTAGTGTTAAATCTAAAGCAATGAAACAATATATGGAGACTAAAATGGAGCTTATAGAAATCTTTAAAAGAACAAAATCTAGGATATCATTATCGTCTATTGGATGGGACTCTGGTTACGATTACTGTTACATATGTTTAACAGTTCACTGGCTAGATGGGGGTTGAGTTTTACAAAAAAGAATAATTGAATTTGCTAGATTAGAAAGTCTGCATACCGCTAATAATATCCACGACATTATTGTGAGAGCGATATGTGATTATGAAATTAGAGATACAATTTTGACTGTTACTTTTGACAATGCAACGTCTATGACTTCTTGCGCTAACATGTTGAAGACTAGTTTACAAAATGTTTTTTTAGAGGGTAAATTGTTACATGTTCGATGTGTTTGTCACATTTTAAATTTATGTGTTAAGGACGGTCTTGTGGGTCTAAGACACTATCACGCCAAGTTTAAAGCATTAGTTATGCACTTGAACACATGTCACTTAAGGCGCCAAGATTGGCGTAACTTTTGTAAATTAAATAAAATTAGATACAAAAAATACCCCAAGAAAACAACACGAGGTGGAATTCAATGTACACAATGTTGAAAGCTTGTTTAGAGTATAAGGATGCGCTAACTAATTTTTGGAACTCTTGTTTTCCCAATCAACCATTATTTGAGGATGATTGAGACAAAATAGAAATGTATATTAACTTGTTGTGCGCCTTTGAGGAGGCGACAAATGCATTTTCTCATGTATATATGCCTACGGTCCTTTTTTTCATCGCTAACGTTATTAATATTGCCTTTATTTTCCAAAAATATCGAGGCTTACCTGATTACGATGGGTTTCTACCCGCCATGGAGGCCAAATGGCTAAAATGTTGGGATGATATTCCCCTCGTCTTTGTATTTTCAGTGATTTTAGACCCTAGGTGGAAATTTGACGGTGTGATGAACTTTGTTGAATGTTATAAAAAATTAATGAACATATATTTCAACCTTGGGGAATATAAAGCCTCGATTAGAAACGACTTTGGTTTACTATTTGGCGAATACAAGCGGATTTATGGTAACACTAACACCATTTGTACCTCTCGAGCAGTTGTAGGTGCTAGCAGTAGCCGATCGACGATGGCTATAGGATTGGACAAGGCCTTGTCACAAGTGTCTCGACTGATGCCTACTTCTCAAGCTACAGCGATATCCGATCTTGCGGAACATCATATGTACCTGCAATATGATTATTTCTGCAATGTTCAAGAAGTCGACAGAAAGAACGTTGATCTTCTATCCTGGTGGCGAGAAAGCAGTAGCTCTTCTGGTGATGTTTTGCAATGGCGAAGGACTTCCTCGCCATTCAAGTTTCATCTGTAGCGTCCGAACGCTGTTTCAGTGCCGCTAATAGAGTGTTGGATGATAAACCTACGTCTTTGTCTTCTAAGACCCTCCGCATGTGTGTCTGCTACAAAGATTTGATGAATTCAAGAGACCGAAAACAAGGCAAAGACACAAAAGATAGTGACGTTGACACCGACGATACCATTACCAGCACCGAATTATAGACGTAATTATTTTTTCACTTACAATTTTACAAGTCCATTTTAGTTATTTTTTAATTTCTTATACATACTACACAGATTGTATTTGTAACTTTTAGTTTATATAATGATTATTCAATAAAAAAAATATATTTCTTTCCTCCTATTTACATTTCTTACTTCTTAATTCTTACATTATTTAATTGTTATTATAATCAATTTTAACTTTAATTTTATAATTATTATAACTTCTTATTATATTTAAATATTACTGTGGACATGACATAGGTCCACCCCGACGCGGCCGCGCGCGGGTTTGGGTAGGCGAATAAATCTCGTGGTAAGATTGGTCTCGGGTCGAAATTTAAATCAAAGTTAGGAGTCGCCACCGAACTTTGTGGGAGTTCGGACCCGTTCGAACCCACTCTACACTTACGCGTATCGTGCACAAAGCACGTCTCGCTGTTAGTGCTAGAGTTTAGGGGTTCGTCCCTTTGCATTACGATACCGACGCTGAGTTATCGGGAATCGTGCATCAAATGACTCTCGTATGGCAACGGTTTCTGACATCTGGAAACCATGGTTCTGAGTAAGGGTGAGGGTACGTGTTGGGAAGCCCACGAAGGACACCCTACCCCGCCCGCTCTTTAGCGACCTCTACTAAGATATCGTTCGTTTTCGTGTACGCGCGTTAGTGGGATGATAAAATGTTATGCAAATAATGGTTTTTTGCTAAGCATGCGAATTATATTCAACTACATCATTTTAAGGCATTTAATTCACATCAAAGTGATTTAGCATGTGAGGTTCGTTTTGTAGAACGGTAAATCGCAAGCATAAAACGAGAATAAGTTACAAGTTACACGGGCAGAAATACAACTCGAGAATACAATACGACGAGCAAAACTAGAATAATCGAATTTAGACAATAATATGATGCATAATGTTGAAAGAGTAGCACATGATTGACTTGGCACGTGACGACCAAAGTCGTAGAAAAATATTTGACGAGACTCGCTATGTGTAGAAGGCTCACATTCTAGTGTAATGAGGTCCACTCGGTCGAGTCATGGGAGAGACTCGATCGAGTGCCCATAGTGAGGGATCGCTGCCTCTGTTTAGGGGTGTCACTCGATCGAGTGAGCCATGACACTCGATCGAGTGCCCCCTGTTTGAGCTACTGCTCGATTTCGTAAGGTGATAACTTTGAATTTTATGTTTTGGAATCGACATATAATTACACTAAATATAAATTTTGCCTGATTTATATTAGTGTAAAACTTCGATGGCTCGTCCTACTCGACATTCAGTTATAAAACCGCTATCTAGTAGTTAAAGCAAAATTTTGCAAAATTGAACTTGATCGGGCTAGAACGAATATCGATTTTCTCCGCGTCATAATGTCGCAATCGATCCTTTCGGATCGTGTGACAATTAATTCGGTGTCAACAGGTTTCGTTCTAATCCCAAAAATGGCATCAGACATGTTTAACTACGTGTTACCGCGATCGCGTTATGCCCTTAAGTGTTTAGGGCGGCGCTCCTCGAAAGGGTGTCACCACTATTACAACTTGTAAATGGATTAAACAAACTTGAAGCGGAAACCGTAATTAAACGTGTTTGATCCGGAAGTGGTTTAAATATTATGTAATTATACGCGGTATTAATTGTTAATGACGATAAATAAAAGAACGAAAATAAAATAAAAAAACGATAATAAAAAAGTTAGTGTTAGCGGTTAGTAATATTAATAATAATAGTAGTATATAGTGTGTGTGTGTGTGTGTGTGTGTGTGTGTGTGTGTGTATAATCGAAAAAAAGAGAAAGGAGAAAGAGATGTCAGGATTTGAATTACACCCTCGACCTGCATGCTTAAGTATCTAGGAAACGGACTCGTAAAGTAGCGGCGTGTGCGCGGGAGTGTCGAGACATGTATGGTGAGTTATGATGTGTATGATTGGGGAAAGGATTTAACGAGTTTTGTTCTCGGTCTTTGACGAGTTTTGATCTCGAGATGTGTGTGTATGTGTGTAAAGTGTAGGGTTTGCCAAAGGTTGAATGTGATGGGTGAAAAATTCTGAAAAATGTGAACATGTAAGTGATGAACTCATTTTGTATGTATATTTAACCCCAACTTTTCCTTTATTTTGGTTCGTTGTATGTGTCCTAGGAGTCGTTTTTCTAGCTTTTTATTCTTCTTTATTATGCCGGGTATTTTGTTTACGTTTTGTAGGAAACAAGACAAATGAAGGCGATTGAGCTATATTTGGGCAATGACGAGAGTCGAGCCATGAAATCCACAAGAAAGAAATGATAAAAGTTAGAGGAAACTAAGTAAATACTTGAGGAAGGACGAGAAGTGAAGAAACAATAAGAAACGACAAAGAAATAATTTGGAAAGCTCAAACAAATGCAAATCGAGAAGAAAGAACGATCGCGAAAACAAGGGTCAACTTCAAACGTGAATATCTTGAGTTCTACAACTCCGATTGAGCTGATTTTTGTGGCGTTGGAAAGCTCTTTCTCTTAGATTTCCAACGATATATTACACGTTCAAATCCGACAAGTAATGAAGAAACAGCAAGCATTTCAAATTCGTCGCGCAGTGCAGAGAAACCCGAACCGGTCGGGACGAACCCAAACCGGTCGGGACGACCTTGAACCGGTCGGTTCAGGCCCAAACCGATCGGTTTGAGGCTGTTTCTCGGGATTTCTATTCTTGGACTCCTTCACTTACCATAACTCCTATTTTACGGGATATTCTTTCCTAATTAGTTTTAGGAAAGTATGAGGAATGACACTCCTTATCATTATTAGTACATATACCCTCCTTAGGGTTAGATCTATGAACACTTTCTCATTCAATAGTTTTAGTTTACACTTTCATATTCATTAGTTTAGATTTAATAAGACACTTTCATATTCATTAGTTTAGTTTAGACTTTTTTATTAGCATTAGAATTCTTCAAGTTTGTAGCCTTACTTTTAGATCGTTAATCTTTCAGTTCTACGTAATTGGTGTCTTTTCTTATTCTCTTATTTTCATATTGTTCTTTAATATGCTTAATTCTTTTATTGCTTTATCGTTTATTATGAGTAGCTAATTTATTTATCTAGGGTTGAAGGGGATCTATGTTAATTGAATTGGGGATGTTAGTTTAATTATTTGTTTGATTGATCATTCATAAGTTATTGCCTTACTACTTGTTTTGTATCGTCGTTCGATTAGTTTGAGACGTTGAACTAGTTGAATGTTTAGGAACCCGAACCTAAGATCGAAAGCATGGTAAGGGCAGACTTACAAGTAAGTGGGTAGGATAATCTGGTAAGTTGCGAGAGCCCGTCAGAATCTATCCTAAGGTTGACATAAGATCCGAGAGACCGTGTCTTTTCCCTAAATAACTTTGATTGATTGATTGAATGATTAATTAACTTTATCCAATTTAATTGCATAGTGAACCGAAAAATCCTAGATCCTTTTAATATTGTTAGAACCTCTTAGTTTATATTATTGCATTAGTTTAGATAACAATTGAAACAAAACGGAATTTAAATAGTTTAGAATCAATTATTAGATAATTAGCAATTTTCATCCGTCTCTCTGTGGATTCGACCCTTACTTACTTAACTGTTAGTTGTTCGTTAGGATTATTTTGATTAAGGTGATACGACTTTAGCCTTATCAGTAAGAGGGTATTTATAGAAAATGCCCCCCGGCTAAAGAGTCACTCGATCGAATAGACCTACTGCACTCGATCGAGTGGCCCAAAAAAAGGCGTCTGGTTAATTTTTTTAGCAGCACTCGATCGAGTGAGGTTATGACACTCGATCGAGTGGCTAGACAGGTGGAGAGAATATAGGGAGGTTGAGATTTTTAAGCTTTTGACTTTGAGTCGGCTTCTTGAAGCATGCATGACTCGTTTTTGCCTCGAAAACGACTTTGACCGGGTTTTGACTCGGTCGTTAAAAGACGGTTTTATTTTTGGTGTCGGTTTCGACTCAAATTAGTCTTATTTGATTGGAAACGACCCACTAGACCTGAATTTGAGGTCGGTTTTGTGAGATTTGTACTCCGCTAAAAGCCCACGTCGGATACTATTGATTCCGAGTCCGTATTCGAGCATATTAAGTCACGTTTACGTCCGATCATCATCGGATGTTTTGTCGGAACTACTATAGACACTAACAGGCAAAATGCGGGTGTCTACTGTTACCTTATAATTATATTTAAATATTATATTATTAACTTATAACACTGTAACTTATATTATTTTTAACTTATAAATATTACTGTATATTATTTATATACACCTAAATCATACGAGTAATTAATATTGGAATAGCAATACAAAATATTCGGGTCGCATACAAACCGCACACCGTATTTTCTGGAAAAAAAATCGAGGCACGACCCGAAACCCGAGAACCGGCACGAAAATCGAAGGAAGGGCACGAACGGGCTGGCACGGGACCCGGCCCGAGCACGTCACGACCGGGCTCGTGCCTCGACGGGGGGAAGATGAGAGCCCATGCAGGGCACGACACGGTTTCGGGTGCAGGCACGACCGTGCCGTGTTGGCTAGGTATGAAGCACGGATGGGCTGGCACAAGACACGGTCCGACTTGTCTGCTTTAGCTACTTCATGAGGCGTGCCCAATTGACCCCAACTCTTCCGGCCTACATAAATGTATAAAACGCTGAAGTGCAAAGTAGATCATCACATCACACACATATTGCAAGTACAGGGAGAAAAAGAGAGAGAGAGTGGGGTGTTTGTAGGAGAGATAATCTTCAACTCTCGTGCAAATTGCAAGTGCCTAATTAACAAGACACAAATCTTGTCTTCCATATCCTTTGCAGAAACACCTGCATCCCCCCACTTCTCTCCGAAATTTCCCGTCCTTTTCTAACTCTGTCACTTACATGTGAGATCTTCTTTTATTTGTGAAAATCGTCTTGAAATTTCCCTTCCTTTTTCTGACTCTGTCGCTTACATTCTTGTGAGATCTTATTTATTTGTCAAAATCGCCATTTCATTGATAAAATAAAGATAAGAGATTACATTTAAAAGTTGAATACATTTTGAATGACGGGTATAACTGGGGAGATGAAGACTGTTGTTTTGAGTGCTCTGTTTGTTGGCTCTTTTCTTTTGTTTGTATCCGCAAATAATGAGATTTTGAAAGAAACAGCAGCTACTGAGATTGAAATTGAAGTTAGTATTTTTAATAAAGTGGTCAACTTCTTATGGCAAGGCAGAAGCGGTTATGTTCATGTTTGGCCGGTGAGTTTGACTAGTACGATTTGTAAATATTGAATTCAGATTGATTTAATTTGTAATGTTTTTGGTAAATTGGGGAGGCATTTGGTATTATGATGATTGACAGGAGATGGAAATTGGATGGAAAATAATAGTTGGATCATTGATTGGATTCTGTGGAGCTGCATTTGGGAGTGTTGGAGGTGTTGGTGGTGGCGGTATTTTTGTTCCTATGCTTACTCTTATTATTGGGTTTGATTCCAAATCTTCAACTGCTATATCTAAATGTAAGCTTTTATGTCTCTTTTCTCCTCTCTTTTTTCTTTCTTAGTTACCTTTTATTTATGTTAACTGCACTCAAAAGTTCTTGGAACTGATTCTAAACTGGGTTGACTTTCTGAAGAAGACATGCGTTTCTGCACATTCGATAGTACTCCTTCCGTCCCAATGAATTGTTTGCCTATTTCATAATGGGGCGTCTCAATGAATTGTTTGCCTTTCTATTTTAGGAATGTTTTTTATATGCAATTTGATATTCTCATGAGTTTTGCTCTACATCTCACTCCCTCATTGGTTCCCTTAACCTTGGTGCCAAAAGGAAAGGCAAACAATTCATTGGAACGGAGGGAGTATGTATCGTCGGGTTTCCATAGTTTTGTTGTTTGTGACGAGAATATCTTTCATAATCTTGTGACTGATGAAATATATACTAGATAAAGACAAAGAAGTTGTCACTTCCTAGGTTTGCCTTTATGTCATCATATGTATTATTTGACCCGTCACCGATTTGTGATGGATATATCCGTCACTTACTCGTAAAAGTAGAGGGAGGAACCTAAGTGGGTCACCTAGATAAAAGAGATGCGTGATAACAAAAAAAGGTGGAAGAATTCAAAGAAATTGTTGAAAAAGGACACGTGGAAGATATCAAGGTTGGACTTTTCCCTTTGAATGTACTACTACGTTACGACCTCCTTAAACCTAGGCACCTAAACGAGGCTCAGCTATTTTGTGATGTTTTATGTTTTATTTTGGCCTCCCTCCATCCCATTTTTATTGTCGCACTTATTATTTTGGATAGATTTCAGAAGTGGTTTAGGGGAATAAGATGATAAACGAGGACAGTTAATTGAGTTTTTTGTCAGAAGACACCTAAGATTGAAGCTTTTTGTAAAAAATGCACCTTAAGTTTTATTTTTTGCCCAGAAGCACCTAAAGTTTTCATCTCTTTATATAGAGACACCAAAGCCTAAATTCCGTTAAAAAAACGTTAGATTTAACTGTGTTTCATTTTTATTCTTCTTAAACATTTTTATTTATTTAATCAAACTCAATTAATCCATTCATCTTCTTTATTCCTCCATATTTGATGCATCTTCATTTGTTTAATCAAACTCAATTAATCCATTCATCCTCTTTATTCCTCCATATTTGATGGCTATATACAGAGTATTAATCAAAGATTAGTAACTAAAGCTAGATTGAAAATGTATGGTGTTCCACAAAATGAGACTTGTTAATTGACCTTCAAATGAATAATCTTATACATCGATACAGTGGAGAAGCAAGTCCATTTATATGAAACATATCTTGCATGCTTATTGTCCTTACTTTTATAAATGGAATCAGGGAAGAGAAAAAAAGATGCAGAGTAGAATCTGCGGAAGTCTGATGAGGGATGTCCGAAATATATATATATATATGTGTGTATAGAGGAAGGATCAAGTGAGTCCACTTATCATAATTGAGTCCGTGAGTCCTCATGTCAAACATTAAATTAGTTATAGATTAATGGTTAAGATTGTTTTGTCAATTAAGAAAATAACTAACTAAATCTTGGTAAATATTTTATTTTTTTTCTCTTTCCTCCTTAATTATCTTAATGCAAATCTTGTCTCTTCCATCAAATTTTTAACTGCATCTTTCTATCACACAACAAATGCGTCGTTTCATCTTCATTTTCACAAAAAAAAAATATCATTTCACTACTGCCATGTTACTCTAACTCATACAATGTGTTACTCTAATTCATGAATTGTGTTACTTTAACTCATAAAATCTGTTACGTTACATATAGTGTCTTACAAAAACAGTACGTTGCAAAATGTATATTTCTTTTAAGGATACTCCAAAACCAAAAATTATAAAACTCCATTATAATTCCAATTTTTCACACCTGTTACTCTAAGAACTTGATATTGGTAATCAAATTATACTCATAAATTGTGTTACTGTAACTCATTATGTACGTTATTCTAACGAATGAGGTGTGTTATTCTAACGTATAATGTGTGTTATTCTAACTAATTTTACATCAATAAATTAGTACATGAGTTCCAACTTAATCAACTTCATTACAATTCCAATGTTTCACACCTGTTACTCATAATTTGGGTTACTTTAACTCATTAAATATGTTACTCTAACGAATAATGTATGTTACTCTAACGAATAATGTATGTTACTCTAACAAATAATGTATGTTACTCTAACAATATACTATCCTACTTAGAATTCTGCTTCTTCATCCTCCTCATCCTCTTCATCATCATCGTCAGAAGCTTTGATTTAATCTAACCACCGCGCCATCTTTTCGTTGTGTACCCCCTCACATCGAATCCACAAGCCAATGCGTAGATTTTATAGAAGTTTACTGACTCATCCACGTCCTTGAAGATCTGCCCTATTTATGGAGGAAACTTTCACCAACATCCCTACATCATTCATGTGATTTTGCGTCTACTGAAAATAATAACAGTGCCAATAAACGTGGCGAAAAAGAAACAATCAGAACTTGAAATATGGATTAAAGTAACATATGATAAGAATTAAAGTAGTAGAGGAAGTACATTGAAGTAACACTGGATTCAATTAACAGAGATGCTTATACACCATGTATAAAGTAACAGAGGTCAGACATTAAGGTAACAGATAGTGTGAATTAACGTAACAGATAATGTTCATTAAAATAACAACAGGTATAGGTTAGTGCAAAAAATTCATATAATGATCAGAAATGAGAGTATGACACAATATCTTTCTTTGAATGAGGGCGATATTCTTTGATATTGTTTCCTATTTTGAAGTCAATCACGTCCCATAATTATAGGAAGCAATATCTTTCTTTTTTATTTCTTATTTTTTTTATATGGCGGTATTCTAAATTCTTTTTGTGACTTCAATGCATTACAGTAACAGATGAAAAGAACTAAATTAACAGATGAAGTGCGTTAAAGTAACACGAGATTCAGTTAACATTATGTGCATTAAAATAACAGGGTTAGCCATTAAAATAACATATTGTGTATATTAAAGTAACACAGTATGTGCATTAAAATAACTCCATATATTTGTTCGTGCGTAAAATTCATATAATGGTTAGACCTTTTTGTGTTACTCTAATTAAAATTAGGTGTTACTGTAACTCAGAACGTGTGTTACTTCAACGCCGTGTCTGCTTCAATAGAAAACAAAACAATAGTATCAGTGAAGCTTAAGAAAAATCTAAAGAATAAACAAAACAATAACACGAGAGTAATGGACCATTGATATGAATCTGTGAATAATCAAATGAATAAAATTCTACATTTTAACAAATATAATAAAAAATTGGAATTTATACTAACAAGAGAGCAATGAACCAGATATGAATTTATGATGAATGAAATGACCATGAAAGCAATATCGACATGAAAATCGACGAAAAACATGAAAGCAAATTGACGCAAATTAATCAAGATGATGAATAAAAATTGACGCAAAACATGAAAGCAATAACGAAACTCACCATTGTTATAGTCGATGAATTGATCATCAACAGTTGATGAAGATATCGCGATCATTGAATTCATAGTAACGGGATTTCGAGCACAAATTTGAATGAATGAATGAACGTGATATTGAAAGTATTTTTTTTAGGTTTTGATGAACGTGAACGTGAATGAATGAATGAGTGAATGAATGTGATGTTATTGTTTCCTAAAATTATGGGAGTTATTTTAGGAAGCAGTATCTCCCTTTTTTCTTTTTTTTAATGCAAATATTAGGATGCATCTTATCCATCCATTCTCATCTCATTCAATGGATGAGATGAGGACTTAGGGATTCATATATATATATAAGGACTCATGAGAGCCTTACTCTCTCTCTATATATATCATTTAGGGTTAGTAAGAGAGTAGTCCAATTTAGAAGCATAGTTGATATTCACCAGATTGAAGAATTGGAGTAGCTTCATTGTAACCTTTTCGGTTATGATGTACTCTTATTGAGATTGGAGAGAGATATAAAAGAATTTTTGGATGAAAAATTGAGTTTTATGGAGGAATAAAGATGATGGATGAATTAATTGAGTTTGATTAAATAAATGAAGATGATTAAGAGAAATAAAAATGATACAACTGTTAAATCTAACGTTTTTTTAACGGAATTTGGGTTTTGGTGCCTTTATACAAAGAAATGAAAACTTTAGGTGCTTTTGGGCAAAAAATAAAACTTAATATGTCTTTTTTTACAGAAGGACTAAATGTTAGATGTCTTCTGACAACAAACCCCAGTTAATTTGGTATAAATCAAGTGACAAAAGGAGACAATAAAATTGGGATGGAGAGAGTAAAACAAACTGATAGGTTTGTTGAAGAGTAAGGTAATAGTAACTTTCGAATCAAAATTCAAAAGCGTTTATATTTAGTTGTGATATTTTGATATATTCTGTCCAGGTATGATAATGGGAGCTGCGGTTTCAACTGTTTACTATAATCTTAAGCAAAGGCATCCAACTCTTGAAATGCCTGTTATTGATTATGATCTCGCACTTCTTTTCCAACCCATGTTGGTGCTCGGAATTAGTATTGGAGTTGCTTTCAATGTGATATTCGCCGACTGGATGATCACAGTCCTACTGATCATTCTCTTTATATGTATGTACACATTGCTAAAGTTACAGCTACTTGTTCTTATACTCCCTAGTTGATTAGCTGATTAATATGAATGTATCAAATACAGTTACATCGACCAAGGCTTTCCTCAGGGGTGTTGATACTTGGAAGAAAGAAACAATCTTGAAAAAGGTCCGTAATCCTAAACTTCACTGAATTCCTAAATTGCGGGTTTTAGATCTGAAATTTTTTCATTCTTTGACACAGTTTATGAACTCTTTCAGGAGGCTGCTCAAAGGATAACTGACGGTAGCTTAGTCCTAAAGACATCTTAATTATCGTTAAATAATGTTAATTTGTCTTTGGTTTGGTGTAAAGTGTTTGCTTCATCTAATGTATCAGATAGTGGTCATGGTGGTGACTACAAAGCGCTGCCCGCAGTTCCTGAAAAGAAGGAAAAGGTAGTACGGAGTAATATTTTTTTATTAACACTTTAAACTTAATTTTGCATTTGAAACCGTGTTTTTATTATTATTTTATTGTATTGTTTGCCTCCCATTTTATTGTGCGAGTATTTTTTTTGGGTGACAATTTGACGATGTCAGATAATGATTCATGTTAGGCGACCCCAAATTTGTTGGGACTAAGGCTCTGATGTTTGTTTGTTTTCACAACCTCCTGGTGCAAAATACTAAACTTGATCAATTTGTCATTAGGTGTCTATTATGGAGAATGTGCATTGGCCACAAGTGGGTGTTCTTTGTTCTGTTTGGCTTGCAATTCTGGGACTCGAGATTGCCCAGGTATATCATTAAACTTGTACAAACAATACTTTATGGGTGACTTTTCGATTTTAATTGTGACTCATTTACTGAACTATTCCCTCCATCCCACTTTTCTTTATCCCCTTTCTATTTTAGAAATATTTAAGAAATGGTCATGGAAAATAAGATTATTTGGAAAATACACCATATTACTTCCCCAAAATATATAGGGGACCATTAATTTGGGATAGATTAAGTGAGAAAAGGGGAAAATAAAATTGGGATGAAGGGAGTATCATTTTTATAGATTTTTGTTTTGTGATTGCAGAAGTACACTTCTACTTGTTCAATAGGATATTGGGTGACAAATCTATTGCAGGTATACTCCACATTACAACAATCTTCCTTGTAGCTTTTTCTGTAATTATTCGGCCTCTTATTTACCACGTTGAACACTTATTTTCTCAGTAATTTGTTTTGTTGTAAGATCCCCGTGGCAGTTGGAGCATCAGGGTATGAGGCATATATGTTGTATACCGGACAGAGAAGGCTAACATCCCGAGGGGAAGCAGAAGTGAAATGGAAAGTACACCAGCTAGTTCTGTACTGCCTTATTGGCATGGCTGCTGGAATGGTTGGAGGTTTACTTGGTCTTGGTGGAGGTTTTATTTTAGGCCCTCTCTTTCTCGAGATTGGCATTATTCCTCAGGTCAAACATCCTCAAGTTTTCTTACGATCTATCTTCATAATCCTACTCTACTTAACTATTATGTGAATCAAAACACTACTCTGTTGTTATTAGTTGAAGTCATTGAAATGTGGTTCCAAACCCATTAGCATTTAGAAAAACTACCTGACTACATTCACACCAAAAGTACTCTGTAGTTGTTACTTATATATGCTGATAATAGAATGACCTTCATTTGGGATTATTGACATTTTTGCACGTACTTGACAGGTATCGAGTGCCACTGCTACCTTTGCCATGATGTTCTCCTCTTCAATGTCTGTCATAGAATACTACCTTCTTAACCGATTTCCAGTACCCTATGGTAACCCTCAAGCTTTTTTATTTCTAATATCAGTATTAGATTCATTTACCACCAATTGGCTATGTTAACTGACCTTAACTCCATGGTTACTCCCATGGTATAAATGAATGGCTTGTAAAAGTTACCGGCACCACTTTTTGATTTTGAGGTGGTATAACCCTCTCATAACTGAGATTAGGCTCTGCGACCAAAATGAAACGTGCATATAAATATAAGGAGCCTGGTGATATGGTACCTAATGCTAGTAACTTTTACAAGCCATTCAACGCAAGTCTTGCATGGGCACCGCATGGTCTCCGTCGCTTAATAGCAAGTCTTGCATGGGCACCGCATGTAAGACCATACAACTAAATACATTTTGTCATCTCTCAAATGGTCACCTTTTATACACCTTGCAGCTGCATACTTTGTAGCTGTTGCTACGTTTGCCGCTTTCGTAGGGCAAGTTCTTGTCAGGAGATTGATTGCTATTCTCGGAAGAGCCTCTCTAATCATCTTCATCTTGGCCTTCACCATTTTTGTCAGTGCTGTTTCGCTAGGTAAGTAGAAAATTAATCCCTTCCGTAGCTGTATATTTTTGTAAGTTTTTTTCAAGTGTTGATATTTATTTTTGTAGTTGTATATGCTGGGATTAACGTTGATGCCTTTTTTGTTTATAAACAAACAGGTGGAGTAGGCATATCAAATATGATTTACAAGATCCAACATAACGAGTACATGGGATTTGATAGCCTCTGCGCTTACGAAGCATAGTGAAACATTTAGTGTCATTTTATAGCACCCTTGGTTTGGAAGTTTTGCTCTTGATCTCTCATTTCTGGCTCTCACAATTTATGTTGATTAGTACTCCGTATTTGTTTTTGTAAAAGGTTATTCATTGTAATTGCAACATGAATTTGTCGCTTTTATTGAACTCAAATTATTTTTTTAATCCATATCCAATGAAGTGTATGCTACTACTTTTGTTTACGCAAGCCGGCAAAAACTATCGTATGCGACTACTTATGTTGTCATTCCACCGAAACAGTTTTGTTGATGTCTTTTCCCGAGTTAAAACCACAGCAAGGGTCGATGTCTTTTCCGGAGTTAAAACCACACCCAGGGTCTTAAAATGTTATTTTTTCAGTAATGACTAATGAGGACTTAATCTTTTTCTTTCGCAAGAGGTATTTCTATCAAACTTTTTGACTCTAGGAACATAATTGTAAAACTTTTTGGTTCGGTCCGGTTCCGGACTGATGCTCACCCCTACATTAGAGAGCCTGAATCTTCGCCGCACCTTCGTGTAAACACATTCCTACATTACCATAAACCACCCATCCCGCAACTGCTTTATCTATTCCTTTCCAAGCTGCATCAACCATAATTCTGACGCATGTACACGAGGAGTAACTGCCAATAACTTCACACAACTTATCTCTACTAAGAGGACCGTGAACATACTCACATGCATGGATGATCCTCATCCCGTGGTAGAGAGGACTTCTCACTCCCGTCAATCGCTTGAAGGGCAATCAAATTCTCATTTCGAAGAGGTTCATGACAAAGATTTCATTTGGGTTAAGACCTTGGAAGATACACATTTTTCGAGTAACCCAGATCGAACATAGAACACATAGAAAGAAGATCATATCATTCTGGGAGTCACGGTTGCCTTAAAGATAGTCAAGTCAGTCAATCACCCACTCCTTTTTGTTAATGAAAGAGTTAGCTGTGGTATTGATTCCCTGATCACTCCATTTCCTCATACGAGACGAGAGTGGGCAGTCTTTGCAGATATGAGCAGCAGACTCAACAACATTCTTGTGATTACAGGTACGATAGTAAGAGTGTTCTAAGATGTTACACTTCATGAATTCCTCTCCCGTCGGAAGAGCATCATTAATGAGTTTCCAAAGGAGAGTTCGAGACGGTCCTTTGAATTATCAGAGCTTTTTCTTGCAAAAATTTAAGCATTTGTTAGTCAATGATGGTCACCTAATATTGCTTCGAAAATGTTTGTCAAAGGCCACCTCATAACCACTTTTAGATGGGTACTCCTCGGATGGTGTTTTATTCAAATAAAGGCTGTCTGGAGCTGCATGGGTAGGGAGATGACAACATAAAATTAAGTTCACCCAGTCCTTATCATAAAGAGCTTCCAACATCTGTACATTCCACACGCCATCATGACAAGTGAGGTCTTTTACAGAGAGTCAGGCCCGTTGAACAGGCTGTTGAGTCTGTTCTAAGAACAGGGACCCATCAATTTTGGGGCCCAAATGTGACTAGTTATAATAAAAAAAATTAAAAAAATGTAATCTAATTCTAAGGATCAACCATCAGATTTTGAAGAAAGTAAAAGCTGCAATGACCCATCTTCTTCCTGTTTCATGCTTCAATGCGTCTTCTTGAAAGAATGAACTTTAATCAATCCTAGAAATCACATTAATTATAAATTTTAAATCATCTCTAACAATTTTCAGTTTCTAATTCTTATTAATTAGAAGGATAATTTGTTTCCCTTTTCATTTCATGGTAGAAATTCAAATTTTCTACCCTTTAATAAAAAATTCTTATCCAGTTTTGATCCAAAAAATATTACTAAAAATATTTTTAGCAATACAAAGTACTTTTATACTGTTATGAACTCCTCAAAAATCGATCAAAGTGAGTTATTCTATTTTGGCTTCAAATCATCCATGCACAATGAAGGAATGTAATGAAATACATATTTGAAATTCCTAATTCAATTTCAAAACTTTGGGTATTGCATAGTAGAAAATTGAGTAATTTTTCTATTTCTCATGTAATTTTGATTGTTATTTTTTTTAATGAAAATTTTGATTGTACTTTTCTTTTCAAGTTACTTCTAGATTTGGATTTTTAATTATTGTATCGTTTCTATGTTTCTTCTTTCCATCACGTGGAAAATTTGTAATTATTTGATTGTTTAAAAAATTGGTTTTCATTGTATATAGGGCCTCATTTAGAATTTAGAACAGGGTCACTTAATTTCATTTGACGGGCCTGCAGAGAGTGAATCAATCTTGGATGATAATTGAGGTGAGAAATTATCCTTTAGAGTTGGAGTGAGACCATTAGCCTACTTCATGTCCTTTATTTTTATTATACTTGCATTACCCGATGCCCATGCTAAAGAGTTGTTCAAAAGAAAGAGAACCCATTTTACTCCAGTCCACCCCCATAATTTGTGCCCATGTTGAGCATCCAAGGTGAGATTTAGATCAAACACATTGCAATTATATTTTGAAGATAAAACTTGACTAATGAGCAGCTCTGGCTACTTAAACATTTTCCATCCTACTTTTGCAAGCAATGTTTGGTTCATACTTTGTATGTGTCTTATACCTAAACTTGCCTCATCCTCCGGGATCCTTTGCGACCAACCGAACTGTCTAAGGATACGATCAAGATAAAGGCGAACTGTCTGGTCAAAAGATAGAATAACTTGATAATGAGCCTTATCTCTCTTCGCCAAACTGGTCCAAGCTGGAATGAACCACCACGGGACCACCCACCGGATCAATGGGCCGCGGTGAAACGACAACTCTTCATCCCAATACTTCCTATTGATCAAACAGGAGGAATCAATAGCCCGTCTCCTCGCCGTCATCTGGCTAAACTGGTACTTGCTCAGGGTCAAGAGGAGAGTCCATGATAGACATCCTCTCATACAACCAAACCTGCACACAAGTAGGAGCGCCTCAAATACGGTCTGGCCTCCGAAAAAAACTGTGATACCTGCAGCACCGGGGTGCCCATGGTCATATGAGCGGACGAATCTCTTTTACGACCATCCAAACCTTGGATAATCTCCCCCGTAATCAGCCAAGCGGGACTGTGCTCCCTCTCCATTTGATCGACAATCATCAGGACTCAAGTGTGACCCATACATGACAGCATGTCCATATGACCCTCAAAAGCATAGACATGGAGCATACAGAAAGCAAAAGCCCTACGACGATGGGATACCATGACCCGGACATCCTCATAGTTAATAAACTTGTGGACGTCCGTCCGCACCACCCGGAGCCCCGCGCGCGCCTACACGGGACCTACCCAGTTTCATCGCGGCGGCCACCCACGCGGCCCCTTCCCGGTCGGAGGCCGCTCTGATCTCGCGTTCGGGGTGATGTTTCGGACCTTGATTTGGATGATGATTCGAACTTGTACTAGACGGGTGTGGGCACCCGTGTTTTCGTTGGAATCGATCAAGTCGTGGTTGTAAATATTTAAAGGCCGATATGTTTGGTAAGGTGACCTTTTTAGTGAACCGAATTCGTTGCCGATTTGTGGAGTTGCCACCGAGACAATTATGGGGACTAGGAAACCGTTCAAGTCAACTTTGATCCTTAGCCGGCTCAAAGCTGAGTAGCACGGGACCTAAAGATAAAGACTTGTACCTGATAAGTGTGGTTTGTAGTGCCTATTTTGTAGTGTTTTGGTCCCATTTTCCTTGTAGAATCGCTCCTTGGGAGCGGTTTAGGGGCTTCTTATGTTTCCTTTAGTTCGTTTCAGGTTCCCGAGACCGATTTGGAAGAGTTGGAGCGATTCCGACTCGATACATACACATTTTGGAGCCAACGAGATAAAGGAACGATGACTCGATGCTTTGGAATCGACCCCGAGACCTTGGGACCCAATCCCGAGCCTCCGAGACCCGATCCCGAGTCCCGAGAATCGATGAGAAGTCCATGTGAGGCAAGGAGGAACCAAAAGGGTCATATTGGAGGCCTACAAGACCCATCCCCGACGGGTATGCACCTCATCCCGTCGGGGATGAAGTGCACTTTGGAGGGAGCTACTGCAAGGCCGTCCCGGTCGGGACCAACCCGTCCCGGTCGGGATGGCCCGTCCCGGTCGGGACCAAAACGCTGTAGCCCGCATTTCTTTCTTTCTTCTCCCTTCCATTTGTAACCCTATAAATACTTCCCTCTTGTATGGTTTATGGATCCTACATTAGTTTAGCCTCTCTTAAGCCTCTCTAGAACATATAAACCCTAGATTTAGTTCTTCATATTAGTTGGAATCTCTCATTAATCCTTAGTTAATCTTAGTTAATCTTAGTTAATTAGTGCTTGTATTAAGAAGATACTTGAAGACTTCTCCAAGATTGACAACCTTGGGATTATTTGGGTTTCTCTTTTATGCAAGATTTCATCTTTTCCTTCATCTAGTGTTGGTATAATCTTTCTTTTCTCTTGTTTATTGTTATTGAATCAAGTTTGAATCTTTACTTAGTGTTTGTTGTTATTGTTTATATTGTTCTTGATGATGAATGTTTGGGTTGTGAAGTTGTTTTATCCTTTCATTGTTGTAGTTAGTTTGAACATGAGTGAGTAGTTTATTTGTGGGTTAGTAAGGGGATTAAGGGTAGATTATGGGTGATTAGGGTTTGATTGGGGGTAAAGGGTGATTCTTTATTGTTAGTCACACATTTGGCACACCATGTGTTTGTTGATATGCTTGTATGGGTTGTAGTGGCCATGCTTCTCATGCTAGTCTTCTTCTACTCATTGTTTGCTTTGTGTGTGGTTATGTTGAGCATAGTCATCGACATCGGTTTAAGTTGCGATTGCCCGGACCGAACCTAGCAATTAGGAGGCACCTACACCCTTAATCAACCCAAGTCACCCTACTACACTTATGAACCCGACCTAACCCACTCCCTCTTCTCCATATTTGATTCATCTTGTTAGTTAATTATCATTTCTTTAGGTTGTTAGTAGTTGAATCATTAGCATTGTTTAGCATTTCTCTTAGTGTGCTAGTTGGCTTGTGTTTAGTTAGTATTTGATAGTTTAGTTCATCATAGCTCATCATTAGTCTACTTTCTCCCCCCCTCATCTTAATTCATCAATTATTAGCTCTTTGTGTTTGTTTGGTAGCATAGTCTTGTTTTAGGCCGATTTAGTCTAAACCTTGCAAAACCGTCTTCGTGGACACGACCCGACTTACCCTAACTACCGTTAGGTGCTAGTTGGCTATTTAATTGGTGGCGGGATCCACGACAAATCCAACCATCAATTTGGCGCTGTTGCCGGGGACGGTGCATTGTTTAGACTTTGTTTGCTTATTTCTAGACTTAGTTACTCTCCTTTGTGCCCTTCTATAATCTCTTGTGAATAATCTCTAGTTTTTCTTAATTCTTTAGCTTTCTTTTCTCTTTGTCTCTAGTTGTGCTTGCTTGTTGTCGTTACCTAGTGCCCATAAAGCACTAGGTGTTCTTACGTTTGTTCTAGTGTGTAGTGTATGCCTAGGCAGGGAGGCGAATCCTTTCTCTTTAATCCAGAGCCGGAGAGGCTTTTTCGAGCTTTTCGCCAACGGACGATTAACCGGGTTAGGATCTCTCAACCAAGTGCAAGCAATACCCATCAAGAACAAGCTCAAGGAAGCGATAGTGAGGAAGCATATCGAGAGACGGCCGAAGGGAATTTCACCAATCCCTTCGGAGATTCTAGTCCTAGTTCCCCATCTACATCTACATCAACTCCGTCTACACCATCTTCTCCCTTACATCCAATAATGCCGAAGTTTTCCTCCCACTCCACATTCACGGAAGACGTCTTGCCGGGACCCAATGCTCTACCGGCCGCTTATGCCGGAAATTTTACGGCCAAGACCCATTTCATCCAACTTGTGGAAAGGAACCAATTTAGTGGTTTGCCCACCGAAGACCCGCACCAACATATGGAGACCTTCTCCGATTATTGTGACGCTATATCTCAACCCGGGGTTACACAAGATCAAATCCGATGGGTTTTGTTTCCATTTTCGTTGATTGGAAAGGCGAAACAATGGATTAAAGGTCTCGATAGGGCAACCATGGGCATCGACACTTGGAAGAAACTTGCATTGGCATTCTACCAAACTTTCTACCCTCCGGAGAAGACTAATTTGCTTAGGGCCTCCATCACCGGTTTCCAACAACGGGATGAGGAGAGCTTATATGAAGCTTGGGAGCGGTTCAAGTCATTGGTTAGATCGTGCCCCCATCATGTACTTTCACAATGGTTCTTGGTCCAACAATTTTGGAACGGTCTTTATGAGGACTCAAGAACTATACTTAATATGGGCTCCAATGGTAGGTTCACCGAGGTCGATGATGACCAAACTTGGGCGAGAATCGAAGAGATGGCGGTGCATAATTCGCAATACTCTAGGCCTAGGAAGGCAAACCGAGGAGGTAGGCACGAGGTTGATGCTATAACTCAATTAAGCATTGACCTTGGGGCTCAATTGAAGACACACATGGAATCCATTGACAAGAAACTTCAAGGCCACCTCACTCAAGTCCAAAGCATCGGTTCCTCCAACCAAGCCTCGATTTATGAAGTGAATGCTTTAGGATTTGCACCTCCTTTGCCTTATTATGGGATGTGCGATAATTGTGGAATCGTTGGTCATGACCCTATGCATTGTAGAGGGAGTATTGAGCAAGTGAATGCCTTTCAAGCATTCAAGCAAGGTACTTCCTATTCCAATCAATACCAAGCTTCCAATCAAGTCCCTCAACAACAAGCTTTTCAACACCAACAACAACATCGTCCTTATGTTCCACCTCCCTTAAGGGACAACAACCAAGGTTACCAAGGCAACTCAAGGCCTTTCAACAACTTCAAGCAAAGTAACCAAGGTTCGTTCAACAACAATCAAGGGTTCCATCAAGGGAACTTCAACCAAGGTTATCAAAACCACAACCATGGCAACAATCAAGGCCTTAATCAAGGCAATTCTCATGGGTTCCAAGGGAACCGTCAACAACAAGCAAATCAAGGCAATCAACAACAAAGCAAGCCTAGGAGCCGGTCTCCTACTCATGACTATGGCATTCCTCTAGCCATCACCGATACTCCGCATAATCCATCATCTCCACCTCGGGGATTCGATATCCAAAAATCTATGATGGATATGCAAAAGAGTCAAATGGACATAACAAGAAACCATCAAGAGCTCTTTGCTTATATTCAAGGGGAAAACGCGACAAGAGATGCCCGTATGAAGATGCTTGAAACTCAAGTATCTCAACTTGCTTCGGGGAGCTCCTCAAGACAAAAAGGACAACTACCTTCTCAAGGAGAAACACCGAAATTTGAGCATGTAAATGCCATCACCACAAGGAGAGGTACATCTTATGAATCCCCTCAATTTCCTAGTGAGCAAGAGCCAATGCAAGAACCGACAAGAAAGGTGACACCTCCAACTCAAGAAAGCTCAACCCTTGATAATCCAATAGAGGAGCAAGTCTTATGGGAGGTTGATAAACCTCAACAAGACAAGCAAACCACACCTCAAGCTAAAGATAAGGGTAAAAAGAAAGTGTCATTTGAAGAGTCCACCCCGATTGAGCCAAATAAATATCAAGTAAAGTTGCCTTTCCCATCAAGGCAAATGAAGACTAAGGTGGACACTCAATATGACAAGTTCCTTAACATAGTGAAGAAGTTGGATGTGAGTGTCCCATTCACCGAGCTACTTACCCAAATCCCGGCATACGGAAAATTTATGCGAGAAATATTGGCTAGGAAGAGATCCGTCGACAAGGAAGAGACCATAGCATTCACAAGGGTGGTGAGCGAGCTCATTCAAGGTTCTACGCTTCCAAAGTTGAAGGATCCGGGTAGGTTCTCGATCCCTTGCACCATAGGGCACTACAAGATCGAAAGAGCTTTATGTGATTTGGGTGCGAGTGTAAGCATCATTCCCTACTCCATTTGTTGCCGACTTGGGATGAAGGAGCTTAAAAGTACCTCTATCACGCTCCAAATGGCCGATAGTTCATTCAACCGGCCATTGGGGATGCTAGAGGATGTGCCGGTGAGAATCGGTAAGTTCTTCATTCCGGTTGACTTTATCGTGCTCGATATGCGGGAAGATGAAATCACTCCCATTATTCTTGGGCGCCCATTTTTACATACCGCCGGTGCCATGATCGATGTGAAGAACGGTAGGATCACATTCGAGTTAGGCGAGGAGAAGCTAGTGTTTGACCTTCAAGGTAACACTTCGCCTACTAACGATGAGTCATGCAATATGATCCAAGCCAAGGAAAACATCGATCTAGGGGGAGAACCGAGACAAAGCTTGAAGAAGTACTCGTATGTACTTGAAGATGATGACTCCGATTTGGAGGAGGATGAGAGCCCATGTCATGGGTCCAATGACAAGTTGAAGAGCAAAAAGGATGAAGATGAGCCTCCCTTGGGGCCACATGAGGATAGATGGACGTTTGGGTATATACCGAAGGATCGAAAGTACAAGTTCAAGCCATTGAACTTAGTAGATCGGGATGCCCCGGGAACGTCGAGACAAGATCATGAAGAACCTTGGTTTGTGGATGCTTATGTTACTAGCTTGATTGAGGACTTTGCTAGGGCCTTCGACTTGTTCCTTCGTGCCCTCGATGGAGATGGAATTAGTTTTGGGTGTTGAAAAAGATTGAAGACAGTACCACCTTGGTTTGACGGAGTTCCACAAGAACCGTCTCTTTGTATATATCTCTTTCCCTTATAGTTTGTTGCTTTTGTGAAATTCTTGATTATTTGGATGTTTGATGAGCGTTGTGAGGGAGGGAATTTGATGTGTTGTTTGAGTTTAGTATGATAGGTGTGAAGTGCAAGTGATTCCTAGGGAAGAGCGGTCATTGTTGAAGCTTGGATTGTGTGAAGGGAAGTCGGTTTTTGAAGCTCGGTTCGAGCTTTTGGGAGCTATAGAGGGTTTGGAGACCCATCCCGACCGGGAAGGGTGCCATCCCGACCGGGATGAGATGCACAAAAGTTGGGTTCACTGGCAGTCCGTCCCGACCGGGACGAGGTCTTCCCGACCGGGACGAGACAGCCATCCTGACCGGGACCACCCATCCCGACCGGGATGGACCCCTTGTCCTCCGTTGGCTCTTTTCTTCGTTGTTTGAGACCACCCAACCACTTTATACCCCCTCCCAACCTCCCTACATGTCCTTACTCTCATTGTATGACCCTTACACCTCACATCCATGTCTTCACCTCACTTTCTATTCACTTCAAACCGACTTTCGCATCCAAAACCCACCTCATTTTGCATTTGTGCCCCAACCATGGAACCGGATCGCAATTGGAGAGGAATAACGACGACTTGGACAAGCTAAATGCCTATTTTGACTTATGAGACGATGGAGCGAGTGAGTTGGTAACCGTATGGTACGGCAACTATCCTCTCTTTTCCGTTTTTATAGCTTGTCTTCTTTGTTTATTCCCTTTCCCTCTTATCATTTGTGTCATGGTGGCCTTCAAGGCCTTGGTGTGCTTGCTCCCGACTCTCGATGACGTGACTACATCGAGAGTCATTTCAAAGTCCAAATTTTTCAAGATTTTCACCTTTTTGTTGGATTTAGTCGGATTTAGGCGGAATCCGGGCTAGGTGACTTGATTACACCTAGCCCTCCCCTCCCATTTCCTTTTATTTCCTTCTTTTTATTTTCTTCCCCCTTCCATATCTTTTTCTTGTCTCGGCCCATGGTGACTTGATTACACCCTGGCCGGACGCCTTCTACCCTTTTCTCCACTTTTTGTTTTTTAGCTTTATTTTCGTAGTTTCTTTTCTTTTGTGCTCCATGCACTACGGTCGAGCATGAGGACATGGCTCGACTTAAGTGTGGGGGAGCGATATTCTAGCATAGTTAGTTTTATTTTCATAGTTTTTTTCAAAAAAAAAATCTTTAAAAACCCTAAAAATTTGAAATTTTTTCACAAAAATCAAAAAGATTTTCCTTTTGTGTGTTTTCCTTTTGTGTCATTGTGTCGTATATTTGTTTTGTTGTGTGTTTTGCCCCCCCTCTTTTCTTTATAGGTTGCCTAATCGCCATTAGCTTTGGAGAGCTTTCAAGACTTCCGGTATCATCTTTATCCCTTTTTCTTCTTTACCTCTTGCGGAGTTTGGAGGAGTTTTGTGATGAAGTGTGCTCGGGAGGAGCTTTGTAAAGATTGTGGTGGATTTGGAGACTTGTTTGATGATAGGGGTGGTGTTTGTGTTCTTTATGTGTTTGTTTTGTGTTGTTCTTGTTTTGTTGCTTTTGCTTCTTGTTTTCTTTTGTTTTTGCCGAGTCTTTGTTTGGTGTTTTGTTGTGTGTCATGTGTGTAAACCGTTTTCGAAAACCCGGTTTAGAGGCTAGTGTGTGAGTGTTTAATTTCCCTTCCTAGTAGTATAAATCGAGTCTTGGACTTTAATCTAGTAGAATGACCCTAAATCAATGAATTCGTTGGTCCTTTACCTTGAGTCCACCTAGCTTACTAGGGATTTACTACGGGATTTGCATTTTGACCATTATGACCACCCATGGTGTGAAAAGGCCTTGGTTACCGAGTCTCGTCCCTTAGGTGACCGTGTCTAGGATCGTTTGATTAGTCCAAGTTCTCCACTTTTTGTGGGTTTGAAGGGAAGGGCCCGTCCCGACTCACCCATTACCCTACCTCCCACACATTTCCACTCAATAAAATTGCAAATTGTTGAATTCGTCTTTCTTTGCAATAAGAAATGCCAAAAAGCCAAATCTTGCCAAGAAAGGGCAAAGAAAAGAAAAAGAAAAGAAAATGAAAGAAAGAAAAGAATGAAGAAAAAAAAGAGAAGGCACAAAAGCCAAAAAGAAAATAGAAAAGAAGAAAAAGAATGGCATGGCAAAACAAGGCAAAAATGCAAAAGAAAAGAGAAAATGCCAAAAGAAAATCGTCTCACAAAAAGATCTTAACCCCACAAAAATAAGCCTTTTTCCGACTTTTGCCGTGAAGAGCCTACCAAAGGACCGAGTCCCGAGGAAGGATGATAGCGGCATTAGTAGGTCTTCCCTCATTTTGCATGTTTTCCACTTTTTACTTGGACTAGTTAGGCGGTTTTGGACACGGGACGACCCTCTTGGCTCACGCTAAAGGGGGCGGGGTCTCACTTACCTACAGTGTCGACTAACACCGTGGATCATCACTTCCCACTCCGCCGATCGTCCCGTAGTACGTTCGTAGAAGGTTAGGAGGAACCGAGGTAAGTTACCAACGTTTTTATTGCTTTGTCGTCATACTATTAGGTTTTAGTCCATCTTGGTTTGAATTGCTAGCTTGGGAACGTTGTCGCTTGCCTCGAGTCCTAAACCGGTGCTTCTTTCACCGCTTGTTTGAGGGAAGCGGTATTTCTTTTCTTTTGGGTGCAACCTTTTGTGTGTTTGTTTGTTTATGTGTTTTGTGTCCGGTTGCATCCACAGTTTTGTCGCAAGACCCGACTTGCCTTGCGGAGTGCACTTTTCCTCTAAGTGCACTCGCGTGAGTTGAAAGGGCGTAGGGTGCGCTAATACCCATTCGGCTAGTATAGTAGTTAGTATGTGCTTACTCGAGGGCGAGTAAGGGTTAAGTGTGGGGGAGTTGATAAGTGTGGTTTGTAGTGCCTATTTTGTAGTGTTTTGGTCCCATTTTCCTTGTAGAATCGCTCCTTGGGAGCGGTTTAGGGGCTTCTTATGTTTCCTTTAGTTCGTTTCAGGTTCCCGAGACCGATTTGGAAGAGTTGGAGCGATTCCGACTCGATACATAGACATTTTGGAGCCAACGAGATAAAGGAACGATGACTCGATGCTTTGGAATCGACCCCGAGACCTTGGGACCCAATCCCGAGCCTCCGAGACCCGATCCCGAGTCCCGAGAATCGATGAGAAGTCCATGTGAGGCAAGGAGGAACCAAAAGGGTCATATTGGAGGCCTACAAGACCCATCCCCGACGGGTATGCACCTCATCCCGTCGGGGATGAAGTGCACTTTGAAGGGAGCTACTGCAAGGCCGTCCCGGTCGGGACCAACCCGTCTCGGTCGGGATGGTGGGTCCGTCCCGGTCGGGACCAAAACGCTGTAGCCCGCATTTCTTTCTTTCTTCTCCCTTCCATTTGTAACCCTATAAATACTTCCCTCTTGTATGGTTTATGGATCCTACATTAGTTTAGCCTCTCTTAAGCCTCTCTAGAACATATAAACCCTAGATTTAGTTCTTCATATTAGTTGGAATCTCTCATTAATCCTTAGTTAATCTTAGTTAATCCTAGTTAATTAGTGCTTGTATTAAGAAGATACTTGAAGACTTCTCCAAGATTGACAACCTTGGGATTATTTGGGTTTCTCTTTTATGCAAGATTTCATCTTTTCCTTCATCTAGTGTTGGTATAATCTTTCTTTTCTCTTGTTTATTGTTATTGAATCAAGTTTGAATCTTTACTTAGTGTTTGTTGTTATTGTTTATATTGTTCTTGATGATGAATGTTTGGGTTGTGAAGTTGTTTTATCCTTTCATTGTTGTAGTTAGTTTGACCATGAGTGAGTAGTTTATTTGTGGGTTAGTAGGGGGATTAAGGGTAGATTATGGGTGATTAGGGTTTGATTGGGGGTAAAGGGTGATTCTTTATTGTTAGTCACACATTTGGCACACCATGTGTTTGTTGATATGCTTGTATGGGTTGTAGTGGCCATGCTTCTCATGCTAGTCTTCTTCTACTCATTGTTTGCTTTGTGTGTGGTTATGTTGAGCATAGTCATCGACATCGGTTTAAGTTGCGATTGCCCGGACCGAACCTAGCAATTAGGAGGCACCTACACCCTTAATCAACCCAAGTCACCCTACTACACTTATGAACCCGACCTAACCCACTCCCTCTTCTCCATATTTGATTCATCTTGTTAGTTAATTATCATTTCTTTAGGTTGTTAGTAGTTGAATCATTAGCATTGTTTAGCATTTCTCTTAGTGTGCTAGTTGGCTTGTGTTTAGTTAGTATTTGATAGTTTAGTTCATCATAGCTCATCATTAGTCTACTTTCTCCCCCCCCATCTTAATTCATCAATTATTAGCTCTTTGTGTTTGTTTGGTAGCATAGTCTTGTTTTAGGCCGATTTAGTCTAAACCTTGCAAAACCGTCTCCGTGGACACGACCCGACTTACCCTAACTACCGTTAGGTGCTAGTTGGCTATTTAATTGGTGGCGGGATCCACGACAAATCCAACCATCAGTACCCTTAAGCAATCTATGCCTGGAATGACTCTCATTGCCGATGGTTTCGGTCATCTGGAAACCGTCGATTCTGAGCAAGGGGTGAGGGTACGTATTGGGAAGCCAACATCCGTTAGACATCGACACTCAATCCCGCCCGCACGTAGCGGCTTCTACTAATCAATCGGTGGGCTGATAACTTTGTTCTTTTGTTGTGGCGGAAGTACTGTAACATCCATTGTTTTAACCCTATGTCTTTGCTATGTCGGTTGTTTAAGGGCAAGTAAGCTTATTGTCGTCGAAGTAGTTGTTTTTACATTCTTTGCATGCGATTTCACGTGACAAGCAGACCATGAAAAGATGCACATAGAAGAGTAGAGAGTACTAAGTTTTATACGTATTAACAAATCAGTCTTAACGTGATAATACAGATATTAGTCATTCTCGTGGTATAACTTACCTTGTATTCTGCGTCGAACCACGGGTGGTGAGCACCGAGACTAATACGGAACCCGACCATCGCTTTGTTCAGTTTTAGCTTGTTTACGTTTTGAATTTCGTGTGAGGTGATTTAGTATGCGATTATAAGGTCATAAAACCGATAAATCATACGAAAGCGGTAAATGCGAAATGTAAGTATTTCACATAATGAGGAGTTGCACTCTCGGAGTGTACACTAACCAAGACATGATGCGTAGATGATTGATAATGGATGTCGGAACTACTCGAGTTTAGTTAGGGTGTTTTAGTGTTTATGGTTGAAGTTCGGACGTTACGTATGTATATAACGTGCCATGGACCTAGTGTCCACGTTTGACATTATCGAAGTGCATAATAAAAGTACATAAATGTAAAGTTTTGTTTAGATGACAACCTAGTGATGGTTCGACTTCGAGGCGGATCCTCCTAGCTTGTTCTGCGGTGATTCCGGCAGAGCTTTGCTAATATTCTCAGAGCTAGCTAGGCGAGCGCAGGTGCTCCTCGGTTCCGAGTGGGGTGCTCGATTCGCTTATCGGGACAACGATCGAGTGGATCGTTACTTAGGGTTGGAGTGCGAACCTAAGTTTAGAGATGAAGAGGGGGAGTGCGAGTTGTGTAGAAGTAGGCACAAACTCGTGAATTGTGTGTCGAATGAATGAAATGAGGGGGGTATTTATAGTTGTTCGCGCATTTCAAATCGCCCTCTAGGACGCCTGAGTCCAGGCGCACCAGAAATCAGGCGCCTGGGGCCGTGCGCACGAAATGTAGGACGCCTAGTGTGAGGCGCCTGAGATTTTGAAGATCCGATTCTGAAACTTTCCAAAACGGAGAAGATGAGTATAAAACATTAGCTTGGGGATTAAGTCTTCACCTAACCCTAGCACGTCAATGCGCCGGGTGGGCTTCGGGTGTGCATCCCGAGGTTTGCTCGGCCCGACGTGTTGACTCGGGTTTGACTTTGCGTATTTCGGGACCGATTTAGAGTCCCGGTGTCGGAATTGACCCTAATTAGTGTCGACGTGACCGTAATGACACGACTAAGGCTGTCTTGATGTTAAATTAATTTTTCCATGTAATTATTTGATCCATTTTATAAAAAAACCATCTAAAGCATTGTAATCTCGCGTCGCGTTGCAGTTCGATCGCCATCGGATGTTTGTCGGGAACTCCTGCAGCCACTAGGTCCAAATCTGGGTGTCTACAGAAGCCCCCACTTTGACTGAGGCTTGGACAAGGCAAAAGTCAAAGTATAGCCGCCCAGGTCAATCAAGGATTACGACCTGGTGGCTGTCTGGTTGGGTCGTTTTAAGTCCGTTGGACTGCGTATTTGAGGCTCGTCAGCCAAGGCTTAGAAATCATACCTGACGTCCTTGCCTTCGGTCGCTTATCGGAGCTTGGGTCCGTTCTTGCTATCTCGTTTTCGGTTTGTCGTTTTAGTAGTTTCGGTTTTTTACATGGACCTTTTGCTTAAGTGTTTGTTGGTGTCTTAGTTGTGGTTTTAATATCCTTGAGGAATAATTTTGTTGATTATGCTTTGTCTTTTGGTGCGGGCGTTCCTCGTGAATTGAATGCGTAAGGATTCAGAAGTTTTGCTTTTTGATTGTTTTTGGTTTGTTATGTCGTGAGTTACGATTCTCGGATGTGTAGAAATCCGTTCAAATTTATATTGCCTTCCGAATGCTTATGATTCGTTAGGCTCGAAGATGTTCATTTGTTTTGCCTTCAGAATGCTTCTGACTCTTTAGGCTCGAAGATTAAAAATGTTCGAATGTGTAACAACCCACTCGAACTCAAATTGCCCTCAGGATGCTTATAACCCGTTTGGCTCGAAAATTAAAAAAATTGGTTTTGCCTTTAGGATGCCTATGACCCGTTAGGCTTAAAATTAAGAAAAATGTTATTTTTGCCTTTAGGATGCCTTTGACCCGTTAGGCTTAAAAATGTTGGTTTTGCCTTCAGGATGCCTATGACCCGTTAGGCTCGAGGATTAAAAATCTTCGAATGTGTTACAACCCACTCGAACTTAAATTGCCTTCCGGATGCTTATGACCCGTTAGGCTTAAAAATATTGGTTTTGCCTTCAGAATGCTTATGAGTCGTTAGGCTTGGGTTTCCTTCAGGATGCTTATGACCCATTAGGCTTAAAAAAAAATTGGTTTTGAATGCTTATGACTCGTTAGGCTTGGGTTGCCTTCAGGATGCTTATGACCTGTTAGGCTTAAAAATATTGGTTTTGCCTTCAGGATGCCTATGACCCGTTAGGCTTAAAAAAATGTTAGTTTTGTCTTCAGGATGCCTATGACCCGTTAGGCTTGAGTTGCCTTTAGGATGCTTATGACCTGTTAGGCTTAAATTGCCTTCAGAATGCTTTAGCAAATCGTTAGGCTTGGGTTGCCTTCAGGATGCTTATGACCCGTTAGGATTAAATCGCCTTCAGAATGCTTTAGCGACTCGTTAGGCTTGGGTTGCCTTCAGGATGCTTATGACCCGTTAGGCTTAAATTGCCTTCAGAATGCTTTAGTGACTCGTTAGGCTTGAAAACGTTCGAACGCGCACTAATTCATTCGAACTTTAATTGCCTTCAGAATACTTTAGCGACTCGTTAGGCTTAAAAATGTTGGGATGTATAAGAATCCATTGCCTTTAGAATGCTTTAGCGATTCGTTAGGCTAAAAAATGTTTGGATGTATATGATGGTAGGGATTTGTCGCGGATCCCCACCGATCAAATAAAACCGGCAAAACCTAACTAGGGTAGCTAGGGTAAGTCGGGTCGAATCCACGGGGACGGTAGAGGCGTATAGACCAAGGTCACCTAAAAACGAGACTAAGTCAACGAGCTAAGCTAGAGATTGATAAGAGGGAGGGAAGGCTAGACTAAGACTAAAGTACCGGAGAAACAAACAAGGAAAACGGGCTAGGATTAGGTCGGGGTCAAAGGGGTAACGGAATGGTCAAGGAAGAGCTAGAGCGAAGGAGGTAGTAGGGTGATCTAGGTTGGTCCGGGCTCTCGCAACTTAGACCGACCTAGAGGTTCCACATGGAACCCATCTCGGCGACACACATGACAAAGAAAGGCAAGAAAAACAAGCATTCTAACCTACTTAGTCATTCAAGCATTCCAACAAACATGTGATATGCATCAAACCAAGAGGAAACCCAAATCTTCCACCAACATCTCCAACAAACCCTTAATCACCCAATTAACACCCTAATCACCCTACTAACCCTAGCAAGAACACTACTCTAACATAATCAACCTAAAACTAACAAGAACAAGATGAATCAACATAAACATCAAAACATACATAAAGATACTAGTGAAAACAATGAACTAAGAACAATACAACAATCAAAGATGCAAACTTGGATGAATTAAACAAGATAAAGAGTAAAAGGAGAAGAAGATTGTACCAAACTAGTGAAGAGGAAAGATTGAAACTTGCATTAATGAAGAAAACCCAAAACAAACCACCAAGGTTAACAAAACAAGGGAAGGGTATATATAGGGTTACAAGTGGAAGGAAGATGAAAGAAAAGATGCGGAACAGGGACTGGGACTTTCCCGATCGGGAATGGGAAATCCTGATCAGGAAACTTCCACTTTTCCGATCGGGAATATGCCAACCCGATCGGGAATGCTCCACAGTGTGTGCGTCCTTTGTGCACCTCATCCCGATCGGGTTTGAGGCCTTCCCGATCGGGATGGGTCTTGTAGGCCTCCCTTAAGAGCTTTTTGGTCCCTCCTTGCCTCTCATGGGTTTCTCGTCGATACTCGGGACTCGGGATCGGGTCTCGGAGGCTCGGGATTGGGTCCCAGGGTCTCGGGGTCGATTCCAAGGCATCGAGTCATCGTTCCTTTACCTCGTTGGCTCCAAAAAGTGTATGTATTGAGTCGGAATCGCTCCAACTCTTCGTGATTGGTCCCGGGAACCTGAAACGAGCTAGAGGAAGCATAAGAAGCCCATAAACCGCTCCCAGGGAGCGATTACACAAGGAAAATGGGACCAAAACACAGTAAAATAAACACTACAAACTACACTTATCAACTCCCCCACACTTAACCCTTACTCGCCCTCGAGTAAGCACATACTAACTACTATACTAGCCGAATGGGTATTAGCGCACCCTACGCCCTTTCAACTCACGCGAGTGCAATTAGAGGAAAAGTGCACTCCGCAAGGCAAGTCGGGTCTTGCGACAAAACTGCGGATGCAACCGGACACAAGACACAAAAACAAACAAACACACAAACGAACACATAATCGGTTGCACCCAAAGAAAAACAAATACCGCTTCCCTCTAAAAGCGGGGAAAGAAGCACCGGTTTAGGACTCGTGGTAAGTGACAACGTTCCCAAGCTAGCAATACAAACCGAGGTGGACTAAACCCTAATAGTATGACGATAAAGCAACAAAAACGTTGGTAACTTACCTAGGTCCTGCTAACTTTCTAAAAACGTACTACGGGACGATCGGCGGAGTGGGAAGTGATGATCCACGGTGTTAGTCAACACTGTAGGTAAGTGAGACCCCGCCGCCTTTAGCGTGAGCCAAGAGGGTCGTCCCGTGTCCAAAACCGCCTAACTAGTCCAAGTAAAAAGGTGGAAAACATGCAAAATGAGGGAAGACCGACTAATGCCGCTATCATCCTTCCTCGGGACTCGGTCCTTTGGTAGGCTCTTCACGGCAAAAGTCGGAAAAAGGCTTATTTTTGTGGGGTTAAGATCTTTTTGTGAGAGATTTTCTTTTGGCATTTTCTCTTTTCTTTTGCATTTTTGTTTTGTTTTGCCATGCCATTTCTTTTTCTTCTTTTCTATTTTCTTTTTGGCTTTTGTGCCTTTTCTTTTTCTTCTTTCTTTTCTTTCTTTCATTTTCTTTCATTTTCTTTTCTTTGCCCTTTTTGGCTTGATTTGGCTTTTTGGCATTTCTTATCGCAACAAGAAAGACGACTTCAACAATTTGCAATTTTATTGTGTGGAAATGTGTAGGAGGTAGGGGAATGGGTGAGTCGGGGGTCGCGATTTCCCTTCAAACCCACAAAAAGGTGGAGAACTTGGACTAATCAAACGATCCTAGACACGGTCACCTAAGGGACGGGACTCGACAACCAAGGCCTTTTCACACCGTGGGTGGTCATAATGGTCAAAATGCAAATCCCGTAGTAAATCCCTAGTAAGCTAGGTGGACTCAAGGTAAAGGACCAACGAAATCATTGATTTAGGGTCATTCTACTAGACTAAAGTCCAAGACTCGATTTATACTACTAAAAAGGGAAAGTATGCACTCATACACTAGTCTCTAAACCGGGTTTTCGAAAACCATTTACACACAAGACACACAACAAAACACCAAAAAAAGACTCAACGAAAACAAAAGAAAAAGGAATAAAAGCAACAAAACAAGAACAACACAAAACGAACACATACATAACACAAACACCACCCCTAGCTTCCCAATGAGCAACCAACCAACATCAAACTTTACAAAGCTCCTCCCGAGCACACCCCATCACAATCTCCTCCAAATTCCGCAAGAGACAAGGAAGGAAAAAGGGATAGAAGATGTTACCGGACATGCTGAAAGCTATCCAAAGCCATCGGTGGTTTAAGCAACCTATAAGGAAAAAGGGGGGCAAACCACGCACAACACAACAAATACACGATACAACGACACAAAAGGAAAACACACAAAAGGAAAATCTTTTTGATTTTTGTGAAATTTTTTTCAAATTTTTATGGTTTTTTTTAAAGATTTTTTCGAAAAACTACAAAAATAAAGCTAACTATGCTAGAATATCGCTCCCCCCACACTTAAACCGAGCCATGTCCTCATGCTCGATCGTAGTGTGCGGAGAGACAAAAGAAAAGAAGAGAAACTACGAAAATAAAGCTAAAAATCAAAAATAAAGGTGAAGAAAATGGTAGAAGGTGTCCGGCCGGGGTGTAGTCAAGTCACCATGGGCCGAGACAAGAAAAAGATATGGATGGGGGAAGAAAATAAAAGGAAGGAAATAAAAGGAAATGGGAGGGGAGGGCTAGGTGTAATCAAGTCACCTAGCCCGGATTCCGCCTAAATCCGACTAAATCCTCAAAAAGAAAGAGTGAAAAACTTGTAAAATTTGGATTTTGAAAATGACTCTCGATGTAGTCACATCATCGAGAGTCGGGAGCAACCACTATCAAGGCCTCGAAGGCCACTAAGATACCATGAATCAAGGGAAAGGGGGGCAAACAAGAGAAAACAAGCAATAATAGACGGAAAAGAAAGGATAGTTGCCGTACCCATCGGTTAGCAACTCACTCGCTCCATCGTCTCATCGGTCAATATATGCACTTTGCTTGTCGTCCTCATTGCTATCCCGCTTCAAGCTTAAGAAAACCACATGGCTAAGGTAGTGGGTTTATAATGGTGTGAGGGGGGTAGAAATTGGTGTGTATATCGGTCTAAAGTGAGGAGGAAATGAGGTTAAGGTATGTAAACTAGGTACATGGGTAGTATGATATGAGCAAGGAAGGTAGGGAGGTTGGGTGGGGGTATATAATGGTTGGGTGGGCTTAAATGTCGAAGAAAAGGCACCAAAAAGGAGTAGGGGATCATCTCGGTCGGGATGGGTGGTCCCGGTCGGGATGACATACCCGTCCCGGTCGGGAAGCCTCCTTCCCGATCGGGATGACACTACAGTGAACTCGATTTTTGGCACCCTCATCCCGATCGGGACGGCCCCATCCTGGTCGGGACGACACACCCTTCCCGGTCGGGAAGGGTCTTCATGACTCCCATGACCCCAAAAACCGACTTCCTTACTCACGATCCAAGCTCTATCACTAACCACTCCTTTCTAGGAGTCACTTTCACTTCACCTATCACAATAAACTCAAACAAAACATCAAATTCTCTCCCTCACAACGCTCATCAACAATCCAATATTACAAGAATACCACAAAACTAACAAAATCAGGAGATAAAACACACAAATACAAGCACAAGTACTCTAAAGAAGAGGAAGGGGGAATATACAACATGACGGTTCTTTAGGAACTCCGTCAAACCTAGGATGGTGGACTCTTCTTCAACCGTAGCCCTCAAGGGCATGGAGGAGCAAGTCGAATGCGCTACCGACATCATAATGAAGGCCCAAGAAGCGCTTGAGCCTAGCCAACCTCCACGGCCTCCAAGGAGGAGGCAAGAAGTAGGAATCCCAAGACCCATCGTCATCATTCATGTCATCTCCGGGGTCTATCCATCCTACGAGCCTAACCGACCTCTTCCTCCCTAAGCATCGCCTCCAATCACAAGCAAGCTTCATCTCCGAGAAACAAGGCACAAAAAGCGGTTTTGGCCTCATCTCCTCAATGCACACCCCCACACTTTCCTCAAGTTGTGGTTCCCCATCTTCATCACTAGGCCCCACATCATCTTGGAGGAGAGGATTGAAACTTCCACCGGCGGTTTCAATCTCTTCCAAACCATCGCTTGGTGTACTAGTAAGGGGCTCTTGATGCTTATCCACATTCTCGCACAAGGGCAACTCGAGGCTATCAATTTCACCCAAAAACTTCACAAATTCTACCAACTCATCCAACTCACTAACTTCCTCCAATTCCTCACCAACGATGCCTTCACCAAGAGTCATATCCTCATTCGTCTCTTTTTGGGTAGACGATTGAGGCTCTTCAAAGCAAGACTCGCTCCTTATAGGGAATTCATTAACGGCCTCGTCATTGGGTTGTTCCCCTTCCCCAAATGAACATCCCTCATCAAGTTGTGAGGATCGAGTTAAGAGCATTAGGGTTTGAGCCGTTAAAACATGTAATCTAACTTTAGTTTCCTCCCTTTCCCTAAGGATTTCGTCCAAGAGTTCATTATTCTTTTGCGATTGGATGGCCATTTCTTGTTGCATTTGAAGCATCGATTGAAACACCTCCATGTCGGGCAATTGGTGATCATTGGGGTCTTGTAAAGCTCCTTGAAAATCTTGATGATGCCCAAGGGGTGGGGCATCATATTGTTGGTAGCAAGGTTGGGGTGATTGGTAGTATTGTGGGTCATGGGGTTCATATTGTGGTTGGGGTGGAGGGTAATATGGTGGGTTTTGGGGGTATTGGCTTCCATAAGGTGAATCTTGATTGAACATGGTGGGTTCACATTGATAACTCGAGTAATAGTCACCATGATCGTAGGATTGGTAATCGTTCACTTGTTGGTAGCCGTTTTCATAACCTTGAAGTTCATACCCGTCTTGATTACCCCAAGAAGCTTGATAGTGATTAGGAGTCATCATGTCATAGCTTTGGTTCATGGAAGGAGAGGGGTAGCTCATATCGGCTTCCATGTGTGGGGAGTTTAGATCAAACCCCATGCTTGCTCGAAAATCGTAGTCCATACCCGGTTGGAAACCTCTCACCCTAGCAACCGTCCGTTTAAGCGGCTCTAAGTTGCAAGAAGAAGATAGTCACCACCTCTAAGCACAAACTGTAGACTAGGAACAAACGTGAGAAGTCTAGTGCTTTTTGGGCACTAGACAAGAGAAAAATAAACCACACACACACAAGAAGCAAGGTAACAAAAAGAGAAAAGAAAAACACAAACACAAGGACAAAGTCAAGTACCTAGGAAAACAAAGTCTAAACTAGCACCGTCCCCGGCAACGGCGCCAAATTGATGGTTGGGATTTGTCGCGGATCCCCACCGATCAAATAAAACCGGCCAAACGTAACTAGGGTAGCTAGGGTAAATCGGGTCGAATCCACGGGGACGGTAGAGGCGTATAGACCAAGGTCACCTAAAAACGAGACTAAGTCAACGAGCTAAGCTAGAGAATGATAAGAGGGAGAGAAGGCTAGACTAAGACTAAAGTACCGGAGAAACAAACAAGGAAAACGGGCTAGGATTAGGTCGGGGTCAAAGGGGTAACGGAATGGTCAAGGAAGAGCTAGAGCGAAGGAGGTAGTAGGGTGATCTAGGTTGGTCCGGGCTCTCGCAACTTAGACCGACCTAGAGGTTCCACATGGAACCCATCTCGGCGACACACATGACAAAGAAAGGCAAGAAAAACAAGCATTCTAACCTACTTAGTCATTCAAGCATTCCAACAAACATGTGATATGCATCAAACCAAGAGGAAACCCAAATCTTCCACCAACATCTCCAACAAACCCTTAATCACCCAATTAAAACCCTAATCACCCTACTAACCCTAGCAAGAACACTACTCTAACATAATCAACCTAAAACTAACAAGAACAAGATGAATCAACATAAACATCAAAACATACATAAAGATACTAGTGAAAACAATGAACTAAGAACAATACAACAATCAAAGATGCAAACTTGGATGAATTAAACAAGATAAAGAGTAAAAGGAGAAGAAGATTGTACCAAACTAGTGAAGAGGAAAGATTGAAACTTGCATTAATGAAGAAAACCCAAAACAAACCACCAAGGTTGTCAATCTTGGATGGATCTTGAAGAATTCCCTTAATACAGGTACTAAACTAAGATTAACTACTAATTACCGAATAATCTACACTAATCTAAACTAATCTAACCTAAAATAGTCTAGGGTTTTGTGGGAAGTGAAGAACATAAGCTTAACAAAACAAGGGAAGGGTATATATAGGGTTACAAGTGGAAGGAAGATGAAAGAAAAGATGCGGAACAGGGACTGGGACTTTCCCGATCGGGAAACTTCCACTTTCCTGATCGGGAATATGCCAACCCGATCGGGAATGCTCCACAGTGTGTGCGTCCTTTGTGCACCTCATCCCGATCGGGTTTGAGGCCTTCCCGATCGGGATGGGTCTTGTAGGCCTCCCTTAAGAGCTTTTTGGTCCCTCCTTGCCTCTCATGGGTTTCTCGTCGATACTCGGGATTCGGGATCGGGTCTCGGAAGCTCGGGATTGGGTCCCAGGGTCTCGGGGTCGATTCCAAGGCATCGAGTCATCGTTCCTTTACCTCGTTGGCTCCAAAAAGTGTATGTATTGAGTCGGAATCGCTCCAAATCTTCGTGATTGGTCCCAGGAACCTGAAACGAGCTAGAGGAAGCATAAGAAGCCCATAAACCGCTCCTAGGGAGCGATTCCACAAGGAAAATGGGACCAAAACACAGTAAAATAAGCACTACAAACTACACTTATCAGTATATGAATCCGTTGCCTTCAGAATGCTTTAGCGATCCGTTATGCTTAAAAATGTTCGGATGCATATATAGGGGTCCATTCGTGTTTGTATTGCCTTCAGAACGCTTAGCGACTCGTTAGGATTACAGATTCACAGATGTTTATTTGTTTTGGTTAGATTAGTTTTGCTTTGCGGGTTTGTTTTGCTTTGCTCGTATTCGTTTTGCTTGATTTATCATGTGCTTGAGTATGAGTAGTCTTGTTAATCGAGGTTTTTGTGCTTGCTGTTGTTGTTTTATTTTTGTTTTTTTGTTGGGAGGATTTCGGTTAGAGGGTGTTTATAAGCTTGCTTTACCGGTTACGATCAGTAAATTGTCTTGTCGTTGTTTATTTTGCTTGGTTTGTGAGTGCGTGTTTGGCGGGTATTGGATACCATGTCCCGTTTGCTCTTGTTTTAGCTTTGAGCCGAATAGTCAGACGCGCAACCTGCTGGGCCTCAAACTTCGGACGCCTAGCCTCCAGCGGTTCAGAATAAAGACACTCGACCTAGGACGCCTGGGCTTTTGTGGGTCGGACATGTTTAAAGTCAGCGAAGGAGGGGAGAGCGAATCATTCGTCCCAAAAACCAGACGCGCGCATCACCTCGACTCAATCTCACCTTCTCGATTTGTTTAACCGATTTCCGTCTCGATTTTTGCCATACACGATTATGTCGCCTCCGGGTTAGTGTTCCTTACTCGTCTATTGTCGATTTTTGCTTAATTGGGTTGATTATGGGTCGATTTTGCTAAAACTCTAAAAAAATCGATTTGGGCATTTTGAATTCTCTATGTTTCGATGTTTGTTTTTGGTCCCATTGTTAGATTAGGGTTGAATAAAGCTTTTTTAGGGTAGTTATAAGCTTGATAGGAGGTTTTGAGGTGCGTTAATGGCTTCCCATGGGATAAATTCGAAATATTAGGATTTAGGGATTGTTTTCCCGGTTATTCCTGTACTTGACCTCAGTAATTTCGCTCGATTAGTGTTTGTGACATTATGGGTGACTCCCATGTTGACCCTTGTGAGTTAGAATGCCTTCTAGGGCACTCCGTGAGGTTTTGTGTGACTTACGACGGACCAAATAGTACCGTAACGATGTCGGATTTTCCCGAAACCACTTTTATTGTGATCAGGGTCGAAAATGGGTGCTAGTAGACTTTTCAGAATTTTGATATCTCTATCCGAAATTTTGACATTATTTTGACCCGTTTGAGCTGCTTTAGCTTGACCTGAGGCACGTATTTTTGCGTTTTTGCTTGGTTTTGCTGCTAGAGATGATACTGAGCGTCCTGAGGGAGCTCCTTTGGCTGGCACCAGTGGTGAGGCCACCGGGACGAGCTCGCTGACTCCCCGAGGGATTCGCAAGAGACGACGTAGCGTTCCTTCGCAGCGTCGTGAACCAGGGGCCATAAATGAGGCCGACTTTGATAGAGTTACAAGGCGTAGGTTGCCTGAAACGGTTGCTAGGAGGGCCCATGTCCCGGATCCCGCGCACGGGGGCGAGGAGGTCGGTTATGAGGACCCTCTTTGGGCTCAGGATTGGGACGGTCATCAGTTGTTGTTTCGTTCTGGCCTGACTTGCACATCTCTAGCCGTATTGTACATGGCCTGGTGAGTATCTGTTGTGTGTCAAATTTGGATCGTTTTTCCTCCCATTTAGACCCGTTTTTGCTCCACTTTGTGAGAATAAAGTGCTATTATCGCCTTATTTTGAGTATTTCTCGCATTAAAGTCTCTCTTTTTTTTTACATTTTACGTGTTTTTGGTAGTTCTGACAGGATTTTCGACCAAAAACGTGTCCGAGCTTCCATGAGCATGAAAGAGAGAGATACTGTCCGAAGAGCAAAGCACACAATGGAAAGTTCAAGTAATCCAATCAATCAGCAAAGAAAGAGACCGAAAAAGAGGCAGAAGACCATCGGGTGAAGTTTCACCCGATGAGTCACCACCGGGCGAAATTTCGCCCGACGACATTTTTGCCTCCCTGAAGATTTTCGAGAGCACTCACCATTGGGCGAAATGACTGGGCGAAACTTTCACCACCGGGTGAAGTTTCGCCCGACGGTAAAGAAGCATCAACATTGCATTTCTGGAGAAAGTCCACCGGTTGAAATAATCGGGTGAAATTTCACCCAGCTGTATTAGCTCGTGAATGCCAATTAATCGCGGGGTGAAGTTGTGCCATGTGAAGATGCATAGAGTGAAGGTCTAATTAAAGGAAGGAAGATTGGATTATGGGCCTTAAGTTGTGTGACCCATTAAGGGTTTAGTATATATATAGTAACCTTAGGTTTTCACCCTAAGTGTGCCTTAAGTGTGCCTCTTTAGATTAGGCATAGTGTAGTAGATCTCCATTGTAGAAAGCTTCCTTAGAAAACTCCATTTTAGATCTAGAAAACCTTCTTAGTTTTAGATTAATTTTGTCTTCCATTTCTACAATCGAGCTTCCATATTTGTTGAAGATTTGAGTTTTATTTGAAGATTGAAGAGTATTGTAAGAATTGGTGACAAAGTTCTTGTATTTTCTCCTCCAAGATTCAAGCTTTAATCTTGATATTCCTCCTTTCATTTTGTTCATAGTTGGTACTTTCTTTCCTTCTCCCTTTCTCCATTAATTGATTAGTTTCTTTTTTAATCTTTTCTAAATCCTTTGTTTGTTTGTCTTGTCATTTAATGTTAGTGTTATTTTAAATCTCCATCATTAGTAATTCCTTGTTTTTCTCTCTCTTTTGTTTGTTTCTCCATAGTTTGTTTGTTTGTTTTCCCTTATTTTTGCCTTGTTGTTTATTTCCTTGTTTAGTTATCATTTTAGTAGTAATTTCCTCTCTTTTGTGTTAGATTAATTTTCATTCCTTTTTAATCATCATGTTTTTATCTTTCTTATAGTCTCCCTATTATTTGTTTTATTATGTTTTGTATGGATAGTGAGTAGATTTTAGTTAGGGGGCTAGGGGAGGAGGAATTCTAGATTCGGGTTTCATTTTGTGAGAACTATTGCATTTGAGGGTGATTTGTCTTGCTTGGAATTATTGTGTCTTGATTGACTTTGCCTGATCAACTAGGTTAGCCTGACTCACCTAAATCAATATGGGGAAACTCGGGGTTTGGGTAATTCCGTCTTGAGACTTTAGTTTATTCGTCGCGAAAGCAGGTTTAGGCTAGGTCGGGTAGGGAAACTGAAAGGTGGCTCCTCCCCTTATTCATCTTGTGATAATTCTTGTGATGCCTGTACCCTTGTCTTAAATTCCGACTCCCCGACTCTCCCTAACGCCTTTATCATTATTGTTTCTCGTTTTAGTCATTTAATTCGCTTGCCTTAGTTTAGTCATTTCGTCCCAAAACCCCCCTTTAGACCCCAAACACGATTAATCCTAGACTTGACCTACCACATTTCTCCGCCTCCCTGTGGTTCGACCACGACTTGCCACTACTACGTAGTAGTTAGTTGGGACTAAATATTGTTTGATCGTGCGAGTCGCGACGCCCGCCGCGTCAGTATATTGACTTGTGCTTATTAGTTTAGGCTTTAAATTTTGGCTTAGGTTGGTTTGATTTGTTTATTCCTGTATTATCTCAGTTTGCAGCCCCCAGGTCCGATAAGGACCTTCTCGGGTTTTTACGACATGCTTGGAGATCTACTCTCAGAAGCTTAGTCTCGCGGCAAAGGAGGTTATTGCGAGGATGGCTTTGGGACCTGTAGTCGGGCACTAGGCCCGGTTGGTAGGTTGCAAGACCAAGTGCAACCTTATGGTGATTAGAGCGATGATAGATCACTTCCATGACAGTACCTCCACCTTCCACATGCCTTTTGAGGAGGTCGGGATGACTTTGGAGGACTTCGGGGTTATTACGGGCTTACCCTGGGGTCCGGAGGTGATTAGATGGGCTGACGAGGGCCCTAAGTTAGATAGCGATGAGGTCCGAGGTTTGATCGGGGATTGTTTGGAGCGTGAGGCTTATAGTACGTCTCATACTTTGGTGAGCTCGTACATTACTGACAACTTCGAGAGGGTGGCAGTATTAGAGGGTCGATTACACTACACACCGGTGTGTGGACATGACGTAGGTCCACCCCGACGCGGCCACGCGCGGGTTTGGGTTGGCGAATGCATCTCCATATGAGAATGGATCGAATTGAAATTTAAGTCGAAATGGAGTCGCCACCGAACTTTGTGGGAGTTCGGACCCATTCGAGCCCACTTTATATCGCTATGGACCGTACACAAAGTACGGCCCATTTCAGTTTTAGAGTTCATTGGGCTCGTTCCTTTGCATTGCGATATCGATACCGTCAATACCGGTTATCGTGTATAGAATGACTCTCGTGCGCCAACGGTTTCGGGCATTCGGAAACCGAGGTTCTGAGTAAGGGGTGAGGGTACGTGTTGGGAAGCCCACTAAGGACACCCAACCCCGCCCGCACTTAGCGGCCTCTACTAAGACATCGTTTGACTTTCTAATACGCGCGCTAGTAATCCGGTAAAATGATATGCAAACAACATTTTACGAGATATAAATATTGAATGGGTTGCTACGTCATTTTAATGCATCTTGATTATTGTCGAAGTGATTTAGCATGCGAAGGTTCATTTATAAACGGTAAAACGCAAATAAATAAAGCAAAGCAATATAAATCGATTACAAGTTACACGGGCGGAATACAACCCGGAATTCACAATACAACGAGCTATAGAATAGAATAATCGAATAAGAAATGGTAAACGTTAACTGGAGACGGACCCGTATATAATAAAATATAAATTAGATCGTGAGTCGTGTAAACGGACAAACTTTGATTAAATACACATTATTTTGTATATTAACCAAAGGACGGGGATAGAGAACCTAGGCGTGGTGCTAGCCCGATCCTGAATCCCGATGCCTTGTCCCGACTTATCATATAGAAAAATGGAGCCTAAAATAATCATATGTCGGATGCGACTAAAGAGTCGTCGACACACGATTAATAGTGCGAGACCGTCGATCTAAGTCGTTAAGGTGAAGTGACATGCATGAATTTTGGAAGAAGAGCTCACGTGATTGACTTTGCACGCGACGACTAAAGTCGTAAAAAGAACGAGGCTCGAATGATGCATTAAAGCTCTAGGTTTTCTGGGCTACAGGACCCACTCGATCGAGTCATGGACATGACTCGATCGAGTGCACCTTCGAAATAGCTACCGCCTAGTTTTTGGGGTGCAACTCGATCGAGTGACTCATGGCACTCGGTCGAGTGCCCCCTGTACGAGGTCTGCCTCGTTTCGTTTTTTTATGTTTAAAAATCGATAATTGGCCAAGTTAAATAAAAATATGGACGATTTAGATTTAACTCGGTTTTTCGGTATTATAGTCATGTCTTATATGATTATAATACCGTTATCGGAATTTTAAAAAATGTTATTATGAAGTTAAAAGATTTGATTAGCGACAAAATTGTAGCCCTCCGCGTCACGACATCCGTATTAATCCTAACGAATTATGTGATGTTGGTTTTCGCATCAACGGATTTCATGCTAATTCTTGAGATGGAATTAAATACGTTCAACTATGATCGGTCACGATCACGTCGTACCCTTGAGTACATTGGGGCGGCGCTCCTCAAAAGGGTGCCACCTCCGTCGTTGCTCTTAAAGGGGTTAGACGGACTTTAGATGATCGTCATAGTTAAACGGATTTGAAACCGGAGTTTATTATTATTATGCATGCGCGATAATAAAAACCAAAGAAAACAAATAACAATAATTAAATGTTAGGTTGTTAGGTGCGATAAATAAAAATGTTAGATGTTAGCATGTCGTTGCTATCGACTAAATATAATATATAGATACATGAACGCAAATAAAAGAAAGAAAACAAAAGAGAAAGGAGAAGTCGGTGTTGAATGTCACACCCTCAACCTACATGCTCTTGCTTTTCGGTATGGTTCGTCAAATGGCGGCAATGGCGCGGGAACGTCGAGATGTATATGTAGGGAGAGTTGATAGTGTGTATATGTGTGTTTTGTAGAGACATATTTCACGAGCTTTTGCTCTCGAAATGTGTATAAGTGTAATGGTGTTTAAAGGTTGAATTATGGCTGAAAAGTTGGTGTAAGGTTGATGACAAAAGGGTTGATCAAAAGTTGTTTTTGTGATGGGTTGATGGGGTATTTATAGGAAAACCCCACGACCTAGGGTCACTCGATCGAGTGCCCTAGTGCACTCGGTCGAGTGTCTTTAAAAACGGGTCTGTTCCGGATTTTGAGGCTCCACTCGATCGAGTGGGTCAATCCACTCGACCGAGTGGATCAATTAGGATGAGCCATTTTAGGAAATGGTTGACTTTGGATATTATTGAATATTTTTGAATTTTGTATTTGGGCGCAAAGTTCTAGAAATGTACCTGGTTGACTTTGTGTGACAGATTCGTCTTTGACCGGGTTTTGACCCGGTCGCCAAAAGACGGTTTTTATTTTTGGTGTCAGTTTTGGCCCAAATTAGTCTTATTTTGCTCGGAACGACCTACTGGGCCTGAATTTGAGGTTGGTTTTGTGAGATTTGTATCCCGTTAAAAGCCCATGCCGGACATTACAGATTCCGAGCCCATGTCCGAGCGCGTTAGAGCATGTTTGCGTCCGATCATCATCGGATGTTTTTTGGAAACTACCATAGACACCTGGCAGTCAAAATGCGGGTGTCTACAGAGCCCCCACTTTGACTGAGGCTTGGACAGGGCGAAAGTCGGAGTAGCTACCAGGCCAATCGAGGATTAAGACCTGGCAGCCTTCCGGTCGGGTCGTTTATAGTCCATTAGACTCGCGTGCCAGGGCTCGCCAGCCATAAGATAGAAATCATACCTGAGCTGATGATGATGACTCCGTGGGGAATCGGACTTGTCGCATAAGTCCTGGGTGTGCCCATAGGTGGGCCCATCCCGTGTCGCTCCGGGGAAGATGTCGCCTCAGACTTTCTGCTGGGGAGATATGTGAGCTGTACGGGCTTGCGTCTGAAGCCTAAAGTTGTACCTGTATCAGTTACATAAGGTTTTGCATGCAACATGTAGGTAAAAATTTGACTCGCGCTGGGGAATAAAAACTATTGGACGGTTGAAAAATTTGGAGAATTTTTAGAAAATATGTATTTTTGAACTTTGACAAGGCCGCTCGGGATGACTTAATTTCTACGTCCGTAGGAGAAGACAAAGGTCGGGCTTGTATGCTTAGGCCCGCTTGGGCCAAGGAGGCACAGCAGCAGGGGAGCTACCTAGGTTTTGATGTTATAAATACATCATCCTGGTTTCTTCATCTTCACAATTCTCAAAACCTCTCCTCCTCAAGAAAACATTGCCTTTCTCAAGAAATTTAGCTATGGGTATTGAGCGCCTAACTGGCATGTTGCAAGATTGGTCCCACCGTTTTAGGGATGCGAACAAGGTAGCTCTAAAGCAGTCGGGCATATTTCAATTGTTTACTTTCCGTCAGATGCTCGTGGACCGTCATTTTCTTGACGCCTGTCTGTCCTTCTGGGATGACACCTACCATGTTTTCGCCTTTCCTCGGGGCGAAATCTATCCTCTCCCAGAGGAAATTGCTGCCATAGGAGGGTGGAACCCACTACTCCGTCCCGCCGTCCCCTTCTCAGTTAGAGACCTTAGGAGGAAGTTACGAGAGTTTTTGGGGCTTTCCCATGCTGAAGTATTCCGTATTCTTGAAGGGGATACTGTTTCTTTGCTTGCTCTGGCTGAGAAGTTTATGAACCCGTATGACATCCGGGTTTCGCCCATTCATAGCCGTAAGGCGTTCTCTTTCTGCATTCTGCATGCTTCATGTGTATGCCTTTGAAGGCCATATGGACTTGCTGTCTTGTATGGGCAGCATTCGTCTTCTTGTCATTGCTGATCTGATGGAGACGGAATATAGTCTCGCGTGGCTGATCACGGGGGAGATCATTCAGGGCTTGGATAACCGTAAAAGGGATGAGTCAACCCGTTTGACTGGGAGTACCCGCCTGCTGCAGGTATATCGCTTTTTGATTTTTTTAGATTTTTTTTTTCGCGTGCGATATTCTACTGCAGGGGTCACTCGATCGAGTCACCCCAGTACTCGATCGAGTGCCCTCGTGACGAGGCTACTGGTTTGTTTTGGAGGTGTCACTCGATCGAGTGACCTTGGCACTCGGTCGAGTGCCCTCAGGCGGATGTCTAAATTGCCTCGAGATCTCATGAGCTTTGTGTTCTTTTCAACTTTGGCTATTCGAGAGGTTATCGATCATCGAGCCTCCTCCCAACCTGAGTCAATATTGGTTTAACCAAGTGATGACAAGGAGACGACCTACTGACTCATCCTGCCTTATTACCCAAAAGTATTGGGAGGAAGAATTGTCATTCCATCGTGGTCCATTGATTCGATGGGTGGTTCCATGGTGGCCTATTTACTCCTGGACAGGTTTGGCGCCCAGAGATAAGGCACGCTATCAGGTGATTTTGTCCCTTAGCCAGACGGTTTACCTTTATCCTGACCGCATACTTAGGCAGTATGGGTGGACTCAGCGTATCCGAGGCAGTTGTGAGTGCACCTACCCAGCTGACCGACATTATGCGCGACACTTGGATTCAGAGGTGGTATACTCGAGTTACTTGGTCCGTTCCCAAGTCGCTTCATTCTATCTGGGTGTCCCATTCTTACGAAAGGTGGACTAAAGCGGAGACTGCCGAAGCCCGCGCTGCCCTAAAGGTCGATGAGGCATTCGACCTGCTTCGGCGAGATAAAGTCAAGGATATCAGGGACTTCTTTGCTGAGGGGGAGACTCTAGCCCCGATAGCCCGTCCAATGCCGGGTCAGAGGAGAAGAGCCAGGACTCGAGCTAGGGGGTCCAGTGCTAGAGGTGCTTGGGGGGAGGTGAGCCCCCAAACAGACTCGGAGAGGAGACCAGGGCCTAGACTACCGGTCCAGGATCGACTTGGTCCTAAAGATAGGTTGCCGGAGCACATACGGGCTCGACTTGGGCCCATGACAATAGCTGAAGATCCTCTGTCGAAGAAGAGGACTCGGACCAAGGAGGTTTCCGTGATCATCCGGGAACGCTCCCCCCCACCCCGGCGACCTCGGGCTTCACGAGACCCAAAGGACAAGGGGAAGGGCAAGATGCCCGGATATTAGTCTCCCTTATTATTATTTGAATATTATTACTATTTTTGTTGTATTTTTTTTTGTGGCTTTTTGTGTGTTTTTTTTGGGGCTTGGAATTACCGAGTTTATCGGTTTTTTGAATAATAAAAGTATTTTATTAGTGAAACTGTTCCTGTCCTTTTCGTTATTGCAGTGGTTGTGCCCTTTTGAGGGGCTGCCTACGTATCCATAGTTAGTGGAATCAAACCAAACGTAGTTCGGGCATAGATTTTTTTTGCAATTACGAAATACATCAAGATTATGAGTTTGAGATGCGCGACAGTAGGATAAATAATCCTAACTTATTGACTTGCTTATAAACTTTGAAAAATGACGTTTTTTTAGTAAATTTTGCAAATGACATTGAGAGAAGGTTTAGGGGTAGTAGCGTTTCAGCTGGTCTAAGTTGGTCGGGTTGACAAATTCATTCCCGTCCAGGTCCGTCAGCATCACTGCTCCTCCTGATAGAACCTTCTTTACCAGGTATGGCCCAGCCCAATTGGGTTTGAATTTTCCCCTTGGGTCAACTAGTAATAATGCCCGGACTGATTTGAGAATCAGATCTCCTTCCTTGATATTCTTGGGCCGAACTCTTTTGTTAAAGGCCCTTTGTATCCTTTTTTGATATATTTGGATGTTATTGAGAGCCCGAGACCGCCGTTCGAACAAGAGAACTAATGAGTCATATCGGGCTTGAACCCAATCCGCTTCGGGCACTTGACTTTCTAGCAGAATTCTGAGAGATGGTACCTCCAATTCGACCGGCTGGACTGCCTCCATTCCGTATGTCAAATAATATGGAGTTGCCCCAGTTGCAGTACGAATCGATGTCCGATACCCCCATAGGGCAAAGGATATTTTATCGGGCCAGTCCCGATAATTATCAGCCATCTTTTTAAGTATGGTGACAATTGTTTTATTAGCAGCCTCTACCGCTCCAGTTGTTTGAGGACGGTAAGGCGAATATGTGTGCCTTATGATTTTGTATTTTGCTAGCAAAGTAGCGGTTTCAGCTAGGAAATGGGTCCCGTGGTCACTAATGAACTCGTGCGGGATCCCGTACCGACATATAATTTTGTTTTGGATAAATTTGGCAACATGCTTGGCGTTCAAGATCCGGTATGACTCGGCTTCGACCCATTTGGTGAAATAGTCGATAGCTACCGAAATGAAACAGTGACCTCCCGTCCCGTAAGGGTTTACCTTTCCAATTATATCAATCCCCCATGTCGAAAATGGCCATGGCGATGTCATGGTGTATAGTAGGGATGATGGCATATGTTGAACGTTGGCAAAAATTTGGCAGTTATGGCAGTGTTTGACATATGACTGACAATCGGTTTCCATACTGTTCCAGTAGTATCCGAGCCTCATGATTTTTCGGGCTAGCATATGGGCGTTCATATGCGGGCCGTTTTTACCGTCGTGCACCTCGACCATTACTTTTTCGGCCTGCGTTTTGTCGATACATAGGAGTAAAGGCCCCTGTGCCGTCTTTTTGTATAACTGACCATCGTCCGTACGAACGAATTGGGTGGCTAATCTTTGCAGGGCTTTCTTGGCCCGGTTTTCAGTTCCCGGGGGATATTCTCCCGTAGTCAAATAGGTTAGAACAGCCTGGTACCAAGGTTCTGGGTCAGTGATTTCGATATCTTGAATGGCGTTGATATATGCCGGTTCGGACCGTCTTTCGACACAAATGGGCATGCTGGTCATGTGATCCGGGATATTTAGTAAGAATGCCAACTTGGAGAGTGCATCCGCGAACTGATTTTCTTCCCGGGGTAGATAGATATATTCTACCTTTTGGAATTGCTTCTCTAGAACCCTTACTCGCGCTTGGTAAGCTACGAGGTTGGCATTCCGAGTTTTCCACTTTTGAAGATCTTGATTGATAACCAGAGATGAGTCCCCGTGAACCCGGAGATTTGTGACTCCTAAATCAGCGGCGGCTTGAAGCCCGTGGATGCATGCTTCATATTCGGCCGCGTTATTGGTCACGTCAAAATCCAGTTTGATGGATAACGGCGTATGTTCCCCTTTGGGTGATATTAGGAGGATACCAACCCCGAATCCTCGAAAATTGGATGCCCCGTCAAAATATAAATCCCATGTTTCGGTGTCAGTATGGAATATATCTTCGTCTGGGAAGGACCAAGTGTCGGTGTGCCCTTCTTCGGTTATGGGACTATCGACAAGAAATTCGGCTACCACTCGGCCTTTGATGGCTTTTAGTGGAACGAACTTAAGGTAGAATTCTGCTAACATTAAAGTCCATCTAGAAATTCTTTCGTTGAGTATGGGCTTTTCGAAGAGGTATTTGATAGGATCCATTTTGGATAGTACTTGAACCTCGTAGTTGAGCATATAATGCCGGAGCTTCTTAGTGGCCCAAACGAGAGCTAAGCATGTCTTTTCGAGCATGGTATATTTGCACTCATACTCTAAAAACTTTTTGCTGATATAATAAATGGCTCGTTCTTCGGAGTCAACTGTCTGAGCCAGCATAGCCCCAATGGCTGTCTCGGTCATCGTTAGGTATAACGACAGAGGCAAACCGGGTTGAGGTGGCATTAAAACCGGCGGAGCAGACAAAATTTCCTTGATCTTGTCGAAAGCAGCTTGGCACTTGTCATCCCATAGTACCCGTTCCCCTACTTTCAGTTTTTTGAAAATTGGTTCACACACCATGGTCAGTTTGGAAATGAACCGACTGATATATATTGGACTTTCTCGAGGAATCCCCTTATTTCTTTTTCAGTTTTAGGAGGTTGCATCTCGGTAATGGCTTTGATTTTAGCTGGGTCGACCTCGATGCCGCGTTGGCTAACGATATGGCCCAGTAATTTGCCTGATGTCACCCCGAAACTGCACTTTTGAGGGTTTAACCTCATGTTGTACTTACGCAATCGGGTGAAGAATTTTCTTAGGGCAGTAACGTGACCGTCCCGTTCTTTGGATTTGACGATCATATCGTCCACGTAGACTTCTACTTCTTTATGCATCATGTCATGTAATAAGGTCGTAGCGGTTCGTTGGTACGTAGCCCCGGCGTTAATGAGACCGAATGGCATGACGGTATAGCAGTAAGTACCCCAAGGTGTAGTGAAGGTGGTCTTACCCATATCTTCTTCTGCCATCTTGATTTGATTATACCGGCATACCCATCCATAAATGATAGAAGGGCATGATCGGCCGTGTTGTCCACCAGTATGTCGATGTGTGGTAATGGAAAGTCATATTTTGGGCTGGCTTTATTAAGGTCTCGAAAATCTACACATACCCGCACCTTGCCGTCCTTCTTGGGTACCGGCACGATGTTTGCAACCCAGTCTGGATATTCAGACACTTGTATGAAGCCGGCTTTGAACTGTTTGTCGACTTCTTCTTTGACTTTGAGAGACCACTCGGGCCTCATCCTGCGGAGCTTCTGTTTTACCGGCTTACACCCATCTTTGATAGGTATACGGTGTTCAGCTATTTCCCGGTCTATTCCCGGCATGTCCTTGTAGGACCATGCAAAGACGTCTTTAAACTCTTGGAGGAGGTTTATGAATTGTTGTCTCTCCTCGGGATCTAAAGATAACCCTATCTTAAGCATCTGAGGCTCTAAGGTTGTCCCCACATTGATAGACTCGGTTTCTTCGATTACCGGGTCTCGGGATTCCCTCTGCTCTAGCTGCTTGATCAAATGTGGAGGTAAGAATACCTGTTCGTCGGGTTTCTCAATGTCATTGCACAAAATATTTTTAAAATTGGAAGTATTTTGAAAATAAGGCAAGTCATAAGCAGAACGGTTATCGTTATTATTGATAGAAAATTTGGAAAACAGCTCAAAGAGAGCGGCCATCTGATCATTGGTCAGAGGTGGGATTCGGAGCGCCTTCGAGACAGACCCCGAGGCTCCAGTGGTAGTGACTACAGGGAGGGGGTTTACAGTTTGGACTCTAGCACCAGACCCCTTAGACTCGAATATAGACTCAGACTCAGACTCGGAATCGGTGTCCGACATGTCTCCTTCACCGGTGGTCAGCTTGTAGACTCGGCCCTGACCGTCGGTCCACTTGACGGTCTTCCTCCAGGATCTCTTCCCGGTGTCAGCACCGACCTCTGAGATCAACTTGGAAGGATCAAACCTGTTGCTTCGAAGGATCAGGTTCACTAGGTCTTCCTTAGGGGTCAGGACAGCCTTGTCTTCCCCAAACAGAAGCCCTAGCACGGGCTCAGTGTTGTCAGCACCCTCCTTGGATTCGGATTGGATGAGGGTGAATATGTCATCCAGAATATAGTTGCATTCCCGAGCTAATTTAGTCTTGGGATATGTGATAGTTGGTTGGTATAAACCAACTTGAACAACCCCAAACACCGGTGTGACAAAGTAGTCAGCCAACCTTGGGCTATAAGGGCCCAAGTAGGTACCCTTAATGATGTTGCAGGCCTTCTCAATTCCTGCTCGGACCACATTTCCCGGGGTTAAAGCGTATCCTAGGCCAAAGTGGGATTCCCCATTATTCAGGACTTCGATAATCTTCCTAGATGGAAGATATGGCCTTGAAGTAGCCCCCGGTAGGTACCCCAAATTTTGTAGCATTGTGTCGATGCTCGTAGTGAAATAGGGCCTGAAAAGGTATTCTTCCTCAATCATCCCCACAAAATCGAACCCCAAAGGTCAGTGCGGCCCGTAGCGTTGCAGCTGGCCACGGTCATAGGGGTTGCCTCTAGAGTAATAATACTGTCTTGCAGGGGCATTTTGATCTTTCGGTGAAGAGTGGAGGATACTGCCTTTACAGCGTGAATCCAAGGCCTTCCTAGGAGCAAGTTGAAAGAGGAGGTGACATCGATCACCTGGAACTCTAGCTTCTTTTCAATCGGACCCGTTATAATTGTTAGCTTAACAGCCCCAGAAACCGACTTTGGACTTCCATCGAAACCCTGGATAGTTTGAGCAGTTGGTATGTAGTCGGCCTCGGTGATGCCGAGGGCTTTGGTAGTCCTTAGAGGGAGGACATTCACAGCAGACCCGTCATCAACTAGGGTCATTGGGAGATACTTACCCCGGCGGATTACCGTGATGTATAGGGCCAGATTATGGGAGGCCCCGAATGGTGGTAGGTCGGACTCTGAGAAGGTGATTAATGGGCCTTCTGCCTTGGACTTGGCCTTGAGGTAAGGCATGATGGTGGCTACCATTTCAGTAGGGGTAACTTGGGAGTCGACCTTGATTTGATCGAGAGCCTTAGTAAGTGCCTCTCGATGTTCTTGCGAGCTAACCAAAAGTTGCCATATAGTGAGGTCAGCCCGAGCCCTCTTTAGTTGTTTGACAAGAGTCGTGTCAGTGTTATGCTCTTCAATGGCCTCTTCCGTCCTGGCAGGTTCAGTGACGTTTACCGGAATAGAGATGTCCTTGGAGCTGGTAGCTTGGAAGGAACGACCGACATTAGCGAGGTGGTTGCTGGCTAAGACCTTGGACTTAGCCTTCCGGATTTCTTCGGGAGTGACAGGGACAGCTTCCCCTTTGGTGAGGTACACATCCTCCTCATCATCGAACCAGATCCCATTAATTTGTGGGATGAAAGGAGAGATAAGGTGAGAACAGTCGATCACCTCCTCGGTGAAGATAGCGTGAGAGCTAAAGGGGTTGTCCTTGTTGCTTGGCTTATCCCCGGGTAATGGTATTTTCCCGCTCTCAATCAAGTCCTGAATCAGATGCTTCAGCTTCCAACATTTCTCGGTATCATGCCCGTTGCCCCGATGATATTGGCAATAGGCTTGGGCGTTGTAGCTTTTGGAGCGTTTTTCAACTGGGACTTCGGGAGTTGGGCCTATCGGTTGAACCAGGCCCTTGGAAGATAGCCATTGTAAGGCATATGTATAGGTAGTCCCTATATCAGTGAACACCCTAGGAGAAGTATTCTTTTTGGACGGGGCATCTAGTAGATTAACCGCGTCAAAGATGCTGCGGGCTGTAGCCGAGGGCTTGGCAGTGGACGAGGAAGCCCCTTGGTATCCCTTGCTAGAGGCCTTAGTAAGGTTCTCTAGTCTAAGATCATCTTCAATTCTCATACCCATTTCGGTAAGGGTGGTGAAATTGGGTATGACGGCATACCGGAGGTGGACCCGGTAGGAAGGGAGGAGGTTCTTGACAAAGGCCTCCACTAAAGTCTTCTCATTGGGCTTGTCGACCAGTTTTACACTTTCGGCCCTCCAGCGTTGAAGGTACTTGGTAAAACCTTCCTTAGGTTCTTGGGCCATAACCTCTAGAGACCGCATTGTGGTCTGGATCTCGGTGTTATCAGCATAATTCCGAGCAAATTCTGTAGCCACATACATCATCCCAAGTTGGATACTTCTTCGGGTCTAGCCTATAGTACCAGGCCCGTGGGTGCTTCTCAAGGGATGCAGCAAAAAGACTTTTGAACATTGAGGAGTCTACCTCTTTGATAGCCATGAATTCTTTGAAGGCCCGTACATGTAGTAACGGGTCTTCGGTACCCTCAAACATGGGTAAGCCTGTGAGATTCAGGTTCGCGGGCAGCTTGTCACTCACCGGGGAATACTCCCGGCTATTTTCCCGATGGATATTGTTACTCCCAGTCAAATGGACTTGTTCTTCTAGTCGGCGTACGACACTAACTAGTTCAGCTAGAGGCCCAGTAGCCTCGGTGTTAGGAGTCCTTTGCTCCACGGTGGCCATACGAGCAACAATAGCAACTTGTGCAGCCCTCATTTCTGTCAGTTGGGCATCAATATCGGTTTGCTTGGCGGCCATGGCATCTACGGAGGCCTTCAGATTGTTCAGAGCTGCTTCCATTTTGCGGCTGTGTCTGGTGGACGGTGGCCTGTCTGTAAGAACACTGCGCAATCAGAAACCGAACCCGGACCTCGGAACCAAAGAAAGAAAAGTACATCCCGAGCAGGGAAAGGACCCAAAAATGACTTGACAAAGACTCCTAGACGGGTGACTCGTGAATAGTGGGCCTTCCTTAGGATTCGGCTATGTGGGCCGAGTCCTGCTCGAAAGAAGGTCCACGTGAGGTTTCCCCAGACTTTTTGACTCGAGTGTGTGGACAGACCTCCTTTGTAAGAGTATGTCTTACGTAGGTGAGCCTTGCCTTAGTCTAATAAGGCGGACTGGAATAGGGAAGAAACTCGTGATGTAAAATCGACAGAGTTTCGACGCTAAAGACTTCGACAACTTATGACACGACCCGACACTGCTAAATACGGGAAGTCCTAAGAAGAGGAAGGTTTTAGAAATGGATTGCTTTTTGGAAAGTCCGAGAAATCTCGGGGGAAGGCCCGATTTTTTGAAAATCAGAAAGTGTATCGGACCACAATTTTGGAAGTTCGAAAATATTTTTGAATTGAGTTGGAAAATGGGCAGCATACCGGCTAGAAATAGGCTATTTTGAGTAAAGATCAAGAGTCATAAATTCGGTAGCTTTCCGGGTTTTGAAATTTGAATATTTTCGAAATTTGAATATTTTTGAAATGATGCATTTTTTGAAATGACGATTTTTGAAAACGACACGGGGACCAAGTAGCACATAGTCACGCAAACATTATAACGACGCCATGTATGCTTTACACTGAGTCTCGATCGGTCTAAATGGGGTCTATACCAGTGCTCATAGTCTAGACGAGAATCGGGACGGACTTCCTAAGTCGAGTTGAGCTTAGAACATGCCGCAAAGTCCATACGAATCGCCTATGAACACCTTTAACGTATCCAAGGCGGAATACATCGTGGTATAGTGGGACGTCGGTCACCAGTACCGGCCCGGGCAAATATGGGTTATGCATGAACCGTAAAACTAAAACGTGTATTGTACTAGTCATACCGGCTAGTGATGGTACGTGTTGGGAAGCCCACTAAGGACACCCAACCCCGCCCGCACTTAGCGGCCTCTACTAAGACATCGTTTGACTTTCTAATACGCGCGCTAGTAATCCGGTAAAATGATATGCAAACAACATTTTACGAGATATAAATATTGAATGGGTTGCTACGTCATTTTAATGCATCTTGATTATTGTCGAAGTGATTTAGCATGCGAAGGTTCATTTATAAACGGTAAAACGCAAATAAATAAAGCAAAGCAATATAAATCGATTACAAGTTACACGGGCGGAATACAACCCGGAATTCACAATACAACGAGCAATAGAATAGAATAATCGAATAAGAAATGGTAAACATTAACTAGAGACGGACCCGTATATAATAATATATAAATTAAATCGTGAGTCGTGTAAACGGACGAACTTTGATTAAATACACATTATTTTGTATATTAACCAAAGGACGGGGATAGAGAACCTAGGTGTGGGGCTAGCCCGATCCCGAATCCTGATGCATTGTCCCGACTTATCATATCGAAAAATGGAGCCTAAAATAATCATATGTCGGATGCGACTAAAGAGTCGTCGACACACGATTAATAGTGCGAGACCGTCGATCTAAGTCGTTAAGGTGAAGTGACATGCATGAATTTTGGAAGAAGAGATCACGTGGTTGACTTTGCACCCGACGACTAAAGTCGTAAAAAAGAACGAGGCTCGAATGACGCATTAAAGCTCTCGGTTTTCTGGGTTACAGGACCCACTCGATCGAGTCATGGACAGGACTCGATCGAGTGCACCTTCGAAATAGCTACCGCCCAGTTTTTGGGGTGCAACTCGATCGAGTGACTCATGGCACTCGGTCGAGTGCCCCCTGTACGAGGTCTGCCTCGTTTCGTTTTTTTATGTTTAAAAATCGATAATTGGCCAAGTTAATAAAAATATGGACGATTTAGATTTAACTCGGTTTTTCGGTATTATAGTCTTGTCTTATATGATTATAATACCGTTATCGGAATTTTAAAAAATGTTATTATGAAGTTAAAAGACTTGATTAGCGACAAAATTGTTGCCCTCCGCGTCACGACATCCGTATTAATACTAACGAATTATGTGATGTCGGTTTTCGCATCAACGAATTTCATGCTAATTCTTGAGATGGAATTAAATACGTTCAACTATGATCGGTCACGATCACGTCGTACCCTTGAGTACATTGGGGCGGCGCTCCTCGAAAGGGTGCCACCTCCGTCGTTGCTCTTAAAGGGGTTAGACGGACTTTAGATGATCGTCATAGTTAAATGGATTTGAAACCGGAGTTTATTATTATTATGCATGCGCGATAAACAAAACCAAAGAAAACAAATAACAATAATTAAATGTTAGGTTGTTAGGTGCGATAAATAAAAATGTTAGATGTTAGCATGTCGTTACTATCGACTAAATATAATATATAGATACATGAACGCAAATAAAAAAACGAAAACAAAAGAGAAAGGAGAAGTCGGTGTTGAATGTCACACCCTCAACCTACATGCTCTTGCTTTTCGGTATGGTTCGTCAAATGGCGGCAATGGCGCGGGAACGTCGAGATGTATATGTAGGGAGAGTTGATGGTGTGTGTATGTGTGTTTTGTAGAGACGTATTTCACCAGCTTTTGCTCTCGAAATGTGTATAAGTGTAATGGTGTTTAAAGGTTGAATTATGGCTGAAAAGTTGGTGTAAGGTTGATGACAAAAGGGTTGATCAAAAGTTGTTTTTGTGATGGGTTGATGGGGTATTTATAGGAAAACCCCACGACCTAGTGTCACTCGATCGAGTGCCCCTAGTGCACTCGGTCGAGTGTCTTTAAAAATGGGTCTGTTCCGGATTTTGAGGCTCCACTCGATCGAATGGGTCAATCCACTCGACCGAGTGGATCAATTAGGATGAGCCATTTTAGGAAATGGTTGCCTTTGGACATTATTGAATATTTTTGAATTTTGTATTTGGGCGCAAAGTTCTAGAAATGTACCTGATTGACTTTGTGTGACGGATTCGTCTTTGACCGGGTTTTGACCCGGTCGCCAAAAGATGGTTTTTATTTTGGTGTCGGTTTTGGCCCAAATTAGTCTTATTTTGCTCGGAACGTCCCACTGGGCCAGAATTTGAGGTTGGTTTTGTGAGATTTGTATCCCGTTAAAAGCCCATGCCGGACATTACAGATTCTGAGCCCATATCCGAGGGCGTTAGAGCATGTTTGCGTCCGATCATCATCGGGTGTTTTTTGGAAACTACCATAGACACCTGGCAGTCAAAAATGCGGGTGTCTACACGGTGCAGGATGCCCGTCTGTGGTTGTGGTACTTCCTAGGATTGACCCACTTCTCGGATAAGGGCGAGAGGTTTAGTATTAGGATTTTGCCATTCCTAGCTGATTTTGATTAGCTAGGACGTTTTGATTGGGTGACTGTGGGCCACTGATGGTGGAATCGGCCTCGGCTTTGCCTATTGTGGGTCCAGGTATCGTGCTGGAGGTTAGTTATTGTCTCTGTGTTCGTTTTTCGGGTATTGTTAGTCTGGTTTGGTTTCGCTAGCTAATGATGTTGTTTTTTCTTTTCGGGTTTTGCAGGCTTGGATTTATTCCTACTTCCCTCGATTGGCACCTAAGACGGTGCGAACTCGTCCGGTTAGGTTTCCGGCGGGGATTGAGTGGAGACTGACTCAGGTAAAGAGTACGACGAGTCAGTACCCATCGGAGAATGTGCTGGTGAACCGGCTGCGCCTCGAAGATGTAAGTTTCCTTTTTACGGATTGTTTTATTTAGTAGCACCCTAGGTTTAGGATTATTGAGGTGTTGACTTTGTTTGTGTAGTTCGTGGCCCATCCTTGGGCCGACTACGAGGGTCTGCCCGAGTATGTGGCGGCAGAGCTGAGGCCCAGAAGCTACAGGAGGATGTTCCTTCCTGCGCTGTTTCGCTCGGTGTGATACCTGGGTGAACGGTTGGTGCGTCAGTGCTTGTATGATGATTTCAGGGTGCTGGTTTATCCTCCCTGGACCATGTTTAGACCACCAACCACCACAAAGTTCCTTGAGGGTAGGGATGGAGAGGGCGGTGATGCACTACTGGTGCCTGGCGCCTCCTATCTGTCTCACGTCAGCCAGCGGCTAGCTTGCCACCGCCTAGTGGTGAGTACTCGATTTCTGTTTTAGGCTTGTTTTGTTCTACGGTTTGGTGTTTACTTGTATCTTGACCGGTTCGCTTTTTCCTTTAGCTGGCCGATCCGACTGATGTTATTCAGCCCCTAGACTTCCCCTTGACGCTGCTCAGGCTAGATGCAGCCGGGGTAGCTTTCACGGAGCCTCTCCCTCCGTGTTCTACCGAGGAGATGGACGCTGGGATAGAGTGGCGTGACCGGGTATACCAGGTAAGTTTCGGTTTTTTACTGTAAGTTGGCTCAAAGGGTTAGGTTTCGTTTGGCTAACTTGTCTGGTCTTGTCTCTTAGGTTTCGTCGGCTTCCCATCAGCGGTTGTGGCAGACTGCCAACTGCTGTATACACCCAGATTTGGACCTGGTGGCTGCAGGGGTGCCCGACAAACACCCCATCCCGATCGGACTGCAACACGACGCGAGATTGCAATGTTTTAGATAGCTTTTCTATAGAACGGATCAAATAATTACTCAGAAAAATTAATTTAACATCAAGACAGCCTTAGTCGTGTCATTACGGTCGCGTCGACACTAATTAGAGTCAATTCCGACACCGGGACTCTGAATCGGTCCCGAAATACACAAAGTCAAACCTGAGTCAACACATCGGACCGAGCGAACCTCGGAATGCACACCCGAAGCCCACCCGGCGCAATGACGCGCTAGGGTTAAGGGAAGACTTAATCCCCAAGCTAATGAATGATACGCATGTTCTCGGTTTTGGAAACTTTCAAAATCGGATCTTCAAAATCCCAGGCGCCTCACTCCGGGAGTCCTACATCTCGTGCGCACGACCCCAGGCGCCTGAGTTCTGGTGCGCCTGGACTCAGGCGTCCATCTGGGCGATTTGAACCGCGCGAACAACTATAAATACCCCCATCACTTCATCCATTCCACACACAATTCATTCTTCTCTTCTCCCTCATACTCTTTACGAGTTTCTTCTAACTTGGGCGTAGTCTGACACCCAAGCAAACGATCCAATCGATCGTAGTCCTGTAGACACCCAAATTTGGACCTGGTGGCTGCAGGAGTGCCCAACAAAAACCCGATGACGATCGGACTGCAACGCGACGCGGGTTTGCGATATCTTAGATATTTTTTCTATAAAAGGATCAAATAGCTACTTGGAAAAATTAAATTAACATCATGGCAACCTTAGTCGTGTCATTACGATCGCATAGACACTAATTGGAGTCAATTCTGACACCGGGACCCCGAGTCGGTCCCGAAACACGAACCGAGTCAGCACCACGCCAAACGAAACTCGGGACGCGCACCCGAGGCCCACCAGGCGCAACAGCGCTAGGTCAAGAAGGGGGAGCTTTGTCCCCAAGCATCGTACCACGTCTCGGTTTTGGAAAGTATCAAAATCGTATCTTCAAAATCCCAAGCGCCCCCTCCACTCCCTTCATTCGAGACACAATTCAATTCATTCTCTCTTCCCTCTTCACTCGTTAAGAGTTTCTCGCTAAGGGCTCGCACTCCGAAACCCGAGGCAAACGATCCACTCGATCGTAGTTCCGATAAAGCAAAATCGACGCTACTCCTCACCTTCGAGCATTCCACTAGATCCCGAGGTGCCTGTGTTCGACTAGCCACCTCGAGTCTAACGAAGTTTTGCCGGATTAGCCGCAGAACTAGCCAGTAGCAGCGGAGCTCTGCCGGATTAGCCGCAAGAGGGGCCAACGGTAACGAAACTCTGCCAAAATCATCAGGCAAGCTAGGAGGATCCGCCTTTGAAGTCGAATCGTCACTAGGTTGTCATCTAAACAAAACTTTACATTCTTGTATTTTTATTATGCACTCCGATAATGTCAAATGTGGACCCTAGGTCCATCACACATACTAAAACACGTAACGTCCCAACTTCAACCATAAACACTAAATCACCCTAAATAGACCCGAGTAGTTTCGAGATCCGCTCTCAGCTATCTATGAATCTTGTTCCGTTTAGCGTATACTCCGAGGGTGCAACTCCTCACTACGTGATTTACTTACGTTCGCATTTACAGCTTTCGTATAATTTATTGCCTTTATGACCTTATAATCGCATGCTAAACCACCTAACACGGAAATCAAAACGTAAATAAGCTAAAACAGAACAAAGCGTTGGTCGGGTTCCGTATTAGTCTTGGTGCTCGCCATGCATGGTTCGACACATTCCTATTAATACCGAGCCGACGCATCTTAAGCAGAATACCGGGTAAGGTATACCACGAGAACGACTAATATTCGTATTATCGCGTTAAAACTGATTTGCTAATACATATAATACTAGTACTCTCTACTCTCCTACGTGCATCTTTTCATGGTCTGCTTGTCACGTGAAATCGCATGCAAAGAATGTAAACACAACTACTTTGACGACAAAACTTACTTGTCCCTAAACAACCAACATAGCAAAAGGCATAGGGTTAAAACAACGGACGTTACAGTATTTTAGCCACAACAAAGGAACGAAGTTATCAGCCCATCGATTGATTAGTAGAGGCTGCTACGTGCGGGCGGGATTGGGTGTCGATGTCTAACGGACGTTGGCTTCCCAATATGTACCCTCACCCCTTACTCAGAATCGACGGTTTCCGGATGTCCGAAACCATTGGTAATGAGAGTCAATCCAGGCATGGAGTGCTTAAGGGTAAAAGTCTTTATCTTTAGGTCCCGTGTCCCTCATCTTTGAGCCGACTAAAGATCAAAGTTGACTTGAACAGTTTCCGAATCTCCATAATTGACTCGGTGGCGACTCCACAAACCGGCAACGAATTCAGCTCACTAAAAAGGTCGCCTTACCAAACATATCAGCCTTTAAACATTTATAACCACAACTTGATCGTTCCAACGGAAACACGGGCGCCTGCGCCTGTCTAGTACAAGTCCGAATCGTCATCCGAATCGAGGTTCGACACGTCGCCCCGAACGCGAGATCGGACCGGCCCCCGACAGGGAGGGGGCCACGTGGGTGGCCGCCGCGACTGAAAAACCATGTCGGTCCCGCGGGAACGGGCTTGGGGCGCCGGGCGGTGCGGACGGACGTCCTCAGTTTGATGACTCCGCTGGGGATTTGGAAACAAGTTTCCAGCGGTGGTGTAACTCGAACGAGGTCGGTGAAGCTCATTCCCTAGTTCCTAGTTGTGATCACTACAGGTTTTTACCCTAAAAAGCCCACCCTAACCGATATCAGGACCTTATGGACGCGCGGAGAGATCCACGGTTGACGCTCCGGCCGCCTAACGCGCATCCCGCGGATATACTAAGCGAATGGTCTAAGCCGACGGTACGATAATCACCTCTCCGGGTGACCTGTCGTCACCTAAGCAAAGGCTATTCGTGGGCGGTAGCCTACCCTAACCTACCCGTGTCTGTATCCTGCATGAGTGTACACATTCCTAGATATGTGTAGCGTGTTTGAACAACCCAAATAAAACACTAAAATCTGGATTCAACCACGCCAACATATTCAACCGCACCCATCTTCGTTTTTTTGAAAAAAAAATCTCTCTTCTTTTCAAAACGACCTTTTGAACACCGATACTCCGGTCAAATCATAATTTAAAAAAAAAAACGTTTTAAATGCCGTCATCATGGCAAATTTTACACTCACTACTTTAAAAAAAAAACTTTTTCTTAGCGCCATCACCATTGGCCAAAGCAAAACTCCTAGTTTTCCAACAACAACGAGAGCCGATAATAAATGCCAAATTCCCAATCAATGAGTCCGAGGCACCTTAAGCGTTTACATTTTATTTTTGTGTAACACCCGCAAATTTCCTAACTTTGTTATCTGTTTCGTTACGATAATATCATAACTCTGTAATATTTCGTCAACTACATTTTTCCCATTTCGAGGTCTCTTTCATTATCGAGCCTAAAATTAATTATTTTCGTAAAAGGACTTTAATTATTCTATTTTTATTCAAAAACCTATTTAATTATTTTCGTCGCAAATATGTTTAATTATTTTTGAAAAATAATATTTTCTATGAATAATAGTTTTAAAATCAAGTTTGAACTATTTATGTTTCTAAAAATGCTCGATTATATTTATAATGGTTTCTAGCTCAAAAATATTTTATTTTCAAAAAATGGTTGTTCAATTATTTTACTAAACGATTTCATAAATAATTATTTTCTAATACGTTTTTAAATCCGATTTTTTCATAAACGCTCATATTATATTCATTCCATTTATTTTAAAGTATTTATTTTATTCGAAAACTTATCACAAAGATTTGTGGCTTGTTCTTTCCATCTCAACCATCTCGTCGCCGAGGTGAGTTAAGAATCCTTGTAACTCGATTATTCCTATCACCTAGCATTCTAATTTTTCTTTATATTCCCATTCATTCTAGTCTATTTTATACACACACATGTTTTACATTAAACTTCCCCTTTTTGATCATCAATCTGATCCTAATTCGTCTCTAATTCTTTCCGATCTCGAGGGTAATTTAATTACTCTTATTCGTTCTGATCTTCATCTCGTTTTCTCCTTTCTATTCACTCTTAATGTGGTTTTAATACCATATGTTTACTTATTTCGTAGGCTATCGTGCTAGATCTGATGAAGATGATTATTTAATTGATTCGGATCTCGATTAAGGTAACATTGACACGTTACTCGGTATTATGTGATGTTATTGTTGTAGTTGCATGTATAGAAATTAGTTTCTTGTTAGACAATATATTTATGTCTCGTTTTTAATAACAAAATCTTTAAAATCGTAAATCTTCACATGTTTTGTTGTTTTTAATCGTTTTTACGAGATTTGCGAATAAATCATTCTTTTAATTATTAAAAAGTATTACAAGGCCGAGACTAAAACATACCCCCAATAATTTATTTCATAATTTTCGTGATTTTTGATAAGAATTGTCAAATTGAAAGTTTCATTGTTTTTAAAAGTTACAACATGTTTCAGAATCTGATAGTGTTTTTGTGCGAATTAATAATTTATTTTAAAGACTTTATTTACGTAAACTTTGAAAAGAGACTACTACTTATTTTAAGACTAACTTATTCCTATTTAATATTGTAAAATAATTCCGAGTGGTTAGGTCACAATAAATTGTTTATGAACAGGTGTCAAATTAATCCGTGATTTTGTCGGTTGTGATAAGATCTAAATTGAAACATATGTTAAAATTTTTATTTAATCTTTGTAATTTACGTACATAAACTATGAAGAATCTAGTTAATGTTTCCAATTGAATTTTCTTTAAAATCAATTTTTAAACATGTTTTTATTAAATAAATACAAACGGGAGTCTAATTCTGACAGTTTTTAAATATACTAAAAAAAACCCATGTTTTATTTAGAATTTGGATTTTCTCAAGAAATAAATGTTGTAACTATGTTTCTAAAGTTTTCGACCCCACTGATCTTATATTGTTTTGATTTTAATGATTTAATTATGAATTTTATAGTAAGACAGTGCAGTTCTGGAAAATCTGTCATTTTGTTATTTAAATACTTTTAGTTACTTAAACTTCAACCTTTTTAAAAACAATTATGATTTTGACTTGACTTGACTTTTAATCAAGGATTATACATTTATATAATAAATACAATGTTTACGTCTCGAGGCCTATTATTAACTATTTTATATAACTCCTATTTTAATCGATTTCTATTTATAATAGTATCTACTTTTGGAAAGTTATTACTTTAAGAAAAGTTCTATATCTATAAAGTTTTCTCCTTTGAAAAACAAACTATATTTCTATTGAATTACGGTAATGGCTTTGTTCTGGAGTTATGGAATAAGAGAAGTGTACGGGTAGAGTAATACAGTCTAGAGTATACGTTTTGCCATCAGTTATAAGGCTAGTGTATCCGAGCGGGATGCATTGGTTGTTGAACAGGGCATGTTCTTGTCCAGGAGTGTATGTTCATTTTGACCTTAAGCTCGTATCTCGCATGTAAGACGCCGTCGGGTTGAACTGGGCACACTTGGTGTTCCAGGAGGGGTGTGCATATTTACTTAAGCTAGGACCTCGCATCGATAAGTCGCCGTCCTATTATGGTTGAGTAGCCTAGTTAGAGATCGAGGTTTGATTTGTTTGAACCAAGTTCTAGAAGCTAGTTTAGTATTCTCCCAGTGATAGTCTATTCTGTTGCACTGATTCATATCCACAACGCCGTTATTACTATTGTTTGATACATTGACTTGCAGGTTGGCAATCATTTTGAATTATTTTACTATATCGTTTTAAACGTTTTCCATTTTGAACTATTTTGATATAATAGTAATTATGCTTTAATGTCATGTAATATGGCTGGGAGAATGTCGTCGTTACTCCCCACTGAATTGTGTCTGTTATGTTTATAACATGACATGTAATTTGCTGCTGGGTTTGGGTGTGAGCTAGCGAGTAGCATGGATCCTACTCTACTTCATTTTTATTATTTTTTGGATTGTTAAACCCATTTGGAGAATTTTTATTTTTAGCCCTTTTGTAAAAAATGGCCTTTGTATTGACTGACCGTTCTTTCTGTAAAATATAGAACATCAGTGTGTTTTAATCCCAAATCTACAGTGTTTCCGCCACTGTATTGCGTTAGAATTTATAGGGGATTACAGTTGGTATCAGAGCATCATCGTTGCTCCCCACGCTTACACCTGATTTTAGGAAAAACACCAGTAAATGATTTGAACATTAATGAAAGATTAGTGAGAGATGGGTAGAAACCAAAGTAAGGACTTAACTGTTAGGTTTTACATGTTCTTGTAACTCAATGATTAGCATTGAATATTTGTTCTATATGCCCAAGAAAAAGATGAATGGACAAGACTTGGATTTGATGCTGCTCTATATCGGGAGAAGACCTACTTAGCACTCTCAACATCAAGTTCTATGATGGTGTAGTAGATTTTCACACGACTTCATTTCACTTTGGATCCAGATGGAGCCACCAAGACTAGTGTGCTCATATCTCTACGAGAAGATGATGAGATCCAGCGAGTTCCTTTGTAAGCTCTGGAGGCCCGATGATTCTCTTCTAGTTCAAGACCTTAGTAGTCTAGGATCATTGATTCTTTTCTTCCAGTCTCAGCTTCTTCCCAATTCTTCTCTTGCAAATTCTCATCCCCATTCTTGTGGTAAATCTCTATTATATTCTCCTACTTTACCACCTTTCTTTTTAAGATTCTTTGGTAAGACTGACTCTTCTCTTAGTAAACCTTGTTGGAAGTTAAAGATATTTGAGGATTAGTAACCCCTTATTACCTACGATTGAGGATTATGAGTTGTACATGTTTCCTAACCTGGTAAGAGCTTTTGAGGATTGATATGATGGTATTAGTTAATCAATGAAATTAAGGATTGTACCTTGAGTGTTGACCTTGAGTATAGGTTATCTGATTATATGGAGTACTTAGAGTCGAATCAGTTTTGGATGGTTAGCTTATATTTTATTTGACGGATATATAGTACCAAGCTAAGTGTAAATTAATATTATTTTGGGATTTATACCGAATGCGTACTTAATGGATGTGTCATGGATATTTAAGGTCATAGAATCTCGTTTAGATCGTTAGCCTGCGTGTTGTGGTACCATTTTAGGTTCTCATTAATGTTTTTAGTAATTTTTGTTGATATAGATTAAGCCTTGGTTTTTATGGATTAGATCATGGAGTGTGATAAGGTCATAACTTATGAACTTTTGAGTTGAGTGATCTAAACTTGTTTTGAGGAATACTTTAGTGCAAACCACGCACCTTAATGGAATTTACAATTAAGAACCCTAAGACCAACAAGATTGTGGCTTCGTTTGGATATTAATAGTCCATATAGTTGTTGCACCGTTGTGATTAGAACTTTATTGGACTTCTAAGAAACTTTATCTCAAAGATGTGCTTGAAAACATGTTGGTGTATTTAATTTTGAGGATTTCGTGTTCGAACATTGTTGATTGGTGGATTTTGTTTAGTGTTCCTTACTCGAAAACCATGGAATATACTTCGAGTTCAAACCTAGTGAGCTTTGGATTTAGGAGTCTTATCAATCACGGGTTTAGGTGTGTTATGATAACTCTTGGAATCTTAATTGGTGAGACTAGATTCTAAATCATTTGTGGATACTTACCATGTTGATTAAATGATTGAATAAATATGTACGACTTTAATTTATATTGGAGGTTGTAGCAATTGATAATTTTGGAGGTTGTAGACCGTGTAGAACCCTTTAGTGCCCGATATTAATGGACATAGTATTGTTTGATGGAAATAAGAACCCGAATTTCGTGAGAGTCGTACTTGAAATCTCGATTTCCTTTCTGCCTTTTTCCAATTTCGAGGACGAAACTTTTTTTTTAGTGGGGAGGATTGTAACACCCGCAAATTTCCTAACTTTGTTATCTGTTCCGTTAAGATTATATCGTAACTCTGTAATATTTCGTCAACTACATTTTTCCCATTTCGAGGTCTCTTTCATTATCGAGCCTAAAATTAATTATTTTCATAAAAGGACTTTAATTATTCTATTTTTATTCGAAAACCTATTTAATTCTTTTCGTCGCAAGTATGTTTAATTATTTTTGAAAAATAATATTTTCTATGAACAATAGTTTTAAAATCAAGTTTGAACTATTTATGTTTCTAAAAATGCTCGATTATATTTATAATGGTTTCTAGCTCAAAAATATTTTATTTTCAAAAAATGGCTGTTCAATTATTTTACTAAACGATTTCATAAATAATTATTTTCTAATACGTTTTTAAATCCGATTTCTTCATAAACGCTCATATTATATTTATTCTATTTATTTTAAACTATTTATTTTAATCGGAAACTTATCACATAGATTTGTGGCTTGTTCTTTCCATCTCAACCATCTCGTCTCCTAGTTGATTTAAGAATCCTTGTAACTCGATTATTCCTATCACCTAGCTTTCTAATTTTTCTTTATATTCCCATTCATTCTAGTCTATTTTACACACACACACACACACACACACACATGTTTTACATTAAACTTCCCCTTTTTGATCATCAATCTGATCCTAATTCGTCTCTAATTCTTTCCGATCTCGAGGGTAATTTAATTACTCTTATTCGTTCTGATCTTCATCTCGTTTTCTCCTTTCTATTCACTCTTAATGTGGTTTTAATACCATATGTTTACTTATTTCGTAGGCTATCGTGCTAGATCTGATGAAGATGATTATTTAATTGATTCGGATCTCGATTAAGGTAACATTGACACGTTACTCGGTATTATGTGATGTTATTGTTGTAGTTGCATGTATAGAAATTAGTTTCTTGTTAGACAATATATTTATGTCTCGTTTTTAATAACAAAATCTTTAAAATCGTAAATCTTCACATGTTTTGTTGTTTTTAATCGTTTTTACGAGATTTGCGAATAAATCATTCTTTTAATTATTAAAAAGTATTACAAGGCCGAGACTAAAACATACCCCCAATAATTTATTTCATAATTTTCGTGATTTTTGATAAGAATTGTCAAATTGAAAGTTTCATTGTTTTTAAAAGTTACAACATGTTTCAGAATCTGATAGTGTTTTTGTGCGAATTAATAATTTATTTTAAAGACTTTATTTACGTAAACTTTGAAAAGAGACTACTACTTATTTTAAGACTAACTTATTCCTATTTAATATTGTAAAATAATTCCGAGTGGTTAGGTCACAATAAATTGTTTATGAACAGGTGTCAAATTAATCCGTGATTTTGTCGGTTGTGATAAGATCTAAATTGAAACATATGTTAAAATTTTTATTTAATCTTTGTAATTTACGTACATAAACTATGAAGAATCTAGTTAATGTTTCCAATTGAATTTTCTTTAAAATCAATTTTTAAACATGTTTTTATTAAATAAATACAAACGGGAGTCTAATTCTGACAGTTTTTAAATATACTAAAAAAAACCCATGTTTTATTTAGAATTTGGATTTTCTCAAGAAATAAATGTTGTAACTATGTTTCTAAAGTTTTCGACCCCACTGATCTTATATTGTTTTGATTTTAATGATTTAATTATGAATTTTATAGTAAGACAGTGCAGTTCTGGAAAATCTGTCATTTTGTTATTTAAATACTTTTAGTTACTTAAACTTCAACCTTTTTAAAAACAATTATGATTTTGACTTGACTTGACTTTTAATCAAGGATTATACATTTATATAATAAATACAATGTTTACGTCTCGAGGCCTATTATTAACTATTTTATATAACTCCTATATTAATCGATTTCTATTTATAATAGTATCTACTTTTGGAAAGTTATTACTTTAAGAAAAGTTCTATATCTATAAAGTTTTCTCCTTTGAAAAACAAACTATATTTCTATTGAATTACGGTAATGGCTTTGTTCTGGAGTTATGGAATAAGAGAAGTGTACGGGTAGAGTAATACAGTCTAGAGTATACGTTTTGCCATCAGTTATAAGGCTAGTGTATCCGAGCGGGATGCATTGGTTGTTGAACAGGGCATGTTCTTGTCCAGGAGTGTATGTTCATTTTGACCTTAAGCTCGTATCTCGCATGTAAGACGCCGTCGGGTTGAACTGGGTACACTTGGTGTTCCAGGAGGGGTGTGCATATTTACTTAAGCTAGGACCTCGCATCGATAAGTCGCCGTCCTATTATGGTTGAGTAGCCTAGTTAGAGATCGAGGTTTGATTTGTTTGAACCAAGTTCTAGAAGCTAGTTTAGTATTCTCCCAGTGATAGTCTATTCTGTTGCACTGATTCATATCCACAACGCCGTTATTACTATTGGTTGATACATTGACTTGCAGGTTGGCAATCATTTTGAATTATTTTACTATATCGTTTTAAACGTTTTCCATTTTGAACTATTTTGATATAATAGTAATTATGCTTTAATGTCATGTAATATGGCTGGGAGAATGTCGTCGTTACTCCCCACTGAATTGTGGCTGTTATGTTTATAACATGACATGTAATTTGCTGCTGGGTTTGGGTGTGAGCTAGCGAGTAGCATGGATCCTACTCTACTTCATTTTTATTATTTTTTGGATTGTTAAACCCATTTGGAGAATTTTTATTTTTAGCCCTTTTGTAAAAAATGGCCTTTGTATTGACTGACCGTTCTTTCTGTAAAATATAGAACATCAGTGTGTTTTAATCCCAAATCTACAGTGTTTCCGCCACTGTATTGCGTTAGAATTTATAGGGGATTACAGTTGGTATCAGAGCATCATCGTTGCTCCCCACGCTTACACCTGATTTTAGGAAAAACACCAGTAAATGATTTGAACATTAATGAAAGATTAGTGAGAGATGGGTAGAAACCAAAGTAAGGACTTAACTGTTAGGTTTTACATGTTCTTGTAACTCAATGATTAGCATTGAATATTTATTCTATATGCCCAAGAAAAAGATGAATGGACAAGACTTGGATTTGATGCTGCTCTATATCGGGAGAAGACCTACTTAGCACTCTCAACATCAAGTTCTATGATGGTGTAGTAGATTTTCACACGACTTCATTTCACTTTGGATCCAGATGGAGCCACCAAGACTAGTGTGCTCATATCTCTACGAGAAGATGATGAGATCCAGCGAGTTCCTTTGTAAGCTCTGGAGGCCCGATGATTCTCTTCTAGTTCAAGACCTTAGTAGTCTAGGATCATTGATTCTTTTCTTCCAGTCTCAGCTTCTTCCCAATTCTTCTCTTGCAAATTCTCATCCCCATTCTTGTGGTAAATCTCTATTATATTCTCCTACTTTACCACCTTTCTTTTTAAGATTCTTTGGTAAGACTGACTCTTCTCTTAGTAAACCTTGTTGGAAGTTAAAGATATTTGAGGATTAGTAACCCCTTATTACCTACGATTGAGGATTATGAGTTGTACATGTTTCCTAACCTGGTAAGAGCTTTTGAGGATTGATATGATGGTATTAGTTAATCAATGAAATTAAGGATTGTACCTTGAGTGTTGACCTTGAGTATAGGTTATCTGATTATATGGAGTACTTAGAGTCGAATCAGTTTTGGATGGTTAGCTTATATTTTATTTGACGGATATATAGTACCAAGCTAAGTGTAAATTAATATTATTTTGGGATTTATACCGAATGCGTACTTAATGGATGTGTCATGGATATTTAAGGTCATAGAATCTCGTTTAGATCGTTAGCCTGCGTGTTGTGGTACCATTTTAGGTTCTCATTAATGTTTTTAGTAATTTTTGTTGATATAGATTAAGCCTTGGTTTTTATGGATTAGATCATGGAGTGTGATAAGGTCATAACTTATGAACTTTTGAGTTGAGTGATCTAAACTTGTTTTGAGGAATACTTTAGTGCAAACCACGCACCTTAATGGAATTTACAATTAAGAACCCTAAGACCAACAAGATTGTGGCTTCGTTTGGATATTAATAGTCCATATAGTTGTTGCACCGTTGTGATTAGAACTTTATTGGACTTCTAAGAAACTTTATCTCAAAGATGTGCTTGAAAACATGTTGGTGTAATTAATTTTGAGGATTTCGTGTTCGAACATTGTTGATTGGTGGATTTTGTTTAGTGTTCCTTACTCGAAAACCATGGAATATACTTCGAGTTCAAACCTAGTGAGCTTTGGATTTAGGAGTCTTATCAATCACGGGTTTAGGTGTGTTATGATAACTCTTGGAATCTTAATTGGTGAGACTAGATTCTAAATCATTTGTGGATACTTACCATGTTGATTAAATGATTGAATAAATATGTACGACTTTAATTTATATTGGAGGTTGTAGCAATTGATAATTTTGGAGGTTGTAGACCGTGTAGAACCCTTTAGTGCCCGATATTAATGGACATAGTATTGTTTGATGGAAATAAGAACCCGAATTTCGTGAGAGTCGTACTTGAAATCTCGATTTCCTTTCTGCCTTTTTCCAATTTCGAGGACGAAACTTTTTTTTAGTGGGGAGGATTGTAACACCCGCAAATTTCCTAACTTTGTTATCTGTTCCGTTAAGATTATATCGTAACTCTGTAATATTTCGTCAACTACATTTTTCCCATTTCGAGGTCTCTTTCATTATCGAGCCTAAAATTAATTATTTTCATAAAAGGACTTTAATTATTCTATTTTTATTCGAAAACCTATTTAATTCTTTTCGTCGCAAGTATGTTTAATTATTTTTGAAAAATAATATTTTCTATGAACAATAGTTTTAAAATCAAGTTTGAACTATTTATGTTTCTAAAAATGCTCGATTATATTTATAATGGTTTCTAGCTCAAAAATATTTTATTTTCAAAAAATGGCTGTTCAATTATTTTACTAAACGATTTCATAAATAATTATTTTCTAATACGTTTTTAAATCCGATTTCTTCATAAACGCTCATATTATATTTATTCTATTTATTTTAAACTATTTATTTTAATCGGAAACTTATCACATAGATTTGTGGCTTGTTCTTTCCATCTCAACCATCTCGTCTCCTAGTTGATTTAAGAATCCTTGTAACTCGATTATTCCTATCACCTAGCTTTCTAATTTTTCTTTATATTCCCATTCATTCTAGTCTATTTTACACACACACACACACACACACATGTTTTACATTAAACTTCCCCTTTTTGATCATCAATCTGATCCTAATTCGTCTCTAATTCTTTCCGATCTCGAGGGTAATTTAATTACTCTTATTCGTTCTGATCTTCATCTCGTTTTCTCCTTTCTATTCACTCTTAATGTGGTTTTAATACCATATGTTTACTTATTTCGTAGGCTATCGTGCTAGATCTGATGAAGATGATTATTTAATTGATTCGGATCTCGATTAAGGTAACATTGACACGTTACTCGGTATTATGTGATGTTATTGTTGTAGTTGCATGTATAGAAATTAGTTTCTTGTTAGACAATATATTTATGTCTCGTTTTTAATAACAAAATCTTTAAAATCGTAAATCTTCACATGTTTTGTTGTTTTTAATCGTTTTTACGAGATTTGCGAATAAATCATTCTTTTAATTATTAAAAAGTATTACAAGGCCGAGACTCAAACATACCCCCAATAATTTATTTCATAGTTTACGTGATTTTTGATAAGAATTGTCAAATTGAAAGTTTCATTGTTTTTAAAAGTTACAGCATGTTTCAGAATCTGATAGTGTTTTTGTGCGAATTAATAATTTATTTTAAAGACTTTATTTACGTAAACTTTGAAAAGAGACTACTATTTATTTTAAGTCTAATTTATTTTTATTTAATTTCGTAAAATAATTCCAAATGGTTTGGTCACAATAAATTGTTTATGAACAGGTGTCAAATTAATCCGTAATTTTGTCAGTTGGGATAAGATCTAAATTGAAACATATGTTAAACATTTTATTTAATCGTTGTAATTTACGTACATAAACTATGAAGAGTCTAGTTAATGTTTCCAATTGAATTTTCTTTAAAATCAATTTTTAAACGAGTTTTATTAAATAAATACAAACGGGAGTCTAATTCTGTCAATTTTTAAATATACTAAAAAACACCCCTGTTTTATTTAGAATTTGGATTTTCTCAAGAAATAAAAGTTGTAACTATGTTTCTAAAGTTTTCGACCCCACTGATCTTACATTGTTTTGATTTTTAATGATTTAATTACGAATTTTTCTGTCATTTTGTTATTTAAATACTTTTAATTACTTAAACTTCAACCTTTTTAAAAACAATTATGATTTTGACTTGACTTGACTTTTAATCAAGGATTATACATTTATATAATAAATATAATGTTTACGTCTCGAGGCCTATTATTAACTATTTTATATAACTCCTATTTTAATCGATTTCTATTTATAATAGTATCTACTTTTGGAAAGTTATTACTTTAAGAAAAGTTCTATATCTATAAAGTTTTCTCCTTTGAAAAACAAACTATATTTCTATTGAATTACGGTAATGGCTTTGTTCTGGAGTTATGGAATAAGAGAAGTGTACGGGTAGAGTAATACAGTCTAGAGTATACGTTTTGCCATCAGTTATAAGGCTAGTGTATCCGAGCGGGATGTATTGGTTGTTGAACTGGGCATGTTCTTGTCCAGGAGTGTATGTTCATTTTGACCTTAAGCTCGTATCTCGCATGTAAGACGCCGTCGGGTTGAACTGGGCACACTTGGTGTTCCAGGAGGGGTGTGCATATTTACTTAAGCTAGGACCTCGCATCGATAAGTCGCCGTCCTATTATGGTTGAGTAGCCTAGTTAGAGATCGAGGTTTGATTTGTTTGAACTAAGTTCTCGAAGCTAGTTTAGTATTCTCCTAGTGAAAGTCTATTATGTTGCACTGATTCATATCCATAACGCCGTTATTACTATTGGTTGATACATTGACTTGCATGTTGGCAATCATTTTGAATTATTTTACTATATCGTTTTAAACGTTTTCCATTTTGAACTATTTTGATATAATAGTAATTATGCTTTAATAATGTCATGTAATATGGCTGGGAGAACGTCGTCGTTACTCCCCACTGAATTGTGGCTGTTATGTTTATAACGTGACAGGTAATTTGGTTCTGGGTTTGGGTGTGAGCTAGCGAGTAGCATGGATCCTACTCTACTTCATTTATATTAATTTTTGGATTGTTAAACCCATTTGGAGAATTTTTATTTTTTAGCCCTTCTGTAAAAAGTGATCTTTGTATTGACTGACCGTTCTTTTTGTAAAATATAGAACATCAGTGTGTTTTAATCCCAAATCTACAGTGTTTCCGCCACTGTATTGCGTTAGAATTTATAGAGGATTACATTTGCACATACCGTTAACGCGACCAAAGTTTCAATTTCTGAAGTCAAGGAATCGGAAACGGTTCACAAAACATTTTTACACGCCGTCACTACCATCGAAATTCTAATCAATAGACGGACAAATGTGGCCACACATTTTAAAAGCTTTTTAAAAACAACTTTCACCACCTAAATTCTGTAATAAGGATTTAGTCACAACTTTAAAATGCCGTCACAGACACCACGTTCTGTCGCGAATACCGTCTACACCACAAATGTCAAGCTAACTAATCAATATTAGTCTCGATAAAAGCACAATATTACTACTTTCAAAACCGGTTCCTTTAGAACCGCGCTTCTTCTGTAAAATCGTCACTTACAATTTTGCTATCGTCGTGTCACTGACAATGACGTAGCAAAACCTTTTCGACACATCACGAACGATGTCACTACACCATCATTCTTCTGTTAACCATCGTAACACCTATTTATGAACCCCACTTTCGAAAAGAAAAGGCTTCGTTTGCAAAACTCATCCGTTTTCAAAAGCATCAAAACTCTATGATTCTGAGCCGGGATCGTGATCAATTCCTTACGTCGTACAACCGTGGGATTAACTGTCTGTGTTTGATACTAGGGTCACCTCTAGTAGAGGTCTTGCATTTCGGGTCGTCTCATCCGAGAAGTCCTCTTCTTTAAAATCTCACCCCCGAGATTTGTGTCAAATCGTCTCGTTCCAGAGACATAAGTCCATTAGGCACTTCGCCGAATACACCAAGAGTCTAAAGCACCCGAGTCCCTAATCAAATGACCGCAACACATGCGCGAATAAAGGGTCTCGTCTCCGTATCGCTCAATTAAGAGCACTCCCTTGAGTCATTAAGCCATCTGGTAGATCCATTCTCATCAATACTACCCCTTCCGTAGTCATGTCAGGAGATTCAAGCGTAGACACAAGTAACAGTGAGAACGACGCCAGACAGTCCCGGGATAACACCATATAAACCCTAACCAACCTGATCCGAGACTTACAGGCCACCATCATTAACGTGAACGAATCCGTAAACAGCATTGACTCTCGTCTAGGCCACTTGGAGGATAAGGCCTTTGATGAACACCATAACCGGATCCTCAACGAGGTCCTTTTAAAATCCACCCCGCTAGGCGGTGTTCTCGGCGGAGTCACCCCTAATGACCCCCTTAACCCACCTCGATACGACATCCTACAGTCCGCCATGAGTCGCATTGACTTCCTTGAAAACCAAATGCGCCTAAACCAAGACAACAATGTCCACCTCGAAAACCATAGGAAGTTTGAAGTGGTAAATGACCAGCTACAAGAAAACTTTTTCTTAGCCGACATACCGAAGTTCAAAGGAACTGAGGACCCCCTAAACCACATCCGGGCCTTTAAGGATTACATGGCCATTAAGGGAGTCAAACCTAGCCTTTTTGCTAGGATATTCCCATCCTCTTTAGGCGGTACACCAAGATACTGGTTTTATTCCCTCGATCTTAAAAAGATATCCACCTGGGATGACATCTCCATAGAATTCGCAAAGCAATACGCGGATAATTCCGAAACACAAGTCACCATCCGAAACCTCGAGGTCTTTTCCCAAAACGAGAAGGAAGGCTTCTCCGAATTTCTGACTAGGTGGAGAAAGGTAAGCATCCAATTAGTAAACCGTCCCGACGAAGCCACCTTAGTAGAAAAATTCGTCAATAACATCAGGCCCACTTACGCCTCTCATCTTAGGTACCAAAATATCCATACCTTCAAGGAGCTATCTACCTTAGGAATACGCCTTGAAGACGATATGAAAAACGGAGTATTCTCCAAAATAATGGGCAAAGGTTATCAAGGTCCGACTACATCCACGGAGACCCACTCTTACAGGTCATCCGGGAATAACAAAACCGAAGAAGTACACCTAGTCGAATCAACTACCCAGGGAAAAAAACACTTTACCCCTAGAACATTCTCCAAACTAGGCATCACATACGCCGAAAGCTCTAAAATGGTTAACCGAGCAAGGGAAGCTTGAACCCATAGGCCCTACCCCAGAAACGTCCGCGGCCAGAAAAGGTAAGTCGTGGGATGCCAATAAATATTGTCATTACCACCGTGGCAATGGGCATGATACCGAGTCTTGCTTTCGACTCAAACATGTCATACAAGATATGATCGAAAATGGGACGATTCCTCTCCCTCCACCCGAGAAACTAAACAATACCACAAACCCCTTTTGCGTTCACGCTGTCTTTGACGACACCATCGACTGTTCCCACCTCGACCCTATGGAAGAGAATGTCTTGAATATCGAGGAAGATCCCGACAACCCGCGGGCAGCCGTCAAGACGAGTAAATCTGTGTCCGAGTCAGAGTCTAGTTCGTCTTAGGGCCTAGACCTAATAGTATAACAAATGTCTTTTGTTTTTTTTACATCGAGTCAGGAGGTGCGAGGGGATCTGTCCTCCACCTCCCCGAAAATAATATCTCGGGTGCATAGCCCACTTATTACTATCAATAAAAAGAAAATCACTTTTCTTCTTTACAATGCGCCTTGACAAACGCTTGATTTTAAAATAACGCACCTTCGTGCTTACGACTCGATGCTATGCCATTTATCGACAACAACCAAACATACCTCGAAACAATGAGGAATTACAAGAACTGAGATCCCGTGTTCTTTTTTTACCTATTCCCTGTCTGGTGTAGAAAGCCACAAACTATCCCTTTGAACGAGCATTCCCGAATTCTATGACAAATCTAGATAGTCTCTTAGCTTGTGATCAAAGACAGATGGCAAACCCATTTCCCACAATAAATATCCCTCAAATAAAGACCGACCAATTTCTACCATAGGTGCTAGCCTGACAAAAAGAAAAAAAAGTCTGAAATGGCAAAAAGTAGCCAAAGAAAAAATGAAACCAAGGCCAAACTAAACCGGCCCAATTCAATGATCAAGCCCAAACTCAACGGTCAAAGTGGAACCCCCAATCATTCAACTCGACTTCAAATGCACCGAACAAAAACCAAATAAAAAGAAAAAGAAAAAATGAACAGACCAGTCAACTAGCACCCAAATACTAGCCTCCCTACATTACAACCCTTAAGACCTTTCCGAGACACTTGTTAGGAGACAGTCCAGAATTTTGAGGATTCAAGCTCAATAGGATAATCCCAACCGTAAGGGCAAAACATGAAAATCAGATCCCACGTAATTTACATCCCATCCGATTGAAGTCTGAGTCATTTTTACTCAGCTTCCTCTTTCCTAACACATTACGAAACCTTAGCCCATAGCCCTAACTCCACAAGAATCAAGCTCCATATTTTGATCTATCGAAACCACTTACTACATAGCTCCACATTCCAAAACCATCCAAGTCAGTCACCCTGACCCAAACGCGGTATCTAGGTAATTGTCACTTTCAAGTGGTCACACCCAACCACTCCACCTTACTTCTTTAACTAGGGTGAATACACTCTAAACATCTCACATCGATAATTGGCTTAACAAGTCTAAAGCAAAATCCCTTACACCTATTATGAACTACGGACTTGATTTGATTCCGTCTAAACACAGATACGTAGGCAACCTTTCCAAGGGTACAACCAACAAAAAATAACAAAATTGATTACTCGATTCAACGGCGAATTAGAATCACCCCTACGTTCCGGTTAATGAGTGATTTCAATGACGAAGCACAAACGACGAGACGAGGACGGGGTGAAAACCCGAAAGGATGCCCCGGGAAAAAAGAAGAAACGAGTTGCGAGCCGTCGTAAAAAAAAACAAAAAAAGGGAGCAAAAAAGGTGAGCCGAGGACGGAGTGAAAACCCGAAAGGGCGCTCCGGGCATAATGAAGAATCGAGTTGCGAGCCACCACAAAAAAAATGGGAAAAAATATTATAAAAAAATGTGCTTCTCATTAATAAAGAAATAAGTTAAATCAAGCCTTTGTCGAGGCCCTTTACATCGAGCATCCGAAATCCGGCGACCCCGGAAAATGATAACGTGTCAAGCAAAACCCTACAAAAAACTAGTATTAATACGCCACATAATATCAATTAATACAATGTAGTACTAAACGGCTGGACTCTACAGGTCCAACTTTCCCTTTCCCTTACCGTTCGGATATGCTTGCTCGGGTTACTCACCATAGACCTTCTGAACACAAGTCTCCGTCATCTTAGCCAAAGGCGAGTCCAGCCGATCCCATTTCCTCTCCTCACTCACATTTTCAATATGGGTCTTGTCAGTCTCGGCCCGTTTAGATGAACTGACAAATACTAGGACCGGTAACGTCGTCTTCGGTCGGGCACTTAGCGACATTAGCCCACACAGCTTCCTTGTTCTATAGTACAGTCATCTCCACAATCTTTAACCTTTCTCTCACATCCGTCAACCCCGAACGTCAGGAACGACCTCCTCATGTCGCTAAACCCCTTTACAAAAGTCGAAATGCCCGCGCAAGGGTGACAGGTCCACGCGGACAATACATTACGTCCATTGGGTCCACCAGACTTAGACGTTTTGTTTATTTTATTTTTAGGGGCATAAGATACCCCACCTAGGCATGTTGTAGCCTTTAACGGTTATTGTCAAAAAGCGTCTGTAGCATGAATACACAAAAAGTGGTCTAACTTTTTTTAAAGGAAGTAGTCTAGGTCTTTTTGTTTTTTTTGCCTTATCCTAAATGTAAACGTTGAGGCAACTACACTTGCCTCCTAACACACTCGGTCAAAACGTGTAGACTTTTTTTTTACGTGTCGCACCATGTCAAGTCAAACATTTTAACCGGCGTACTATCTGATCCGATTCCCGGCTCAAACTAGCGCATTTCAAAAATCTGAAAATCCGTTTGCATACTCTCGTGCAACCCCGACTGTAACACCCCTGATTTTATAAGATTAATTTAAAAGTTATGTTCGTATTTTTTTTATTTACGATTTGACTCGTAATTCTTAAAATCTATTATAAAACGAATTTATCGTTTAATCGTTCAAACTCCTAAAATTCTATTTGTCTCGGAAACTTTTCTTATATTTAAACATTTTTATTACTGTTTCGATTTATTTTATGCATTTAATTTAATTCTCATCGAAAGTTTATTTCGGTGATTTAAATTCTAAATTCTTTTTATTTATTTATATTTAAGCTCGAAATTCTATTATCGGCTCGAAGTTTATTTTTTTTAGTTTCGTCAAAACATTTATTACCTTTTCTCGAGAAACCAATTTACTTCACTTTGTCGAAAATTTATTATTTATCGGGAAATACTATTTCATCGTCTAATTATTTATAAGTCTCGCTTTCGTCCCGAATACTTTAATTACTCATTTTATTTGACGGCCCGATTATTTATTAATTTTATTAACTCGTTTAATTCGATTCGTGGGTCAGCCAACTTATCAATACAGAATTTGTTTAATCCGTATTTCTTACCCGATTCGTTTAATTAAGCCGTTTTCGTATTTTTATTTATTTAATGGACCACTTAATTCTTGTTTCTCTTCCTTTTCCCACTTGGTAACGTATAACCCCTTTCATTTTCTGATTATTATTACCACCGCTTCACCCTCATCCTTCATTTCTCTTGTTCTTTTTTTTCACCTTCAACGTATCCCTTCTTTTTCCCCATTCGTTTTCCCTTATTTTCTTCTTCATCCACCGACTTCCCCTCTGTTTCTCTGCTGCTAGGCCGCTTTTGTTGCTGCTACTTTCGGATGTTGAACCCCTGCCCTTGTTCCGTTTCTGCTGTTTCGGTTTTATACCATCACCACGACCTGCTGCTGCTGCTACGCTCCGCCGCCGCTGCTGCTGTTGCTGTCACGTGGCTGCCGCTGCTATTTTCTACTGCCCGTATGTCTCCTTCTTCTTCTTCTTCTTCTTCTTCTTCCTCATCTTTTCGTCCAGGTTTGATGTCGTTGTTCTGGGTTGATTTCTGCTGGTTGTCGATCATGTTTCTGTCCTGTTACGTTTGTGCTGCTATCCGTTTGCTCTTCCTGCTGATCTTTTCCTTCTTGTTCTTCTATGTCCGTTCTTCTCCTTTCCTTTTTTTCCGTTGCTGTCCGTGTCTGCTCCTGTTATTGTTATCGATGTCGCTGTGGTTGTCATTTGTTCTGCTATTTGCTCCGTTTTTCTGCTGCAGCAGTTGTTCTGTTTCCCCTCTTCTCATTCTTCATCTTCTTCTTCGTTTTCTCATTCACTATTGTCTCGTTTTGTGCTCCTACTGCTGCAGTTTGCTTCTTCTTCTCCTTCTTTTCTGTGTGCTGCTGTCACGTGTTGTGCTGCTGTTATGCGTCGCTGTTTGTTCATGGTTTCTTCTGCTGTTTCGATCTTATTATTCTTGATAATCAGTGCTGATTCAGTCGTGGTCTGCTCTGTTTTCTTCCTCTTCTTCATTATTTCTTCTTCTTTTCGTCCTTGATTGGATACTGCTCGCTGCTTTCGATTTCCATCCCTTCTTTTGCCTCTTCTCCTCCTGTGCTGTTCGATGCTAATTGTGGATGTTATTGTCGTCCTTGTTGCTGTTCTGTTTCTTCTTTTTCTCTTCTCCTCCTTGTTGATGCGTGCGTGTCATTTTGCATCTCGTTTGCTGCTGTTTTCGTTCGTTTGGTGCTGCTGCAGTATGTTTTTGGTTCGTACCATTCTTGTTGTCATCATCTTGCTGTGCATTATTATTGTTGCTGCTGTCCTATCTAAATGTCAAGTGGTGTCCTATTGATTTGGTCTTGTCGACTCGATTAAGTTCACCTTTCAGACTTATGTTTGTCACATAATTCCCTTCCTCCGTCTTAAGACGATAAATCTTAGCTATGTGTTTCTCCTTGTCCCTCCTTTTCTTTCTCGTGTTTTCGTGTTGCTACCCTCGGTTTTCTGCCTCGTGTCGCTGCTGCTGTTTGATGATGATATCGACGTACTGTTCAGGCTCAAGCTGTTGCTCGGTGTCCGGTTTTAGCGTGGGTGTATCTCTTGGATTCATGAACACCCCAACGTGGACAAATGCTACATCGACTCGATTAGCGACTCAAGGTAACTTTGGGATGTTACTCGATTTTATATCGTATGTTTGAGTAGTAGTATGTAGTAAATATTTTTTTTTTAACTTCGATTTTCTAATTTTAGCTATTTATTATTTGTTAATTATATTAATTTTAAATCGTATGCCTTATAAATATTTTACAAGTTTTCAATATTGTTTCATAAATCATTAGTAATTTAATTATTTACGATCGTTATAATATTCTGTTGGTTATCGTGACACTAGTAACTAAAGAATGTCGATTTCATATTTCGTCATATTTCGTTAAGTTATAATTTTCACTTAAAAATCGTATTTTTATATCTTAATCAAAATTTGTATACTTGTTAATAAATTAATATTCGTTTTACGATTTATTCTAATAAATGATAAAATAGTCTATTTTATTTTAAATATATTTTTAGTCGAGACTATTTTCACTAGTAATTTCTTATTTGTTTACAATTGACTTTATTTTTTTTTGTAAAATCCGTATTATTTATTAATAAAAGCTATTTGTTAAAAATAATTTGAATTCTTCGTAAATTTCATTTCATTTATAAAGTTTCGTCAACTCAATTAATTTTGATATCATTTTCTTAAATCATCTCTTTTCTAAAATTTATTATTTTAACTCGATTTTGTAATTATTTATAAAATTCTATATATTGACTTATTATATTTTATTTATATCTTGAGTAACGAATTTAGAAATATAATAATGTTACGATAACGACGATAATAATAAAATGTTAATTTCGTTAGAAATGCTATTTTTATACATTTCACTTATATTGAATAACTTACGAATTATCTATAATAAATTTCCATTTTAAGCAAGTTTCTAAAATTAGTAAGTTTCTATTTATAGAAAGTTTCCCTTTTATAAAATGGTTATTCCTTTTATCCTCATACTATTTTTATTGATTATATCTTTTGTATTTATCGATAATGGTTGCTTTGGAGTTATGGAATAAGGACAAGTGTGGGGTAGAGTAATATATTCTGGGGTTTACGGTTTTGCCATCAACTATAAGGCTAGTGTATCAGGAGTCGGTACATTGGTTGTTGAACCGGGTGACAGGTATCCCGGGAGTTTTGTACATTTTGACCTTAAGCTTAGGCCTCGCAGTAAGTCGCCGTCATAAGTTGAACTGGGTGACAGGTAATCCCAGGAGGGGTGTGCATTATCTTAAACTAGAGCCACGCATTTATAAGTTGCCGCTCTATTATGGTCGAGTAGCCTAATTAGAGACCGAAGTTTGATTTGTTTGAACTAAGTTCTCGAAGCTAGTTTTTAGTATTCTCCTAGTGAAAGTCTAGCCGTCTACACTACTCCTATCCATAACGCCATTTTTAATATTTTTATTATTATCGATACATTTTGGGTTGCAGGTTGGCAAATATTTGAAGTTTTCTTCTGAAAACTTGTTCTGCTTTTATTGTTCCAATATTTAAGTTTTCTCCGAAATCTTATTTTTATTTTGTCATTTAATGTTTTCCATTTCAATTATTTTGATATAATAATACTATTATTTTTCCATATGATATAATATGGCTGGGAGAACGTCCGAGTTACTCCCCACTGACGTGGCTGTTATGTTTATAACATGACAGGTATGTGCTGCTGGGTTTTGGGTGTGAGCTAGCGAGTAGCGTGGATCCTACTTTTTCTCTATTCATGTAATTTATGGATTTGTATAACCCGTTTGGAGAATATTCCATTTAGCAATTTTGTAAAAAGTGGCCTTTGTATTGGCTTACAATTTCTTTTAGCAAGATATAGTTTGTCAGTGTGTTTAAATCCCAATTCTACAGTGTTTCCGCCACTGTATTGCGTTAGATTTTCTAGGGGATTACACCGACGCATCTTAAAACGTCCTAAACCACGATTAAATTGCAAATAAAACGAACGAAAAGTGATTACTTGTCAATCTAGGTCAATATTTCACCAAACGAAAACACAAGACTAATCTGATTAATTCGAATACTGGGAATCTTAAGAAAATATACATAACATACAAATTCGTACACAAACCGAGTTCATAAAACTAGGGAGGACCTCTAGAAGCTCCATCGATGGCTATTACGAACTCACCGAGTTGTCATCCAGACCTAAGTCCTTCAAAACAAAGGTAGGAGATTCGTTACCATCCATTCCCGACAGCATGTCTAGAGTGACTGTCTCGGGAACTCCCCCAACCTCCTCAGTAGCACTCGTCGCGTGACCAGTAGCCTCAGCCTCAGCCTCCCTCTCCACCTCGACCCTTCGCCTAGCTTCGCCTTACGCGGAGGTCTCGCCATGAGACCGAGCCACCCGCTCCTTAAGTTGGGCAATCTCGTCGTCCCGGGATTACAAGAGCTGTCGCGCCTCAGCCGCTTTCGCCTCAAGCTCGCTCACCCGAGTCTCCAGCTGTCCCACCATATCGGGAGTATCCTGCAAACGTAACCCGCACTTGAGGAAAACATACGAACAACCTAAAAAGCCAACCCTAGGTACACGCACTTACCGATCGAGGTCCTGAAGTGTCACGGGAGACCCTCGAGGCATAGACCCCGAAGCAGTTGGCAGCCTACCACAACCGCTGATGGCAAGCCGACGAAACCTGAAAGGTGAAACCACACAAGTTAGCCTAACAAAACCTAACTATTAGAACCCAAATCCAAAACAGAAACCGAAACATACCCGGTATACCCGGTCGCGCCACTCTATCCCGGCGTCCATCTACTCGGCAGAGCACAGGGGCAAAGGCTCGGTAAAAGCTACCTCGGCTGCATCTACCCTAAGCAGCGTCAGAGGGAGGTCTGGGGGCTGAATAGCATCAGTCGGATCGGCCAGCTGAAAGAAAGGCGGGTCAGTCAGAAAACAAGAAAATACTAGGCCATAAAAAGGAAACAAGCTTTAAAACCAAAGATCAAGCACTCACCACGAGGCGGTGACAAGCTAGCCGCTGGCTGACATGAGATAGATAAGAGGCACCAGGCACTAGGAGTGCATCGCCTCCTTCTCCATCCCTGCCCTTGAGGACCTCTGCGGTGGTCGGTGGTCTAAACATGGTCCGGGGAGGATCAACCGGCACCCTAAAATCATCGTACAAGCACTGGCGCACCAACCGTTGCCCGGATACCAAACCGGCCGAAACAGCGCAGGAAGGAGCATCCTCCTGTAGCTCCGAGGCCTCAACTCCGCCGCCACATACTCCGGCACACCCTTGTAGTCAGCCCAAGGACGGGCCACGAACTACACAATCAAAACCATCATTTCAATAACCCTAAACCCTTGGAGAATATTAAATAAAATGAGCTATAAAGAGAAAACAGACGTCCTCAAGGAATAGTCGGTTTACCAGCACGTTCTCTGACAGGTAGTGGCTGATCGTACTCTTAGGCTGGCCCAACCTCCATTCGATCCCCACCGGGAATCTGGTCGGATGAGCCCGCACCGTTTTAGGTGCCAAGCAGGGGAAGTGGGAGTATATCCAGGCCTGCAAAATCCCAAAACATCTTTAGTAAAACCAAACTAAGCTAAACAAAACCCGAGAAGCAAATACGGAAACAATTACTAACCTCCAGCACGATACCTAGGCCCACGATGGGCAAAGCTGAGGCCGACTCCACCTGCAACGGCCTCACCATGACTTGCAAGCAGCGAGTCATCTCCGCGAAGGTCGCGGTCACCCAATCAAACTGTCTCAGCTGATCTAGATCAGCTAAAAGAGGCAAAATCCTAGTACTAAACCTCTCGCCCTTGTCCGAGAAGTGGGTCGATCCTAGGAAGTACCACAGCCACAACCGGGCGTCCTGCTTCGCCGTGTTGGGTACTCGACCCTCTAACATCGCCACCCTCTCAAAGTGATCGGTGATGTACGAACTCACCAGAGCATGAGGCGTACGGTAAGCCTCACGCTCCAAACAATATCCGATGAGGCCCCGAACCTCATCAGTATCTAACCTAGGGCCCTCGGAAGCCCACCTAATCCTCTCAGGACCCCAGGGTAAACCCGTAATAACCCCGAAATCCTCTAAAGTCATCCCGACCTCCCCAAAGGACATATGGAAGGTCGAGGGAGTATCGTGAAAGCGATCTACCATCGCTCTAATCACCATGAGGTTGCACTTAGTCTTGCTACCCACCAGCCTAACCCATTGCTTGACCACGGGACCCAGAGCGGTCCTCGTGATAATCCCCTTTGCCGCGGGGGTAAGCTTTTGAGAATATATTTCAAGGCATGTCGTAAAACCCGAAAAGGTCCTCGTCAAACATGGGGGCTGCAAACCGAAGCAATACAAGTATAAACAAAACGAACCAAACCCAACCAAAGCCAAAAACTCAAAACAGAAACTAACAAACACGGATAAGGATACTCACCAGACCCTGCACAATGCGGTGAGAAACGTGTAAGTCGGGACGAAACCACAACTGGTGACCGTTCCAGTCCCGGGCCCACTCAGGGTCCTCATAGCCGATATCCTCGTTCTCTGGTACGGGATTCGGGACATGAGCCCTCCTAGCAACTGTCTCGGAAAGCCTCCGTTTCCTTACTCTATCAAAGTCGGCCTCATTTATGGCCTCCGGATCACGACGCTGCGATGAAAGTTTTCGTCGTCTTTTACGAATCCCGCGGGGAGTCTGTTAGCTCATCCCGGCGGTCTCGCCACTAGTACCAACCGTAGAAGCTCCCTCGGGATGCTCAGTATCACCTCTAGCTGCAAAACCAAGCAAAATAGAAAATCCATGCCTCAGGTTAGGCTAAAATAGCTTAAACAGGCCAAAATAAGGTCAAAATTTCGAATAGAGATATTAAAATTCCAAAAAGCCCGCAAACACATTTTTTTTTCCGACCCCAATCACGATGGAAGTGGTTGCGGGAAAATCCGGCGTCGTTTTGACACCTTTTGATCCATCGTAAGTCACACAAAACCTCACGGAAGGCCCTAGAGGCCATTCTAGCTCATAAAAATTGACAAAGGATTCACCCACATCATCACAAACACTAATTGAGCAAGATTGCATAAGACAAGTACGGGAATTACCGAGAAAACGGTCCCTAACCCTAAGCATTTCGAGTTTATCGCCATGAGTGGCCGTGCTCATACCCCAAAGTATCCTATCAAGCTCCTAACTACCCTAACAAGCTCTATTCAACCCTAATTTAAATATGGGATTAAGCACAAACATCGAAACTTATCAAATTTAAATAGCCAAATCGATTTTCAAGGGTTTCAACAAAATCGACCCACAATCAATCAAATTAAGCAAAATCGATAATAGACGAGTAAAGAACACTTATGCGGAGTCGACATCTTCGTGTATGGCAAAAATCGAGATGGAATTTAGTTAGAAAAATCGAAAAGGCGATATTGGGGTGAAGAGGGGCGCGCGTTTGAATTATGGAACGAATGAATCGTTTGCCCAATATTCGCTGACTTAAAGCAAACCTGACCCACAAAAACCCGGGCGCCTGAGGTCGCGCGTTGAAAACTCGAACTGCTGAAGGCAAAGCGCTTGAGAATTGGGGCGCAGAAGATTGCGCGTCCAATTAATCCAACACAAGACTAAAACAAGAACAAAAGAGACCTAATATCCAATATACGCAAAACACACACCCTTTGAAAAAAGCAAACAAACAACTTTGAAGCAATTACTAATCGATACCGATAAAGCACGCCTATAGACCAACCCTGAACAAAAAGCAATAATAAAGCAAGCATAAGGACCACGACCAACAAGAATGCTCGCGCTCGATCGCATGATAAAACAAACAAAACAAAGTCGATCTAAACGAACTCCGAACGAGTTCAAGCGCAAAACAAATCAGAACAAAGCAAAGCAAATCCGAACAAAATAAGACAAGTCCACAAAGCAACTTTAATCTGAATAAATGAACACCAGCAAACGTATCCGAGCCCAACGGGTCTTAGTTATCCGGAAGGCAATTTAAGTTTGAACGGATACTGACATGTTCGAACATTTTGGAGTCTTATACCTCCACATCCATTTAAGTTCGTGCGGATACTGACACGTTCAAACATTTTGGAGTCTTATACCTCAGCAGCGGTTTAAGTTCGAGCGGATACTGACACGTTCGAACATTTTGGAGTCTTATACCTCCATAGCAATTTAAGTTTGAGCGGATACTGACACGTTCAGACATTTTGGAGTCTTATACCTCTACAACAATTTAAGTTAGAGCGCACTAACACGTTCGAACGTTTCGGAGTCTTATACCTCCACAACAATTTAAGTTCGAGCAGACACTGACACGTTCGAACATTTTGGAGTCTTATACCTCCATATCAATTTAAGTTCGAGCGGATACTGACAAGTTCGAACATTTTGGAGTCTTATACCTCCACAACAATTTAAGTTCGAGCGGATACTGACATGTTCCAACATTTTGGAGTCTTATACCTCCACAGCAATTTAAGTTCGAAACGGATACTGACACGTTCGAAATTTTTGAGTCTTATACCTCCACAGCAATTTTTGTTCGAACAGATACTGACACGTTCGAACATTTCAGAGTCTTATACCTCCACAACAATTTAAGTTTGAACGGATACTGACACGTTCGAACATTTTGGAGTCTTACACCTCCACAGCAATTTATGTTCAAGCGGATACTAACGCGTTCAAACATTTTGGAGTCTTATAGCTCCACAGCAATTTAAGTTCGAACGGATACTGACACGTTCGAACATCCTGGAGTCTTATACCTCCACAGCAATTTAATTTCGACCTCCACAGCAATTTAATTTCGAACGGATACTGACACATTCAAACATTTTGGAGTCTTATACCTCCAAAGCAATTTAAGTTCGAACGGATACTGACAAGTTCAAACATTTTGTAGTCTTATACCTCCAAAGCAATTTAAGTTCGAACGGATACTGACACGTTCAAACATTTTGTAGTCTTATACCTCCACAGCAATTTAAGTTCAAGCGGATACTAACGCGTTCGAAATTTTTGAGTCTTATACCTCCACAGCAATTTAAGTTCGAACGGATACTGACACGTTTGAACATTTCGGAGTCCTATACCTCCACAACAATTTAAGTTCGAACGGATACTGACACGTTCGAACATTTTGGAGTCTTATACCTCTAAAGCAATTTAAGTTCGAGCGGATACTGACACGTTCGAACATTTCGGAGTCTTATACCTCCACAGCAATTTGGGTTTGAGCGGATACTGACACGCACAAACACCTTTTAGCCTAACGGGTCTTAGTTATCCTGAAGGCAACAACAAACAACAATTTGGGTTTGAGAGGATACTGACACGCTCAAACACCTTTTAGCATAACGGGTCTTAGTTATCTTGAAGGCAACAGCAATTTGGGTCTGAGCGGATACTGACACGCTCAGATGTATTTAGCGTAACGGGTCTTAGTTATCCTGAAGGCAACAAAAATTTGGGTTTGAGCGGATACTGATAAACTCAAACACCTTTTAGCCTAACGGGTATAGTTATCCTGAAGGCAACAACAATTTGGGTCTGAGCGGATACTGACACGCTCAGACGTATTTAGCCTACGGTTCTTAGTTATTTGGAAGGCACAACAACATCAATTTGAGTTTAAGCGGATACTGACACGCTCAAACATATTTTGTCTAAGGGGTCATAGGCATCCCCAAGACGATTGTTCGAGTGGATACTGACGCCCTCGAGCATTTTATCTTGTTTTATTCTGTCCAAGGGGAGAAAGGCATCCCAAAGACAATTGTTCGAGTGGATACTGACGCCCTCGAACATTTTATCTCGTGTTATTTTGTCCAAGGGGTCATAGGCATCCCGAAGGCAATTGTTTGAGGTGATACTGACACCCTCGAGCATTTTATTTCATTTTCGTGTCTAAAGGCTCATAAGCATCCCGAAGGCATTTTGTTTCATTAAGTCCGTGGGGTCATAGGCATCCCAAAGACATTTGTTCGAATGAAAGCTGACACATACGAACATTTTTCCCGCATCTGCACTTGACGCGTCACACACACAAGGCAATCCAAAGTTGAACGGGGCCTCGAACATCCGAAAAGACAAAACGCACGAACATGAAGAACCGAGAACGAGATGGCAAGCACGGGCCCGGGCCCCGACAGGCAACCACAGGTAAGGACATCAGGTATGATTTCTAAGCCCTGGTTGGCGAGCCTCAACACGTAGTCCAACGGACTTAAAACGACCCAACCGGACGGCCACCAGGTCGTAATCCTTGATTGATCTGGGTGGCTATACTTTGACTTTCGCCTTTTCCAAGCCTTAGTCAAAGTGGGGGCTTCTGTAGACACCCAGATTTGGACATGGTGGCTGCAGGAGTGCCCAACAAACACCCGATGTCGATCGAACTGCAACGCGACGCGGGTTCACGATGTTTTAGATAGTTTTTCTATAGAACGGATAAAATAGCTACTCGGAAAAATTAAATTAACATCATGGCAGCCTTAGTCGTGTCATTACGATCGCATAGACACTAATTAGAGTCAATTCTGACACTGGTACCCCGAGTTGGTTCCAAAACACGAACAGAGTCAACACCGCGCCAAACGAACCTTGGGACGCGCACCCGAGGCCCACTAGGCGCAACGGCCCTAGTTCAAGAAGGGGGAAGCTTCGTCCCCAAGCATCGTACCATGTCTTGATTTTGGAAAGTATGAAAATCGTATCTTCAAAATCCTGAGCGCCTCACCTTGCGTGCCTGAGTCTTCACACGCGTAATCCCAGGCGCCTGAGTTTTGGAGCCTGAACTCAGGCGTCCATCCGGGTGACGAGAGGCGAAAACACCTATAAATACCCCCCCTCCACCCCCTTCATTCGACACACAATTCAATTCATTCTCTCTTCCCGCTTTACTCGTTAATAATTTCTCGCTAAGGGCTCGCACTCCGACACCCGAGGCAAACGATCCACTCGATCGTAGTTCCGATAAAGCGAAATCGATGCTACTCCTCACCTTCGAGCACTCCATTCGATTAGCCACTCTGAGTCTAACGGAGTTCTGCCGGATTAGCCGCAGAACTAGCCAGTAGCAGCGGAGCTCTGCCGGATTAGCCGTAGGAGGGGCCAACGGTAACGGAACTCTGCCAAAATCACCAGGCAAGCTAGGAGGATCTGCCTTTGAAGTCGAATCGTCACTAGGTTATCATCTAAACAAAACTTTACATTCTTGCACTTTTATTATGAACTACGATAATGTCAAACGTGGACCATAGGTCCATCACACATACTAAAACATGTAACGTCCTAACTTCAACCATAAACACTAAAACACTCTAAATAGACCCGAGTAGTTTCAGGATCCGCTCTCAACAATCTATGCATCATGTCCCGTTTAGCATATACTTCGAGGGTGCAACTCCGTCCTCACTACGTGATTTACTTTTTTTTTGGGTGAAAATGTTAGTATTGATATATCATTCACAAATAAACAAGGAGACACATTACCCCATAAATCGGCCTACATGGCCGTAATGAGGTTTGTAATCTCAGTACAGCATAGTTTTTCTTTAAGAACAATATTCTCAACTCTAGACTTAATTTCTCTCTTAATCTCCTTAATCACTTGGTTTTCGATGTTGAATAGTGCCATCAATTCTCGCTTTGTTCCTTATCATCCAGATCGTGTACATGGTAGCTACCGTTGCAGCGGCCTGAAATCAACCCACGGGACCGTCTTTATCATTGAATTCCAGAGGCTCTAGTAGTTTCATCACCATCCAACCTTCCACTCCATCTCTAATTCTTTTACTAAACTCACAATCATACAGCAGATGGTGGATTGTTTCGGTCTTCACACCACAGATACAGCAGAATTCGTCAACATTACACCCCAATCGAATCAGTTTATCCTTCGTATTTAGGCCTCCACTGAGCATAATCCAAGTTATAGCGGAATGCTTGGGCAGATTCCAGGAGTTCCATGCTAGTTTACTCCACTGAACTGTCGGGCTGCTGCCTCTGATCCACTCATAGCCCTTCGCGATCGTGTATTCCCCTTTATCAGGCGCCCAACTGTCATTCACATACTCGGCTTTCAACTTCTCCTTCACTTTACAGACTGCTCTCCAAGTCCAGGGAACGTCATTAGGTAGATTATAATCATGCCAATTTTTCCCCTTAAGATGATTTTGGTTGATCCAGTTAACCCACAATCTGTCACTTTTAATGTAAATCAAGTTCACTAACTTACCAACTGCTGCAATATTCCATGATTCGGCTTGCTTGATGCCAAGCCCCCCCCCCCCTCGTTTTTTGGTTTGGTAACCTTCTCCCACGAGACAAGGGGAACCCGATTATAGTCGATGCTACCCTCCCATAAGTAGTTCCTACAAATCGCTTCAATTCTCTCTATAACCCCTTTTGGAATAAGGAAAATATTGGCCCAATAGTTATAAAGAGTATTAAGAACCGAATTAATAAGAACAGAACTCCCAGCATATGAGAGTTTTCTGGTTCCCAAGCCCCGAATTCTGGATATCATTTTCTCAGCAATTTTAGAGCATTCAGCTCTATTAGACTTCCGCGTTTGAATGGGCATTCCCAAATAAATAAAAGGGATTTTACCTTCACTGAACCCAGTGACTTGAATTATTTCCTCAATGAGCTCCCTTTTCATACCATTGAAGTACAAAGCTGATTTAGCCTTATTGTTTTTAAGCCCTGATGTTTTGGAAAAGGAAGCAAGGGTTCTAACAAGTAGCATGATAGATTGAGCATCACCTTTACCGAACATCATTAGGTCGTCTGCGAAGAAGAGATGTGTCAGTCTCAATTGTTTACATTTAGGATGATACCTAAAATTCCACTTTTGAGTTGCATAATGAACCAATCGACTTAAGTATTCCATGCATAAGGTGAATATAAGAGGGGAAATAGGATCCCCTTGTCGCAATCCTCGTTCACCCTTGAAGTATCCGAACAGGTGGCCATTAAGATTGATAGAAAACCTGGGGGATGTTATGCAGTTCATCAGGAGTAGTCTGAAATGTTGCGGGAATTGCATCTTAATAAGGAGGTCTTCAATGAATCTCCATTCCACAGAGTCGTACGCTTTCTGCAAATCGATTTTAAACATGCACCTTGGAGAAGCTCGAGCCCTATTATAATCCTGAGCAATATCTTGACATATCATAGTATTTTCAATGATTGACCTGCCATTAACGAACGTACCTTGAGTTGTATCAATGATGTCCGGTAGTACCTTCGCTAGCCTGTTTGACAGTAACATTGAGATTGCTTATAGATCACGTTGCAGCATGCAATCGGTCTAAATTGACTGACATCATTAGGTCTTTCACATTTAGAAATCAATGTCAGCGTTGTAGCATTAATCTGGGTCAACAGTTTACCTGTCCTGAAATAGTCTTTAATCGCAGCACACACATCTTCCCCAATGATATCCCAAGTCGATTTATAAAATCGATTTATACGTGATTTACTTACGTTCGCATTTACAATTTTCGTATGATTTATTACTTTTATGACCTTATAATCGCATGCTAAATCACCTAACATGGAAATCAAAACGTAAATAAGCTAAAACTGAACAAAGCGATGGTTCGGTTCCATATAAGTTCCGGTGCTCGCCATGCATGGTTCGACGCATCCCTATTAATACCGAGTCAACGCATTTTAAGCAGAATACCGGGTAAGGTATACCACGAGAACGACTAATATTCATATTATCGCGTTAAAACTGATTTGCGAATACGTATAATACTAGTACTCTCTACTCTCCTACGTGCATCTTTTCATGGCTTGCTTGTCACGTGAAATCGCATGCAAAGAATGTAAACACAAATACTTTGATGACAAAACTTACTTGTCCCTAAACAACCAACATAACAAAAGGCATAGGGTTAAAACAACGGATGTTACAGTATTTCCAGCACAACAAAGGAACGAAGTTATCAGCCCACCGATTGATTAGTAGAGGCAGCTACGTGCGGGTGGGATTGGGTGTCGATGTCTAACGGATGTTAGCTTCCCAATACGTACCCTCACCCCTTACTCAGAATCGACAGTTTCCGGATGTCCGAAACCATTGGCAAAGAGAGTCATTCCAGGCATGGAGTGCTTAAGGATATAAGTCTTTATCTTTAGGTCCCGTGCCCCTCAACTTTGAGCCGGCTAAGGATCGAAGTTGACTTGAACGGTTTCCGAGTCCCCATAATTGACTCGGTGGCAACTCCACAAATCGGCAACAAATTTGGTTCACTAAAAAAGCCGCCTTACCAAACATATCGGCCTTTAAACATTTACAACCATGACTCGATCGATTCCCAAACGGAAACACGGGTGCCCGCACCCGTCCAGTACAAGTCCGGATCGTCATCCGAATCGAGGTCCAACACGTCGCCCCAAACGCGAGATCGGACCGGCCCCAGACAAGGAGGGGGCCGTGTGGGTGGCCGCCGCGATTGAAAAACTGGGTCGGTCCCGCGCGGGGCGCCAAGCGGTGCAGACGGACGTCCACAAGTCCCGATAAGCGAAGCGACGCTACTCCTCACCTTCGAGCACTTTACTCGATCCCGAGGTCGATGCGTTCGAATGGCTACCCTGAGTCTAGCATCGGAAGCTCTACTGGATTAACCGCAGAAGCAACCGTGGTAACGGAGCTCTGCTTAAATCACCACAAGGCAAGCTGCGAGGATCCGTCCTCAAAGTCGAACCGTCACTAGGTTGCCATCTAAACAAAACTTTACATTTCTGTACTTTTACTATGCACTACGATAATGTCAAACGTGGACGCTAGGTCCACGACACGTTATAAACATACGTAACATCGCAACTTCAACCATAAACATTAAAAAACCCTAAATAGACCCGAGTAGTTCCGAGATTCGTTCTCAACTATCTATGCATTGTGTCCCGTTTAGCGTATACTATGAGGGTGCAACTCCTGACTACGTGATTTATTTACATTTGCATTTACAGCTTTCGTATGATTTACCGCTTTTATGACCTTATAATCGCATGCTAAATCAACTAACACAAGATTCAAAATATTAACAAACTAAAATTGAACAAAGCGATGGTCGGGTTCCGTATTAGTGCCGGTGCTCACCTTACACGGTTCGACGGATCCCTATTAATACCGAGCAGACGCATCTTAAGCAGAATACCAAGTAAGGTATACCATGAGAATGATTAATATCCGTATTACCACGTTAAAACTGATTTGCTAATATGTATAATATTAGTACCCTCTACTCTCCTGCGTACATCTTTACATGGCTTGCCTGTCACGTGAAATCGCATGCAAAGAATGTAAAAACAATTACTTCGACGACAATAAGCTTATTTGACCTTAAAGCAACCGACATAGCAGAAACATAGGGTTAAAACAACAGATTTTACAGTACTTCCGCCACAACGAAGGAACAAAGTTATTAGCCCACCGATTGATTAGTAGAGGCCGCTATGTGCGAGCGGGATTGGGTATCGATGTCTAGTGGACGTTGGCTTTCCAATACGTACCCTCATCCCTTACCCAGAATCAATGATTTCCGGATGTCCGAAACCATTGGCAATGAGAGTCATTCTAGACTGGAGTGCTTAAGGGTACAAGTCTTTATCTTTAGGTCCCGTGCCACTCAACTTTGAGCCGGCTAAGGATCAAAGTTGGCTTGAACTGTTTCTGAATCCCCATAATTGACTTGGTGGCGACTCCAAAAATCGGCAACGAATTTGGTTCACTAAAAAGGTCGCCTTACCAAACATATCGGCCTTTAAACATTTACAACCACGACTCGATCGATTTCAACGGAAACACGGGTGCCTGCATTCGTCTATTACAAGTCCGAATTGTCATCCGAATCGAGGTCCGAAACATCACCCCAAACGCGAGATCGGTCCGGCCCCCAACCAGGAGGGGGCCGCGTGGGTGGCCGCCGCGATAAAATCGAGTCGGTCTCGCGCGGGCGCCGGGTGGTGCGGACGGACGCCCACAGTTTGGCGACTCCGCTGGGGATTTGGAAACAACTTTCCAGCGGTTGTGTAACTCGAACGAGGTCGGTGAAGCTCATTTCCTAGTTCCTTGTTGTGGTCACTACAAGTTTTGGCCCTAAATAGCCCACCGTAACTGATATTAGGACCAATTGACCTCTTCGTGGTAAGATCCTTATGGACACGCGGAGAGATCCTCGGTTGACGCTCCGGCCGCCTAACGCGCATCCCGCGGATACACCAAACGAGTGGTTCTGAGCAGACGGTACGACAATCAGCTCCCCAGGTGACCTGTCGTCACCTAATCAAAGTCTGTATCTTGTATGAGTGTACGCATTCCCAGGTATGTGTAGCGTGTTTGAACAACCCAAATAAAACACTAAAATCTGGATTCAACCACGGCAACATATTTAACCGCACCCAAATCCATTTTCGAAAAAAGAACATCTTCCTTTCAAAACTACATTTTAAGCGCCGATACTCCGACCAAGTGAAAGCTATTTTTAAAAAACAAAAAAAGAAAAAAAAACATCTTAGCACCGTCGCCATGACGGATTTTACACTCATTGCTTTAAAAAAAAAACTCTCTCGAACGCCACCGCTTGGCCAAAATAAAAACTCGTTGTTTTCAAGCAACAACGAAGACCGTTAACATCGCCAAACTCCCAATCAATGGGATCAGGGCACCTAAAGCGGTCACATGTCATTTTTTTTCAAAGCATTTTCTTCGCACGTACCATTAGCACAACCGAAACTTCAATTAATGAAGTCAAGGAAACCAAAACGGTTACACCCTCAAAAACTTTTCACAATACACTGCCACCCCGTCGAAATGCCAGTTAATGGAGTCGACAAGCATGGGTCGCCTATTTTAAAAGTTTTTTTTTCAAAAAAAAGAAAGACACTTTCACTGCCTAAATTCTGTAATAAGGATTTGGTCACACCTTCAAAATACCGTCACAAACGCCACATTCTCTCACGAGCACCGGCTACACCGCAAATGTCAGACTAACTGACTAATAGTAGTCTCGACAAAAGCACAATATTATCATTTTCAAAACCGGTTCCTTTAGAACCGCGCTTCTTTTGTAAAACCACCATTTACACTTTTGCTATCGCCGAGTCCTTGACGCTCACATAGTAACACCTTTTCACATCACAAATGATGTCACTAAACCATCGTAATACCAATTTTATGAACTTTCACTTTAAAAAAAAGGGTTTCATCCTTAAAACCCATCCTTTTTCAAAAGCATCAAAAACTCTTTGATTCCGAGCCGGGATCGAGATCAATTCTTTACGTCGTACAAGCGTGTGATTAACTGTTCGTGTTAGTTACTAGGATCGCCTCTATTCGGGGTCTTAAATTTTGGGTCGTCTCGTCTAGAGAAGTCCTCTTCTTTAAAATCTCACCCTCGAGATTTGTGTCAAATCGTCTCGTTCCAGGGACAGAAGTCCATTAGGCGCTTCGCCGAATACACCGAGAGTCTAAAGCACTCGAGTCCCTAACCCGACGACCGCAAGCACGCACAAATCAAGGGTCTCATTTCCGTGTCGCTCGATTATGAGCATTCCTCGAGTCTCTAGGTCGTCTGGTGAACCTGCCCTCATCAATACCACCTTTTCTGCAGTCATGTCAGGAGATTCAAGCATAGACGCAAGTAACCATAATGAGAACGACGCCGGACAATCCGTGGATAACACCGTAGAAACCCTAGCCAACATGATTCGAGACCTACAGGCCACCATTGTTACCATGAATGCTTCTGTAAACAGCATTGACTCCCGTCTAGGCCACTTGGAAGATAAGGCCTCTGCTGAACACCATAACTTGATCCTCAACGAGGTCCATTTAAACTCCACACCGCTAGGCGTTGTTCCTGCCAGAGTCACCCCTAATGACCCCATTACACCACCTCAGGACGACATCCTACAGTCTGCCATGAATCGCATAGATTTTCTCAAAAACCAAATGACCTAAACCAAGGCAACAATGTCCATCTCGAAAACCACCGAAAGTTTGAAATGGTGAACGACCAGCTACCGGAAAACTTTTCCTTAGCCGACAAACCAAAGTTCAAAGGAACTGAGGACTCCTTCTACCACATCCGAGCCTTTAAGGATTACATGGCCAATATGGGGGTCAAACCCAGCCTTTTCGCTAGGATATTCCCATCCTCTTTAGGCGACACACCTCGATACTGGTTTTACTCCCTTGACCCCAAAAAGATATCCACCTGGTATGACGTCTCCATAGAATCCGCAAAACAATACGTGAATAATTCCTAAACACAAGTCAACATCCGAAGCCTCGAGGTCCTTTCCCAAAACGAGAAGGACGGCTTCTTCGAATTTATGACTAGGTGGAGAAAGGTCAGCACCCAATTAGTAAACCGCCCCGACGAAGCCACCTTAGTAGAAAAAATTGTCAATAACGTTAGGCCCACTCACGCCTCTCACCTTAGGTACCAAAATATCCATACCTTCTAAGAATCGTCTACCTTAGGAATACGTCTGGAGGATGATATGAAGAAGGGAGTGTTCGCCAAAATAATGGGGAAGGGTTATCAAGAACCAACCACATCCACGGGAATCCGCTCTTATGGGTCATCTGGGAATAATAAAACCGAGGAAGTACACCTAGTTGAACCAACCACTAGAGGAAGAACAAACGTCACCCATAGAACATTCTTCAAACTAGACATCACATATGTTGAAGCTCTAAAAAGGCTAATCGAGCAAGGGAAGCTCGAGCCCATGAGCCCCGCCCCAAAACCGCCCGTGGGCAGAAAAGGAAAATCGTGGGATGCCAATAAATATTGCCATTACCACTGTGGCAATGGGCATGATACCGAATCTTGCCTTCGACTCAAACATGTCATACGAGACATGATCGATAACGGGACAATTCCTCTGATCTCCCTCCACCCGAGAAACCAAACAATACCACAAACCCCTTTATCATTCAAGCTATCTTTGACGACACCACCGATTGTTCCCACCTCGATCCTATAGAGGAGGACATTCTGAATATCGAGGAAAATCCCAACAACGCACCGGCATCCGCCAAGACGAGTAAATCTGTGTCCGAGTCAGAGTCTAGTTCGTCTTAGAGCCTAGACCTAATAGTACAACAAATGTCTTTTGTTTTTACAACGAGTCAGGAGGTGCGAGAGGATCTGTCCTCCACCTCCCCGAAAACAATATCTCGGGCGCATAGCCCTCTTATAACTATCAATAAAAAGAAAATCAACTTTTCTTCTTTACAATGCGCCTCGACAATCACTTTATTTTAAAATAACGCACCTTCTTGCTTACAACTCGTTGCTATGCCATTTATCTTTAACAATCAAGCATACCTCTAAACAACGAGGAATAAGAAGAAAAGAGATCCCGTGTACTTTTCTTTTACCTATTCCATGTTTGGTATAGAAAGCCACATAATTACCCCTTAGAACGAGCAATACTGAATCCTGTGATGAATCTAGATAATCTCTTAGCTTGTGATTAAAGACGAGAGGCAAACCCACTTCCCAGAATAAATATCTCTCAAATAAAGACTGACCAATTCCTACCATAGGTGATAGTCTGAAAAAAGAAAAAGAAGTCTGAAATGGCCAAAAGGAGCCAAAGAAAAAATGAAACCAAGGCCAAACTAAACCAACCCTGTTCAATGATCAAGACCGAACTCAACAGTCAAAATGAAACCCCCAATCATTCAACTCGACTTCAAATGCAAAGTCCGAAGAAAAAGTAAAAAAAAGAAATAGAAAAAATGAACATACCAGTCAACTTGCACCAAATATTAGCCTCCCTACATTACAACCCCTTAAGACCTTCCCGACACACTTGATAGGAGACAGTCCTGAATTTTGAGGATTCAAGCTCAATAGGATAATCACAATCCTAAGGGCAAGACACAAAAATCAGATCCCACGCAATTTACATCCCGCCTGATTGAAGTCTGAGTCACTTTTACTCAGCTTCCCCTTTCCTACCACATCACGAAACCGTAACCCCATAGCCTTAACTCCACAAAATCAACTCCAGATTGTGATCTATCGAAATCACTTACTACCTAGCTCCACATTCCAAAACCATCCAGGCCAGTCACCCTGACCCAAACACGGTATCTCAGTAATTGTCACTTTCAAGGGGTCACACCCAACCACTCCACCTTAGTTCTTTAACTAAGGTAAATACTCTCTAAACATCTCACATCGATAATTGGCATAACAAGTCTAAAGCAAAATCACTCACACCTATTATGAACTACGGACATGGTTTGATTCCATCTAAACACGGATACGTAGGCAACCCTTCCAAGGGTACAACCAACAAAAGTAACAAAATCGATTACTGATTCGCATGCAAATCGGAACCATTCCCTATGTTTCGATTAACGAGTATTTCAATGACAAAGCATAAACGACGACCCGAGGACGGGGTGAAAACCAAAAAGGGCACTTTGGGCAAAATGAAGGATCGAGTTGCGAGCTGTCAAAAAAAAAGAAAGAGGGAAAAAAATGAGCAAAAAAGATGAGCCGAGGACAGAGTGAAAACCCGAAAGGGCGCTCCGGGCAAAATGAAGAATCGATTTACGAGCCACAAAAAAATGAATAAAAATAATGCGCTTCTCATAAATGCAAAATCAATTAAATCAAGCCCTTGTTGAGGCCCTTTACATCGAGCATTTAATATCCGGACAGCCCGAAAAATTACAACATGTCAAGCAAACCCCAAAAACATTAGTACTACTACGCCACATAATATCAATTGATACAACATAGTACTAAACGGCTGGGCTCTACCGGTCTAACTTTCCCTTTCCCTTACCATTCGGATATGCTTGACCGGGTCTCTCACCATAGACCCTCTTAACACAAGTCTCCGTCATCTCAGCCAAAGGCGAGTCCAGCCGATCCTATTTCCCCTCCTCACTCACATTTTCAATATGGGTCTTGTTAGTCTCGGCCCGTTTAGATGAGCTGACAAATACTAGGACCGGTAACGCCGTCTTCGGTTGGGCGCTTAGCGACATTAGCCCACACAACTTCCTTGTTCTATAGTACAGTCATCTCCACAATCCTTATCCTCTCTCTCACATCCGACAATCCCGGACGTCAGGAACGACCTCCTGAAGTCGCTAAACCCCTTTCCTAAAGTCGAAATGCCCGCGCAAGGGTGACATGTCTACGTGGACAATACATTACGTCCATTGGGTCCACCAGACTTAGACGTTTTGTTTATTTTCTTTTTAGGGGGACAAGCTACCCCACCTAGGCGTGTTGTAGCCCCGAATGACATCGTCTATTCGCGTCTGTAGCCCAGTACGGCATTGTCACTAAGATATAAAAAGTGGTCTAAGTTTTTTCAAAAGTGGTCTAACTTTTTTATTGTAAACATGAATGTCGAGATAGTCACACTTGTCTCCCAACACCGGACACGCTTTCGGTCGATACACTTTATCTGCAAAGCACTCTTTACGTTTCTGCGCGTCTTGAGTAAAACATTTTAATCAACGTACCACTTGATCCAACTCCCGGCTCAACCTAACGTATTCCGTGAATTCCGAAAATCATTTTCGTACTCTCGTGCAATCCTAACGCATCTAAACTACGACGAAATCACAAACAAACCAAACTTAAAGTGATTACTTGTCACCTAGGTCAACATTTCAAGAGCAAAACAAAATGCAAGACTATAGAATCAATCATAATACTAAAAGTCTCAAATATACAAATTATACAAATCCAAGCATAAACCGAGTTCATAAACTAAGGAAGACCCCTAGAGGCTGCGCCTATAGCTATCACAAGCCCACCTATATCCTTATCTAGATCTAAAACTTCCAGATCAAGAACAGGAGACTTAGTACCATCCATACCCGACAGCATATCAAGGGTAGCTGTCTTAGGAATTCGTCCAACACCCTCGGTAGCGCCCGTAGCATGACCTTCAGCCTCAGCCCCAACCTCTCTCTCCACCTTAGCTCCTAGCCTAGCCTCACTCTGCACTGAGGTCTCACCCTGAGTCTGGGCCAACTGCTCCTTAAGCTGGGCAATCTCATCATCCCAAGATTGTAGGAGTGACAACAACTTGGCCTCTTCCGTCTCGAGCTCGGTCACCCGAGTCGTCCACTGCCTCACCATATCCGGAGTATCACGCAAATACACACACACTTTAGGAAAAGATGCAAACAGCCTAGAAAGCCAACCCTATGTACACATACTCACCGATCGAGGCCCCGAAGTATCACGGGAGACCCTCGACGCATAGGCTCGGAAGCAGTTGGCGGCATGCCACAACCGCTGATGGAAGATCGACGAAATCTGAGAGACAAAACCAAACGGATTAGCCAAACAAAACTTAACCCTTGAGAACCAAATTCAAGGCAAAAACCGAAACTTACCCGGTATACCCTATCACGCCACTCCATCCCAGCCACGTTTATTTTCGTGGTGCAAGTGTCAAATTACCGTGGCTAAACTATTTGCCACGGCAAATTTTCCGTGGCGCAAGTAGCCGTGGCAACAAATTTTCCGTGGCACAAGTGATGATTTGTTGTATTGCCTTTGTTTTGGTTTGTTATGCATTTGAGATTTTTCCATAGTTTTCTTAGATTGCTTCGGTTCAGGTTGTTTTATTACGTGTTCGGGTGCAGCGTTCACGTTAAGTGCGGCTTTTATGCTTGTTTCATTATCGGTTTTTGTAACGGGCATGCTTTATCGATTAGTTAATTGTTTTGTCATTGTTATTTTGCTTGTCTTAAAAGGTGCATGGTTCGTGTATATTGAATGTTAAGCCTCGTTTGTTTTCGTTTTAGTCTGTGCTGGGCTGTTCAGGCGCGCGCAGATCTGCGCCCCAGTCTTCAGACGCCTAGCTCCCAGCGGTTCAGAATCCGGGCGCGTCACCTGAGGCGGTCGGGTTCTCGTGGATCGGGTTTGTTTAAGTAAATGAAAGCTGGGGGCGATTTGTTCATTCGACCTAAAAGCCGAACGCGTCACCCCCTTCACCTTTATATCGCTTTCTCGATTTTTCAGGGCGATTTCTGTCTCGATTTCCGCCATACGCAAAAATGTCGACTCCAGGTAAGTGTTCTTTACTCGTTTATTGTCGGTTTTGCTTGATTTGGTTGATTGTGAGTTTGTTTTGTTGAAACCCTAGAGAATCGATTTGGGTGTTTTTAATTTACTAAGTTTCGATGCTTGTGCTTAATCCCATTTTTAATTACGGTCGATTAAAGCTTGTTAGGGTAATTATAAGCTTGATAGGGGATTTCGAGGTACGACAATGGCCCCCTATAATGATAGGTTCGAGATGCTAGGGTTAGGGACCGTCTTATCGGATATTCCCGCATTTTTGCCTTGCGTAATCTTGTTCAATTGGTGCTTCTGAGGGTCCGGGTAGCTCCCTTGTCGATTCCTATGGGCTAGGGTGGCTCTTAGGGCTTTCCGTGAGGTTTTCTGTGTCTTACGACGGGCCAAAAGGTGTCGTACTGATGCCGGATTTTCCCTAAACCACTTTCATCGTGACCGGGATCAAAAATGGGTGTTAGCGGCCTTTTCCGAATTTTAATATCCTTATTCGAAATTTTGACCCTATTTTGGCCTGCTTAAGGTGCTTTAGCATGGCCTGAGGCATGGGTTTTTCATGTTTTGTTTGGTTTTACAACTAAGGTGATACCGAGCGTCCCGAGGGAGCTTCCACGGTTGTTGCTAGTGGCGAGGCCGCCGGGATGAGCTTGCAGACTCCCCGTGGGATTCACAAGAGACGACAGAGTATTTCATCTCAGCGTCGTGATCCGAAGGCCATAAACGAGGCCGATTTTGATAGGGTGAGGAAGGGCAGGTTTCCTGAGACAGTTGCTAGGAGGGCTCATGTTCCGGCTCCCGTACTAAACAATGAGGAGATTGGCTATGAGGATCCGAGTGGGCTCGGGACTGGGATGGTCATCGGTTGTTGTTTCATCTCGACCTACACGTTTCTCACCGCATCGTGCATGGTCTGGTGAGTGTCCTATTCATGTTTATTAGTTATGTCTTGAATTTTGGCTCGGATTAGGTTAGGTTTGTTTCGTTTATACTTGTATTGCTTTGGTTTGCAGTCCCCAGGTCCGATGAGGACTTTCTCGGGCTTTACTACATGTCTCGATAATTATTCTTAGAAGTTGACCCCCGCGGTAAAGGGATTTATTGCGAGGACTGCTCTAGGCCCCGTGGTCGAGCAGTGGGTCCGGCTGGTAGGTTGCAAGACTAAGTGCAACCTCATGGTGATTAGAGCGATGGTAGATCGCTTTCATGATACTACCTCGACCTTCCATATGGCCTTAGGGGAGGTCGGGATGACTTTAGAGGATTTTGGGATGATTACCGGTTTGCCTTGAGGTCCGGAGAGGATTAGGTGGGCAGCCGATGGCCCTAGGCTAGATAGTGATGAGGTGCGGGGTCTCATCGGAGATTGTTTGGAGGATGAGGCATATAGTTGTGGACGTCCGTCCGCACCACCTGGCGCCCCGCACGCGCCCGCGCGGGACTGACCTTGTTTTTTAACATGTGGTGGCGGCCACCTACGCGGCCCCCTCCCTGTCGGGGGCCGGTTCGATCTTGCGTACGGGGCGATGTCTTGGACCTCGATTCGATTGACGATCCGAACTTGTACTAGACGGGTACGGGCACCCGTGTTTCCGTTTGAAATCGATCGATTCGTGGTTGTAAATGTTTAAAGGCCGATTCATTTGGTAAGGCGTCCTTTTTAGTGAACTGAATTCGTTGCCGATTTGTGGAGTCGCCACCGAGTCAATTATGGGGACTCGGAAACCGTTCAAGTCGACTTTCAGCCCTAGCCGGCTCAAAGTTGAGGGGCACGAGACCTAAAGATAAAGACTTGTACCCTTAAGCACTCCAAACCTGAAATGATTCTCATTGCCAATGGTTTGAGACATCCGGAAACCGTCGATTCTGAGTAAGGGGTGAGGGTACGTATTGGGAAGCCAATATCCGATAGATGTCAACACCCAATCCTGCCCGCACTATAGCGGCCTCTACTAATCAATCGGTGGGCTGATAACTTTGTTCTTTTGTTGTGGCGGAAGTACTGTAACATCCATTGTTTTCACCCTATACCTTTCGCTACGTCCGTTGTTTAAGGACAAGAAAGTTTTGTCGTCGAAGTAGTTGTGTTGACATTCTTTGCATGCGATCTCACATGACAAGCAGACCATGAAAAGATGCATGTAGGAGAGTAGAGAGTACTAGTATTATACGTATTAGCAAGTCATTTTTACCGTGATAATGTGGATATTAGTCATTCTCGTGATATACCTTACCTGGTATTCTGCTTAGGATGCGTTGATTCGGTATTAATAAACATGCGTCGAACCTAGTAAGGCGAGCACCCGGACTAATACGGAACACGAACATCGCTTTGTTCAATTTTAGTTGTTTTACATTTTTTAGTCTTTGTTAGGTGATTTAACATGCGATTATAAGGTCATGAAAGCGATAAATCATACGAAAGCTGTAAATGCGAATATAAGTAAATCACATTGTGAGGAGTTGCACCCTCGGAGTATACACTAAACGGGACACGATGCATAGATAGTTGAGAATGGATCTCGGAATTACTCGGGCCTATTTAGTGTGTTTTAGTGTTTGCGGTTGAAGTTGGGACGTTACATGTTTTAGTATGTGTTTCTGGACCCAGTGTCCATGTCTAGTATTATCGTAGTGCATAATAAACGAAAGTGCGAAAATGTAAAGTTTTGTTTAGATGACAACCTAATGACGACTCGGCTTCAAAGGCGGATCCTCCTAGCTTGCCTAGTGATTTCCGCAGAGTTTCGTTACTGTTGAGCCCTCCTGCGGCTACTCCGGCAGAGCTCCGTTACTAATGGCTGATTCTGCGGCTAATCCGGCAGAACTTCGTTACTAGACTATAGCTAGTCGAACACAGGCACCTCGGGATCGAGTGGAGTGCTCAAAGATGAGGAGTAGCGTCGATGTCGCTTTTATCGGAACTACGATCGAGTGGATCGTTTGCCTCGGGTGTCAGAGTGCGAGCCCTTAACGAGAAACTCTTTACGAGTGAAGAGGGAATAGAATTGAAGAAGTTGTGTGTCGAAATGAGGGGATGGAGAGGGGTACTTATAGGTGTTTTTGGCCCTCGTCACCCGGATGGATGCCTGAGTCCAGGCGCACCAAGACTCAGGCGCCTGGGTTCAGGCGTGGGAAGATTCAGGCGCGCAAGGTGAGGCGCTCTGTGTTTTGAAGATACGATTTTGATACTTTCCAAAACCGAGAGGTGGGTGTATAATACGAAGCTTGGGGGTTAATGTTTTCCTCCCATGACCTAGCGATGTGGCGCTTTGCGGGCCTCGGGTGTGCATCCCGGGTTCTGCTTGGCGCGGTGCTGACTCAGTTCAAGTTTCGGGACCGACTCGGGGTCCCGGTGTCAGAATTGATACTAATTAATGTCTATGCGACCGTAACGACACGACTAAGGCTGCCATCATGTTAGTTTAATTTTTCCAAGTAATTTATTTGATCTGTTCTATAGAAAAACTACGTAAAACATCACGAACCCGCGTCGCGTTGCAGTCCGATCGTCATCGGGTGTTTGTTGGGCACTTTTGCAGCCACCAGATCCAAATCTGGGTGTCTACAGAAGCCCCCACTTTGACTGAGGCTTGGACAAGACGAAAGTCAAAGTATAACCGGTTAATCGAGGATTACGACCTGGTGGCTGTCCGGTCGGGTCGTGTTGAGTCCAATGGACTACGTGTTTAGGCTCGCCAGCCAAGGCTTAGAAATCGTGCCTGACATGTTTGCTTGCGGTTGCTTGCTTGGGCACGGGCCGGTGCTTGTTATCTCACTCTCAGTTATTCATGCTCGTGCGTTTTGCCTTTTTCGGATTGCTTAAAAGTTTGTTCAACTAGAAATGCCTTTGTGTGTAGGTGACGCGTTAAGCGTAGATGTGAAGAATGTTCATATGTGTTGGCTTCCAGTTGAACAAATGTTTTTGGAATGCTTGTGAACCCTTGGACTCAATGAAATAAAACGTTCGAGGGCATCAATCTCCACTCGAGCGGTCGTCTTCGGGATGCTTGTGACCCCTTGGACGAAATAAAGCAAAATAAAATGTTCGAGGGTGTCAGTCTCCACTCGAACACTTGTCTTTGGGATGCCTCTGACCCCTAGGACAAAATAATACAAGATTAATTACTCGAGGGCGTCAATCTCCACTCGAATAGCTGCCTTTCGGGATGCCTATGACCCTTAGGACAAAGTAAAACGAGATAAACTACTCGAGGGCGTCAATCTCCACTCGAATAACTGTCTTTCAGGATGCCTATGACCCCTAGGACAAAGTAAAACGAGATAAAATACTCAAGGGCGTCAGTCTCCACTCGAATAGCTATCTTTCGGGATGCCTATGACCCATAGGACAAAGTAAAACGAGATAAACTATTCGAGGGCGTCAATCTCCACTCGAATAGCTGTCTTTCGGGATGCCTATGACCCCTGGGACAAAGAAATATGAAATTCCCGAGGGAGTCAGTCTCCACTCGAACACTTGTCTTTGGGATGCCTCTTACCCCTGGGACAAAATAAACCATTCGAGGGCGTCAGTCTCCACTCCAATGAAAAATGCTGTGGAGGTATCAGACTCCTTCGAGGGAGTTGGTATTCACTCGAATTAAATTGCTGTGGAGGTATCAGACTCCTTCGAGGGTGTTGATATCCACTCGAATTAAATTGCTGTGGAGGTATCAGACTCTTTCGAGGGCGTTGGTATCCACTCGAATTAAATTGTTGTGGAGCTATCAGACTCCTTCGAGGGCGTTGGTATCCACTCGAATTAAATTGCTGTGGAGGTATCAGACTCTTTCGAGGACATTGGTATCCACTCGAATTAAATTGTTGTGGAGGTATCAGACTCCAATACCTCTCGGATAACTAAGACCCATTAGGCAAAAATTGTTGTTGTTTATTTGTTTTAATTAAGTGGCTTTTGTTTTGCGGGTTTGTCTTATTTTGCTCGGGTTTGCTTTTGCTTTGTTTTGGTTTGTTATGCATTTAAGATTTGTTCATAGTTTGCTTAGATTGGTTCGGTTCAAGTTGCTTTATTACGCGTTCGGGTGCAGCGTTCACGTTAAAAGCGGCTCTTATGCTTGTTTCATTATCGTTTTTTGTAACGGGCGTGCTTTATCGATTCGTTAATTGTTTTGTCATTGTTATTTTGCTTGTCTTAAAAGGTGTGTGTTTCGTGTATATCGAATGTTAAGCCTCGTTTGTTTTCGTTTTAGTCTGTGCTGAGCTGTTCAGACGCGCGCACATATTCGCCCTAATCTTCAGACGCCTAGCCCCCAGCGGTTCAGAATCCGGGCGCGTTACCTAAGGTGGTCGGGTTCTCGTGGATCGGGTTTATTTAAGTAAATGAAAGTTGGGGGCGATTTGTTCATTCGACCTAAAAGCCGAACGCGTCACCCTCTTCGCCTTTATATCGCCTTCTCGATTTTTCTGCGCGGTTTCTGTCTCGATTTCCGCCATACTCAAAAATGCCGACTCCGGGTAAGTGTTCTTTACTCGTTTATTGTCGGTTTTGCTTGATTTTGTTGATTGTGCGTTTGTTTTGTTGAAACCCTAGAGAATCAATTTGGGTGTTTTTAATTTACTAAGTTTCGATTCTTGTGCTTAATCCCATTTTTAAATTAGGGTCGATTAGAGCTTGTTTGGGTAATTATAAGCTTGATAGGGGATTTCGAGGTACGACAATGGTCCCCTATAGTGATAGGTTCGAGATGCTAGGGTTAGAGTCTGTCTTTCCGGATATTCCCGCGTTTGTCTTGCGTAGTCTTGTTCAATTGGTGTTTGTGAGGGTCAGGGTAGCTCCCTTGTCAATTCCTATGGGCTAGGGTAGCTCTTAGGGCTTTCCGTGAGGTTTTGTGTGTCTTACGACGAGCCAAAAGGTGTCGTACAGATGTCGGATTTTCCCGAAACCACTTTCATCATGACCGGGATCGAAAATGGGTGTTAGCGGCCTTTTCCGAATTTTAATATCCTTATCCAAAATTTTGACCCTATTTTGGCCTGTTTAAGCTGCTTTAGCCTGACCTGAGGCATGAGTTTTTCGTGTTTTGTTTGATTTTACAACTAAGGTGATACCGGGCGTCTCGAGAGAGCTTCCATGGTTGGTGCTAGTGGTGAGGCCGCCGGGAGGAGCTCGCAGACTCCCCGTGGGATTCGCAAGAGACGACGGAATATTTCATCTCAGCGTCGTGATCCGGAGGCCATTAACGAGGCCGATTTTGATAGGGTGAGGAGTTGCAGGCTTCTCGAGACAGTTGCTAGGAGGGCTCATGTTCCGGCTCCCGTACCGGAGAACGAGGAGATTGGCTATAAGGATCCCGAGTGGGCTCGGGACTGGGATGGTCATCAATTGTTGTTTCATCTCGACCTACACGTTTCTCACCGCATCGTGCATGGTCTGGTGAGTGTCCTATTCATGTTTATTAGTTATGTCTTGAATTTTGGCTCGGGTTAGGTTAGGTTTGTTTCGTTTATACTTGTATTGCTTTGGTTTGCAGTCCCCAGGTCCGATGAGGACTTTCTCGGGCTTTACTACATGTCTCGAGATTTATTCTTAGAAGTTGACCCCCGCGGTAAAGGGAATTATCGCGAGGACTGCTCTAGGTCCCGTGGTCGAGCAATGGGTCCGATTGGTGGGTTGCAAGACTAAGTGCAACCTCATGGTGATTAGAGCGATGGTAGATCGCTTTCACGATACTACCTCGACCTTCCATATGGCCTTTGGGGAGGTGAAAATGACATTAGAGGATTTCGGGATGATTACCAATTTGCCCTGGGGTCCGGAGAGGATTAGGTGGGCTGCCGAGGGCCCTAGGCTAGATAGTGATGAGGTGCGGGGCCTCATCGGAGATTGTTTGGAGCATGAGGCATATAGTTGTGGACGTCCGTCCGCACCGCCCGGCGCCCCGTGCGGGACTGACCCGGTTTTTTAACGTGTGGCGACGGCCACCCACATGGCCCCCTCCCTGTCAGGGGCAGGTCTGATCTCGCGTACGGGGTGATGTCTCGGACCTCGATTCGGATGACGATCCGGACTTGTACTAGACGGGTGCAGGCACCCGTGTTTTCGTTTGAAATCGATCGATTTGTGGTTGTAAATGTTTAAAGTCCAATTCATTTGGTAAGGCGTCCTTTATAGTGAACTGAATTCATTGTCGATTTGTGGAGTCGCCATCGAGTCAATTATTTGGACTCGGAAACCGTTCAAGTCAACTTTGATCTCTAGCCGGGTCAAAGTTGAGGGGTGCGGGACCTAAAGATAAAAGCTTGTACCCTTAAGCGGCCTCTACTAATCAATCGGTGGGCTGATATCCTAGTTCTTTTGTTGTGGCGGAAGTACTGTAACATCCATTGTTCAATTTTAGTTGTTTTACGTTTTGAATTTCGTGTTAGGTGATTTAACATGCGATTATAAGGTCATGAAAGCGATAAATCATACGAAAGCTGTAAATGCGAATATAAGTAAATCACATTGTGAGGAGTTGCACCCTCGGAGTATACACTAAACGGGACACGATGCATAGATAGTTGATAACGGATCTCGGAATTACTCGGGTCTATTTAGTGTATTTTAGTGTTTGCGGTTGAAGTTGGGACGTTACGTTTTTTAGTGTGTATTTATGGACCTAGTGTCCACGCCTAGTGGTATCGTAGAGCATGATAAAAGAAAGTGCGAAAATGTAAAGTTTTGTTTTGATGACAACCTAGTGACGACTAGGCTTTCAAGGTGGATCCTCCTAACTTGCTTAGTGATTTCGGCAGAGTTCTGTTACCGTAGACCCCTCCTTCGGCTGTTCCGGCGGAGCTCCATTACTATGGACCGTTTCTGCGGCTAATCCGGCAGAACATCGTTTCAAGAGTTGAGCTAGTTGAACACAGGCACCTCGGTATCGAGTGGGGTGCTTGAAGGTGAGGAGTAGCGTTGATGTCGCTTTTATCGGAACTACGATCGAGTGGATCGTTTGCCTCAGGTGTCGGAGTGCGAGCCCTTAGCGAGAAGTTTAGAGGGAGAAGAGAAGAGTGAATTGTGTGTCGAATGAATGAGGCGAGGGGGGTATTTATAGGTGTTTTTGGCCCTCGTCACCCATATGGACGCCTGAGTTGTGGCGCACCAAGACTCAGGCGCCTGGGTTCGGGCGTGGGGAGTCTCAGACGCGTGAGGTGAGGCGGTTGGAGTTTTAAAGATACGATTTTGATACTTTCTAAAACCGAGAGGGAGGAGTTTAATACTTATCTTGGGGCCTAAGGTGTCCCCGGGTTTAACCTAGCGACGGTAGCTTAGTGGGCCTCGGATGCACGTCCCGAGATTCGCTTGGCGCGGTGCTGACTCGGTTCGAGTTTCGGGATCGACTCGGGGTCCCGGTGTCAGAATTGACTCTAATTAGTGTCTGTGCGACCGTAACGACACGACTAAGGCTGTCATCATGTTAGTTTAATTTTTCCGAGTAATTTATTTGATCCGTTCTATAGAAAAAATACCTAAAATATTGCGAACCCGCGTCGCGTTATAGTCTTATCGTCATCGGGTGTTTGTTGGGCATTTTTGCAGCCACCAGGTCCAAATCTAGGTGTCTACAATAGTGCGCCTCAAGCTTTGGTGAGCTCGTTCATCACCAACCACTTCGAGCGGGTGGCGGTGTTAGAGGGTCGAGAACCTAACACGTCGGAGCATGATGCCCGGTTGTGGTTGTGGTACTTCCTAGGATCGACCCACTTCTCGGATAAAGGTGAGAGGTTTTGTACTAGGATTTTGCCTCTCCTTGTTGACCTGGCTCAGCTAGGACGTTTTGATTGGGTAACCGCGGCTTTTGCGGAGATGACTCGCTGCTTGCAAGTCTTGGTGAGGCCGTTGGAGGTGGAGTCGGCCTCAGCCTTGCCCATCGTGGGTCCAGGCCTTGTACTGGAGGTTAGAGACTATTCCCGCTTTGCATCTTAGGTTCTGCTTAGTTTTGGCTTAGTTTTGCTAAGGGGTTATGGAATTTTGCGGGCTTGGATCTACTCCTACTTCCCTTGTTTGGCACCTAAAACGGTGCAGGTTCGTCCGAAGAGATTCCCGGCGGGGATCGAGTGGAGGCTGGCTCAGCCTAAGAGTACAATCAGCCACTACCCATCGGAAAACGTGCTGGTTAACCAGCTACAGCTCGAGGATGTAAGTTTTCTCTGTATAGCCTATTTTATTTGGTAGCCCCCAAGGTTTGGGATTTATTGAAATGCTGGTTTTGTTTGTGTAGTTTGTGGCCCACCCTTGGGCCAATTATGAGGGCGTGCCTGGATAAGTGGCTGCGGAGCTGAGGCCTCGGAGTTATAGGAGGATGCTCATTCTTGCGTTGTTTCGCCCGGTTTGGTATCTGGGCGAGCGGTTGGTACGTCAGTGTTTGTATGACGATTTTAGGGTGCTGGTTGATCTTTCCCGGACTATGTTTAGACCACCGACCACCGCAGAGGTCCTCGAGGGTAGGGATGGAGAAGGAGGCAATGCGCTCCTGGTGCCTGGTGCCTCCTATCCATCTCACGTCAGCCAGCGGCTAGCTTGCCTCCGCCTTGTGGTTAGGTTTTAATCTTTGGTTCTAGGGTCTGTTTCACGGTTTAGTGCTTTCTTGCCCCCTGATCGACCGATTTGTTGCTCTCTCAGTTGGCCGATCCGGCTGATGCTATTCAGCCCCAAGAGTTTCCCCTGACGCTGCTTAGGGTGGATGCGGCCGGGATAGCTTTCACTGAGCCGTCTTCCCCCGTGTTCTGCTGAGTAGATGGACACTGGGATAGAGTGGCGTGATCGGGTATACCGGGTGAGTTTTGGCTTTCGTTTTTGGTTTGGGTCTTAAGAGTTAGGATTGGTTTGTCTAACTTCTGTGGTTTCACCTTTCAGGTTTCATCGGCTTGCCATCAGCGGTTGTGGCAGGCCGCCAACCACTTCCGGGTCTATGCCTCGAGGGTTTCCCGTGACACTTCGGGACCTCGATCGATGAGTTTGCGTGACTAGGGTAATTTTCTAGGCTTCTTGTGTGTTTTCCTAATGTTCAGGTGTATTTGTAAGATGTCCTGATATGGTGGGGCAGCTGGAGACTCGGGTGACCGAGCTCGAGGCGGAGGTGGCTGAGGCGCGACAGCTCCTGCAATCCCGGGCCGACGAGGTTGCCAAGCTAAAGGAGCAGCTGGCTCGGTCTTAGGGTGAGACCTCCGCGCAGGGTGAGGCTGGGCATCGGATTGAGAGGGAGGCTGAGGCTGAGGCCACGGGTCATGCTACGGGTGCTACTGAGGAGGTTCGAGGAGTCCCCGAGATGGTTACCTTAGACATGTTGTCGGGAATGGATGGTAGTGAGTCTCCTCTTCTGGATCTGGAGGATCTAGGTTTAGACGACGACCATTGTGAGGTCGTGATAGCCATTGGCGCGGCTTCTAGGGGTCCTCCCTAGTCTCGATTTGTGTACGGATTTGTATGTTTTGTATATTTTCTTGATATTTTTAGTATTTGAATTAGTTGGATTAGTCTCGTGTTTTCGTTTGGCGAATTCTTTACCTAGATTGACAAGTAATAACTTTTGCGTTCATTTATTTGCGATTCGATCTTAGTTTATGGTGCGTTGGCGTTGCATGGGAGTACGAAAACTGTTCCTTTTGGATGTTTTGAAATGGGTTAGTTTGAGTCGGGAATCGGATCAGATAGTACGTCGATTAAAATGTTTTGACTTGAGACAGCCGAGATGTAAAATATTAACGTGTTCTGACCGAGTGTATTAGGAGATGAGTGTAGTTGTTTTGACATTCTGAACGACGTCGAAGTTAAAATCCGGGGAACTTTTGGAAAAAAGTTAGACCACTTTTTGCATATTCATAACATTGCCTTATTAGGCTATAGACGCGACTTGACAATAACCGTTAAAAGGCCACAACACGCCTAGGTGGGGTAGCTTCTCCCCCCTAAAAAATAAAAAGACGCCTAAGTCTTATTTGTCCGACGGGTGAACTCGCGTTCCTGTAAGTCTTGCCTGTGTATTTTGGTCTCCGGAGAGGGCTTTAGTGACTTCGGGAGGTCGTTCCCGATGTTCGAGGTGTAATGTGGTAGCTATGGTGATAATGCGGGATCGGTGTCTTTATTTTTGGGTTGCTCTAAATGTTGTCTTCCTAGGGATACGCGCCTGGGCTAAGGCTCTCGGGTTCTGGGTCACCTGGGCTCGGGCGACTGGAGACTCGGGCGCCTGGGCCAGGGCGGTTCGAGCCCCGTTTATGGAAATTTTTGTTGTTTCCTAAGGATTAGGGCTATATATACGGGTTGTGGGTGCTCGTTTTAGACATACTAGAATATTCATAGGGTCTAGAACATCCACTTTTAGGGTCATGTCTTCAGAAATCTCCTAACCAAGTGGGCGGGTTCTTTTAAGAAGTGCGACCCCGAGGTTTATTCAAATGATGGTTTGTCAACGGTCGTTGCACTGAGTCGGGTCAAGATACAAGATGACTTCTTATTGGCATGCTCTATGTTTTGGGACTCAAAAGGCCATATTTTTGCTTTCCCCGGGGGTAAAATTTGTCCTCTTCCCAAAGAGATAGATGCTATAGGTGCGTGGAGTTCGGTTCGACCTTGCGTGCCTTCGGGGAATGACGCTTATGTAGAGCGGTTTTGTCACTTTTTGGACCTTTCTTCATTGGAGGAGGCTAAGGTTTTCTTTGGGAGAGATGGCATTGACTTAGGGTTGCTTTTTAGGACATTCTCACAGGTTGGTTCCTATGATATTTCGGCCTTAGCATGTAGGCGTGCTTTTAACATCGCGGTGGCTTGTTATTATCTTTTCGAGGATGCGAGGGCGCCCGAAGGTTGGGGTAACCTTCAATTTTTAGATGTGGTGATGGGAATGGAACATGGACGATCACCCTCTGTGCTTATTTTGGGTGAGCTTATTCTAGGTCTCGATGCTCGTGCCCGACTCCACAAGACATCTTTTCGGGGTTCCATGATCATTTTACAGGTGTTTTTGGGGTCATGTTTCTTTGTAGCTTGGCTTTTCTTTTTTGGTTTTTGTGGTTGCTTTGTTTTGAAGGTGGGACGTTTTGTCGTGGTTTGTGCAGGTTTGGTTACAGGAGTAGCTCGGTTTGGTCGACCCTCCCCGGGGCTTCAAAGGTTATAACTACAGGGGCTTCACGGGCCGGAAGACAGTGCAGGTGTGGAGTAAAGGTCATGCCGAAAAGGAGTGGTTCTCCTACTGTCTAAGGAGCAGTTGGTCATTAGGTGGTCCATCCCGTGGTGGAATATCAGTGGGCGCGCCGGGTTTCTATTTTCATCGTCAATGAGGCTTTACTATCCATGAGGGGTCAGGTTTATATTTACTCGTGCGTGTTGTCGAATCAAATGGGTGTCAAACCACCCACTTCGGAGACTGCTGAGGATATTTCTAGTTTCGACTCATGGACAGAGGATTCGCTTAGGGAATTTAGGGTGTTTTGGGAACAGAGATTTTCGCGTCCCGTCGTTATTGAGAGTGTCCGACCGACCGACATTTCTTCCGTCCGGCAAGGGGTTTGTGAACACCCGTCCGGACAGAGCAACTCAAAAGTTAAGAGGACAGCGCCGCTAGGGGACGAGGAGGTGACTCGAATGAATGTCACTAAGTGCCTGACCAAAGACAGTGTTACCGATCCTAGTTCCGTCAGTTCATCTATGCGGGCCAAGACTAACGAGACCCATATTAAAAATGTGACAGAGGAAGAATGTGGGATTGGCTGGACTCGCTTTTGGCTAGGGTGGTAGAAGCTTGTGTTCAAAGGATCGATGAGGAGAAACACAAGCAGGTACACCCGAATGGCAAGGGAAAGAAAAGGTCGGATCGGTAGAGTTCAGCCATTTTGTATTATGTCTTATTAGTTGATATTATCTGGCGTATTAGTTGTAACACCCGCTATTTTTCCTAAGCATTTTTATTCTTTCCGTTAGGACTTCGTCTTAACTCTGTCACTTTTGGCCTCATATTTTATCATTTTACTAAGCTCTATTTTAATTTTTGAGTTTAATAATTTTTATTTTTAATTTCAAAGATTTAAATTCTTTTTAAATCCATTTATTTGGTTTCTTCGTAAACAAATTAATTTTTCCGCAAGGAATTCTATTTCTCTTCGAATTGACATTTTTAAGCTTGGATTTAAGTTATCCCTTTTCCTAAAAATGTTTGAATACGTTTCTATAATATTTTCAGCTAGTAAATATTTTTATTTACAAAAATTAGTTGTTAATGATTTTTATTACGAAGCTTCGTGAATAATTATTTTCTTACGTGAGGTTTGCTCGAATTACTTTGAAATGCCTTTAACTATTTTACAATTATACTTTTTATCAACTTATAAATTATTTGAGACCATCTCCTCACATTTTGGACCAACTAAGCCCTTGGTCACAAGTTTTATTACGTTTTATTTAAACGTTTCATTTTATCACGTTAAAACGTAAACATAAGATAAATTATTTTCATTCATTATAGCATTTGTGTCAAGACATTTCATACTCCTTGTCATCAACTCTTGGCCGGCCACTTTATGTGGAAATCACATAGTTTTCATCAATCATTACTCTCATTTATATTTTTGAAGACCTTCCATCCTCCTTATTCATTCTTGTCATAAAAAAAATATTCAACCCTTCTTCACTCTCATTTTGGCCGTGTGTCCCTCATCCATCTTAGGCAAATTTTTGCTCCATTTCGAGTCCCAATCGCATCATTTTTATCGTCATAATAATCCTTTTTCCGTTCTCTTCGTTAAGGTATTAATCGACGTCATTTTCGGTCAATTTTTTTTACCATGATTTATATTAGTTTTCTCATGGTATTTTTCTGCCATGATTTACGTGTTTGGTAGGATTTTTGGACGATCCCGAAGCCGACGAATATATTATCGACTCAGACTTGGAGTAGAGGTAACGTCGATGTTACTCGGTATTTCATGATTTTAATTGAGTATTTGCATGTATATATTTTTATATTTTATTTTGGCAATATATGTATGTCACGGATTCTGGAAAAAATTTTAAAGTTGAAAATTTGCATGTTTCGATATTTTTATCGCTTTTACGAGATTAACGATTAAATTGTTATATTAATTTGTAAAATCGTAATAATCGGCCTAAACGTGTAATATATGTTTATATTCTGGAAAAATGTTGTTTTTGATGATTTTTAATAATTTAGTATTTTTATGATATTTTTGATATCGATTATTGAATTATAACCGTTTTCGGACAAAAACGATTAAAAGCCGATTTTTAGTTCTAGTACTTAAACATTTTATTTTAATCTCATTTTTGACGTGGTGAAACTTTATGGTAAAATAGAATTTTCTGAATGTTTTTATAATTTTTCGGAATTGTTAAGTGGATGAATTAGTTAATCACTTTAAATCATCGTTTATCGTTAAAACCGTGTTTGTTGTTTAAATTCTCGATTTCTGGTCTTTGGTTTAAATCTGGAAAAAATTATGATTCTGATTATTTCATGTTAAAATGTAATTTTATGATTTTTAGTGCCTTAATAAAATGTTAAGAACGATAAGTTTTATTAATGGAATCGTTAATTGTGAAAACGGGTTTTAAAGACGGTTTTGACGGGATTTATTAAATCTGGAATTTTTGGAAATCTGGAAAAATGGTAGATTCTGGAAAATCATGATTTTTAGGTTTAATAATAATTTTTGGATATTAATACTTAAATCGTTTTGTAATTACTATTTTTATTAATCGTTATTGTCGAGATTGGACGATTAACGAGAAAACGCTTTAAAAACCGAGTTTTTAGAATTCTGGAAATTTTATTTTCTGGACATAATGTCCATAAATATAATTTAACTATTTTACGTAATTTTTGTACTATTTATTATAGTCTTTAATTAATAAATATTGATTTCGGACAAATTGTGATTTATCGCTAAATTGCTTCGTGTTACCTAAAAGAATTATTTTTCCAGCAATTTTGAAAGTATTTAAATCTGAAACTTTAGGAGTTAAATCATCCCTTAACATACTCTAAATATATTTGATGGTTTAATTAAATAAAGACGTTCAAGTATTTAATTTAGTGTTTGCCGTAAAATCCTATTTATAATTTTATCGTCGAAACTAATAATAATTAGGGAATTTTAGCTTTATAACTTTTGAAAACACCCTAATTAGTAATATTAAAATGTTTAAGATGTTTCTAATCATTTTATAACACTTATACGATATTTTAATAATTTCATAAAATCAAATGTTCTTACTTTAGTAATTAATATCGTTAGGGCCGAAAGTATTAGTTTTATAAATCTATATCGTTTACTAAAAATGTGGTATTAGTATGAACTAATATTTTCACTATTTTTGATATAATGCTATTTTTAGTAAAGTTTCTAAAAATAGAAAGTTTCCTCTTTTAGAATAAATGTTTACTTCTTTTATCCTCATATTGTTTATAATGATTATATCTTTTGAATATCGATAATGGCTTTGTTTTGGAGTTATGGAATAAGGACAAGTGTGAGGTTAGAGTAATATATTCTAGGGTTTACGGTTTTGCCATCAACTATAAGGCTAGTGTATCAGGAATCGGTACATTGGTTGTTGAACCGGGTGACAGGTATCCCGGGAGTTTTGTACATTTTGACCTTAAGCTTAGGCCTCGCAGTAAGTCGCCGTCATAAGTTGAACTGGGTGACAGGTAATCCCAGGAGGGGTGTGCATTATCTTAAACTAGGGCCACGCATTTATAAGTCGCCGTCCTATTATGGTTGAGTAGCCTAGTTAGAGGCCGAAGTTTGAATTGTTTGAACTAAGTTCTCGAAGCTAGTTTTTAGTATTATCCTAGTGAAAGTCTAGCATTCATCACTACTCCTGTCCATAACGTCATTTTGATTATTTTAATTATTATCGATATAAATTGGTTTGCAGGTTGGCAAATATTTCTATGTTTCTTCGGCAACCCTTTTGATTAATTTGTTTTACGCTAAAGCTTATTTTAATATGCTATTTTAATGTTTTCCATTTTTACTATTTTTCCTATATTAGTAATTACTGTTTTAAAATCCTGTTATACGGCTGGGAGAACGTTGGCGTTGCTCCCCACTGATTGTGGCTGTTATGTTTTAACATGGCAGGTATACGTGTTTATTTTCCGGTGGGTGTGGGCTAACGAGCGGTCTTGGATCCTGCTTGATCTTTTAATAATCATGTCTTAAGGATTGTTTAACCTCTTTATGGATTGTTTTAAATTTTTAGCCATTTTTATGTATGGCGTACGTTTGACTTTACCAATTCAATTTATTAAGACATAGTTCTGTGTGTTTTAATCCCGACTCTACAGTGTTTCCACCACTGTATCGCGCTAGAATTTTTAGGGGATTACATTAGTACTAGTTTTTGTGGAGTTTTGACACGTTGCTTTCCGGCATATCCGGGTTTCAGATACTTGATGTAAATGCCTCGACAAAGGCTCGATTTAACCAAATTTTATTATTAATGAGAACCACATTGTTATTATTTTTTATTTTTTCTCTTTTTTTTTTTGTGGTGGGTCGCAACTCGATTCTTCATTTTGCCCAGAGCGCCCTTTCGGGTTTTCACTTCGTCCTCGGCTCACCCTTTTTGTTTTGCTATATCATTCTTTTTTTTGTTTTTTTTCTTTTTGACGACTCGCAACTCGATTCTTCATTTTGCCCGTGGCGCCCTTTCAGGTTTTCACCCAGTCCTCGGCTCGTCATTTATTTATTTATTTAGTTTTTTTAACGACGGCTCGCAACTCGATTCTTCATTTTGCCCGGGGCGCCCTTTCGGGTTTTCACCCCGTCCTCGGCTCGTCTTTTGTGCTTCATCAATTAAATCACTCATTAGCCGGAACGTGCAAAGAGTCCCGGTTTGTACATGAATCGAGTAATCGATTTTTTTATTTATTTATTTGTTTGTTTGTTTGGTTGTACCCGGAGGAGGGTTGCGTACGTATCCGCTTTTAAACGGAATCAAACCATGTTCGTAGTTATTTCAAAAATGTGAGTGATTTTGCTTCAGACTCGTTATGCCGATTATCGATGCGATATTTTTTTGTTTTTTTTGTTTTGCATGGCTTTCCCCTAGATCGGAGGTTTGGATGTGGTTGTCAGGATGTTTATTGGTAGTATCGTTTGAGTTGATCCATGTTGGGTGGAGTGGAGAACTCTTGACCGTCTAGGTCGGTGAGGATCACGGCGCCCCCCGAGTGTATTTTCTTAACGAGGTAGGGGCCCGCCCAGTTTGGTTTGAATTTTCCTCTAGGATCGACGGGAAGGGGTGCTCTAATGGATTTGACTACTAAATCTCCCTCGTGTATGTTTCGGGATTTCACTCGTTTATTAAAGGCTCGTTGTATGGGTTGCTGGTAGGCTTGTACGTTGGATAAGGCATGTATCCTACGCTCGTCCAAAAGTACTAGCTCGTCATATCATTTTTGGTTCCATTCTTCTTCGGGAATACCGTTCTCAGCTAATATTCTTAGTGACGGTATTTCTAGCTCTACGCGATGTACGGCTTCGGAACCGTAGGTTAGGTAATATGGTGTGACTCCGGTGGGTGTTCAATAGGATGTTCGGTACCCCCATAAGGCGAAGGGGATTTTGTTTGCCCAATCTCGATAATTGTCTATCATTTTCTTAAGGATCGTCGTGATGGTTTTGTTGGCTGCTACTACGGCTCCGTTTGTTTGAGGTCTATAGGGTGAGGATTTGTGTCTTTGGATTTTGTACTTGTCGAGGATTTTTTGGGTGTCGGCCCTGAAGTGAGCCCCCTGATCACTGATGATTTCATGAGGTATACCGTAGCGGCAGATGATGTTATTTTGTAAGAATTTGACTACTTGTTTTGAGGTTAGTACGGTGTAAGAGGCGGCTTCTACCCATTTGGTGAAGTAATCAATGACCACTAATATAAAGCAATGTCCGCCGGTCCCGGATGGGTGTACTTTTCCTATGATGTCTATTCCCCAAGTAGAGAAAGGCCAGGGTGTGGCTATAGTGTGGAGAGGATATGGCGGTAGGTGTTGGATGTTGGCAAATATTTGGCAATTGTGGCAGTGATGAAGGTGACGTTGACAGTCTGCCTGTAACGTAATCCAGTAATAGCCCAGTCTCATTATTTTTCGGGCTAGTAGGCGTGCGCTCATGTGGGGTCCGCACTCTCCGTTATGTACCTCTTCCATGACTCTCTCAGATTGGTTTTTGCGTAAGCACCTAAGGAGGATTCCTTGTGGGGTTCATTTGTATAATAGTCCTTGATACTGGACGTAATGGGCGTCTTGTATTCGTAGGGCTCTTTTGTTCTTGGTGTTAGTGTTGGGTGGATATGACCCGTGGGTTTTAAAGTCTAGGATTGCTTTGTACCAGGGTTCCTCGGGGGTATCGTCGGTTTCGAGGTTATGGATGTGGGCTGGTTGTTCGCTTCTCTTTACGCAGATAGCCATAGAGAAAAGGTGATCGGGCATGTTTATTAGTGAGGCTAGTTTGGATAACGCGTCAGCGAATTGGTTTTCTTCACGGGGTATGTGTATGAAGTTGATTTCGGTGAATTCCTGGGATATTGTTTCCACTTTGATTTGGTATGGGGTTAGGCTTTCGCTATAAACCTTCCAGGCTCCCGTGGCTTGATTGACTACTAAGGATGAATCCCCGTGTACTCTAAGGTTTTTAACTCCTAGAGATATGGCTGCTTAAAGACCTATTAGGCAAGCCTCGTATTCATCTGCGTTGTTGGTAACGGGGATGTTTAGTTTGACGGAGGTTCGTTGGTTGCAGGCTCATTGTCGTTTGGTCAGGGGGGTCAGTGATGGGTTGAACCTAGGGCTGTTGTTCCCGATCTCTTTTTAGGGTGAAGTTAAGTGGGCCGTTTGTTGTAGCCCTTGCGTTTTAGTCAATTCTTATCGATAAGTGGCATAGTGTCGAGTCTTTAAGCCTTAAAGTAAGTTATTGAAAGAAGTCAAGCGATTGTCGAGGCATGTTTGTAAAGAAAAGAGAGTTGTTTTATTGATAAGTAGTAAACGGGCTAGATGCCCGTGATTAAGTTTGTTTTGGGGGAGGTGGAGGACATGTCCTCTCGCATCTCCCTGGACTCGATAGAAAAAAAAAAACATTATTATTATTAGTAAGCCTAGGCCCTAGGATGAACTAGACTCTATCTAAGACCGGCCATGCCTCTAATCATCGAGGCTTCCTCCAGGGAATAGCACCTTGATGGTGCCGCTTGTCTTTACTATCGCAGACGCGGTCGTATCGTCGCTAGTCTTGCCAGCAATGGGTTTTGGCGTCTGTGCCGTTACCAGAGGGACGGTTCCGGCATCCACCAAGTCCTGGATGTCGTGTTTGAGGCGATCACAGTCTTTCGTATCGTGCCCCCTACCCTGATGATACAGGCAATAGGCACCGGGATCCCAATCCGCCCCCTGGGCTTCAGGGGGTGGATCCGGAGTAGGGACGAGCTGAGACAATTGCCAGTCCTCGTTGGCAATTATAAGGGCCTCGGCATAAGTCATGCCTAGGTCACTAAGGCTTCTGAAGGGGCGCCCCCCAAGGGCTAGGACAAACCTAGCTGGCCCGAGTCTTATCCTGCCCTTAGGGATGAAGGGCTTCTCGTCCACTTCCTCCTGAGGGAGGTCTCGTGTCCCATTGGCTGCGCCCTTAAGCTTGCCGAGTTGGAGTAGGATGTTGTCGTGGGCGGCGGTTATTTGGGCCATGTTGTTTTGGAGTTCTTTAACAAGCCCTAGCATTATGTTGAGTGGTTCAATGTTGCCGTTGGAGGACATTTCTAGATCTGCGAAACAGGAATGAAGGTGAGGCTGAATCCACCGGATGATTTAAGGACTCGAGGAATGCTCGCGATTGAGCGACACGGGAATGAGACCCCTGACTCGCGTGGGTGTTCGGTCACTAGCTTAGGGACTCAGGTGCTTTAGACTCTTGGTGTATTCGGGGAAACGCCTAATGAATTTATGTCTCTGTAACGAGACGATTTGACCCAAACCTCGGAGGTGAGGTTTAAAGAGGACTTCTAGGGATGTGATGACCCAAAATGTAAGACCTCGAGTAGAGGCGACCCTAGCTACTAACACAGACAGTTAATCACACGGCGGTACGAGTTAAGAAGTTGATCGCGATCCCGGCTCAGGATCAAAGAATTTTGATATATGTTTTTTTTGAAAGCGACCAATCTTTGCAGAGGAATTTTTTTGAAAAGGACGATTTGTAAAAATGAGGTGATAATGGCGCGGCGACATCACTTGTGACGTGAAAGTGTGTTGCTATACGTGTGCGTCGGGAATCCGGTGACAGCGAAAGTGTAAATGGGGTTTTTTTATGAAAAGAGCATGGTTCTTAGGGGAACCAATTTTGAAAATGATGGCGTGGTGCTTTTATCGAAACTACTATTAATTAGCCAGTTCGATAGTGGTGGTGTATGTGGTGCTCGTGGTAGAGCGTGATGTCTGGTGATGGTGTTTTGAAAATGATATTTTGTGAGTGTGACCGTTTCAGGTTCCTTGACTTCATTAATTGAAGCTTTGGGTTGTGTTAACGGTATGTGTGTAAAAAAACATTTTTTTTTGAAATAAAATGTAACCGTTTGAGGTACCTTGATACCATTGATCGGGAGTCTCAGTGGTATTAACGACATTCGTTGTTGACGGGTTTTGCTTTGGCCAAAGTGATGGGACTTAATTTTATTTTTTTTGAAAATCGTGAGTGTAAAATTTGCCATGATAACGGCATCTACAAATGTTTTCCTTTTTCGGAAATTACGGTTTGACCGGAGTATCGGTATTCAAAAGTTCTTTTTGCAAAGAGGAGGTATTTTTCGAAAACGAAATTGGGTGCGGTTGAATATGTTGGCGTGGTTGAATCCAGATTTTTAGTGTTTTATTTGGGTTGTTCAAACACGCTACACGTAACTAGGAATGAATACATTCATGCAGGATGCAGACACGGGTAGGTTAGGGTAGGCTACCGCCCACGAATAGTCTTTACTTAGGTATTGACAAATCATCTAGAGAGACGAGTGTCATACCGTCCGTTCGGAGCTATCCGCTTATTATTCCCGCGAGGTACGCGTTAGGCGGCCGGAGCGTCAATCGAAGATCTCTCCGCGTGTCCCTAAGGATCTTACCGCGAAGAGGTTGATTGGTCATGATATTGGTTAGGGAGGGATTTTTAGGGCCAAAACCTGTAGTGACCACAACTAGGAACTAGAAAATGAGCTTCACCGACCTCATTCAAGTTACACCACCACTAGAAATTTTTTTCCAACTTCCCAGCGGAGTCGCCAAACTGTGGACGTCCGTCCGCACCGCCCGACGCCCGGCGCCCGCCCGCGCAGGACCGACCCGGTTTTTCAATATATGGCGGCGGCCAACCACGCGGCCCCCTCCCGGTCGGGGGCCGGTCCGATCTCGCGTACGGGGCGATGTTTCAGACTTCGAATCGGATGATGATCCGGACTTGTACTAGACGGGTGCGGGCACCCGTGTTTTCGTTTCAAATCGATCGAGTCGTGGTTGTAAATGTTTAAAGGCCGATTCGTTTGGTAAGGCGACCTTTTTAGTGAACTGAATTCGTTGCCGATTTGTGGAGTCGCCACCGTGTAAATTGTGGGGACTCGGAAAGCGTTCAAGTCAACTTTGATCCCTAGCCGGCTCAAAGTTGAGGGGCACGAGACCTAAAGATAAAGACTTGTACCCTTAAGCACTCCATCCCTGGAATGACTCTCATTGCTAATGGTTTCGGACATCCGGAAACCGTCGATTTTGAGTAAGGGGTAAGAGTACGTATTGGGAAGCCAACATCCGATAGATGTTAACACCCAATCCCGCCCTCACTATAGCGGCCTCAATTAATCAATCGGTGGGCTGATAACTTTGTTCTTTTGTTGTGGCAGAAGTACTGTAACATCCATTGTTTTCACCCTATATCTTTTGCTACGTCGTTTGTTTACGGGCAAGTATGTTTTGTCATCGAATTAGTTGGGTTTACATTCTTTGCATGCGATTTCACGTGACAAGTAGGCCATGAAAAGATGCACATAGGGGAGTAGAGAGTACTAGTATTATACGTATTAGCAAGTTAGTTTTAACGTTATAATATGGATAATTGATGGTGGGATTTGTCGTGGAATCCCAACCGCCAAATAAATAACCGGCTAATCCTAACTGGGTAGATAGGGCAAGTCGGGTCGAATCCACGGGGACGGTAAGAGGCGTCTAGACCAAGTTCGCCCAAGTACTTGACTAGGTCAACGAGCTAAGCTAAACTAGAGAATGATAGAAGGGGAGAAAGCTAGACTAAGGCTAAGGAGAACACTAAGGAAAACGGGCTAGGATTAGGTCGGGGTCAAAGGGGTAACGGAATGGTCAAGGAGGGAGCTAGAGCGAAGGAGGTAGTAGGGTGATCTAGGTCGGTCCGGGCGGTCGCAACTTAGACCGACCTAGAGGTTCCTCATGGAACCCATTTTGGCGACACACATGACAAACGGGGTTCTAGCGCGCTATGGCCTAGATCAAATCCGGGCGGTCGCAACTTAGACCGACCTAGGGGTCGTCCTCACCGGGCTCTCGCAACTTAATGAGGGAACCGAACCCATAACAACTAACACCCACAAGGGAAAGGCAAGAAAAACAAGCAATCTAACTTACTTAGTCATTCAAGCAATTCATCAAACATGTCATATGCATCAACCAAGAGGAAACCCAAATCTTCCACCAACATCTCCAACAAACCCTTAATCATTCAATTAACACCTTAATCACCCTACTAACCCTAGCAAGAACACTACTCTAACATCATCAAACTAATTCTAACAAGAACAAGAGGAAACAACACAAGAATCAAAACATACATAATCAAACTAGTGATAACTATGAACTAAGAACAATCCAACAATCAAAGATGCAAACTTGGATGAATTAAACAAGATAAGGAGTAAAAAGGAAGAGGATTATACCATACTAGTGAAGGAGAAAGATTGAAACTTGCATTAATGAAGAAAACCCAAAACAAACCACCAAGGTTGTCAAGCTTGGTGAAGATCTTGAAGAATTCCCTTAATACAAGTACTAAACTAAGATTAACCACTAATTACCGACTAATCTACACTAATCTACACTAATCTAACCTAAAGTAGTCTAGGGTTTGAAGAACATAAGCTAAGATGGTGCCTTAATACAAGAGGGGGGGGTATTTATAGGGTTACAAATGGAAGGGAGAAGAGAAGAATGAAGCGCGGCTGCCAGGTGCCCTTCCCGGCCGGGAGGAGGTGGTCCCGGTCGGGACGGTGTCGGTCCCGGCCGGGAGGAGATGGTCCCGGTCGGGACGGCCCCAAAACAGGAGCATCCTCTTTTGTGCACCTCATCCCGGTCGGGATGGCATCCTTCCCGGTCGGGATGGGTCTTGTAGGCCTCCAATATGATCCTTTTGGTCTCTCCTTGCTTCACATGGACTTCCTATCGATTCTCGGGATTCGGGATCGGGTCTCGGAGGCTCGGGATTGGGTCCCAAGGTCTCGGGGTCGATTCCAAAGCATCGAGTCATCGTTCCTTTATCTCGTTGGCTCCAAAATGTGTATGTATCGAGTCGGAACCGCTCCAACTCTTCCAAATCGGTCTCGGGAACCTGAAACGAACTAAAGGAAGCATAAGAAGTCCCTAAACCGCTCCCAAGGAGCGATTCTACAAGGAAAATGGGACCAAAACCCTACACAATAGGCACTACAAACCACACTTATCAACTCCCCCACACTTAACCCTTACTCGCCCTCGAGTAAGCACATACTAACTACTATACTAGCCGAATGGGTATTAGCGCACCCTACGCCCTTTCAACTCACGCGAGTGCACTTAGAGGAAAAGTGCACTCCGCAAGGCAAGTCGGGTCTTGCGACAAAACTGTGGATGCAACCGGACACAAAACATATAAACAACAAACACACAAACAAACACACAAAAGGTTGCACCCAAAAGAAAACAAATACCGCTTCCCTCGAACAAGCGGTGAAAGAAGCACCGGTTTAGGACTCGAGGTAAGTGACAACGTTCCCAAGCTAGCAATACAAACCGAGGTGGACTAAACCCTAATAGTATGACGATAAAGCAACAAAAACGTTGGTAACTTACCCAGGTTCCTCCTAACCTTCTAAGAACGTACTACGGGACGATCGGCGGAGTGGGAAGTGATGATCCACGGTGTTAGTCGACACTGTAGGTAAGTGAGACCCCGCCCCCTTTAGCGTGAGCCAAGAGGGTTGTCCCGTGTCCAAAACCGCCTAACTAGTCCAAGTAAAAAGTGGAAAACATGCAAAATGAGGGAAGAATGACTAATGCCGCTATCATCCTTCCTCGGGACTCGGTCCTTTGGTAGGCTCTTCACGGCAAAAGTCAGAAAAAGGCTTATTTTTGTGGGGTTAAGATCTTTTTGTGAATCGGGTTTTCTTTTGGCATTTTCTCTTTTCTTTTGCATTTTTGCCTTGTTTTGCCATGCCATTCTTTTTCTTCTTTTCTATTTTCTTTTTGGCTTTTGTGTCTTTTCTTTTTTCTTCATTCTTTTCTTTTTTTCATTTTCTTTCTTTTTCTTTTCTTTGCCCTTTTTGGCAAGATTTGGCTTTTTGGCATTTCTTTGTATGACAAGAAAGAGAGGAATCAACAATTTGCAATTTTATTGTGTGGATATGTGTAGGAGGTAGGTAAATGGGTGAGTCGGGGAGCGTCCTTCCCTTCAAACCCACAAAAAGTGGAGAACTTGGACTAATCAAACAATCCTAAACATGGTCACCTAAGGGACGGGACTCGGCAACCAAGGCCTTTTCACACCGTGGGTGGTCAAAATGGTCAAAATGCAAATCCCGAAGTAAATCCCTAGTAAGCTAGGTGGACTCAAGGTAAAGGAACAACGAAATCATTGATTTAGGGTCATTCTACTAGATTAAAGTCCAAGACTCGATTTACACTACTAGGAAGGGAAAAAATACACTCACACACTAACCTCTAAACCGGGTTTTCGAAAACCATTTACACACAAGACACACAACAAAACACAAAACAAAGACTCGACAAAAACAAAAGAAAACAAGAAGCAAAATCAACAAAACAAGAACAGCACAAAACAAACACATAAAGAACACAAACACCACCCCTATCATCAAACAAGTCTCCAAATCCACCACAATCTTTACAAAGCTCCTCCCGAGCACACTTCATCACAAAACTCCTCCAAACTCCGCAAGAGGTAAAGAAGAAAAAGAGATAAGATGTTACCGGGAGTCTTGAAAGCCTTCCAAAGTTAACGGCGAATAAGGCAACCTATAAGGGAAGGAGAGGCAAAACACGCACACAAAACAAATATACGACACAAAATAGAAACACACAAAAGAAATTTTTTTTTTGATTTTTATGAATTTTTTTTCAAATTTTTAGGATTTTTAAAGATTTTTTCGAAAAACTACAAAAATAGAACTAACTATGCTTAGAATATCGCTCCCCCACACTTAAGTCGAGCCATGTCCTCATGCTCGACCGTAGTGCATGGAGCACAAAAGAAAAGAAAAGAAACTACGAAAATAAAGCTAAAAATCCAAAATAAAGTGGAGAAAAGGGTAGAAGGCGTCCGGCCGGGGTGTAGTCAAGTCACCATGGGCCGAGACAAGAAAAAGATATGGATGGGGGAAGAAAATAAAAAGAAGGAAATAAAATGAAATGGGAGGGGAGGGCTAGGTGTAATCAAGTCACCTAGCCCGGATTCCGCCTAAATCCGACTAAATCCGATAAAAAGGGGTGAAAAACTTGTAAAATTTGGATTTTGAAAATGACTCTCGATGTAGTCACATCATCGAGAGTCGGGAGCAACCAAAACCAAGGCCTCGAAGGCCACCATGACAAAGGGGAAGGGGAGAAACAAGGGGATAACAAGCAATAAAAAACGGAAAAGAAAGGATAGTTGCCATACCGACCGGTTAGCAACTCACTCTCTCCATCGTCTCAATTATCAATAAAGTCACTCGCTTGTTGTCGTCATTGCTATCCCGCTTCAAGCTTGATAGAACCGCAAGGTAGAGATAGCAATGGTGTGAGGGGGTGGGATTTGATGTGAAACTCGGTTTAAAGTGGATAGAGGATGGAGTGAGGATATGAAAATGGAGTATGTGGGTGGTATGATGTTAGCAAGGAAGGTAGGGAGGTTGGGTGGGGGTATACAATGGTTGGGTGGGCTTAAATGTCGAAGGAGAGGCACCAAAAAGGAGTAGGTGGTCATCCCGGTCGGGATGGGTGGTCCCGGTCGGGATGACATACCCGTCCCGGTCGGGAAGCCTCCTTCCCGATCGGGATGACATACCCGTCCCGGTCGGGAAGCCTCCTTCCCGATCGGGATGACACTCCAGTGAACTCGATTTTTGGCACCCTCATCCCGATCGGGACGGCCCCATCCCGGTCGGGACGACACACCCTTCCCAGTCGGGAAGGGTCTTCATGACTCTCATGACCCCAAAAACCGATTCTCTTACTCACATTCCAAGCACTATCGATAACCACTCCTTTCTAGGAGTCACCTTCACTTCACCTATCACAATAAACTCAAAGTACACATCAAATTCACTCCCTCACATCGCTCATCCAAAATACCAAATTAATTACAAGAATCTCACAAAACTAACAAAATCAAGAGAAAAATCACACAAATACAAGCACAAGTACTCTAAAGAAGAGAGGAGAATGTACAACATGACGGTTCTTTAGGAACTCCGTCAAACCTAGGATGGTGGACTCTTCTTCAACCATAGCCCTCAAGGGCATGGAGGAGCAAGTCGAACGCGCTACCGACATCATAATGTAGGCCCAAGAAGCGCTCGAGCCTAGCTAACCTCCACGGCCTCCAAGGTGGAGGCAAGAAGTAGGATTTCCAAGACCCATCGTCATCATTCGTGTCATATCCGGGGTCTATCCATCCTACGAGCTTCACCGACCTCTTCCTCCCTAGGCACCACCTCCAATCATTAGCAAGCTTCATCTCCAAGAAACAAGGCACAAAAAGCGGTTTTGTCCTCATCTCCTCAATGCACACCCCCACACTTTCCTCAAGTTGTGGTTCCCCATCTTCATCATTCGGCCCCACATCATCTTGGAGAGGAGGATCGAAACTTCTACCGGCGGTTTCAATCTCTTCCAAGTCATCTTTCGGTGTACTAGCAAGGGGCTCTTGATGCTTGTCCAAACTATCGCACAAGGGCAACTCGAGGCTAACAACTTCACCCAACATCCTCACAAATTCTACCAAACCATCCAACTCACCATCCTCCTCCAATTCCTCACCAATGTTGTCTTCGCTGAGGGTCATCTCCTCATTCGTCTCTTTTTGGGTAGACGATTGAGGCTCTTCAAAGCAAGACTTGCTCCTTACAGGGAATTCATTAACGGCCTCGTCATTGGGTTGTTCCCCTTCCCCAAATGAACATCCCTCATCAAGTTGTGAGGATTGAGTTAAGAGCATTAGGGTTTGAGCCGTTAAAGCATGCAATCTAGCTTTAGTTTCCTCCCTATCCCTAAGGATTTCGGCCAAGAGTTCATTATTCTTTTGCGTTTGGATGGCCATTTCTTGTTGCATTTGAAGCATCGATTGAATCTCCTCCATGTCGGACAATTGGTGATCATTGGGGTCTTGATAATCTCCATGATAATCTTGATAATCTTGATGATAACCTTGATATTCTTGATTAAACATGGTGTCTTGATGATGCCCAAGGGGTGGGGCATCATATTGTTGGTAGCAAGGTTGGTGTGGTTGGTAGTATTGTGGGTCATGGGGTTCATATTGTGGTTGGGGTGGAGGGTAATATGGTGGGTCTTGGTGGTATTGGCTTCCATAAGGTGAATCTTGATTGAACATGGTGGGTTCACATTGATAACTCGAGTAATAGTCACCATGATCGTAGGATTGGTAATCGTTCACTTGTTGGTAGCCATTTTCATAACCTTGAGGTTCATACCCACTAGGGTCTTGATCACCCCAAGAAGCTTGATTATGGTAGGGGGACGTCATGTCATACCCTTGGTTCATGGAAGAAAAGGAGTAGCTCATATCGGCTCCCGAGTGTGCGGAGTTTAGATCAAACCCCATGCTTGCTCGAAAATCGTAGTCCATACCCGGTTGGAAACCGCTCATCCTGGCAACCGTCCGTTAAAGCGGCTCTTAATCGCAAGGAGAAGATAGTCACCACCTCTAAGCATAAACTGTAGACTAGGAACAAACGTGAGAAGTCTAGTGCTTTTTGGGCACTAGACAAGAGAGAAATAAACCACACACACACAAGAAGCAAGGTAACCAAAGAAAAAAATAAAAACACAAAACACAAGACAAAGTCAAGTAACTAGGAAAACGAAGTCTAAACTAGCACCGTCCCTGGCAACGGCGCCAATTTGATGGTGGGATTTGTCGTGGAATCCCAACCGCCAAATAAATAACCGGCTAATCCTAACTGGGTAGATAGGGCAAGTCGGGTCGAATCCACGGGGACGGTAAGAGGCGTCTAGACCAAGTTCGCCCAAGTACTTGACTAGGTCAACGAGCTAAGCTAAACTAGAGAATGATAGAAGGGGAGAAAGCTAGACTAAGGCTAAGGAGAACACTAAGGAAAACGGGCTAGGATTAGGTCGGGGTCAAAGGGGTAACGGAATGGTCAAGGAGGGAGCTAGAGCGAAGGAGGTAGTAGGGTGATCTAGGTCGGTCCGGGCGGTCGCAACTTAGACCGACCTAGAGGTTCCTCATGGAACCCATTTTGGCGACACACATGACAAACGGGGTTCTAGCGCGCTATGGCCTAGATCAAATCCGGGCGGTCGCAACTTAGACCGACCTAGGGGTCGTCCTCACCGGGCTCTCGCAACTTAATGAGGGAACCGAACCCATAACAACTAACACCCACAAGGGAAAGGCAAGAAAAACAAGCAATCTAACTTACTTAGTCATTCAAGCAATTCATCAAACATGTCATATGCATCAACCAAGAGGAAACCCAAATCTTCCACCAACATCTCCAACAAACCCTTAATCATTCAATTAACACCTTAATCACCCTACTAACCCTAGCAAGAACACTACTCTAACATCATCAAACTAATTCTAACAAGAACAAGAGGAAACAACACAAGAATCAAAACATACATAATCAAACTAGTGATAACTATGAACTAAGAACAATCCAACAATCAAAGATGCAAACTTGGATGAATTAAACAAGATAAGGAGTAAAAAGGAAGAGGATTATACCATACTAGTGAAGGAGAAAGATTGAAACTTGCATTAATGAAGAAAACCCAAAACAAACCACCAAGGTTGTCAAGCTTGGTGAAGATCTTGAAGAATTCCCTTAATACAAGTACTAAACTAAGATTAACCACTAATTACCGACTAATCTACACTAATCTACACTAATCTAACCTAAAGTAGTCTAGGGTTTGAAGAACATAAGCTAAGATGGTGCCTTAATACAAGAGGGGGGGGGTATTTATAGGGTTACAAATGGAAGGGAGAAGAGAAGAATGAAGCGCGGCTGCCAGGTGCCCTTCCCGGCCGGGAGGAGGTGGTCCCGGTCGGGACGGTGTCGGTCCCGGCCGGGAGGAGATGGTCCCGGTCGGGACGGCCCCAAAACAGGAGCATCCTCTTTTGTGCACCTCATCCCGGTCGGGATGGCATCCTTCCCGGTCGGGATGGGTCTTGTAGGCCTCCAATATGATCCTTTTGGTCTCTCCTTGCTTCACATGGACTTCCTATCGATTCTCGGGATTCGGGATCGGGTCTCGGAGGCTCGGGATTGGGTCCCAAGGTCTCGGGGTCGATTCCAAAGCATCGAGTCATCGTTCCTTTATCTCGTTGGCTCCAAAATGTGTATGTATCGAGTCGGAACCGCTCCAACTCTTCCAAATCGGTCTCGGGAACCTGAAACGAACTAAAGGAAGCATAAGAAGTCCCTAAACCGCTCCCAAGGAGCGATTCTACAAGGAAAATGGGACCAAAACCCTACACAATAGGCACTACAAACCACACTTATCAACTCCCCCACACTTAACCCTTACTCGCCCTCGAGTAAGCACATACTAACTACTATACTAGCCGAATGGGTATTAGCGCACCCTACGCCCTTTCAACTCACGCGAGTGCACTTAGAGGAAAAGTGCACTCCGCAAGGCAAGTCGGGTCTTGCGACAAAACTGTGGATGCAACCGGACACAAAACATATAAACAACAAACACACAAACAAACACACAAAAGGTTGCACCCAAAAGAAAACAAATACCGCTTCCCTCGAACAAGCGGTGAAAGAAGCACCGGTTTAGGACTCGAGGTAAGTGACAACGTTCCCAAGCTAGCAATACAAACCGAGGTGGACTAAACCCTAATAGTATGACGATAAAGCAACAAAAACGTTGGTAACTTACCCAGGTTCCTCCTAACCTTCTAAGAACGTACTACGGGACGATCGGCGGAGTGGGAAGTGATGATCCACGGTGTTAGTCGACACTGTAGGTAAGTGAGACCCCGCCCCCTTTAGCGTGAGCCAAGAGGGTTGTCCCGTGTCCAAAACCGCCTAACTAGTCCAAGTAAAAAGTGGAAAACATGCAAAATGAGGGAAGAATGACTAATGCCGCTATCATCCTTCCTCGGGACTCGGTCCTTTGGTAGGCTCTTCACGGCAAAAGTCAGAAAAAGGCTTATTTTTGTGGGGTTAAGATCTTTTTGTGAATCGGGTTTTCTTTTGGCATTTTCTCTTTTCTTTTGCATTTTTGCCTTGTTTTGCCCGGCCATCGCTTTGTTCAATTTTAGTTGTTTTTACGTTTTGAACTCTGTGTTAGGTGATTTAACATGCGATTATAAGGTCATGAAAGCGATAAATCATACGAAAGTTGTAAATGCGAATATAAATTAATCACATTGTGAGGAGTTGCACCCTCGGAGTACACACTAAACGGGACACGATGCATAGATAGTTGAGAATGGATCTCGGAATTACTCGGGTCTATTTAGTGTGTTTTAGTGTTTGCGGTTGAAGTTGGGACATTACATGTTTTAGTATGTGTTTGTGGACCTAGTGTCCATGTCTAGTAATATCGTAGTGCATAATAACAACAAGTGTGAAAATGTAAAGTTTTGTTTAGATGACAACCTAGTGACGACTCGGCTTCAAAGGCGGATCCTCCTAGCTTGCCTAGTGATTTCGGCAAAGTTCCGTTACTGTTGACCCCTCCTGCGGCTACTACGGTAGAGCTCCCTTACTATTGGCTGATTCTGCGGCTAATCCGGCAGAACTTCGTTACTAGACTATAGCTAGTCGAACACAGGCACCTCGAGATCGAGTGGAGTGCTCGAAGGTGAGGAGTAGCATCGATGTCGCTTTTATCGGAACTACGATCGAGTGGATCGTTTGCATCGGGTGTCGGAGTGCGAGCCCTTAGCGAGAAACTCTTTACGAGTGAAGAGGGAAGAGAATTGAAGAAGTTGTGTGTCGAAATGAGGGGATGGAGGGGGGGGTATATTTATAGGTGTTTTCGGCCATCGGCACCCGGACGGACGCCTGAGTCCAGGCGCACCAAGACTTAGGCGCCTGGGTTCAGGCATGAGAAGACTCAGGCGCGCAAGGTGAGGCACTCGGTGTTTTGAAGATACGATTTTGATACTTTCCAAAACCGAGAGGTGGGTGTATAATACGAAGCTTGGGGGTTAATGTTTCCCTCCCTTGACCTAGCGCCGTGGTGCTTAGCGGGCCTCGGGTGTGCATCCCGAAGTCTTCTTGGCGCGCTGCTGACTCGATTCAAGTTTCGGGACCGACTCGGGGTCCCGGTGTTAGAATTGACTCTAATTAGTGTCTATGCGACCGTAACGACACGACTAAGGCTGCCATCATGTTTATTTAATTTTTCCGAGTAATTTATTTGATCCGTTCTATAGAAAAACAACCTAAAACATCACGAACCCACGTTGCGTTGCATTCCGATCGTCATCAGGTGTTTGTTGGGCACTTCTGCAGCCACCAGGTCCAAATCTGGGTGTCTACACGGTGATAGTGCAGAGTAACACAAAAACAAATCCTCACCACCAAACACAAACTTCCAGATAAAACTGAAGAAAGGGCAAATGTCCTTGCAAAAACTCACAGAAACAAGAGAAAATAAACTAGATATAATTCAAACAGAAACAAAATAAAATAAACTAGGTTTCACTAATTTAATCTCCACCTCCTACAGACATTTCTTACAAGGCTAGATAAAAAAATCGGAAAAAAGTCCATGACAACAAATATACCAGAGAGGAGGATTATGCTTAATGAACTTACAAAAATAATTGAGGATGATAGAGATGTAGCTTTAGTATGTTACTCGTACTATATTACATTTGAACATCAAGTAACATTAATCGAAATAACGTCCTACCTGCAGCAGACATCAATATTATTCGATTAGTATTGAAATCAATAATCGATTGATACGAAATAACGAAATTAATTATTGAAATCAGTAGTCGATTCATACGAAATAACGAAATCAATTGAAATCAGTATCAATTAATACGAAATAACGAAATCAATTGAAATCAATAATCGATAATACTAAATAATGAAATCACTCTATGTGAAATCAATCACATATGAAGTCAAAGTCGGGCCTAAAATCAGTAATCAGCGGTAGCAGAACTGACGCGAAATCAACCGCAGAATGGTAATGCGAAATCAGAAGCAGAACATGATGAAATCAGAAGATTTAGGGAAGAATGGATTAAGCATATAATACGATTGTGATTGATGAGGAGCAGCAGCGCAAAGAGGATTAATTAGGTTTAATTTGGGATTTCCAAATTAGAGGAGATGAGGGCGGTAAATTAGTTTTTGGTAAAAAGCGGGATACGAAATATTCATTCATGGCTCATTTCATCATTAGTTTAGAGGTTTTCTTTTTTGAATTATAACAAAAATATAACTCTCGACACATTAAAGGGTGGATAGGAAAAATTTGATAAGGAAAAGGGTGGACCCTTATAAAAGCGTCCAACTTAAAGCGTCGAGAAACTAATGATTTTGTAGTAGTGGAAACTGACGACACCCCCGAAGAACCCTGTTACAAAGCGATCCTAGACTTCAAAACAAACGAATCATACCCACCTAACACAAACACCACAAACAAAAGAGCCTTACGAATACAAGCCGCCCACTATGTCCTAAACCAAGGATTACTATACAAACGAACCCCACAAGGAATACTCCTTAGATTCATAAACAAAATCCAATCCGAGAAAGTCATGGAAAAAGTACATGACAGGGAATGCGGACCCCACATGAGCGCACACCTATTACCCCGAAAAATAATGAGACTAGGCTACTACTGAGTCATCCTAGAGGCCGACTGCCGGCATCATGTCCATCACTGTCACAACTACCAAATATTCGCCAACATCCAACACCTACCACCATATCCACTCCACACCATATCAACACCCTGGCCCTTCTCTACCTAGTGAATTGACATCATAGGAAAGGTACACCCATCCAGAACCGGCGAACACTGTTTTATACTAGTGGTCGTTGATTACTTTACCAAATGGGTAAAAGCAGCCTCTTACACCATACTAACCTCCAAACAGGTAGTCAAATTCCTACAATAACAACATTATCTATCGCTACGACATACCTCACGACATCAGCATTGATCAGGGGGCTCATTTCAGGGCCGACACCCAACAACTCTTAGACAAATGCAAAATCCAAAGACATGAATCATTACCCTACAGACCTTAGCCAAACGGGGTTGTTGATGGTAGGACTTGTCGTGGGTCCCACCGATCAAATAATGCCAACTAATCCTAACGGGTAGCTAGGTTAAGTCGGGTCGAATCCACGGGGACGGTAATAGGTGTCTAGACTAGGGTCAACTCACAAACAAGACTAAATCACCAACACAACACAAATGGGCACAAACTAGCAAGAATTGACTAATTATGATGATGGGAAGAGGTGAAAGTGGACTAACAATGAACTAGGTATAACAAGAACTAAACGAAGTACTAAAGCTAAAACAATGAACTAACTAGATAAGAAGTAGCTAACAAGATGGAGAATTCAATATGGCAAGGAGTGGGGTTAGTTTGGGTTCATAAGTGTAGTAGGATAGTTGGGTAATCGAGGGTGTAGGTTTCACCTAGTTACTAAGGTCGGTCCGCGCTCTCGCGTCAAAGACAAAGTCCGCACTCTCGTGTCAAAAACAAAACACGAATACTCATGCAAGATGTTACCCAATACACAAGGATTCAACCACAAATCAAGCACACAATGAGAAGAGGATGACAAGCATGAGAAGGATGGCCAATTCTACTCAAACAAGCAATTCAACAAACACATAGTGTGCTCAACACGTGACTAGTAACAAAGAATCCACCTTTACCCTCAATCAAACCCTAATCATCCATAATCCACACTTAATCCCCCTACTAACCCCCACAAGAGTCTACTCAATCATATTTAAGCTAACATCAACATAAACAAGAGAAATCAACACAAACAACCAAACATCCATTATGAACTAGCAAGAACTATGAACAATATGTAAAGATTAAAACTTGAATAACTAAACAAGGATTAAGAGAAAAGAGAATAAGAGGATTATACCAACTAACAAGATGATGAAAATATGAGAACTTGTATTAAAAGAACACCCAAAAATCTCCACCAAAAGTTGTCAAGGATTGATGGATTCTTCAAGAGATTCCTTAATACAAGATTAACTAACTAGATTAACTTAAGATTAACAAGGATTAAGAAAAGATTAATCTAAATTAAGCTAAGGATGAAGAGAGTCTAATTAGGGTTTAGAATAGTGTAGAGTAATGTAAGGTGCTTAAACAATACAAAGGGAGGGTATTTATAAGGCTTCATGAGCAAATGAGGATGAAATAAGAACACGGGGCTGCAGCTGGCTCTTCCCGACCGGGAAGGATGGTGATCCCGACCGGGATGGGTGGTCCCGACCGGGAAGACACTTGGTCCCGGCCGGGATGGGTGATCAGTGGCCGCTGTTTGCTTTGCACTTCATCCCGGTCGTGATGCTTGCAATCCCGACCGGGATGGGTCTTGTAGGCCTCAAATATGATCTCAAGTGTCCCTACTTGCTCTTCATGGGCTTCTCATCGATTCTCGATGCTCGGGAATGGGTCCCGAGGGCTCGGGAATGGGTTCCGAAGGCTCGGGAATGGGTCCCTAGGGCTCGGGATCGAGTCTAAGCTACCGGGTGATCGTTGCTTCTCTTCGTTGGCTCCAAATGTGTCGGAAACGATTCGGAATCGTTCCACCTCTCCAAGATTGGTCTTAGGAACCTAAAAATGAACTAGAAGAAGCGTAAGTAGCCTAAAAACCGCTCCAAAGAGCGATTGCACAAGAGAAACCGGGACCAAACACAACAAATAAGCACTACAAAACACACTTATCAACTCCCCCACACTTAACCCTTACTCGCCCTCGAATAAGCACAAACTAACTAAAAACTAAAAGAATCTAGACTACTAACCGAGCGGGTATTAGCGCACCCTACGCTGAAACACCCCACATTGATTGAAGATGTCCTATTTATGAGCTTTGCTTAAAGGGATTTGAAGTACTACTCATATCAACAAAGTGCACTTTATTTTCTGGTCATCCATGCAAAAGAACTCTGCAGTTAAGCGTGCTTGACTGGGAGCAATCTTAGGATGGGTGACCTCCTGGGAAGGTTTCCGGGATGTGCATGAGTGAGGACAAAATGTGCTGGAAAAGACTCGTGTTGGTTTGTGGGACCAGTACAAAGCCTGGCGGGCTACCGCAGTTAACATTTCCGGTCCTAGGATTGGGCCGGGGTGTTACAAATGGTATCAGAGCAACCCTGCGACCGTGCATTTGGCACCTAGCGGGGGTGGATTCTGGGTCAGCGGTTATGCTGCCAGGCGCAACGAGGACGTTGCGTTCTTCAAGTGGGAGTGATTGAAACACCCCACATTGATTGAAGATGTCCTATTTATGAGCTTTGCTTAAAGGGATTTGAAGTACTACTCATATCAACAAAGTGCACTTTCTTTTCTGGTCATCCATGCAAAAGAACTCTGCAGTTAAGCGTGCTTGACTGGGAGAAATCTTAGGATGGGTGACCTCCTGGGAAGGTTTCCGGGATGTGCATGAGTGAGGACAAAATGTGCTGGAAAAGACTCGTGTTGGTTTGTGGGACCAGTACAAAGCCTGGCGGGCTACCGCAGTTAACATTTCCGGTCCTAGGATTGGGCCGGGGTGTTACATACGCCCTTTCAACTCACGCGAGAACACTTAGAGGAAAAGTGTTCTCCGCAAGGCAAGTGAGGTCTTGCGACAAAACTGTGGATACAACCGAACAAGAAAACACATAAACACACAAACAAACAAACACCAAACGGTTGCATCGAAGAAGAAACAAATACCGCTTCCCTCCACAAAGCGGTGAAAGAAACACTGGTTAGGGACTCAAGTCAAGTGACAACGTTCCCAAGCTAGCAATACAAACCGAAATGGACAAAAGCCTAATAGTATGACGACAAAGCAACGAAAACGTTGGTAACTTACCTACGTTCCTCCTAACCTTCTAAGAACGTACCACGGGACGATAGGCGGGATGGAAAAAGGATGAACCACGGAGTTAGTCGACACTGCAGGTAAGTGAAGCCCCGCCCCCTTTAGCGATGAGCCAAGAGGGTCGTCCCATGTCCAAAGTCGCCCAACTAGTCCAAGTAAAAAGGTGGATAAGGTTGCAAAGTGGGGGAAAATCGACTATTTACCGCTATCATCCTTCCTAGGGACTCGGTCCTTTGGTAGGCTCTTCACGGTAATAGCCGGAAAAAGGCTTATTTTTTAGGGTGAGAGTTCTTTTTGTGAGATTGTTTTCTTTTGGCATTTTTCTTTTGCATTCGGCTTTTGAGTTGCTATGCCACTTCTTTTTCTTCTTTTGTATTTTGTTTTTCTTTTGTTGTGCCTTTTCTTTTCTTTCTTTCTTTTTCTTTCTTCTTCTTTCTTTTTCTTTCTTTTTCTTGGTTTGCCCTTTTGGCTACATTTTTGTTTTGTAAGCATTTCTTGCAACCAAGTGAGAGCTTCAACAATTTGCAACTTATTGGTGGAAAATGTGCATGTAGAAGGTAGGGAAATGGGTAAGTCGGGACGGCGCCTTCCCTTCAAACCCACAAAAAGGAGGAAACTTGGACTAATCAAACAATTTCGAACAAGGTCACCTAAGGGACGGGACTCGGCAACCAAGGCCTTTTCACTCCGTGGGTGGTCATAATGGTCAAAATGCAAATCCCGTAGTAAATCCCTAGTAGACTAGGTGGACTCAAGGTAAGAAACCAACGAAATCATTGATTTAAAGTCATTCTACTAGACTAAAGTCCAAGACTCGACTCATATTGCTAGAAAGGGAAAGTAAACACTTGCACACTAGTCTCAAAACCGGGTTTTCGAAAACCTTTTATTACGCACTAGACACAACTAAACAAGACAAAACAAAGACACGACAAAACGAAAAGAAAAAAGACGAACACAACAAAACAAAACAAAACAAAACAAAACAAGAAGAAAGAGAACAAACACACAAAGAAAACAAACACCACCCTGAAACTTCCAAACAAGCCACCACATCAACCTCAAACTTCACAAAGCTCCACCCGAGCACACCATCACAAATCTCCTCCAAACTCCATAAAAAAAGGGAAAAAAAAGGAGAAAGAATTGAAGGGTATTACCGGATGTCTTGAGCCTTTCGAAACTTAATGCGATCAAGGAACCTACAAGGAAATGGGGAGGCGAAACACACAATACAACAAAAATATGACACAACGACACAAAAGGAAAAGACACAAAGGAAAATCTTTTTTATTTTTTTATGAAAATTTTCAATTTTTTAGGGATTTTTAAGAATTGTTTCGAAAAAACTACAAAAATAAAACTAAACTAGGCTAATATATCGCTCCCCCACACTTAAACCGAAAATTGTCCTCATGCACGATCGGTAGTGTGTGCGGAGACACTAAAAAGGAAAGAAAAAGGGAAAATAAAGCTAAAAATGAAAAATGAAAGTGAAGAAAGGGTAGAATGTGTCCGGCTGGGGTGTAGTCAAGTCAACAAGGGCCGAGACAAGAAAAAGATATGGATGGGGGAAGAAATAAAAAGAAGTAAATAAAAGGAAATGGGAAAGGAGGGCTAGGTGTAATCAAGTCACCTAGCCCGGATTCCGCCTAAATCCGACTAAACTCTACCAAAAGGAAAAAAAAAGTGAAATTACTAGTCAATTTGGATTTTTTAAATGACTCTCAATGTAGTCGAATCATCGAGATACGGGAGCAATGACTACCAAGGCCCCGAGGGCCACCATGACACAAAAATGATAGGGGAAGGGGAACATACAAAGGGAGACAAGAGATAAAAGACGGAAAAGAAATGAGAGTCGCCTACCAAACGGTTAGCAACTCACTAACTCCATCGTCTCAATGATCGATATCGGCACGTCGCTTGTCTTCATCATTGTTATTCCTCTTATTTTTCGAAATGGTCGCACGGTTGAAGTTCTAGACTTGCATTGATGTAAATGAGGTGGGATTCGAGGTGAAACTCGGTGTGTAGTGAAGAGAAGATGAGATGAAGGTATATATATGAAGTGTAGTGGTCATATGATAGTTGCAAGGGTAGGTAGGGAGGTTGGGAGGGGGTACAAAGCGGTGGGGTTTAAATGAGGGAACAAAGTCGAATGGGGCTGCAGGGGACCATCCCGGTCGTGACAGACCTCATCTCGGTCGGGATGGTTTCTTCCCGGTCGGGATGACCATGATCCCGGTCGGGATGGACAGGCAATAGCTCCAACTTTCGTGCACACATCATCCCGGTCTGGATGAAACCCTTCCCGGTCGGGATGACTCTTCTAGTCCTTCAATCCTCTTGAAAGCTCCACCCACAAGTCAACTAATACACCGGGATTTAGAATCCCGTCCCCAAAAGCTTAAGAAAAGCTCAAAAACCCGACTTCCTTGCTCAATATCCAAGCTCTATCAACAACCACTCCTCTCTAAACTTCATCTTCACTTCACACCTATCAAATAAGCTCAAAACATCCATCAAAATCCCTCCCTCACATCGCTCATCAAATAACCAAATGACAAGAATTTCACAAACACACATATCCAAAAACCACACAAATACAACTAAAAACACAAAGGATAAGGAAAGGATATATACAAATCGACGGTTCTTGAGGAACTCCGTCAAACCTAGGATGGTAGGACTCTTCATTCATTTTTTAACAACTTCGTAGATAAATCCATCGCCTTCAAGGGCACGAAGTAACAAGTCGAAGGCTCTAGGGAAATCTTCGATCAAGCTTATAGAATACCAACCTCCACTCTAAGGGTCTTCGCAACCTAGCCTTGACGTTCCCGGGGCATCCCGATCTACTAAGTTCAACGGCTTGAACTTGTACTTGCGATCCTTCGGTATATATCCAAACGTCCATCTATCTTCGTGTGGCCCCAAGGGAGGCTCAACTTTCTTCTTTCCTTGCAACTTGTCCTCATTCACACAACAAGGGTATTCATTCACCCCAAGCTCAATAGCATCATTATCAAGTTCAAAAAAATTGTTGTCGACTTCCAAGCTTTCATCCGACTCATCCCCTAGATCGATGTCTTTCATGGCGTGGATCATATTACATGATTCTTCATTTGTAGGCGAGGTGTTGCCTTGGAGGTCAAACACGAGCTTCTCGTCGCCTAGCTCAAAGGTGATCCTACCATTCTTTACATCAATAATTGCACCGGCGGTATGTAGAAATGGGCGTCCTAGGATAATGGGAGTGATGGCATTCTCTGGCATATCAAGTACAAGGAAATCGACCGGAATGAAGAATTTCCCTATTCTTAGTGGCACATCCTCTAGGATCCCTAATGGTCGGTTAAGCGAACGATCGGCCATTTGGAGTGTAATAGAGGTACATTTGAGCTCTTTCATCCTAAGTCGCTCACAAATAGAATAAGGGAGAATGCTCACACTCGCCCCCAAATCACATAACACCCTTTCAATAGTCAAGTTCCCAATGGTGCATGGGATTGAGAAACTACCCGGATCTTTCAACTTAGGAAGTGTAGAGCCTTGAATGAGCTCGCTCACCTCTCTTGTGAACGCTATAGTCTCTTCCTTGTCAAAGGATCGCTTCCTAGCCAAGGTTTCTCTCATGAATTTTCCATATGCCGGGACTTGGGTAATTAACTCGGTGAAAAGGATGCTCACATCCAACTTCTTCACAATATCGACAAACTTGTCAAATTGAACATCCGCCTTGGTCTTCATTTGCCTTGTTGGGAAAGGCAACTTGATATGTACCTTGTCTTGCTCATTAGGTTTGGACTTTTCAATTACATTTTCTTCTTTCCTTTGTCTTCTTCTTGGGGTGGGGGAAGGTTGTCTTCAATAGGTTTTTCAACCTCCCACAAGACTTGCTCCTCCATGAGATTTCCCCAACCTTAATTGTCTTGAGATGGAGATACAACTTCTTTCATGGCTTGTTGCTCACTAGAGAACAAGGGAGAATCATAGGATGCGCCGCTCCTCAAGGTGATGGCGTTCACATGTTCAAATTTCGTTGGTACAACTTGAGGAGGTAGTTGAACCTTTTGTCTTGAAGAACTACCCGAAGCTACTTGAGCTAGTTGGGTTTCAAGCATTTTCACATGCGTATCTCTTGCCTTCTTTTCCGTTTGAAGGTTAGTATAGAATTCATGTTGAGCATTTTGCATCTCCAATTGGCTTCTTTGTATCTCCAAAATTACCTTTTGCATCTCCGGGTCTCGAGGTGGAGATTGTTGATTGTGTAGGGTATTGGTAATGGCTAGGGGAATGCCATAATCATGAATTGGAGACCGGCTTCTTTGCTTGTTTTCTTGTTGACTATTTTGGGACCCTTGTTGTTGTTGAAAGTTCCCTTGGAACCCTTGAGAGTTGCCTTGATTTAGGCCTTGAGAGTTACCGTGATTGTGATTGTGGTAACCTTGGTTGTTGTTTTGATATCCTTGAGATTGTTGGTTTCCTTGGAAACCACCTTGATGATTGAAGTTCCCTTGATTATGGAACCCTTGATTGTTGTTGAAGGCACCTTGGTTATGTTGTTGGAAGTTGTTAAAAGGCCTTTGACTGCCTTGATAACCTTGGAAGCCTTGGTTGTTGTCCCTTAAGGGAGGAGGAACATAGGGTACACGGTATTGTTGTTGAGCTTGTTGTTGGGAAGCTTGGAACATGTTAGAATTTGGCACATTTTGAGCCTTGAAGTTAGAGTATGTGGCACCTTGCTTGTATGCTTGAAAAGCATTTACTTGATCAATGCTACTTCGACAATGTAAAGGCTCATGTCCATATATTCCACAAATCTCACATATCACATAATAAGATGTAGGTGTAACCGTTCCCAAAGCATTAATTTGATGGATCGATTGTTGATTGGAGGAACTAGTGCTTTGACCTTGATTAAAGTGATTTCGGAGCTTCTTGTCAATAGTATCCGTGTGTGTCTTCAATTGTGCTCCAAGGTCGGCACTTAATTGTGTAATGGCATCAATCTCATGCCTTCCCCCTCTACTTTATTTCCTTGGCCTAAAGTATTGAGAGTTATGGACCGCCATTTCTTCAATTCTTGACCAAGTTTGGTCATCACCCACTTCGGTGAACCTTCCATTGGAGCCCATATTGAGTATGGCTATTGAGTCCTCATATAAACCGTTCCAAAATTGTTGGACTAAGAACCATTGTGAAAGTCCATGGTGGGGGCACGATCTAACCAAAGCCTTGAACCGCTCCCATGCTTCATAAAGGCTCTCTTCATCCCGTTGTTGGAAACCGGTGATGGAGGCCCTTAGCAAAATCGCCTTTTCCGGAGGGTAAAACTTTTGGTTGAACGCCAATGCAAGTTTCTTCCAAGTATCAATTCCCATGGTTGCCCTATCGAGACTCTTGATCCATTGCTTAGCTTTTCCAATGAGAGAGAACGAGAAAAGTACCCAACGAATTTGATCTTGAGTAACCTCGGGTTGAGATTTAGCGTCACAATAATCGGAGAAGGTCTCCATGTGTTGGTGCGGGTCTTCGGTGGGCAAACCACTAAATTGATTTCTTTCTACAAGTCGGATGAATTGTGTCTTCGCCACAAAATTTCCGGCATAAGCGGCCGACAAAGTATTTGGACCCGGCAAGACATCCTCGGTGAAGGTAGAATGGGACGAGAACTTCGGCATTGTGGGATAAGCGGGAGATGACGGTGTAGATGGTGTTGATGTAGAGGTAGAAGAGAACTAGGTTGAGAAGAGTGACTAGAAGAAGTACCAAAGGGATTGATGAAGGTCCCTTCGGTATTGCCTTGAGATGCTTCGTTCAAGTCGGATCCTTAGATTTGTTCTTTAATGATATTGCTAGTACCCGGTTGAGAATTTCTAACCCGATCAATTGTCCGTAGACGAAAGGCTCTACAGAGTCTCTCCAGCTTTGGATTGAAGAGAAAGAAGTCGTCTCTCCTCATAGGCATGCACTACACACTTGAACAAACGTGAGAACACCTAGTGCTTTATGGGCACTAGGTAAAGACAATAAACGAGCACAACGGAAGACAAAGAGAGGAAAAAAAAATATAAAAACAAAGAAGAAGACTACAAAATATGCACAATGGATGGAAAAGGGACACAAAACGGTAACTAAGTCTAGCTAATAAGCAAACTAAGTCTAAACATGCACCGTCCCTGGCAACGGCGCCAAATTGATGGTAGGACTTGTCGTGGGTCCCACCGATCAAATAATGCCAACTAATCCTAACGGGTAGCTAGGGTAAGTCGGGTCGAGTACACGGGGACGTTAATAGGTGTCTAGACTAGGGTCAACTCACAAACAAGACTAAATCACCAACATAACACAAATGGGGACAAACTAGCAAGAATTGACTAATTATGATGATGGGATGGGGTGAAAGTGGACTAACAATGAACTAGGTATAACAAGAACTAAATGAAGTACTAAAGCTAAAAGAATCAACTAACTAGATAAGTAATAGCTAACAAGATGGTGAATTCAATATGGGAAGGAGTAGGGTTAGTTTGGGTTCATAAGTGTAGTGGGATAGTTGGGTAATCGAGGGTGTAGGTTTCACCTAGTTACTAAGGTCGGTCCGCGCTCTCGCATCAAAGATAAAGTCCGCACTCTCGTGTCAAAGACTAAAACCGAATACTCATGCAAGATGTTACCTAATATACAAGGATTCAACCACAAATCAACCACACAATGATAAGAGGAAGACAAGCATGAGAAGGACGATCAATTCTACTCAAACTAGCAATTCAACAAACACATAGTGTGGTCAACATGTGACTAATAACAAAGAATCCACCTTTACCCTCAATCAAACCCTAATCATCCATAATCCACACTTAATCCCCCTACTAACCCCACAAGAGTCTACTCAATCATATTTAAGCTAACATCAACATAAACAAGAGAAATCAACCCAAACAACCAAACATCCATTATGAACTAGCAAGAACTATGAACAATATGTAAAGATTAAAACTTGAATAACTAAAAAAGGATTAAGAGAAAAGAGAATAAGAGGATTATACCAACTAACAAGATGATGAAAAGTTGAGAACTTGTATTAAAAGAACACCCAAAAATCTCCACCAAAAGTTGTCAAGGATTGATGGATTCTTCAAGAGATTCCTTAATACAAGATTAACTAACTAGATTAACCTAAGATTAACAAGGATTAAGAAAAGATTAATCTAAACTAAGCTAAGGATGAAGAGAGTCTAATTAGGGTTTAGAATAGTGTAGAGTAATGTAAGGTTCTTAAACAATACAAAGGGAGGGTATTTATAAGGGTTCACGAGCAAAGGAGGATGAAATAAGAACACGGGGCTGCAGCTGGCCCTTCCCGGCCGAGAAGGATGGTGATTCCGACCGGGATGGGTGGTCCCAACTGAGAAGACACTTGGTCCCGGTCGGGATGGGTGATCAGTGGCCGCTGTTTGCTTTGCACTTCATCCCGGCCGTGATGCTTGCAATCCTGACTGGGATGGGTCTTGTAGGCCTCAAATATGATCTCAAGGGTCCCTACTTTCTCTTCTTGGGCTTCTCATCGATTCTCGGTGCTCAGGAATGGGTCCCGAGGGCTCGGGGTCGAGTCTAAGCTACCGGCTGATCGTTGATTCTCTTCGTTGGCTCCAAATGTGTCGGAAACGACTCGTAATCGTTCCACCTCTCCAAGATTGGTCTTAAGAACCTAAAAATGAACTAGAAGAAGCGTAAGTAGCCTAGAAGCCGCTCCAAAGAGCGATTCCACAAGAGAAACAGGGACCAAGCACAACAAATAAGCACTACAAAACACACTTATCAGCTGTAGAGGCAGCAAACAAAACCATCGTCACTATCCTTAAGAAAATGATAGACAACTACCGGGATTGGCCAAACAAAATACGCTTCGCATTATGGGGATACCAAACCTCCTACCGAACACCCACCGGAGCCACACCCTATTACCTAACCTACGGCTCAAAAATCGTGCAGCCCATAGAGTTAGAAATACCCGCTCTAAGGATACTAGCCGAAAGCGGCATTCCCGAATAAGAATGGAACCAAAAACGTAATGATGAGCTAGTACCCCTAGATGAGTGTAGAATACACGGACTGTCTAACGTGCAAGCCTACCAACAATGAATACAATGAGCCTTTAATAAACGAGTCAAATCCCGAAACATACATGAGGGAGACCTAGTGGTCAAATCCATTAGAGCACCCCTTTCCATCGACCCTAGAGAGAAATTCAAACCAAACTGGGCGGGCCCTTACCTCGTGAAGAAGATACTCACGGGAGGCGCCGTGATCCTTACTGACCTAGACGGTCAAGAGTTCTCGACCCCAACCAACATGGACCAACTCAAACGATAGTATCCCTGAATTTCCCAACAACCCCATCCTGATCTCCGAACTAGGGTGAAAACCCATACAAAATGCTTAAAAATAATTCGCATCGATAATTGGCATACCGGGTCTATAGCAAAATCACTCACATAAAAAATGAATTACCAACATGGTTGATTCCGTCTAAATACGGATACGTAGGCAACCCTTCCAAGGGTACAACCAACAAAAATAACAAAATCGATTACTCGATTCACATGCAAATCAGAACCTCTTCCCCACGTTTCGGTTAACGAGTGATTTCAATGATGAAGCACAAGCGACGAGCCGAGGACGGGGTGAAAACCCAAAAGGGCGCCTCGGGCAAAATGAAGAAACGAGTTGCGAGCCGTCAAAAAAAAGAGAGAAAAAAAATGCAGAAAAAGACAAAACAAAAGGTGAGCCGAGGACGAAGTGAAAACCCGCAAGGGCCCGAGCAAAATGAAGAATCGAGTTGCGAGCTACCACAAAAAAAGAGTAAAAAAAAATGTGCTTCTCATTAATAAAAAAAATCAATCAAATCGAGCCTTTGTTGAGACCCTTTACATCAAGCATCCGAAATTCGGCTACCCCTGAAAGCGACAACATGTCAAAACCCTACAAAAACTAGTACTAATATGCCACATAATATCAATTAATAGAAGATAGTACAGACGGCTGGGCTCTACCGGTCCGACTCCTTTTCGCTCTTACCATTCGGGTGTGCTTGTTCGGGTCTTTCACCATCGACCCGTTCTAACGCAAGCTTCCACCACCCTAGCCAAAGGCGAGCCCGGCCAAGCATATTTCCCCTCATCACTCACATTTTCAATAAGGGTCTCGTCGGTCTTGGCCCGTATAGATGAACTGACGGCACTAGGATCGATAACGTTGTCTTTGGTCAGGCACTTAGTGACGTTGCCTTGAGTCGCCTTCTTATCCTCTAGCACCATGGTCTTCCTAACTTTCGACTTGCTCTCTCCTGAAGGGTATTCATAAACCCCCCACCAGAAAGAAGTAAGGTTGGTCGGTCGAGCGCTTTTTATAACAATGGGACGTGAAAACTTCCGTCTCCAGGACATCTTAAATTCCCCAAGAGAACTTTCCGTCCACGGGTCAGACTTAGGAGCACCTTTAGTAACCTCCGATATGGTTGGCCTCACCCCCATTTGGCGCAACAACTCGCTCGGGTAAATATAAACCGGAACCCTTAAGGATAATATCTGCATAACATGAGTCGAGGACGAGAAGGGAAACCCAACCAGTCCACTGATATGCCACCACGAGATTGACCACCTGATACCAGCTAGCCCATTAGCCTTCAAGTAGGAATGCCATCCTTCCTCGATATACCGAACCATCGTTCCATGCTTGCACCATCTTATGACCGTGAAGCCTTTATAACTTTAGCCCTTCATGGACCGGGGAGGGTCAACCAAACCAAGCCTCTCCTGTAGCCAAACCTGCACAAACCACAACACAATATCACACCTTCGAACTAAGGAAAGCTTCAAAAAGGGAAAAAATAACATCGATATATACTTGCAAAATGATCCTAGAACCCCGAAAGGGAGCCCGATGCATCCGGGAACGAGCGTAAAGACCTAGGATAAGCTCACCCAAAATGAGTAGAGAGGAAGACCGCCCATGCTCCATCCCCATTACAACATCTAAAACCCAAGGGTTACCCCAACCCTCATGCATAGACGCATCCTCGAGAAGATGGTAACAAGTCACCGCAATATTAAAGACCCGTCTACAAGCTAGAGGTGAAATATCACGCGAACCCTTCTATGAGAACATCCTAAAAAGCAACTCTAGGTCGATACCACCTTCCCCAAAGAAAGCTTTAAACTCCTTTAACGAAGAAAGGTCCAAAAAATGGCAAAACCGTTCCACAAAAGCATTATCTCCCAAGGGCACACAAGGTTGAACCGAACACCACCCACCTATAACATCGAGCTCCACGGGAAGGAGACAAACCTTAGCTCCAGGGTAAGCAAAAACATGAATCTTAACGTCCCAAAAACTAGAACATGCCAACAAGAAGTCATCTTGTATCTTAACCTGCCTTAACGTGATAACCGTGGACAAATCATCAATTGGACAAACCTTGGGGTCACATTTCTTAAAACGACCCATCTACTCGGTTTAAAGATTCCCAAAATATGACATGGCTCAAAATAATACAAGGAAGCTATAAATACACTATGGGTAATTTATTATGTCTAAAACGAGCACTAGTAACCCGCATATATAGCCCTAATCCCACAACAATTAGGAAACTATGCAAATTTCCATAAACGAAAATCAGGCCGCCCGAGCCCAGGCGCCCAAATACCGAACCGCTCGAACCCTGGCGACCCGGAATCCAACCGCTCTAAGTCAGGCGTTTGAACTGTAACAACCCGGATTTTCCAGACTTTATAAATAAGTCTATAATAGGAAACAGCGGAAGACATGATACATATCCGAGTCATTACTATTCTCAACTAATTAGATTACTTTTTAATAATTATTAAAGTACTTAAATATTACATTTAATTATAACAATTTATGAAGAAATAGAAATACATTCGAGCCTCATCTTGATCAGCTATCTTCAACCTTGCCCGTCTGAGGAATGGTCAGTCTCCCTTAATCTGACGATTAAAATATTTTTAAAAGAATTTCATAGAAAAACAAATCGTCAGGTGGGTAAATTATCAAAATTTAATATGAATAAAATATTAAATCAAACATAGATCAAATAATAGTACATAATCACACAACCGATAACACATAACTTTAGAATTCGTAAGAAATGTTTTAAGTGCCGTATTATTTTAGAAAAGTTTTATCACGATATACCGGCCAATTATTGTACAAGTTCCAAATAGGTTTTTATTTGATACTTGTACAATAATAATATACCGCCAATCACACCGATACCAGGGGGCTTACATTATTACCCCTGTTTACCGTGGTGACATAAACACGTTTAAAACAAAATTCGTCCTCTCATCTCCAGGGTCGAATGCCGGTACGTGGGGTTGTTACCCGCACCACGGACTACTCACCACCCGGCTGGTTATCCCCGCAGCCACGCTCCAATCGTCGACTCACGGAAACCCGGGTGCGATCCACCTAACACGTACGGGACTGATCAGGTCCCCACCTAAAGTATGGCCACACTCCCGCCTACTCTCGAGTCAATGTCAGCACAGCCAAAGACCCTTCGTACGCTACGGACGGTTTTATACGGTTAAGCTAAGCACTATTCTTCCAAGTTATCTCGTACACAATAGAGACAACCTGCTTTCCCGCTCAATGAGATTTCGAATAAAGTCCTAAAAATGCCCAATAAAATATAAAACCATTTGAATTATATTTGAAAACATTATGTGTTATCCAACTCGAATTCGATAGAAATTCCTTCTCTTATAATTAGATACGAAGTAACAATAGCCAAATAGCACGTAGTCAAATAAAGGTCTCCTTACGGGGTTGTCCCTATTTGTAGACCAGGATTTGGCTAACGAACTTGGTTAATAAGTTAATTTATTAATATGACCATTTAATAGACTTTAATCAAGTTTAATAAATTAAGCTAAGGAAGGGTTGTAAGTCCCCTAAGTAGTCAACTGATGCACAACTTTTGACTCCAAAATATTGTAACTGAAATATAAGGAGTAACTATTTATGAAAGTTGTCTTTAAAAACCTTTGTAAAACAAATATTGATAAGTTAGACGAAAAGATTTCAAAATTGACCATAAATCTCAAGAATTAATAAAAAACTCTTATTTGTATGTAAAACGACAATTATTTGATAAATATGTCCCGATTTTTAAAAAACTGACAAAGTTAAACATACTTGACGGTTTTCACAAAAGTCTTTAAAAAGTAAATATTTTATTTATTTTTATTTTAAACTTGTTAAAAACTAAAATCATGTCTCAAAATGTCATTTCTTTTTAAATAGCTAAAATATGATAAATCACCGACTTATAAGAGATATGTGCTTCTAGCGATAACGTGAGTCAGGCCTAACCGCTTGCCAGGGTCCTAAGATTCTAATATTCTCGCGAGAAAATAAGCTAGGTCTTTTAATATTACATTATTTCGGGGTATCGTTGGTCAGGTCTCGCCATCAACAATTAAATTACATTAGAGTCGAATAAAATAACTAATAAAATAAAGTTACAATTTTCTATGTTTCCCATAGTCAGTATAATAACAATAAAAATAAGATAAGGTCAATTAACATATATTCTCTGAGACGATAATAAAAATAGTCGTAAAATTTCTAATTATATAAACAAATACGCATTTTTATATACTATTTGAATTTCATATCTAAAATAATAGGTTTTCATAGAACAAATTTTATATTGAAATTAAATAATTTATTATAATAAAATTTTTTCTTTTTCTAAAATAATTAAATAATTAAAGATTAATAAGTTAAAAATTTAATAAAATTTGTAAAATCTTGAACCCTTCCTTCTCCCTGCCATCCGTCCTTCTTTTTCCCAATTAAATTTCATAACTTAAAATTTGACTTAATCATAAGGTAAGTATAAGTAATAAAAATTCATATAACTAAATGATCATATGCATGCAATTAAGAATAGTCACATGCATCAAAGTTAGCATATAAGTCCATAAGAATAAAAATCCAGTTTGATAAAAGAAACAAAGTTTTTAGAAAATAAAGGGTGACGATTTACCCACCCTACTAAAGGGATTTCAACCAACAGCAACTTAGATCCTGAATTTAGTCCGGCTAAATTGAGCAGTTTGATCTTCGTCTCGGCCTCGGTTCTTCTCGACATGTCAGTAGCAACAAGAATAACATGCATTCAATTATTTCACTAATAATAAAAACTTTAAATAGATTGGTCTTACCCAGAAGTTAAAATTTTAGGGTGAATTTGTTCAAAACTTTTTCTTGCATGTGATTTTGTTTTTAAAAAAAATTAAAAATCTGAATTTTATAAAAATTTTGATTTATTAATACCTTTTTGGTAAGAAGATGAACGAGGTAAAACCGGAGACTCGTTTGCTTTGTTCGAATGGAAGAATTAGGCTAATTTTCCTCTTGTTCTTCATAGAAACGGACAATGGGGAAAGCTTTGTGGTTAAACAATAAAGTTGAATGCTTTAAGTTTTTAAGATGGAGGGTAATGTAAAGCAGAGAGAAGAAAGAAATGAAAATTGAAAAATGGAATTGAAAGAAGTGAACAGATGGCAGAAAACAATGAGGACATGAATGAAATGGAAAGAGGTGCATGGAGTTAAATAAGTGGCGTGTCAAATTGTAGGCTAAGTTTTGGCCATCATCTCAATTTTGTGTTCATTATAAACTAAACGACTCGATTCTTAAAATAGTCTTACTAAATATAAAATTCTTTATCGAAATAAAATTCATGACACGGTTGGTGTGGTTGAGCACATGTTACTAGAATAATTTAGCTGCGTAGGTCGGGTCACTAGTTCATATTAATCGCGTATTAACGATACTACTTGTTAGTAGTGTGAAAATATACATATTATTGAAAGATGAGACATGGTCAAACAAGTTTTGATTTCAGGGAGAAATTTAAATAGTTTTAAGGCGAGAATACTAATAACGTAATATTAATATATAACTTTCATCCAGTAGTTGACTGAATCGATTTCTGACTTTTTATGTAAGGTTGTGATACTCACTCTCGTCTTCAAAGCGTACATTGAAGTGTGCGAGTAAGAATTAATGAAAGAGTTAGGATCGACTTAAATTGTCTTAAGCTGAGCTGAAAAAGCATTATAAGCTTAATATGTTTAAATATAATATGCATAAGAGTAAACAAAATAAATGAATAAAATGACATATTAAAATTTTATAATAAAGGGTTAAAATGAGAAAATTTCAGAAAAATAAAAATATGAAGTTTCTTACCATCCCACGGAAGGGGGTCTGGTAGTTTCTAAAATATAACGTAAAATAGGAAAAGTTTATAAAAATTATTAAAAATACGGGGTGTTACATGAACCCTAAGACATTAGCCCCGCTTTACCCCAAAAATCACCACCTGACAACCCCGGACATTGGGAACGACCTCCCGAAGTCACTAAGACCCTTTCCGAAAGCCAAAATACCCATGCAAGAGCAACGAGGCCACACGAACAACACATTTTGCCCGTTGGATCCACCAGACTTAGTGTAGACACCCACATTTGGCTGCTAGGTGTCTATAGCAGTTTTCAAAGAACACCCTATGATGATCGGACGCAAACGTGCTTTAACATACTCGAATATGGGCTCAAAATTGTTAGTTTCTGGCTTGGGCTTTTTACGGAGTACAAATCTCACAAAACAGACCTCAATTTCGAGCCCAGTGGGTCATTTTCAATCAAATAAGACTAATTTGGGTCAAAACCGACACCAGAAATAAAATCGTATTTTGGCGAACGGATCAAACCCCGGTCAAAGTCGTTTCCGAGACACAAAACAACCTTGCAAATATCAAGAATCCAACCCGAAGTCAAAAACTTTGGATATTTTGTTCCAGCTGACCACTCGATCAAGTGCCAGCTCACTCGGTCGAGTGGGCCTCCAAAAGGCCCGCTGTAGCCTCTTCATTGGGCCACTTGATCGAGTCAACAGGGGCACTCGATCGAGTAACCCTAGGTCGGGGTTTTGGGTTTTTCTTATAAATACACCCCTTTGCCACACAATTCAACAACCTTTTTAACCCTAACAACTTTTACATACAACTTTTCAGCCATACAACCTTGCTATACAACCTCTCTTCTCTACCTAAAACCACAATAACTCCATCTCCAACATCTCGACGCTCCCGTGCCTTAGCCACAACTAGACGAGCCCCGTTCCGAGAATACAAAGCATGTAGGTTGAGGGTGCCAATTCAATCTCGATCTCTTCCCTTCTTATCTTCCCTCTTCTCGTCTTCCCCGTCCTTTCTTTTCGTTTTTTTTTCTTTCGTTAATATTACTAATATCAAATCACTATAAAATATTCGCCTATTTGTGTCGAATGCGAGGGATGACGGGATAAGGAAACACGAATACGAGGGTATCGCACCCGATGTTGCCGGTCGCTTATCCCGACACCCCAAGTATTTGATTGTTGAAGCGAATCAACATCAACAAGATCGTTCTTTTTATCGCGTCGTTAGTCTCTTTTTAGTATTTACATAAACATCATCATTAGCATCACGCATACATCGAATTTACAAAATAATCTCGAATCGAATACGTGTAATGTCGAAATTCGCATAAGACCCTTCTAATCCTTTTACGAGTTGTAACAGTGGAGGAGCCCTTTCGAGGAGCCCCACCCTAAACACTCAAAGGCATGATGGGATCGCGAATATTCCACGCTAAACATATCCGATTCCCCATTTTAAAAAAAAAGGTTAGGACGAAACCCTTTGATGCAAATCGAACATCACATAATCCGCAAGGATTAATTACGATGTCGTGACGCGGAGGGGATCAACTTTCGTTCTAATCAAACAAATAAAACTTTATTCTTAAGACGCGATATCGACTCCGTAGTCGAATATTATGTCTACAAGAACGATTCAACAAGTTAAACTAGTACGAACTCGTTGATGCTAAAGTAATTGTCACATGGTCCGAAAGGACTAAATACGACATTACAACGCGAAGAGAATTATTTCGTCTTAGTTCAATTTAAAATGACTTATAACATCTTTTCTAAATTTTCACTCTAAACACTAGATATTGATTCCGTAATCAAGTATCGAGTATGACGAGTATCGAGAATCAAGTCCGGCATAAATTATACTATGTTATCGCGCGACTTGGCAAATCATCGATTCACAATTAAAAGTAAATTCGGAATCTGAATTTCGAAACGGACCACTGTTCGTACAGGGGGAACTCGACCGAGTGGCACCCCAAAAAACCGGCAGAAGGTTTTTTAGACAGGGCAGTCGACCGAGTCTCTCCAAGACTCGGCCGAGTGGCCTCATGCACGCATCAAACGTGAGCCCTTCAACATATTTCGAGCCTTATCAAATATTTTTGTGACTTCGGTCAACACGTGTCAAGTCCATCACGTGTCGTACTATTTTCAAAACCATGCATCGTGTCTTATTATATCATTCTAATCTATTTATAATCCGTTATTATCATTACTAACTCAATTGTTTCCATTTTTGTATTTTATTTTCGTTGTTGTTTTATTGTACTAAAACGAACCTCGCATGCTAAAATAACTTTAACGTTAGTTTAGTTGCATTAAATCGACGTAGCAACTTATTCAAATCTTCACATGTTGATTAGTGTAGTTTGTAGTGCCTATTTTGTAGTATTTTGGTCCCATTTTCCTTGTAGAATCGCTCCTTGGGAGCGGTTTAGGGGCTTCTTATGCTTCCTTTAGTTCGTTTCAGGTTCCCGAGACCGATTTGGAAGAGTTGGAGCGATTCCGACTCTATACATACACATTTTGGAGCCAACGGAGTAAAGGAACGATGACTTGATGCTTCGGAATCGACCCCGAGACCTTGGGACCCAATCCCGAGCCTCCGAAACCCGATCCCGAGTCCCGAGAATCGATGAGAAGCTCATGTGAAGCAAGGAGGAACCAAAAGGGTCATATTGGAGGCCTACAAGACTCATCCCCGACGGGTATGCACCTCATCCCGTCGGGGATGAAGTGCGAGTTTAAGGGAGCCACTGACAGGCCGTCCCGGTCGGGACCAACCCGTCCCGGTCGGGATGGTGGGTCCGTCCCGGTCGGGATGATCCGTCCCGGTCGGGACCAAGTGCTGTAGTCCGCATTTCCTTTATTTCTTCTCCCTTCCATTTGTAACCCTATATATACTCTTCCCTTGTTTTGTAAAGCTTATGCACTACATTAGACATTAAACCCTAGACTATTTTTAGGTTAGATTAGTTTAGATTAGTGTAGATTAGTCGGTAATTAGTAGTTAATCTTAGTTTAGCACTTGTATTAAGGGAATTCTTCAAGATCTTCACCAAGCTTGACAACCTTGGTGGTTTGTTTTGGGTTTTCTTCATTAATGCAAGTTTCAATCTTTCCTCTTTACTAGTTTGGTATAATCTTCTTCTCCTTTTACTCTTAATCCTTTATTGTTTATCAAGTTTGAATCTTTATTATTGTTTGTTCTTGTTCTTGTTAGTTTAGTTGAGTTTGTTTATGTATGTTTTGATTCTTGTGTTATTTCTTCTTGTTTATGTTAGAATTAGTTTGATAATGTTAGAGTAGTGTTCTTGCTAGGGTTAGTAGGGTGATTAGGGTGTTAATTGGATGATTAAGGGTTTGTTGGAGGAATTGGTGGAAGATTTGGGTTTCTTCTTGAGTGATGCACATTACATGTTTGTTGGAATGCTTGAATGATTAAGTAGGTTGGAATGCTTGTTTTTCTTGTCTTCCTTTGTCGTGTGTGTCGCCGGATGGGTTCCATGAGGAACCTCTAGGTCGGTCTAAGTTTGATTACCTAGATTACCCTACTACCTCCTTCACTCTAGCTCTTCCTTGACCATTCCGTTACCCCTTTGACCCCGACCTAATCCTAGCCCGTTTTCCTTAGTTGTTATTCGTAGTCTTAGTCTAGTCTTCTCTCCCTCTTATCATTCTCTAGCTTAGCTCGTTCACTTAGTCTCGTTCTTGGGCGAACTTGGTCTATACGCCTCTACCGTCCCCGTGGATTCGACCCGACTTACCCTAGCTACCCTAGTTAGGTCTTAGCCGGTTATTTATTCGGTGGCGGGATCCACGACAAATCCCACCACCATCAAATTGGCGCCGTTGCCGGGGACGGTGCTAGTTTAGACTTTGTTTTCCTAGTTACTTGACTTTGTCTTTGTGTTTGTGTTTTTCTTTTTTCTTTTGGTTACCTTGCTTCTTGTGTGTGTGTGGTTTATTTCTCTCTTGTCTAGTGCCCAAAAAGCACTAGACTTCTCACGTTTGTTCTTAGTCTACAGTTTGTGCTTAGAGGTGGTGACTATCTTCTTCTTGTGACTTAGAGCCACTTTAACGGACGGTTGCTAGAATGAGTGGTTTCCAACCGGGTATGGACTACGATTTTCGAGCAAGCATGGGGTTTGATCTAAACTCCACACACTCGGGAGCCGATATGAGCTACTCCTCTTCTTCCATGAACCAAGGGTATGACATGACGTCCCCCTACCACTATCAAGCTTCTTGGGGTAATCAAGATGGGTATGATCCTCAAGAGTATGGAAATGGCTACCAACAAGTGAATGACTATCAATCCTACGATCAAGGTGGCTATTACTCGAGCTATGATTGTGAACCCACCATGTTCAATCAAGATTCACCGTATGGAAGCCAATTTCCCCAAGACCCACCATATTACCCTCCACCCTAACCACAATATGAACCCCATGACCCACAATACTACCAATCACCTCAACCTTGCTACCAACAATATGATGCCCCACCCCTTGGGCATCATCAAGACACCATGTTTAATCAAGATTATCAAGATTATCATCAAGATTATCAAGATTATCATGGAGCTTTACAAGACCCCAATGACCACCAATCGTCGAACTTGGAGTTATATCGATCGATTCTTCAATTGCAAAAGAACCAACAAGAAATGGTCATCCAAATGCAAAAGGATCAAGATGAACTCTTGGCCCAATATAGGAAGGAAAACGAGGCGCTTGATGCTCGATTAAATGCATTATCGGTTCAAACCGTAATGTATTTATCCCGAACATCGCAATTAGATGAAGGGTGCCCACTTGAGAGAGAGGAGCAACCTAACCATGAAGCCGCCGATGTAGTTCCCTTTGGAGGAGAGATTTGCTTTGAAGAACCTCAATCGTCTACCCAAAAAGAGACGAATGAGGATGTGACCCTTAGTGAAGGCAACATTGGTGAGGAATTGGAGGAGGATGGTGAGTTGGATGGTTTGGTGGAATTTGTGGAGTTGTTGGGTGAAATTGTTAGCCTTGAGTTGCCCTTGTGCGATAATGCGACTAAGCATCAAGAGCCCCTAGCTAGTGAACCAAGCAATGACTTGGAGGAGATTGAAACCGCCAATAGAAGTTTCGATCCTCCTCTCCAAGATGATGTGGGGCTGAATGATGAAGATGGGGAACCACAACTTGAGGAAAGTGTGGGGGTGTGCAACGAGGAAGCAAGGCCAAAACAGTTTTTTGTGCCTTGTTTCTTGGAAATGAAGCTTGCTAATGATTGGAGGCGATGCCTAGGGAGGAAGAGGCCGGTGAAGCTCATAGGATGGATAGACCCCGGATATGACACGAATGATGATTTTCGGTCTTGGAAATCCTACTTCTTGCCTCCACCTTGGAGGCCGTGGAGGTTAGCTAGGCTCGAGCGCTTCTTGGGCCTACATTATGATGTCGGTAGCGCTTTCGACTTGCTCCTCCATGCCCTTGAGGGCTACGGTTGAAGAAGAGTCCACCATCCTAGGTTTGACGGAGTTCCTAAAGAACCGTCATGTTGTATATTCTCCTCTCTTCTTTAGAGTACTTGTGCTTGTATTTGTGTGTTTTGTTTCTTGGATTTGTTTGTTTTTGTGGGATTCTTGTAATTGTTTTGGTATTTTGATGAGCGATGTGAGGGAGTGAATTTGATGTGTACTTTGAGTTTATTGTGATAGGTGAAGTGAAGGTGACTCCTAGAAAGGAGTGGTTAGTGATAGAGCTTGGATCGTGAGCAAGGGAGCCGGTTTTTGGGGTCATGGGAGTCATGATGACCCTTCCCGACCGGGAAGGGTGTGTCGTCCCGACCGGGATGAGGCCGTCCCGATCGGGATGAGGGTGCCAAAAATCGAGTTCACTGGAGTGTAATCCCGATCGGGAAGGAGGCTTCCCGATCGGGACGGGTATGTCATACTGACCGGGACCACCCATCCCGACCGGGATGACCCCTTACTCCTTTTTGGTGCTTCTTCTTCGACATTTAAGCCCACCCAACCATTGTATACCCCCACCCAACCTCCCTACCCATCCTTGCTCATGTCATACCACCCATGTCCCTCATTTACATACCTTAACCTCATTTCCTCCTCACTTTAGACCGATATTCACATCAAATCCAACCCCCTCACACCATTACTACCTTAGCCATGCGGTTTTCTTAAGCTTGAAGAAGGATGACAATGGCGACAACAAGCAAGTGCCTATATTGATCATTGAGACGATGGAGCGAGTGAGTTGCTAACCGGTCGGTAAGGCAACTATCCTCTCTTTTCCGTTTTTATTGCTTGTTTTCCCCTTGTTTATCCCCTTCCCCTTAGTCATGGTGGCCTTCGAGGCCTTGGTTTTGGTTGCTCCCGATTCTCGATGATGTGACTACATCGAGAGTCATTTTTCAAAATCCAAATTTTACAAGTTTTTCACTCTTTCTTTTTGAGGATTTAGTCGGATTTAGGCGGAATCCGGGCTAGGTGACTTGATTACACCTAGTCCTCCCCTCCCATTTCCTTTTATTTCCTTCTTTTTATTTCTTCCCCCATCCATATCTTTTCTTGTCTCGGCCCATGGTGACTTGACTACACCCCGGCCGGACGCTTTCTACCCTTTTCTTCTCTTTATTTTTGATTTCTAGCTTTATTTTCGTAGTTTCTTTTGTGCTCCCATGCACTACGGTCGAGCATGAGGACATGGCTCGGTTTAAGTGTGGGGGAGCGATATTCTATCGTAGTTAGTTTTATTTTCGTAGTTTTTCCAAAAATCTTTAAAAACCCTAAAAATTTGAAAAAGTTTCACAAAAATCAAAAAGATTTTTCTTTTGTGTGTTTTCTTCTTGTGTCATTGTGTCGTATATTTTTTTTTTGTGCGTGTTTTGCCTCCCTTTCCCTTATAGGTTGCTTTAATCGCCGTTAACTTTGGAAGGCTTTCAAGACTCCCGGTAACATCTTATCTCTTTTTCTTCTTTACCTCTTGCGGAGTTTGGAAGAGATTGTGATGTTGTGTGCTCGGGTGGAGCTTTGTAAAGTGTGGATGATTTGGTGGCTTGTTTGGATGATCGGGGTGGTGTCTGTGTTGTTCATGTGTTCGTTTTGTTTTGTTTTTGTTTTGTTGCTTTTGCTTTTTTTTCTTTCGTTCATTTTCGTCATGTCTTTAATTTTGTGTTGTGCTATGTTGTGTGTCTTGTGTGTAAAGCGTTTTCGAAAACCCGGTTTAGAGGCTAGTGTGTGAGTGTGTACTTTCCCTTCCTAGTAGTGTAAATCGAGTCTTGGACTTTAATCTAGTAGAATGACCCTAAATCAATGAATTCGTTGGTCCTTTACCTTGAGTCCACCTAGCTTACTAGGGATTTACTACGGGATTTGCATTTTGACCATTATGACCACCCACGGTGTGAAAAGGCCTTGGTTACCGAGTCCCGTCCCCTAGGTGACCGTGTTTGGGATTGTTTAATTAGTCCAAGTTCTCCAATTTTTGTGGGTTTGAAGGGAAATCGCGACCCCCGACTCACCCATTACCCTACCTCCTACACATATCCACACAATAAATTGCAACTTGCTGATTCCTCTCTTTCTTGTCATACAAAGAAATGCCAAAAAGCCAAATCTTGCCAAGAAAGGGCAAAGAAAAGAAAATGAAAGAAAATGAAAGAAAGAAAAGAATGAAGAAAAGGAAAAGGGCACAAAAGCCAAAAAGAAAATAGAAAAGAAGAAAAAAAGAATGGCATGGCAAAACAAGGCAAAATTGCAAATGAAAAGAGAAAATGCCAAAAGAAAACCCGATTCACAAAAAAAAACCCTACCCTACAAAAATAAGCCATTTTCCGACTTTTGCCGTGAAGAGCCTACCAAAGGACCGAGTCCCGAGGAAGGATGGTAGCGGCATTAGTCGGTCTTCCCTCATTTTGCATATTTCCACTTTTTACTTGGACTATTTAGGCGGTTTTGGACATGGGACGACCCTCTTGGCTCATTGCTAAAGGGGGCGGGGTCTCACTTACCTACAGTGTCGACTAACACCGTGGTTCATCCTTTTTCCATCCCGCCGATCGTCCCGTAGTACGTTCTTAGAAGGTTAGGAGGAACCGAGGTAAGTTACCAACGTTTTTGTTGCTTTGTCGTCATACTATTAGGGTGTAGTCCACCTCGGTTTGTATTGCTAGCTTGGGAACGTTGTCACTTGCCTTGAGTCCTAAACCGGTGCTTCTTTCACCGCTTGTTTGAGGGAAGCGGTATTTCTTTTCTTTTGGGTGCAACCTTTTGTGTGTTTGTTTGTGTGCTTGTTTGTTTATGTGTTTTGTGTCCAGTTGCATCCACAGTTTTGTCGCAAGACCCGACTTACCTTGCGAAGTGCACTTTTCCTCTAAGTGCACTCGCGTGAGTTGAAAGGGCGTAGGGTGCGCTAATACCCATTCGGCTAGTATAGTAGTTAGTATGTGCTTACTCGAGGGCGAGTAAGGGTTAAGGGTGGGGGAGTTGATTAGTGTAGTTTGTAGTGCCTATTTTGTAGTATTTTGGTCCCATTTTCCTTGTGGAATCGCTCCTTGGGAGCGGTTTAGGGGCTTCTTATGCTTCCTTTAGTTCGTTTCAGGTTCCCGAGACCGATTTGGAAGAGTTGGAGCGATTCCGACTCTATACATACACATTTTGGAGCCAACGGAGTAAAGGAACGATGACTTGATGCTTCGGAATCGACCCCGAGACCTTGGGACCCAATCCCGAGCCTCCGAGACCCGATCCCGAGTCCCGAGAATCGATGAGAAGCTCATGTGAAGAAAGGAGGAACCAAAAGGGTCATATTGGAGGCCTACAAGACTCATCCCCGACGGGTATGCACCTCATCCCGTCGGGGATGAAGTGCGAGTTTAAGGGAGCCACTGACAGGCCGTCCCGGTCGGGACCAACCCGTCCCGGTCAGGATGGTGGGTCCGTCCCGGTCGGGATGACCCGTCCCGGTCGGGACCAAGTGCTGTAGTCCGCATTTCCTTTATTTCTTCTCCCTTCCATTTGTAACCCTATATATACTCTTCCCTTGTTTTGTAAAGCTTATGCACTACATTAGACATTAAACCCTAGACTATTTTTAGGTTAGATTAGTTTAGATTAGTGTAGATTAGTCGGTAATTAGTAGTTAATCTTAGTTTAGCACTTGTATTAAGGGAATTCTTCAAGATCTTCACCAAGCTTGACAACCTTGGTGGTTTGTTTTGGGTTTTCTTCATTAATGCAAGTTTCAATCTTTCCTCTTTACTAGTTTGGTATAATCTTCTTCTCCTTTTACTCTTAATCCTTTATTGTTTATCAAGTTTGAATCTTTATTATTGTTTGTTCTTGTTCTTGTTAGTTTAGTTGAGTTTGTTTATGTATGTTTTGATTCTTGTGTTATTTCCTCTTGTTTATGTTAGAATTAGTTTAATACTGTTAGAGTAGTGTTCTTGCTAGGGTTAGTAGGGTGATTAGGGTGTTAATTGGATGATTAAGGGTTTGTTGGAGGAATTGGTGGAAGATTTGGGTTTCTTCTTGAGTGATGCACATTACATGTTTGTTGGAATGCTTGAATGACTAAGTAGGTTGGAATGCTTGTTTTTCTTGTCTTCCTTTGTCGTGTGTGTTGCCGGATGGGTTCCATGAGGAACCTCTAGGTCGGTCTAAGTTAGATTACCTAGATTCCCCTACTACCTCCTTCACTCTAGCTCTTCCTTGACCATTCCGTTACCCCTTTGACCCCGACCTAATCCTAGCCCGTTTTCCTTAGTTGTTATTCGTAGTCTTAGTCTAGTCTTCTCTCCCTCTTATCATTCTCTAGCTTAGCTCGTTGACTTAGTCTCGTTCTTGGGCGAACTTGGTCTATACGCCTCTACCGTCCCCGTGGATTCGCCCCGACTTACCCTAGCTACCCTAGTTAGGTCTTAGCCGGTTATTTATTTGGTGGCGGGATCCACGACAAATCCTACCATCACATGTTTAGCCAAAATACTGTTTGCATAACATTTCAACCGAATTACTAACGCGCGTATTCTAAATTTGAACGATATCTTAGTAGAGGCCGCTAAGTGCGGGCGGGGTTGGGTGTTCTTTGTGAACTTCCCAACACGTACCCTCACCCCTTACTCAAAACCTCGGTTTCCGGATGTCCGAAACCGTTGGCGCACGAGAGTCATTCAATACACGGTAACCGATAATGTCGGTATCGGTATCGCAATGCAAAGGAACGAACCCCATAAACTCTGAAATCGAAATGGGCCGTACTCTGTGCACGGCCCACCAAAATATAGATTGGGTTCGAATGGGCCCGAACTCCCACAAAGTTCGGTGGCGACTCCAACTAGCATTTAAATTTCAACCCGAGATCCATCTCACATGAGATTCATTCGCCTCCCCAAACCAGCACGTGGCCGCGTTGGGGTTGACCTATGTCATGTCCACAATTTGGCGACTCCGTTGGGGATAACTGATCTGCGACTTACCGTCGGCATCCTCAGAGTGAAACTCAAGTAGAAATCCTTCAATTAGTACAATACGCGTTTTAGTTTTATGGTTCATGCATAACCCCATTTTTACCCGGGCCGGTACTGGTGACCGACGTCCCACTATACCATGATATATTCCAAATTGGTTATGTCAAGGTGTTCATAGCTAATTCGTATGGGTTTCGCGGCTGTGGACGTCCGTCTGCACCACCCAGCGCCCCGCGCACGCCCGCGCGGGCTCGAGCCGGTTTTTCAACGTGTGGTGGCGGCCACCCACGCGGCCCCCTCCCTGTCGGGGGCCGGTGCGATCTCACGTACGGGGCGATGTCTCGGACCTAAATTCGGATGACGATCCGGACTTGTACTAGACGGGTGCGGGCACCCGTGTTTCCATTTGGAATCGATTGAGTCGTGGTTGTAAATGTTTAAAGGCCGATTCATTTGGTAAGGCGACCTTTTTAGTGAACTGAATTCGTTGCCGATTTGTGGAGTCACCACCGAGTCAATTATTGGGACTCGGAAACCGTTCAAGTCAACTTTGATCCCTAGCCGGCTCAAAGTTGAGGGGCACGAGACCTAAAGATAAAGACTTGTGCCCTTAAGCACTCCATGCCTGGAATGACTCTCATTGCCAATGGTTTCGGACATCCGGAAACCATCGATTCTGAGTAAGGGGTGAGGGTACGTATTGGGAAGCCAACATCCGATAGATGTCAACACCCAATCCCGCCCACACTATAGCGGCCTCTACTAATCAATCGGTGGGATGATAACTTAGTTCTTTTTTTGTGGCGGAAATACTGTAACATTCGTTGTTTTCACCCTATACCTTTTACTACGTCTGTTGTTTAAGGACAAGTAATTTTTGTCGTCAAAGTAGTTCTATTTACATTCTTTGCATGCGATTTCACGTGACAAGCAGGCCATGAAAAGATGCACGTAGGAGAGTAGAGAGTAATAATATTATACGTATTAGCTAATCAGTTTTAACGCGGTAATACGGATATAAGTCGTTCTCGTGATATACCTTACCTGGTATTCTGCTTAAGATGCGTCGGCTCGGTATTAATAGAGATGCGTTGAACAAAATAAGGCGAGCACTCGGACTAATACGGAACCCGACCATCACTTTATTCAGTTTTAGTTGTTTTATGTTTTGAATTCCGTATTTAGGTGATTTAGCATGCGATTATAAGGTCATAAAAGCGGTAAATCATACAAAAAAAACTATAAATGCGAATGTAAGTAAATCACATTATGAGGAGTTGCACCCTCGGAGTATACACTAAACGGGACACGATGCATAGATAGTTGAGAACGGATCTCGGAAGTACTCGGGTCTATTTAGTGTATTTTAGTTTTTGCGGTTGAAGTTGGGACGTTACTTGTTTTAGTGGATGTTTGTGGACCTAGTGTCCACATCTAGTGTTGTCGTAGTGCATAATAAAAGAAAGTACAAATATGGAAAGTTTTGTTTAGATGAAAACCTAATGACGATTCAACTTCAAGGCGGATCCTCCTAGTGATTTCGGCAGAGCTCCGTTACCGTTGACCCTTCTTACGGCTATTCAGGCAGAGCTTCGTTACTATGGACCGGTTCTGCGGCTAATCCGACAGAGCTTCGTTACAAGACTTGAGCTAGTCAAACACAGGCACCTCGGTATCGAGTGGGGTGCTCGAAGGTGAGGAGTAGCGTCGATGTCGCTTTTATCGGAATTACGATCGAGTGGATCGTTTGCCTCGGGTGTCGGAGTGCGAGCCCTTAGCGAGAATGTGGAGGGAGAAGAGAAGAGTTGAGATGTGTCGAATGAATTAGGCGAAGGGGGATATTTATAGGTGTTTTCGGCCCTCATCGCCCATATGGACGCCAAGTTGAGGCGCACCAAGACTCAGGCGCCTGGGCTTAGGCGCGGGGAGTCTAAGACGCGTGAGGTGAGGCGGTTGGAATTTTGGAGATACCATTTTGATACTTTCCAAAACCGAGAGGGAGAGTATAATACATATCTTAGGGCTTAAGGCTTCCCGTGTTTACCCTAGCAACGTGAACTTAGTGGGCCTTGGGTGTGCATCCCGGGGTTTACTTGGCGCGGTGCTGACTCGGTTTGAGTTTCGGGACCGACTCGGGGTCCCGGTGTCAGAATTGACTCTAATTAGTGTCTACGTGATCGTAACGACACGACTAAGGCTTCCATCATGTTTGTTTAATTTTTCCGAGTAATTTATTTGATCCGTTCTATTAAAAAATTACCTAAAACATCGCGAACCCGCGTCGCGTTGCAGTCCTATCGTCATCAGGTGTTTGTTGGGCACCTCTACAGCCACCAGGTCCAAATATGGGTGTCTACATAAGCCCCTACTTTGACTGAGGTTTGGACAAGGCGAAAGTCAAAGTATAGCCGCCCAGGTCAATCGAAGATTACGACCTGGTGACTGTCCGGCCGAGTCGTTTTGAGTCCATTGGACTGCGTGTTGAGGCTCGCCAGCCATACCTTAAAAATCATACCTGACGTCTTTACTTGCGGTGGCTTGCTTGGGCCCGGGCCGCTACTTGTCATCTTGTTCTTCAGCTCTTCATACTTAAGCGCTTTGCCTTTTCGGATTGTTTAGGTTCGTTTAATATTAAATGTTTTCGTGTTGTAGGTAACGCGTTAAGCGTAAGTGCCTAGAATCCTCATACGTGTTAGCTTCCATTTGAACAAATATTTTGGGATGCTTGTCAATGGTAAAATAAAACGTTCGAGGGCGTCAGTCTCCACTCGAGTTGTCGTCTTCGAAATGCTTGTGACCCCTTGGGCAAAATACAGCGAAACAAAAATATTCGAGGGCGTCAGTCTCCACTCGAACACCTGTCTTAGGGATGCCTCTGACCCCTAGGACAAAACAAAACAAGATAAACTGTTCGAGGGCGTCAGTCTCAACTTGAGTAGCTGCCTTTCAGGGTTCCTCTGACCCCTAAGACAAAACAAAATGAGATAAAACTATTCGAGGGCGTCAGTCTCCACTCGAGTAGCTGCCTTTCGGGATGCCTCTGACTCCTATGACAAAACAAAATGAGATAAAACTATTCGAGGGCGTCAGTCTCCACTCGAACAGTTGTCTTTCGAGATGCCTCTGATCCCTAGGACAAAACAAAATGAGATAACTACTCGAGGGGGTCAGTCTCCACTCGAGTAACTGTCTTTCGGGATGCCTCTGACCCCTAGGACACAACAAGATTATATAAACTATACGAGGGCGTCAGTCTCCACTCTAGTAGATATCTTTCGGGATGCCTCTGACCCCTAGGACAAAACAAAACAAGATAAACTATTCGAGGGCGTCAGTCTCCACTCGAATAGCTGTCTTTCGGGATGCCTCTGACCCCTAGGACAAGATAAGATGATATAAACTACTCGAAGGCATCAGTCTCCACCCGAGTAGCTGTCTTTCGGGATGTCTCTGACCCTTAGGACAACATAAACCATTCGAGGGCGTCGGTCTCCTCTCGAATGAAAAATGCGGTGGAGGTAGCAGACTCCTTCGAGAGCGTTGGTATCTACTCGAAAAATTGTTGTCGAGGGCGTTGGTATCCACTCAAAAAATTGTTGTGGAGGTTTCAGACTCCTTCGAGGGCGTTGGTATCCATTCGATAAAAAAATGCTTTCGAGGGCGTTGGTATCCACTCGAAAAATTATTGTGGAGGTTTCAAACTCCTTCGAGGGTGTTGGCCTGGTATCTACTCGAAAAATTGCTGTGGAGGTTTCAGACTCCTTCGAGGGCGTTTGTATCCACTCGAAAAATTGTTGTGGAGGTTTCAGACTCCTTCGAGGGCGTTAGTATCCACTCGAAAAAATTGCTGTGGAGGTTTCAGACTCATTCGAGGGCGTTAGTATCCACTCAAAAAATTGCTGTGGAGGTTTCAGACTCCTTCGAGTGCGTTAGTATCCCCGCTCGAATCAAAATGTTGTGGGGGTTTCAGACTCCGTCGCCTCTCGGATAACTAAGACCGGTTAAGCGAAAAATTGATGTTTGTTTATTTGTTTTAGTTAAGTGTTTTTGTTTTGTGAGTTTGTCTTATTTTGTTCAGGCTTGTTCTTGCTTTGTTTTGGTTTGTTATGCATTTGAGATTTGTTTAGAGTTTGTTTAGATTAGTTCGGTTTAGATTGTTTTGTTACGCGTTCGGGTGCAGTGTTCGAGTTAAGTGCGGCTCTTATGCTTGTCTTAATATCGAGTGTGTTTTGTCGATGTCGCTTAGTAATTGTTCCATTACTGTTGTTTTGTTTGTCTTAAAAGGTGCGTGTTTTATGTGTATCGAACTTTGAGTATTGTTTGTTTTGTTTTAGTCTATACTGGGCTGCTTAGACACGCACCCATCAGCGCCCTAATACTCAGGTGCCTAGCCCCCAGTGCAATAGGACTCGGGCGCGTCACCTGAAGCGGTCGGATTTCTGTGGATCGGGTCTGTTTAAATAATCGAAAATTGGGGGTGATGGTTCATTTGATCTAAAACTCGAGCGCGTCGTCCCTTTTGCCTTCAAATCGATTTCTCGATTCTTGTCTCGATTTCCGTCGTACGCGACAATGTCGACCCCGGGTAAACGTTCTTTACTTGTTTATTGTCGGTTTTGTTTGATTTGATTGATTATGAACTTGTTTTGTTGAAAACCCTAGAAAATCAATTTGGGTGTTTTTGTTTTACTAAATTTCGATGCTTGTGCTTAATCTCATTGTTAAATTAGGGTCTGTAACACCCCCGATTTTATAAAATAAATTAAACTAATTTAAATTATGTTCGTATTTTTATTTTTACGATTTAACTCGTAATTCTTCAAATTATTGTATAACGAATTTATCGTTTAATCGTTTCAAACTCCTAAAATTCTATTTGTCTCGGAAACTCTTCTTATATTTAAAACATATTTTTATTCTGTTTCGATTTATTTTATACATTTAATCTAATTCTTATAGAAAGTCTATTTCGACGATTTAAATTCTAAATTCTTGTTATTTATTTATATTTAAGCTCGAATTTCTATTTTCGACTCGATGTTCATTTATATTAAGTTTCGTCTAAACACTTATTACCTTTTCTCGAAGAATCAACTTAATTCACTTTATCGGAATTTTTTTTTTTTTCGGGAAATACTATTTCATCGTCTAATTATTTATAAGCCTCGTTTTCGTCCCGAATACTTTATTTACTCATTTATTTGTCGGCCCGATTATTTATTTAATTTTATTAACTCGTTTTTATTCAACTCGTGGGTCAGTCAACTTAGTTACGGAATTCGTTTCTCACCCGATTCATTTAATCAATCCGTATTCATTTAACCCCTTGTTTTCGCACTTTACGTTCATCCCCTTTCCCTTATTTTTATTTGACGTGTCCCCTTACATTTGATGGTTGCAGTCCACCTCTTCATTCTTCCTCTCCACCGTTTCTTTTTCATCATTCCATCCCCTGCTTTTCATCTTTCCATCAATTCGTTCTACTCATCGGTCGCTCCCCCTTTTCCTCTTTCATTTCGTTTGTTCTGCCCTTACCAAGGCAGCCTCCATCACCAATCTTTCGACCCTCTTCTTCCTTTTCATCGATAATCTCCTTCTTCCTCTGTCCCCTCTGTTTTTCCTCTTTCGTTTGCTACCGCCGCTGCTGCGATGCTGCTGCTATTACGCTGATCGGTTAGTTCGTGCGTTTGCGTTCTTCGACCCGGACTCTTCGATCGGTAATTTCCGTCCCTTTCCCCTCATATTTCCTTCTTGTTCTTCTATCTCCGTTCATCTCCTTCCTTTTTTTCCGTTGTTGCCCGTGTCTGTTCCTGTTATTGTTATCGATGTCGCTGTGGTTGTCATTTGTTCTGATGTTTGCTCCATTTTTCTGCTGCAACTGCTGTTCTGTTTCCCCTCTTCTCATTCTTCATCTTCTCCTTCGTTTTGTCACTTTTGTCATTCAGCTTCCATTTGAACAAATATTTTTGGGATGCTTGTCAACCCTTGGTAAAATAAAACGTTCGAGGTCGTCAGTCTCCACTCGAGTTGTCGTCTTCAGAATGCTTGTGACCCCTTGGGCGAAATACAGCGAAACAAAAATGTTCGAGGGCGTCAGTCTCCACTCAAACACCTGTCTTAGGGATGCCTCTGACCCCTAGGACAAAACAAAACAAGATAAATTGTTCGAGGGCGTCAGTCTCAACTCGAGTAGCTGCCTTTCGGGGTGCCTCTGACCACTAAGACAAAACAAAATGAGATAAAACTATTCGAGGGCGTCAGTCTCAACTCGAGTAGCTGCCTTTCGGGATGCCTCTGAACCCTAAGACAAAACAAAATGAGATAAAACTATTCGAGGGCGTCAGTCTCAACTCGAATAGCTGTCTTTTGGGATGTCTCTGACCCTTAGGACAAAATAAACCATTCGAGGGCGTAGGTCTCCTCTCGAATGAAAAATGCGGTGGAGGTAGCAGACTTCTTCGAGAGCGTTGGTATCTACTCGAAAAATTGTTGTCGAGGGTGTTTGAATCCACTCGAAAAATTGCTATGGAGGTTTCAGACTCCTTCGAGGGCATTGGTATCCATTCGATAAAAAAATGCTTTCGAGGCCGTTGGTATCCACTCGGGAAATTGCTGTGGTGGTTTAAACTCCTTCGAGGGCGTTGGTATCTACTCGAAAAATTGCTGTGGAGGTTTCAGACTCCTTCGAGGGCGTTAGTATCCACTCGAAAAATTGTTGTGGAGGTTTCAGACTCCTTCGAGGACGTTAGTATCCACTCGAAAAAATTGTTGTGGAGGTTTCAAACTCCTTCGAGGGCGTTAGTATCCACTCGAAAAATTACTGTGGAGGTTTCAGACTCCTTCGAGGGCATTAGTATCCGCTCGAATCAAAGTGTTGTGGAGGTTTCTGACTCCGTCGCCTCTCGGATAACTAAGACCCGTTAAGCGAAAAATTGATGTTTGTTTATTTGTTTTAGTTAAGTGTTTTTGTTTTGTGAGTTTGTCTTATTTTGTTCGGGCTTGTTCTTGCTTTGTTTTGGTTTTTTATGCATTTGAGATTTGTTTAGAATTTGTTTAGATTAGTTCGGTTAAGATTGTTTTGTTACGCGTTCGGGTGCAGTGTTCGAGTTAAGTGTGGCTCTTATACTTTTCTTATTATCGAGTGTGCTTTGTCGATGTCGCTTAGTAATTGTTCCATTACTGTTGTTTTGTTTGTCTTAAAAGGTGCGTGTTTTATGTGTATCGAACTTTGAGTCTCGTTTGTTTTGTTTGAGTCTGTACTGGGCTGCTAAGACACGCACCCATCAGCGCCCAAATACTCAGGTGGCTAGCCCCCAGCGCAATAGGCCTCGGGCGCGTCACCTAAAGAGGTCGGATTTCTGTGGATCGGGTCTGTTTAAGTAATCGAAAATTGGGGGTGATGGTTCATTTTATCTAAAACTCGAGCACGTCGTCCCTTTCGCCTTCAAATCGATTTCTCGATTCTTCTAGCCAAATTTTGTCTCGATTTCCGTTGTACGCGACAATGTCAACCCCGGGTAAACGTTCTTTACTTGTTTATTGTCGGTTTTGTTTGATTTGATTGATTATGAACTTGTTTTGTTGAAAACCCTAGAAAATCGATTTGGGTGTTTTTGTTTTACTAAATTTCGATGCTTGTGCTTAATCTCATTGTTAAATCGTTTCAAACTCCTAAAATTCTATTTGTCTCGGAAACTCTTCATATATTTAAAACATATTTTTATTCTGTTTCGATTTATTTTATACATTTAATCTAATTCTTATCGAAAGTCTGTTTCGACGATTTAAATTCTAAATTCTTGTTATTTATTTATATTTAAGCTCGAATTTCTATTTTCGACTCGATGTTCATTTATATTATGTTTCGTCTAAACACTTATTACCTTTTCTCGAAGAATCAACTTAATTCACTTTATCGGAAATTTATTATTTTTCGGGAAATACTATTTCATCGTCTAATTATTTATAAGCCTCGTTTTCGTCCCGAATACTTTATTTACTCATTTATTTGTCGGCCCGATTATTTATTTAATTTTATTAACTCGTTTTTATTCAACTCGTGGGTCAGTCAACTTAGTTACGGAATTCGTTTCTCACCCGATTCATTTAATCAATCCGTATTCATTTAACCCCTTGTTTTCGCACTTTACGTTCATCCCCTTTCCCTTATTTTTATTTGACGTGTCCCTTTACATTCGATGGATGCAGTCCACCTCTTCATTCTTCCTCTCCACCGTTTCTTTTTCATCATTCCATCCCTTGCTTTTCATCTTTCCATCAATTCGTTCTACTCATCGGTCGCTCACCCTTTTCCTCTTTCATTTCGTTTGTTCTGCGCTTACCAACGCAGCCTCCATCACCAATCTTTCCACTCTCTTCTTCCTTTTCATCGACAATCTCCATCTTCCTCTGTCGTTTGCTACCGCCACTGCTGCGATGCTGCTGCTATTACGCTGATCGGTTAGTTCGTGCGTTTGTGTTCTTCGACCCGGACTCTTCGATCGGTAATTTTCGTCCCTTTCCCCTCATATTTCCTTCTTGTTCTTCTATCTCCGTTCTTCTCCTTCCTTTTTTTCCGTTGCTGTTCGTGTCTGCTCCTGTTATTGTTATCGATGTCACTGTGGTTGTCATTTGTTCTGCTGTTTGCTCTGTTTTCTGCTGCAGCTGCTGTTCTGTTTCCCCTCTTCTCATTCTTCATCTTCTCCTTCGTTTTGTCATTCACTATTGTCTCGTTTTGTGCTCCTACTGCTGCAGTTTTCTTCTTCTTCTGCTTCTTTTCTGTGTGCTGCTGTCACGTGTTGTTGCTGCTGTTATGCGTCGTTGTTTGTTCATGGTTCCTTCTGCTGTTTCGATCTTATTTTTCTTGATAATCAATGCTGATTCAGTCGTGGTCTACTCTGTTTTCTTCCTCTTCTTCATTTTTTTTTTGGTAAAATGTGATTTGTATTTTTAATCAAATGTAAAGATTACAAGTGGATAGAACAAAATTTTAGCACGAGCGTCCTCTTCTTCATTATTTCTTCTTCTTTTCGCCTTGATTGGCTACTGCTTGCTGCTTCCGATTTCCATTCCTTCTTTTGCCTCTTCTCCTCCTGTGCTGTTCGATGCTAATTGTGGATGTTGTTGTCGTTCTTGTTCTTGTTGCTGTTCTGTTTCTTCTTTTTCTCTGCTCCTTGTTGATGCCTGCGTGTCATTTTGCATCTCGTTTGCTGCTGTTTTTGTTCGTTTGGTGCTGCTGCAGTATGTTTTTGGTTCGTACCGTTCTCGTTGTCATCATCTTGCTGTGCATTATTATTGTTGCTGCTGTCCTATCTAAAAACTTCAGCTGGTGTCCTATTGATTTGGTCGTGTCGACTCGATTAAGTTCACCTTTCAAACTTATGTTTGTCACATAATTCCCTTCCTCCGTCTTAAGACGATAAATCTTAGCTCTGTGTTTCTCCTTGTCCCTCCTTTTCTTTCTCGTGTTTTTGTGTTGCTACCCTCGGTTTTCTGCCTCGTGTCGCTGCTGCTGTTTGATGATGATATCGACGTAATGTTCAGGCTCAAGCTGTTGCTCGGTGTCCGGTTCTAACGTGGGTGTATCTCTTGGATTCATGAAGACCCCAACGTGGACAAATGCTACATCGACTTGATTAGCGACTCAAGGTAACTTTAGGACGTTACTCGATTTTATATCGTATATTTCGTCATATTTCGTTAAGTTATAATTTTCACTTAAAAATCGTATTTTTATATCTTAATCAAAATTTGTATACTTGTTAATAAATTAATTTTCGTTTTACTATTTATTCTAATAAATGATTAAATAGTCGATTTTATATTAAATATAATTTTAGTCGAGACTATTTTCACTAGTAATTTCTTATAAGTTTAGAATTGACAATTTTTTTTTAAAAATCTGTATTATTTATTAATAAAAGCCATTTGTTAAAAATAATTTGAATTCTTCGTAAATTTCATTTCATTTATAAAGTTTCGTCAACTCAATTAATTTTGACATCATTTTCTTAAATCATCTCTTTTATAAAATTTATAGTTTTAACTCGATTTCCTGATTATTTATAAAATACTATAAAATGACTTCTTATATTTTATTTATATTTTGAGTAACGAATTTTGAAATATATTAAAGTTACGATAACGACGATAATAATAAAATGTTAATTTCGTTAGAAATGCTATTTTTATACCTTTCACTTATTTTAATGACTTACGTCTTTTCTAAAAGACTTTCTATTTTAAGTATGTTTCTATTTATAGAAAGTTTCCCTCTTTATATGCAATGTTTTTTCCTTTTATCCTCATATTGTTTATATAGATTATATTTATTTTTGTATATCGATAATGGCTGGTTTTGGAGTTATGGAATAAGGACAAGTGTGGGGTTAGAGTAATATATATTCTGGGGTTTACGTTTTTGCCATCAACTATAAGGCTGGTGTGTCTTTATGGGACACACTGGTTGTTGAACCGAGCATATATGGTGTTCGGGAGTGTGTGTACATTTTGACCTTAAACTCGTGCCTCGCAGTGTAAGACGCCGTAGGGTTGAACTGAGTATTTATGGTGCTGGGAGGGGAGTGCATATTATTTTAAACTAGGGCCACGCATTTATAAGTCGCCGTCCTATTATGGTTGAGTAGCCTAGTTAGAGACCGAAGTTTGATTTGTTTGAACTGAGTTCTCGAAGCTAGCTTTTAGTATTCTCTTGGTGAAAGTCTAGCCGTCTACACTAATCCTATTCATAACGTCAGTTTTAATATTTTATTATTATCGATACATTTTGGTTTGCAGGTTGGCAAATATTTGAAGTTTTCTTTTAAAAACTTGTCTGATTTTATTGTTCCAATATTTTAAGTTTTCTCCGAAAACTAATTTTTATTATGTCATTTAATGTTTTCCATTTTAATTATTTTGATATAATAATACTATTATTTTTCCATATGATATAATATGGCTGGGAGAATGTCCGAGTTACTCCCCACTGACATGGCTGTTATGTTTATAACATGATAGGTTTTTGCTGCTGGGTTTTGGGTGTGAGCTAGCGAGTAGCGTGGATCCTACTCTTTCTTCATTTATGTAATTTATGGATTTGTTTAAACCCGTTTGGAGATTTTTACTTTTAGCCCTTTTGTAAAAAGAGGCCTTTGTATTGACTTACCGTTTCTTTTAATAAGATATAATTTGTCAGCGTGTTTTAATCCCAACTCTATAGTGTTTCCGCCACTGTATTGCGTTAGAATTTCTAGGGGATTACAGTTGGTATCAGAGCATTGTTGCTCCCGACGCTTACACCTGATTCTAGGAAAAATACCCGTAAATGATTTGAATATTGATAAAATATTAGTGAGAGATGGGTAGAAACAAAGTAAGGACTTAGCTGTTAGGTTTATATGTTCTTGTAACTCAATGATTAACATTGAATATTTGTTGCTTTTGTCTGGAAGAAGATGAATGAACAAGATGCTGACGAGATGTTGCCCCTGATCGGGACAAGACCTGCTTAGAACTCTCAATGCCTGTTGACCATGTGGACAACTTGGTGCTACACGGAAGATACCATGGTTTCCTTCCGGTCAAGATTCAGTTTACTCAAGCTACAGGCCAGATGATCAAGAGTAGATTCGTGTTCCATGATGTTGTAGTAGATCCAGATGGAGCGACCCAAGACTTGTGTGCTCGTTCCCTACGAGATGATGAAGATACAGTGAGTTCCTTTGTGGGACCTTAGAGGTTCGAAGATTCTCTCTCGTTTTAAATTTTAGTTATTCAGGATCATCGATTCTCACTTCCTTCCTTTACTTCTTCCAATTCTTCTCTTATATATTCCCATCTTCATTCTCTTAGTGAATCCTTGTTTCATTTTTTTCTATTCTACCATCTTTCTCTTGAGATTCTTTGGTTAGATCGGATTTTGTCTTAGTGAACCCCGTGTTATAGATGTTTAAGGTTTAGTAAACCCTGTTAACTACGGTTTGAGGATTGTGAGTTATACTCTGTTATCTATCGTAGTAAGCTTTTGAGGATCGATTTGAATGATAAATTGTCGATTAATGGAATTAGGTTGGTACTTAAGATTCTGAACCTTTGGTTATAGGTTACCTTAAATATTTTGGAGTATTTAGAGTTGAATATATTTTGGAGTAGTAAGAATATGACATATTAGATGGATACCTAGTACCTAACCTAGAACCAAACTAAGTGTAACTGATAATACTACTTTGGGATTGTAGAATATTGTTTAAAATGTTAGCACGCGTGTTGCGGTACCGTTGAAGGTTCTCATTAATGTCGTTAGGAATTTTGGTAGACATAGATTTCCCGTGTTTCTTAAGGATTAGATCGTTGATCGTTGTTTAAGGTTGTAACCTATGAACTTTGGAGTTGAGTGATCTAACTTGGATAAATTGTTGTTAACCTTGAAGAAGAGAAATATATTGCACAATTAAAGGTTGGATTTATCACGTCGTTTTGAGGAATACTTAATGTGAATCATCTTGATGGATTTATAGTTCAGAACCCTTAGACCAATAAGATTGTAGCTTCGTTGAGTTAAATATTTTGGTGGCTTCGCTGATACAATATGAAATTTGATGGAATTTTCAGAAACCTTAGCCCAATGACGTGTTTGAAGATGTGAGTGTTTACGCCATTACCTATAGGTTTGAACGTGTTGGAGGATTTATTGTACTTTCCCAACTTCTGTACTTGTGGTATTATAGATATGTTGGTGGCCTTTTTAAGGATTTCGTACCCGAACATTATTAAATGGTGGATTGTGTTTAGTGTTTCTTACTCGAGGAATTTGGAGTATACATCGAGTTCAGACCTTTTGAGCTTTGGATTTAGGAACCTTATCGATTACGAGTTTGGGATTGACTGATGACCGTTGGAGTTTTAGTCGATGAGATTAGATTGTAAAACAATTGTGGATTAGTATCGTGTCGTTTGGACGATTGGATTTACATAAGACATTTTTGGAGATTTTGACTGAGTAGTACCACCTATCGCCTAATATTGGACTTAACGTTATTTGATGGAATTAGGAACCCTGTTTATGGGAGTAGTACCCGGGAATCTCGAGATGGTTAATTTGTTTTCTATTCCTCGAGAGCTCTTTTGACTCTCAGTTTTGTCCTCCCCTTAGCTTTTCTTAAATCCTGCTACTTCTTCTTCGACCAATCCCTTGACTTTTTTTTATCGGGTTTGAAAACTCTTGTTTCGATTCGTCATTGACTTTGACTCTATTTATCCGTTTACCGTTTTCCCCGAACCTATTTTATGAAAAGTTTGACTATTTTAAAATTTTGGGCTATCGTGAAATTTTAACATTTGAGTTATAAATTTCAAAACTTTATATTTCGTTTTGTTTTGTTTTGGGTTGATAATATATATTTAGTCCTGTTTCAAAATGCCTTAATAATTTATTTTAAAGTATTTCGAAATTGTTTAAAATTTTAATTTTGATTTTCAAGTGATCGAGATTTTTATGGAAACTTTCTTTGTTTTAAATATTTTGATTTCTATGAGATTATTATGTAAAACAATTTAATATTTTCAAAAAAAAAAAACTTCGTATATTTGTATTTTGTTTTATTGTCGTTAGACTTTAAATCTGGTATTGAAAATGTTTGTCGACTGATTCGATTCTTATTTACTAACTACAAAACTTGATTTCTCAAATTTTTGTTTGGTCTTAAAACAAAATATCGTCGAATTCCTTAATCAAAACGTTTTACGGTTGCTTTTAAAATATTTGGTACTCTCCTCTTCGAGTTCGTTTACAAATATTATTTATCGTCATTATTTTATCAAATAACTTTTAACTTACGATTTTGTTAATTTAAATGATTTTAAACTTTTGAAATTGAGCCTAACTCTTCTTGAAATAAATTTTGTCTTCGATTTTGATTTCATATAATGTTTGAATTGTAAAATTTAAAAAAATCGAGATTGTAATGCGAGTTAAGCATTCTCATTTTGTTCAAGTGATATACCTTGTTTTCCATTCTATTATTATGTTTTTGTTAGTTTCGAGGACGAAACTCCGTTTTAGTGGGGAAGATTGGAACACCCCTGATTTTATAAAATAAATTAAATTAATTTAAATTATGTTCGTTTTTTTATTTCTACGATTTAACTCGTAATTCTTCAAATTATTATAAAACAAATTTATCGTTTAATCGTTTCAAAGTCCTAAAATTCTATTTGTCTCGGAAACTCTTCTTATATTTAAAACATATTTTTATTCTGTTTCGATTTATTTTATACATTTAATCTAATTCTTATCGAAAGTCTATTTCGACGATTTAAATTCTAAATTCTTGTTATTTATTTATATTTAACCTCGAATTTCTATTTTCGACTCGAAGTTCATTTATATTAAGTCTCGTCTAAACACTTATTACCTTTTCTCGAAGAATCAACTTAATTCACTTTATCGAAAATTTATTATTTATCGGGAAATACTATTTCATCGTCTAAATAAGCCTCGTTTTCGTCCCGAATACTTTATTTACTCATTTATTTGTCGGCCCGATTATTTATTTAATTTTATTAACTCGTTTTTATTCAACCCGTGGGTCAGTCAACTTAGTTACGGAACTCGTTTCTCACCCGATTCATTTAATCAATCCGTATTCATTTTACCCCTTGTTTTCCTACTTTACGTTCATCCCCTTTCCCTTCTTTTTATTTGACGTGTCCCCTTACATTTGATGGATGCAGTCCACCTCTTCATTCTTCCTCTCCACCGTTTCTTTTTCATCATTCCATCCCCTGCTTTTCATCTTTCCATCAATTCGTTCTACTCATCGGTCGCTCCCCCTTTTCCTCTTTCATATCGTTTGTTCTGCGCTTACCAACGCAGCCTCCATCACCAATCTTTCGACCCTCTTCTTCCTTTTCAACGACAATCTCCTTCTTCCTCTGTCCCCTCTATTTTTCCTCTGTCGTTTGCTACCGCTGCTGCTGCGATGATGCTGCTATTACGCTGATCGGTTAGTTCGTGCGTTTGCGTTCTTCGACCCGAACTCTTCGATCGGTAATTTCCGTCCCTTTCCCCTCATATTTCCTTCTTGTTCTTCTAACTCTGTTCTTCTCCTTCCTTCTTTTCCGTTGCTGTCCGTGTCTGCTCCTGTTATTGTTATCGATGTCGCTGTGGTTGTCATTTGTTCTGCTGTTTGCTCCGTTTTTCTGCTGCAACTGCTGTTCTGTTTCCCCTATTCTCATTCTTCATCTTCTCCTTCGTTTTGTCATTCACTATTGTCTCGTTTTGTGCTCCTACTGCTGCAGTTTGCTTCTTCGTCTTCTTTTCTGTGTGCTGCTGTCACGTGTTGTTGCTGCTGTTATGCGTCGCTGTTTGTTCATGGTTTCTTCTGTTGTTTCGATCTTATTATTCTTGATAATCAGTGCTGATTCAGTCGTGGTCTGCTCTGTTTTCTTCCTCTTCTTCATTGTTTCTTTTTCTTTTCGTCCTTGATTGGCTACTGCTCGCTGCTTCCGGTTTCCATTCCTTCTTTTGCCTCTTCTCCTCCTGTGTTGTTCGATGCTAATTGTGGACGTTGTTGTCGTCCTTGTTGCTGTTCTGTTTTTTCTTTTTCTTTGCTCCTCCTTGTTGATGCGTGCGTGTCATTTTGCATCTCGTTTGCTACTGTTTTCGTCCGTTTGGTGCTGCTGCAGTATGTTTTTGGTTCGGACCATTCTCGTTGTCATCATCTTGTTGTGCATTATTATTGTTACTACTGTCCTATCTAAAAACGTCAGCTGGTATCTTATTGATTTGGTCGTGTCGACTCGATTAAGTTCACCTTTCAGACTTATGTTTGTCACATAATTCCCTTCCTCCGTCTTAAGACGATAAATCTTAGCTCTGTGTTTCTCCTTGTCCCTCCTTTTCTTTCTCGTGTTTTCGTGTTGCTACCCTCGGTTTTCTGCCTCGTGTCGCTGCTGCTCTTTGATAATGATATCGACGTATTGTTCAGGCACAAGCTGTTGCTCGGTGTCCTGTTCTAACGTGGGTGTATCTCTTGGATTCATGAAGACCCCAACGTGGACAAATGCTACATCGACTTGATTAGCGACTCAAGGTAACTTTAGGACGTTACTCGATTTTATATCGTATGTTTGAGTAGTAGTATGTAGTAAATATTTTTTTAACTTCGGTTTTATAATTTTAGCTATTTATTATTTGCTAATTATATTAATTTTAAATCGTATGCCTTATAAATATTTTACAAGTTTTCGATATTGTGTCATAAATCATTAGTAATTTAATTATTTACGATTGTTATAACATTTTGTTGGTTATCGTGATACTAGTAAGTAAATAATGTTGATTTCATATTTCGTCATATTCCGTTAAGTTATAATTTTCACTTAAAAATCGTATTTTTATATCTTAATCAAAATTTGTATACTTGTTAACAAATTAATTTTCGTTTTACGATTTATTCTAATAAATGATTAAATAGTCGATTTTATTTTAAATATATTTTTAGTCGAGACTATTTTCACTAGTAATTTCTTATTTGTTTACAATTGCCTATTTTTTTTTGTAAAATCCGTATTATTTATTAATAAAAGCTATTTGTTAAAAATAATTTGAATTCTTCGTAAATTTCATTTCATTTATAAAGTTTCGTCAACTCAATTAATTTTGATATCATTTTCTTAAATCATCTATTTTCTAAAATTTATAGTTTTAACTCGATTTTCTAATTATTTATAAAATACTATAAAATGACTTATTATATTTTATTTATATTTTGAGTAACAAATTTTGAAATATATTAAACTTACGATAACGACGATAATAATAAAATGTTAATTTCGTTAGAAATGCTATTTTTACACCTTTCACTTATTTTAATGACTTACGTCTTTTCTATAAGACTTTCTATTATAAGTAAGTTTCTATTTATAGAAAGTTTCCCTTTTTATATACAATGTTTATTCCTTTTATCCTCCTATTGTTTATATTGATTATATTTATTTTTGTATATCGATAATGGCTGGTTTTGGAGTTATGGAATAAAGACAAGTGTGGGGTTAGAGTAATATATTCTGGGGTTTACGTTTTTGCCATCAACTATAAGGCTGGTGTGTCTTTATGGGGCACACTGGTTGTTGAACCGAGCATATATGGTGTTTGGGAGTGTGTGTACATTTTGACCTTAAACTCGTGCCTCGTAGTGTAAGACGCCGTCGGGTAGAACTGAGTATTTATGGTGCTCGGGAGGGGTGTGCATATTATCTTAAACTAGGGCCACGCATTTATAAGTCGTTGTCCTATTATGGTTGAGTAGCCTAGTTAGAGACCAAAGTTTGATTTGTTTGAACTGAGTTCTCGAATCTAGTTTTTAGTATTCTCCTGGTGAAAGTCTAGCCGTCTACACTAATCCTATCCGTAACGTCATTTTTAATATTTTATTATTATCGATACATTTTTGTTTGCAGGTTGGCAAATATTTGAAGTTTTCTTCTAAAAACTTGTCTGATTTTATTGTTCCAATATTTTAAGTTTTCTCCGAAAGCTTATTTTTATTATGTCATTTAATGTTTTCCATTTTAATTATTTTGATATAATAATACTATTATTTTTCTATATGATATAATATGGCTGGGAGAACGTCCGAGTTACTCCTCACTGACGTGGCTGTTATGTTTATAACATGACAGGTTTTTGCTGCTGGGTTTTGGGTGTGAGCTAGCGAGTAGCGTGGATCCTACTCTTTCTTCATTTATGTAATTTATGGATTTGTTTAAACCCGTTTCGAGATTTTTACTTTTAGCCCTTTTGTAAAAAGAGGCCTTTGTATTGACTTACCGTTTCTTTTAATAAGATATAGGTTGTCAGCGTGTTTTATTCCCAACTCTACAGTGTTTCCGCCACTGTATTGCGTTAGAATTTCTAGGGGATTACAGGGTCGATTAGAGCTTGTTAGGGTAGTTATAAGTTCGATAGGGGTTTTCGAGGTACGACAATGGCTCCCTTTGGAAATGTGTTTGGAATGCTAGGGTTAGGGACCATTTTCCCGATTATTCCCGTATTTATTTTGCGTAGTCTTGCTCAAATAGCGTTTGTGAGGATGTGGGTATCTTCCTTGTTGATTTTTATGAGCTAGGATGGCTTTTAGGACTCTCCGTGATGTTTTGTGTGTCTTAAGATGGACCAAAAGGTGTTGTAACGATGCCGGATTTCCCCGATACCACTTCCAGCGTGACAGGATCGAAAATGGGTGCTAGCGGCCCTTCCGGAATTTCGATATCCTTATCCAAAATTTTGACCCTATTTTGACCTGTTTAAGCTGCTTTAGCCTGATCTGAGGCACAAATTTTTCATTTTTTTGTTTGATTTTGTAGTTAGATGTAACACCGAGCTCCGCGAGGGAGCTCCTAGTGGTGAGACTGCAGGGACGAGTTCACAGACTCCCCGAGGGATTCGCAGGAGACGACGGAGTATCTCGTCTCAGCGTCGCGACCCCGAGGCCATTAATAAGGCCAATTTTGATAGAGTGAGGAAGCGCAAGCTTCCAGAGATGGTTGCTAGAAGGGCTCATGTTCTGGTTCCTGGACCACAGAATGAGGAGATTGGTTATGAGGATCCCGAGTGGGCGCGGGACTGGGATGGTCATCAGCTGCTATTTCACCACCTTGACCTTCACATTTCTCACCGCATCGTGCGGGGTCCGGTAAGTGTCCTATTTGTGCTTACTAGTTATGTCTTAGATTTTTGGCTCTGGCTAGGTTAGGTTTGTTTTTTTTATACTTGTATTGTTTTGGTTTGGAGCCCCCAGGCCCGATGAGGACTTTCTCGGGCTTTACTACGTGCCTCGAGATTTACTTTCAGAAGTTGACCCCCGCGGTAAAGGGGATTATCGCGAGGATCGCTCTAGGTCCCATGGTTGAGCAGCGGGTTAGGTTGGTGGGTTGCAAGACTAAGTGCAACCTTATGGTGATTAGAGCGATGATAGATCGCTTCCATGATACTACCTCGACCTTCCACATGGCTTTTGGGGAGGTCAGGATGACCCTAGAGGATTTTTGGGATGATTACCGGTTTACCCTGGGAGCCGGATAGGATTAGGTTGGCCGCTGAAGGCCCTAGGCTAGATAGTGATGAGGTGAGGGGCCTCATCGGGGATTGTTTTGAGCGTGAGGCATTTAGTGCGCCTCCTGCTCTAGTGAGCTCGTACATCACCAATCACTTCGAGCGGGTGGCGATGTTTGAGGGTCGAGAACCCAACACGCCGGAGCAGGATGCCCGGTTGTGGTTGTGGTACTTCCTAGGGTCGACCCACTTCTCGGATAAAGGCGAGAGGTTTGGCACTAGGATTTTGCCTCTACTAGCTGACCTGGCTCAGCTGGGTCGTTATAATTGGATAACTGCGGCTTTCGCGGAGATAACTAGCTGCCTGCAAGTCATGGTGAGGCCGTTGGCGATAGAGTCATCCTCAGCTGTGCCCATTGTGGGTCCGGGCCTTATACTAGAGGTTAGTTGCTATTCTCACTCTTGTATCTCAAGTTCTACTAAGTTTTGGCTTAGTGTTGCTAAAGGTATTTTGGGATTTCGCAGGCCTTGATCTATTCCTATTTTCCCTGCCTTACACCTAAGACGGTGCGAGTTCACCTGAAGAGATTCCCGACGGGGATTGAGTGGAGGTTGGCTCAGCCTAAGAGTGCAACCAGCCACTACCCGTCGGAGAATGCGCTGGTGAACTAGCTGCGCCTTGCAGATGTAAGTTTCTTTCTTACATTTTGCTTTATTTAGTAGCCCCCAAGGTTTAGGATTATTAAAGTGTTGGTTTTGGTTTTATCGTTTGTTTTGTCCTATGGTCTAGTGTTTGCTTTCATTTTGAACGATTCACTTTTCTTTTAGCTGGCCGACTCGGGTGATGTTGTTCAGCCCCCAGACTTCCCCTTTACACTGCTCAGGGTCGATGTGGCTGAGTAGCCTTTACATAGCCTCTTTCTTCGTGTTCCGCTGAGGAGATGGAGGCTCGGATGGAGTGGCGCGACCGGGTATACCGGGTAAGTTTTGGTTTCCGTTTTGGATTCTAAGGGTTAGGTTTTGTTTGGCTAACTTGTGTGGTTTCACCTTTCAGGTTTCATCGGCTTGCCATCAGCGGTTGTGGCAGGCTGCCAACTGCTTCAGGGTCTATGCCTCGAGGGTCTCCCGTGACACGTTCTGGACCTCAATCGGTAAGTGCGTGTACCTAGGGTTTGCTCTTAGATTGTTTGTGTGCTTTCCTCAAGTGCGGGTCGTTATGTTTGCAGGACATTCCCGATATGGTGGGACAGCTGGAGACTCGGGTAACCGAGCTTGAGGTGGAAGCGGTTGAGGCGTGACAGCTCCTGCAATCTCGGGCTGACGAGACTGCTCAACTTAAGGAGCGGCTGGCTCAGTCTCAGGGCGAGATCTCCGCGCAAGGTGAGGCTAGGCATCGGGTTGAGAGGGAGAGAGAGGCTGAGGTTGAGGCTACGGGTCGTGCTACGGGTGCTACTGAGGATGTTGGAGAAGTTCCTGAGACGGTTACCCAAGACATGTTGTCGGGAATGGTCGGTAGCGAGTCTCCTACCTTTGCTTTAGAGGACTTAGGTTTGGATGACAACATCGGTGAGTTCGTGATAGCGATCAGTGCAGCTTCTAGGGGTCCTCCCTAGTCTTATGAACCCGATTTGTGTTTATATATTTTCTTAAGATTTTTAATATTTGAATTAATTGGATTAGTCTTGTGTTTTCGTTTGGTGAAATGTTGACCTAGATTGACAAGTAATCACTTCAAGTTCGGTTTGTTTGCGATTTCATGGTGGTTTAGGACGTTTTAGAATGCGTTGATATTGCATGGGAGTACGAAAATGCTTTTTCGGAATTTTTAAAATGCGTTAGTTTGAGCCGAGATTTGGATCAAGTAGTACGTCGATTAAAATGTTGACTCTAGACATGTAAACATGTAATAAATGCTTTATAGCTAAAGTGTATCGACCGAGTGCGTGTTCGGTGTTGGGAGACAAGTGTGACTGTCTCGACATTCATGTTTAAAATGAGGCAAGGAAATAAAAATTTAGACCACTTTTGAAAATTAGTTAGACCACTCATTACATCTTGGTGACAATGTCGTGCTGGGCTACAGACGCGAATTGACGATGTCATTCGGGGCTACAACACGCCTAGGTGAGGTAGCTTATCCCCCTAAAAAGAAAATTAAAAAATGTCTAAGTCTGGTGGATCCGATGAATGAAATGTACCGTCCGTGGGGACCTGTTACTCTTGCGCGTGCATTTCGGCTTTCGGAAAGGGTTCAACGACTTCAGGAGGTCGTTCCTGACGTCCGGGGTTGTTGGATGTGAGAGAAAAGTTAAGGATTGTGGAGACGACTGTACTATAGAACAAGGAAGCTATGTGGGCTAGTGTCGCTAAGCGTCCGACCGAAGACGGCGTTACCGGTCCTAGTATTTGTCAGTTCATCAAAACGAGCCGAGACTGACAAGACCCGTATTGAAAATGTGAGTGAGGAGGGAAAGTGGGATTGGCTGGACTCGCCTTTGGCTAGGGTGGTGGAAGCTTGTGGTCCGAGGGGTCGATGGTGAGAGACCCGAGCAAGCACCCGAATGGCAAGGGAAATGAAAAGTTGGACCGGTAGAGCCCAGTCGTTTAGTACTATGTTGTATTAGTTGATATTATGTGGCGTATTAGTACTAGTTTTTTGTAGGGTTTTGCTTGACACATTGTCATTTTCCGGGGTAGCCGGATTTCAGATGCTCAATGTAAAGGGCCTCGACAAAGGCTTGATTTAAGTGATTTTTTTTCTTTTATTACTGAGAAGCACATTTTTTAATTTTTTTTTCCTTCTTTCTTTTTGTGGCGGCTCGCAACTCGATTCTTCATTTTATCCGGAGCGCCCTTTCGGGTTTTCACTCCGTCCTCGGCTCACTAATATATTTTTTTTGACGGTTCGCAACTCGTTTCTCCATTTTGCCCGAAGCACCCTTTCGGGTTCTCACCCCATCCTCGGCTCGTCATCATTTTTTTCTCTTTTTTTTTGGACAACGACTCGCAACTCTTTTCTTCATTTTGCCCGGGGCGCCCTTTCGGGTTTTCACCCCGTCCTCGGCTCGTCGTTTGTGCTTTGTCACTTAAATCACTCGTTAGCTAGAACATTGGAAAGAGTCCCAATTTGTACGTGAATCGAGTAATCAATTTTTCTTTTTTTTGGTTGGTTGTACCCGAAGGAGGGTTGCCTACGTATCCGCTTTTAAACGGAATCAAACCATGTTCGTAGTTCTTTCAAAAATGTGACTGATTTTCCTTTAGACTTTTTATGCCAATTATCGATGTGAGATGTTTAGAGTGTATTCACCCTAGTTAAAGAACTAAGGTGGAGTGGTTGGGTGTGACCCCTTGAAAGTGACATTTACCGAGATACTGTGTTTGGGTCGGGGTGACTGGCTTGGATGGTTTTGGAATGTGGAGCTAGGTAGTAAGTGGTTTCGATGTGTCAAAATCTTGAGCTTGATTTTTGTGGAGTTAGGGCTATGGGCTAAGGTTTCGTAATGTGGTAGGAAAGGGGAAGCTGAGTAAAAATAACTCAGACTTCAATCAGGCGGGATGTAAATTACATGGGATCTGATTTCCATGTCTGGCCCTTACGGTTGGGATTATCGTATTGAGCTTGAATCCTCAAAATTCCGGACTGTCTCCTAACAAGTGTCTCGGAAAGGTCTTAAGGGTTGTAATGTAGGGAGGCTTGTATTTGGGTGCCAGTTGAGTGGTCTATTCATTTTTCTTTTTCTCTTTTTTTTTCGCTTTTTGTTCGGACTTTGCACTTAAAGTCGAATTGAATGATTGGGAGTTTCATTTTGACCATTGAGTTTGGTTTTGATCATTGAATTGGGCCGGTTTAGTTTGGCCTTGGTTTCATTTTTTTTGGCTCCTTTTGGCCATTTCAGACTTCTTTTTCTTTTTGTCAGACTAGCACCTATGGTAGGAAATGGTCGGTCTTTATTTGAGGGGTATTTATTGTGGGGAAATGGTTTGCCTTCCGTCCTTGATCACAAGCTAAAAGACTATCTAGATTTGTCATAGGATTCGGGAATGCTCGTTCTAAGGGATAGTTTGTGGCTTTCTATACCAGACATGGAATAGGTAAAAGAAAAGAACACGGGATCTCAGTTCTTGTAATTCCTCATTGTTTCGAGGTATGTTTGATTGTTATCGATAAATGGCATAGTACCGAGTCGTAAGCAAGAAAGTGCATTATTAAATCAAGCGATTGTCGAGGCGTATTATAAAGGAAGAAAAGTTTATTTCTTTTTATTGATAGTAATAAGCGGGCTATGCGCCCGAGATATTGTTTTCGGGGAGCTGGAGGACAGATCCCCTCGCACCTCCTGACTCAATGTAAAAACAAAAGACATTTGTTATACTATTAGGTCTAGGCCCAAAGACGAACTAGACTCTGACTCAGACACAGATTTACTCATCTTGGTGGACGCCCGTGCGTTGCCGGGATCTTCCTCGATATTTAGGACATTCTCCTCTATAAGGTCGAGGTGGGAACAATTGATGGCGTCATCGAAGACTGCGTGAATGCTAAAAGGGTTTATGGTATTGTTAGGTTTTTCGGGTGGAGGGAGAGGGATAGTCCCATTTTATATCATATCCTGTATGGTATGCTTGAGCCGAAAACAAGATTCGTATCGTGGCCTTTGCCACGATGGAAGTGGCAATACTTATTAGCATCCCATGTCTTTGATCTCTTGTTTGTGGGTGGGTCTGTAGTGGGACCTCTTGGCTCGAGCTTTCCTTGATCGGTTAGTCTTTTTAAGGCTTCGGTGTATGTGATGCCTAGCTTGGAAAATGTCCTAGAGGTGGGATTCGTCCTCCCTCTAGCAGTTGGTTCAACAAGGTGTACTTCCTCGGCTTTGTTATTTCCGGCTGTTCCATAAGACCGGGTTCCCGTGGATGTGGTTGGTCCCTAATAGCCATTCCCCATTATCTTGGAGAATACTCCCTTTTTCATATCGTCCTCTAGGCGTATTCCTAAGGTGGATAGTTCCTTGAAGGTATGGATATTTTGGTACCTAAGGTGAGAGGCGTAAGGAGGTCTGAGGTTATCGACAAATTTCTCTACTATGGTGGCTTCGTCGGGGCGGTTTACTAATTGGGTGCTGACCTTTCTCCACCTAGTCAGAAATTCGGAGAAGCCTTCCTTCTCGTTTTGGGAAAGGACCTCAAGGTTTTGGATGGTTACTTGTGTTTCGGAATTATCCGCGTATTGCTTTGTGAATTCTATGGAGATGTCATCCCAGGTGGATATCTTTTTGGGATCGAGCGAATAAAACCACGATCGCGGTGTGTCTCCTAAGAATGAAGGGAATATCCTAGTGAAGAGGCCGGGCTTGACCCCCTTAATGGCCATGTAATCCTTAAAGGCCCGGATGTGATTGAGGGAATCCTCGGTCCCTTGGAACATGGGTATGTCAGCTAAGGAAAAGTTCTCGGGTAATTGGTCGTTCACCCTTTCAAATTTTTTATGGTTCTCGAGGCGGACATTGTTTCCCTGGTTTAGGCGCATTTGGCTTTCAAGGAAATCTATGCGATTCATGGCGGATTGTAGGGTGTCGTCTTGAGGTGAGGTAACGGGGTCATTAGGGACGACACCGATAGGTGCTCCGCCCAGCAAAGTGGAATTTAAAAGGACCACGTTGAGGACCCGATTGTGGTGTTCATATAAGGCCATATCTTCCAAGTGGCCTAGACGAGAGTCTATGCTGTTTACGCATGCGTTGATGGTAATGATGGTGGCGTGTAAGTCTCGGATCAGGTTGGTTAGGGTTTCTATGGTGTTATCCGCGGATTGTCCGGCGTCGTTCCCGCTATGGTTATTTGTGTCTACGCTTGAATCTCCTGACATGACTGCGGAAAAGGTGATATCGATGAGGGCGGGTATACCAGAAGTCCTATAGACTCGAGGAATGTTTGAAACCAAGCAACGCGAAAATGGGACCCTTGATTCGTGCGTGTTTGCGGTCATCGGATTAGGGACTCGGATGTTTTTGACTCTTGGTGTATTCGGCGGAACACCTAATGAAGTTATGTCTCTAGAGCGTGACAATTTGACACAAATCTCGGGGGTGAGATTCAAGAGGACTTTCGCGGGATGAGACGACCCAAAACATAAGACCTCGAATATAAGCGACCATAGTAACTAACACAGAAAGTTAATCACACGGTTGTACGACGTAAGAAGTTGATCGCGATCCCGGCTCAGGATCAAAGAGTTTTTTATGTTTTTTTTTGAAAACGACCAATCTTTGCAGAGTTTTTTTTTTTTAAAAGGACGATTTGTAAAAATAGGGTGACGATGGCGTGACGACATCGCTTGTGACGTGAAAGTATGTGTGCGTCGGAAATCCGGTGATAGCAAATGTGTAAATGGTTTTTTTTAAAAGGAGCATGGTTCTTAGGGGAACCAGTTTTGAAAATGATGACGTGGTGCTTTTATCGAAACTACTATTAATTAGCCAGTTCGATACTCATGGGGTATGCGGTGCCCGTGATAGAGCGTGGTGTCTGGTGATGGTGTTTTTAAAAAAAATGATGTTTTGTGAATGTGATCGTTTCGGATTCCTTGACTTCAATAATTGAAGCTTCGGTTGTGTTAACGGTATGTGTGTAAAAACATTTCTCTTTTTTTTTGAAAATAAAAATGTAACCGTTTGAGGTACCTTGATCCCATTGATCGAGAGTCTCGGTGGTATTAATTGTATTCGTTGTTGATGGGTTTTACTTTGGCCAAGGTGATGGCAATAAAAATATAGATTTTGAAAGTGGTGAGTGTAAAATTTGCCATGATAACGACATCTAAAAATGTTTTTCCCTTTTTAGAAATCACGATTTGACCTTGAGTATCAGCGTTTTAAAAGGTCGTTTTGAAAAGAGGAGGTGTTTTTTGAAAACGAAGTTAGGTGCGGTTGAATAAGTTGGCGTGGTTGAATCCATATTTTTAGTGTTTTATTTGGGTTGTTTGCAAACACGGTACACGTAACTAGGAATGCATACACTCATGCAGGATGCAGACACGGGTAGGTTAGGGTAGGCTACCGCCCACGAATAGTCTTTACTTAGGCATTGACAAATCATCTAGGGAGACGAGTGTCACACCGTCAGTTCGGAACTATCCGCTTATTATTCCCTCGGGGTACGCGTTAGGCGGCCGGAGTGTCAATCGAGGATCTCTCCGCGTGTCCCTAAAGATCTTACCTTGAAGAGGTCGATTGGTCCTGATATCGGTTAGGGTGGACTTTTTAGGGCCAAAACCTGTAGTGACCACAACTAGGAACTAGAAAATGAGCTTCACCGACCTTGTTCACGTTACACCACCACTGGAAATCTGTTTCCAAATCCCCAGCGAAGTCGCCAAACTGTGGATGTCCTTCCGCACCGCCCGACGCCCCGCGCGCGCCCGTGTGGGACCGACCCAGTTTTTCAACGGGTGGCGGCGGCCACCCACGTGGCCCCCTCCCTGTCGGAGGCCGGTCCTATCTCGCGTACGAGGCGATATCTCGGACCTCGATTCGGATGACGATCCGGACTTGTACTAGACGGGTGCGGGCACCCGTGTTTCCGTTTGGAATAGATCGAGTCGTGGTTGTAAATGTTTAAAGGCCAATTCATTTGGTAAGACAACCTTTTTAGTGAACTGTATTCGTTGCCGATTTGTGGAATCACCACCGAGTCAATTATGGGGACTCAGAAACCGTTCAAGTCAACTTTGATCCCTAGCCGGATCAAAGTTTAGAGGCACGGGACCTAAAGATAAAGACTTGTACCCTTAAGCACTCCATGCCTGGAATGACTCTCATTGCCAATGGTTTCGGACATCCGAAAACCGTCGATTCTGAATAAGGGGTGAGGTTACGTATTGGGAAGCCAACATCCGATAGATGTCAACACCCAATTCCGCCCGCACTATAGCGGCCTCTACTAATCAATCAGTGGGCAGATAACCTAGTTCTTTTGTTGTAGCGGAAATACTGTAACATCCGTTGTTTTCACCCTATACCTTTTACTACGTTGGTTGTTTAAGGACAAGTAATTTTTGTCGTCAAAGTAGTTCTATTTACATTTTTTGCATGCGATTTCACGTGACAAGCAGGCCATGAAAAGATGCACGTAGGAGAGTAGAGAGTACAAATATTATACGTATTAGCAAATAAGTTTTAACGCAATAATACGGATATTAGTCGTTCTCGTGATATACCTTACCTGGTATTCTGCTTAAGATGTGTCGGCTCGGTATTAATAGAGACGCATCGAACCTAATAAGGCGAGCACCCAGACTAATACGGAACCCGACCATCACTTCGTTCAGTTTTAGTTGTTTTAGGTTTTGAATTCCGTGTTTAGGTGATTTAGCATGCGATTATAAGGTCATAAAAGCGGTAAATCGTACAAAAAAACTGTAAATGCGACTGTAAGTAAATCACATTATGAGGAGTTGCACCCTCGGAGTATACACTAAACGGGACACGATGCATAGATAGTTGAGAACGGATCTCGGAATTACTCGGGTCTATTTAGTGTATTCTAGTATTTGCGGTTGAAGTTGGGACGATACGTCTTTTAGTAGATGTTCGTGGACCTTGTGTCCACATCTAGTGTTGTCGTACTGCATAACAAAATAAAGTACAAATATGGAAAGTTTTATTTAGATGACAACCTAGTGACGATTCAACTTCAATGCGGATCCTCCTATTGATTTCGGCAGAGCTCCGTTACCGTTGACCCTTCCTGCGGCTATTCCGGCAGAGCTTCGTTACTATGGACAGGTTCTCCGGCTAATCTGGAAGAGCTTCGCTACTAGACTTGAGCTAGTCGAACACAGACACCTCGGTATTAAGTGGGGTTCTCGAAGGTGAGGAGTAGCGTCGATGTCGCTTTCGTCGGAACTACGATCGAGTGGATCGTTTGCCTCGGGTGTCGGAGTGCGAGCCCTTAGCTAGAATGTGGAGGGAGAAGAGAGGAGTTGAGATGTCGAATGAATGACGCGATGGGGGGTATTTATAGGTGTTTTCGGCCCTCGTCGCCCATATGGACGCCTGTGTTGAGGCGCACCAAGACTCAGGCGCCTAGGCTTGAACGCGGTGCGGTGAACTTGGTGTGCCTAAGATAATACATATCTGAGGGCTTAAGGCTTCCCGTGTATACCCTAGCAGCGTGAACTTGGTGGGCCTCGGGTGTGCATCCCGAGGTTTACTTGGCGCGGTGCTGACTCGGTTTGAGTTTCGGGACCGACTCGTGGTCCCGGTGTCAGAATTGACTCTAATTAGTGTCTATGCGATCGTAACGACACGACTAAGGCTGCCATCTTGTTAGTTTAATTTTTCCGAGTAATTTATTTGATCCGTTCTATAGAAAACCTACCTAAAACATAGAGAACCCGCGTCGCGTTGCAGTCCTATCGTCATCGGGTGTTTTTTGGGCACCTCTACAGCCACCAGGTCCAAATCTGGGTGTCTACAACGGCATGTTCTAAGATCAACTCGACTTAGAAAGTCCGTCTCGATTCTCGGAAAGGATATGCGCATGATAAGTGTAGTTTGTAGTGCCCATTTCGTAGTATTTTGGTCCCTTTTTCCTTGTGGAATCGCTCCTTGGGAGCAATTTATGGGCTTCTTATGCTTCCTTTAGTTCGTTTCAGGTTACCGAGACCCATTTGGAAGAGTTGGAGCGTTTCCGACTCGATTCATACACATTTTGGAGCCAACGAGATAAAGGAACGATGACTCGATGCTTTGGAATCGACCCCGAGACCTTGGGACCCAATCCCGAGCCTCCGAGACCCGATCCCGAGTCTCTAGAATCGATGAGGAGTCCATGTGAGGCAAGAAGGAACCAAAAGGGTCATATTGGAGGCCTACAAGACTCATCCCCGACGGGTATGCACCTCATCCCGTCGGGGATGAAGTGCGCTTTTGAAGGTGTCACTGCCAGGCCGTCCCGGTCGGGACCAACCCGTCCCGGTTGGGATGACAGGACCGTCCCGATCGGGATGATCCCGTCCCGGTCGGGACCACCCAGCTACAGCCGCATCACTTTGTTTCTTCCTCCTTTCCATTGTAACCCTATAAATACCCCTCCTCTTGTAATCTTATGTTATGTTAGACATTACCCACAAACCCTAGCCTAGTTTTAGCATAGATTAGATTAGATTAGTGTAGATTAGTCTTTAGTTTATCGTTAATCATAGATTAATGCTTGTAATTTGGGAATTCTTCAAGATCTCCACCAAGCTTGACAACCTTGGATGTTTGTTTTGGGTTCTTCCATTTATGCAAGTTTCCTTCTTCTTTTCATCTTCTAGTTTGGTATAATCCTTTCTTCCTTTTACTCTTTATCTTGTTTGTTTAATTCAAGTTTCAATCTTTAGTTATTGTTTATTGTTTTGTTCATCATATTTGGTAGTTTCATTATGTATGTTTTGATGTTTGTGTTGTCTCCTCTTGTTTATGTTAGAATTAGTTTGATAATGTTAGAGTAGTATTCTTGCTAGGGTTAGTAAGGTGATTAGGGTGTTAATTGGATGATTAAGGGTTTGTTGGAGATGTTGGTGGAAGATTTGGGTTTCCTCTTGGTTTGATGCATATCACATGTTTGTTGAAATGCTTGAGTGACTAGTAATTGCAATTACTTGTTTTTCTTGCTTTTCTCTTGTGGGTAATAGTTTGCTTGTGGGTTCGGTTCCCTCACTAAGTAGCGAGAGCCCGGTGAGGATGACCCCTAGGTCGGTCTAAGTTGCGACCGCCCGGATTCGACCTAGGCCACCATAGCGCGCTAGAACCCCGTTTGTCATGTGTGTCACCGAAATGGGTTCCATGTGGAACCTCTAGGTGAGTCTAAGTTAGATTACCTAGATTACCCTACTACCTCCTTCACTCTAACTCCTCCTTGACCATTCCGTTACCCCTTTGACCCCGACCTAATCCTAGCCCGTTTCCTTTGATTGTTTTCTTGCTTTAGACCTAGCTTAGTCCTAGTCTCCCCCTCCTTAGATTAGCTCGTCTCGAACATAGTCCTAGACCGTAGCATACCTTAGTCCGACCTCCCGTACCTGTGGATTCGACCCGACTTGCCCTAGCTACCCTAGTTAGGTTAGTTGGTTTTTATTTGGTGGCGGGATCCACGACAAATCCTTCCCATCAGCGCACTGGTATAGACCCTATCTAGACCGATCGAGACTTAGTGTAAAGCATACATGGCGTCGTTATAATGTTTGCATGACTATGTGCTACTTGGTTTCTATGTCGTTTTCAAAAAAAAACATCATTTTCAAAATGCATGTTTTCAAAAAAGAAATATCCAATTTCAAACCCGGGACGCTACCGAATTTAGGACTTATGATTTTACTCAAAATAGCCTATTTCTAGCCGGTATGCTGCCCGTTTCAAAATTTAAGAAATATTATCAAACCTTCAAAATTGCGGCCCGATAGCGTTTTGCCGGTTTCAAAAAAATCGGGCGGCCCACCGATTTTCTCGGAATTCCAACTCCATTTTCAAAAAAACCTTCCTCATCTTAGGACTTCCCGTATTTAGTAGTGTTGGGTCTTGTCATAAGTCGAAGGTCTTTAGCGTCGAAACTCCGTCGATATTACATCAAGGGGTTTCCTCCCTATCCCAGTCCGCCTTATTTGTCAAGGCATGGCCCATCTACGTAAGATATACCCCTACGAAGGAGGGCCCGTTTACACAATCGAGTCCAAAGTCTGGGGAATATCTCACGTGGACTTTCCTTCGAACAGGACTCGGCCCACATAGCCGAATCCTGAGGGAGGCCCACCTTTCATAAGTCATCCGTCTAGATGTCTTTTCCGAGTCATTTCCTTTTCAGGCTTTTCCTTCCTCTGGATGTACTATTTTTGATTCCAAGATCTGGGTTAGTTTCTGATTACGCGGTATTCTTACAGATAGGCCACCAGTAACCAGACATCAATACAAGATGCAAGAAGCTTTGGACAAGTTGACAGCCTCGCTGGCCCAGATTGAAACCCAACTAACAGCTATCAAGTCCGACCAGATAGCTATTGTTACCCGTGTGAGCGCCATGGAACAAGGGACTCCTAATGGTGGGACTGAGATTACTGGGCCCTTAGCTGAACTGGTCAGCGCGGTCCGCAAACTGGAGGAACAGGTGCACTTGTCAACTAACAACACTATCCACACGGAAAATGCCCGTGCCTATTCGCCCCTGAATGATGAATTGCCCGCCAACCTCAACCTTACGGGCTTGCCGATGTTTGATGGGACTGAAGACCCGGTGCTTTACATCTGGGCCTTCAAGGAGTTCATGGTCGTCAAGGAAGTGAAATCCACTATGTTCAAGCACTTGTTTGCTTCCTCCCTCAAGAAGCATCCGAAAGCCTGGTACTACAGGCTTGACTCCAAGAAGTACAAGACTTGGGATGACGTGGCAACGGAGTTCGCTCGGAATTACGGCAATAATACCAAGATCCAGACCACGATGCGTACTTTGGAGGTCATGGCCCAGGAGCCCAAAGAAGGTTTCACCAAATACTTCCAACGCTGGAGGGCCGAAATCGTGAAGCTGGTGGAAAAGCCCAACGAAAAAGTTTTAGTGGAAGCCTTCGTCGAGAACCTCTTTTTTTCATACCGGGTCCATCTCCAGTATGCTGTCATACCCAACTTTGCCACTTTAACTGAAATGGAAACGAGGATTGAGGATGACTTGAGGCTAGAGAGCCTTACTAAGGCCTCTAGCAAAGGGTATCAAGGGGCCAGCTCATCCACCAGTAAGCCCACATCTGCAGCTGCAACCCGCAGCATCTTCGACGAGGTTAATCTACTAGATGCCTCATCCAAAAAGAATACCCCAGCTCGGCTATTCACTAATATAAGGACCACCTATACATATGCCTTACAAAGGCTATCTTCAAAGGGTCTGATCCAACCGATAGGCCCAACTCCAGAAGTCCCAGTCGAAAAGCGGTCCAAAAGCTATAACATTCAAGCCTATTGCCAATATCACCGAGGTAATGGGCATGACACGGAAAAATGCTGGAAACTGAAGCATCTCATCCAAGACTTAATCGAAAGTGGGAAAATACCATTGTCCGGAGATAAACCGAGCAACAAAGAAAACCCCTTCAGTGCTCACGCCATCTTCACCGGAGAAGTAATCGGTTGTACTCATCTCATTTTTCCTTTCATCCCACAAATTAATGGGATATGGTTCGATGATGAAGAGGACGTTTACCTGGCTAAAGGGGAAGTTGTCCCCATCACCACTAAAGAAGTCCGAAAGGCTAAGTCCAAAGCCTTAGCCAGCAACCACCTCGCTAGTGTCGGCCATCCTTACCAAGCTACTAGCTCTAAGGACACTCCTATCCTGGCAACCGTCACTGAACCTGCCAGGACAGAAGCTGCCTTCGAAGAGCCAAACATTGATATGGCTCTGGTCAAACAGTTTAAAAGACTCGAGCCGACCTCACCATATGGCAGCTTTTGGTTAGCTCGCAAGAACATCGGGAAGCACTCACTAAGGCTCTCGATCAGATCAAGGTCGACTCACTGGTTACCCCGGCAGAAATGGTAGCCACTATCATGCCCTATCTCATGGGCAAACTCAAGGAAGAAGGCCCACTTATTACCTTCTCTGAGTCCGACTTACCACCATTCGGGGCTGCTCATAACTTAGCGCTATACATCACGATGATCTGTCGAGGGAAATATCTCCCAATGACCCTGATTGGTGATGGGTCCGCTGTGAATGTCCTTCCTCTGAGGACCGCTAAAGCCCTCGGCATTACCAAGGCCGACTATCTTCCATCCGCACAACCTATCCAAGCTTTTGATGAAAGCCCGAAGCCGGTTGCTGGGGCCGTTAAGCTAACAATCATAACGGGCCCAATTGAGAAGGAGTTGGAGTTCCAATTGATCGATGTCACCTCCTCTTTCAACCTATATCTCAGGAGGCCCTAGATCCATGCGGTCAAAGCCGTATCCTCTACCCTCCACAGAAAGGTCAAGATGCCTCTACAAGACGGTGTCATTACTCTGGAGGCAACCCCCATAACCGTGGCTAGTTGCAACACTGCGGGCCGGGCCGACCCACGAGGGTTCGATTTCGTGGAAATGATCGAAGAGGAATATCTCTTCAGGCCTTATTTCACCACTATCATCGGTATGATGCCACAAAACTTGGGGTATCTACTGGGGGCTAAGTCTAGCTAATAAGCAAACTAAGTCTAAACATGCACCGTCCCCGGCAACGGCACCAAATTGATGGTAGGGATTGTCGTCTATCCTACCGATCAAGTAATACCAACTAATCCTAACGGTAGCTAGGGTAACTCGGGTCCTGTCCATGGAGACGGTAATGTAATGTCTAGACTATGGTCTACTCACAAACAAGGCTAAGTCACAAACAAACACAAAGAAATGATAATTGACAAATTATGATGGGAGAAGAGGTATGAACAAGACTAACAATGAATAAGCTATAACAAAAACTAATGAACAACTAAAGATTAACTAAGCAAATAAACTAGAGAAGATGATCGACTAAAGAGATAGAGAATTCAAATATGGAAAAGAGTAGGGTTAGGTCGGGTTCATAAGCATAGTAGGATGATTGGGTAATCAAGGGTGTAGGTCCCACTTAGTCACTAAGGTCGGTTTGCGCTCTCGCGCCAAAGCCAAAGTCCGCACTCTCGTGTCTAAGACTAGACCCGAACATTCATGCAAGATGCTACTCAAAACACAAACATTCAACCACAAATTGAATACACAATGAGAAGGAGAGAACAAGCATGAGAAGCATTGGCCACTACTACCCATACAAGCAATATAACAAACACATAGTGTGCCCAATAAGTGACTAGCAACAAACGAATCACCTTTACCCACAATCAAGCCCTAATCACCCATAATCCACACTTAATCCCCCTATTAACCCCACAAGGAATCTACTCACTCATTATCAAACTAACAATAACAATGCTAAGAGAAATCAACATAAACAACCAAACATTCATTATGAACAAACAAGAACAATAAAGAATATATAAAGATTAAAATTTGATAGATTAACAAAGATTAAAAGAAAAGAAATAATACCCACTACAATAGGATGAAAAAGATGTGAACTTGAATTAATAAGAAACCCAAATAAAACTCCAAGGTTGTCAATCTCGGAATAATCTTCAAGAATCTCCTTAATACAAGACTAATTACTTGATTAAACTAAGATTAACTAAAGATTAACTAGAGATGAAATGAGGTTAAGTAAGGTTTTGAATGCTTAAGAGAGGCCTAAAATAATCTAGGGTAAAGTATGGTGATTAAACAATACAAAACAGGTGTATTTATAGGGTTACAAGAATGAAGGAGGAAGACAAAAGAGTCTCTTGCTACAGCTCGGCCGTCCCGCCCGGGACGAGATGGTCCCGCCCGGGACGGATTGGTCCCGCCCGGGACGGATTGGTCCCGCCCGGGACGGATTGGTCCCGCCCGGGACGGACCCAAAACAGAACCATTGGTTTTTGCGCACTTCATCCCGGACGGGATGAGTTCCTTCCCGTCGGGGATGGGTCTTGTAGGCCTCCAATATGATCTTTAAGGTTCCTCCTTGCTTCACATGGGCTTCTCATCGACTCTCGGGTCTCGAGATCGAGTCTAAGGGGCTCGGGATTGGGTCCCAAGGTCTCGGGGTCGAATCCAAGGCATCGAGTGATCGTTCCTTCTCTTCGTTGGCTCCGAAAAGTGTATGTATTGAGTCGGAATCGCTCCAACTCATCATGAATGGTCTCGGGAACCTGAAACTAGCTAGAGGAAGCATAAGTAGCCCATGAACCGCTCTCAAGGAGCGATTCCGCAAGGAAAAAGGGACCAAAACACGACAAATTAGGCACTACAAACTACACTTATCAACTCCCCCACACTTAACCCTTACTCGCCCTCGAGTAAGAACAAACTAACTACTAAACTAGCCGAGCGGGTATTAGCGCACTCTACGCCCTTTCAAATCACGCGAGATCACCTAGAGGATAAGTGCTCTCCGCAAGGCAAGTAAGGTCTTGCGACAAAACCGTGGATGCAACCAGACACAAAAACACATAAACAAACAAACATACAAACAAACACACAAAAGGTTGCACCCAAAAAGAAACAAATACCGCTTCCCTCTAAAAAGCGGTGAAAGAAGCACCGGTTTAGGACTCAAGGCAAGTGACAAAGTTCCCGAGCTAGCAATACAAACCAAAATGGACCAAACCCTAATAGTATGACGACAAAGCAATAAAAACGTTGGTAACTTACTAGGTTCCTCCTAACCTTCTAAGAACGTACTACGGGATGATCGGCGGGATGAAAAAAGGATGAACCACGGTGTTAGTCGACACTGTAGGTAAGTGAGACCCCGCCCCCTTTAGCAATGAGCCAAGAGGGTCGTCCCATGCCCAAAACCGCCCAACTAGTCCAAGTAAAAAGGTGGATATGATTGCAAAATGAGGGAAGACCGACCACTACCGCTATCATCCTTCCTAGGGACTCGGTCCTTTGGTAGGCTCTTCACTGTAATAGTCGGAAAAAGGCTTATTTTAGAGATGTGAGGAATATTTTTGTGAGACGGTTTTCTTTTGGCATTTTTCTTTCTTTTGCATTTTTGTTTTGTGTGTTGCTATGCCATTTCTTTTTCATCTTTTGTATTTTCTTTTTAGCTTTTTGTGCCTTTTCTTTTTCTTCAATCTTTTCTTTCTTTCATTTTCTTTCATTTTCTTTTCTTTGCCCTTTTTGTTGTAGGCATTTCTTTTTGCAACTAAGAAAGAGATTTCAACAAATTGCATCTTATTTTGTGGATATGTGTAGGAGGTAGGGGAATGGGAGAGTCGGGAGCGCGCTTTCCCTTCAAACCCACAAAAAGGGGAGAACTTGGACTAATCAAACAATTCCGAACACAGTCACCTAGGGGACGGGACTCGGCAACCAAGGCCTTTTCACACCATGGGTGGTCATAATGGTCAAAATGCAAATCCCGTAGTAAATCCCTAGTAAGCTAGGTGGACTCAAGGTAAGAAACCAACGAAATCATTGATTTAGGGTCATTCTACTAGACTAAAGTCCAAGACTCGATGCATACTACTGGAAAGGGAAAGTAAACACTTGCGCACTATTCACTAAACCGGGTTTTCGAAAACCGTTTACACACTAGACACAAGTACACACCACAAAACAAGGACTCAACAAAGAACGAAAGAAAAAGAAGCAAAAGCAACAAAACAAAAACAAAACAAAACGAACACATAAACAACACAAAAACCACCCCGAGCTTCCAAACAAGTCACCAAATCAACCACAAGTATGCACAAAGCTCCACCCGAGCACACCACATCACAATCTCCTCCAAACTCCTCAAGAGACAAAGGGGAAAAAGGGATAAAAGATGTTACCGGATGTCTTGAAAGCTCTCCAAAGCTATCGGTGATTCAAGCAACCTATAAGGAAAAAGGGAGGCAAAACACGCACAATAAAACAAATATACGAGACAACGACACAGAAGGAAAACACACAAAAGAAAATCTTCTTGATTTTCGCGAAATTTTTTCAAATTTTTAGGATTTTTAAAGATTTTTCGAAAAACTAAGAAAATAAAACTAACTATGATAGAATATCGCTCCCCCACACTTAAGCCGAGCAATGTCCTCATGCTCGACCGTAGTGTATGGAGACGCAAAAAGAAAAGAAAAGAAATTACGAAAATAAAGCTAAAAATCAAAAAGAAAAGTGGAGAAAAGGGTAGAATGTGTCCGGCCGGGGTGTAGTCAAGTCACCATGGGCCGAGACGAGAAAAGATATGGATGGGGGAAGAAATAAAATGAAAGAAATAAAAGGAAATGGGAGGGGGGACTAGGTGTAATCAAGTCACCTAGCCCGGATTCCGCCCAAATCCGACTAAATCCTACAAAAAGGGTGAAAATCTTGTAAAATTTGGATTTTGAAATGACTCTCGATGTAGTCACGTCATCGAGAGTCGGGAGAAACAATTACCAAGGCCCCGAGGGCCACCATGACACAAAAGTGTATAAGGGGAAGGGAACAAAGAAAGGTAAACAAGCTATAAAAGACGGAAAAGAAAGGATAGTTGCCGTACCATGCGGTTAGCAACTCACTCGCCCCATCGTCTCATAAGTCAATATAGGCACGTAGCTAGTCATCGTCTTTGCTATTCCCCTCCAATCTCAAAATGGTTCCATGGTTGGAGCACAAATTTATAAGGAGGTGGGTTTTGATGTGAAAGTCGGTGTAAAGGGAAGAGAAAAATGAGGTAAAAATGTGTATATGAGGTGTAGGGGTCATATGATGAGAGCAAGGATAGGTAGGGAGGTTGGGAGGGGGTATAAAGTGGTAGGGTGGGCTCAAACGACAAAGAAAAGGCCAAAGGAGGAACAGGGGGCCATCCCGGTCGGGATGGATGGTCCCGGTCGGGATGACATGCCCGTCCCGGTCGGGAAGACCTCGTCCTGGTCGGGATGACACTCCAGTAGACCCAATTTTTTGCACACCCATCCCGAACGGGATGACATCCTTCCCGGTCGGGATGGTTCATCCTTCCCGGTCGGGATGCAATCTTCTCGGCCAGGAAGAGTCTTCTAACCCCTTATAGCTCCCAAAGCTCGTTCCAAGCTTCAAAAACCGACTCCGGCCCCTTCGCACGATCCAAGCTCTAACAATAAACATTCCTCTCTAGGATTCATCTTCACTTTGCACCTACCAAACAAGCTCAAACACAATCATCAAAGTCCCTCCCTCACAACACTCAACAAAATACCAAATCACAAGAATTTCACAAAATCTAAAAGAGTAAGAAAGAAATATATACAATAAGACGGTTCTTTTGGAACTCCGTCAAACCAAGGATGGTGCACTCTTCAATTCTTTTTCAACAACACTATAACCAATTCCATCTCCATCAAGAGCTCGAAGAAACAAATCGAAGGCTCTTGCAAAGTCTTCAATCAAGCTAGTGGAATACCAACCTCCACTCCAAAGATCATCACATCCCAGCCTTGACGTTCCCGGGGCATCCCGATCTACTAAGTTCAATGGCTTGAACTTGTACTTTCGATCCTTTGGTATATACCCAAACGTCCATCTATCCTCATGTGGCCTCAAGGGAGGCTCATCTTTCTTCTTGTCATGGCATTTGTCTTCAAAATCTTGATGCGGGCATTCATCCGCCCCAATCTCGGAGTCATCATCCTCAATTCCATAGAAGTCGCCCTTCAAGCTTTTACTCGTCCCATTCCCTAGACCGATGTCCTTCTTGGCGGTGATCATTTTACAAGACTCATCATTAGTAGGCGAAGTGTTGCCTTGGAGGTCAAACACGAGCTTCTGGTCGCCTAGCTCAAATGTGATCCTACCGTTCTTTATATCGATTATAGCACTGGCGGTGTGTAGAAATGGGCGGCCAAGGATAATGGGAGTGATAGCATCTTCCGGCATGTCAAGCACAAGGAAGTCGGCCGGGATGAAGAACTTCCCGATTCTAATTGGCAGATCTTCCAACATCCCCAACGGTCGGTTGAGGGAGCTATCGGCCATTTGGAGTGTAATGGAAGTACTCTTGAGCTCCTTCATCCCGAGTCGCTCACAAATGGAATAGGGAATGATGCTTACACTCGCACCCAAATCACATAATGCTCTCTCAATCTTGAAGTTGCCTATGGTGCAAGGGATCGAGAAACTACCCGGATCCTTCAACTTGGGAAGCGTAGAACCTTGAATAAGCTCGCTCACCACTCTTGTGAACGCTATGGTCTCTTCCTTGTCGACGGATCTCTTCCTAGCCAATATTTCTTTCATGAATCTTCCATATGCCGGGATTTGGGTAAGTAGCTCGGTAAATGGGACACTCACATCCAATTTCTTCACAATATTAAGGAACTTGTCATATTGGCTATCCACCTTGGTCTTCATTTGCCTTGTTGGGAAAGGCAACTTGATTTGAACCTTGTTTTGCTCAATAGGGGTGGACTTCTCAAACGACACTTTCCTTTTACCCTTGTCTTTTCCTTGAAGTGGGGGAAGCTTGTCTTCTTGGGGTTTCTCAATCTCCCATAAGACTTGCTCCTCTATTGGATTTCCCAAGCTTTGATCTTCTTGAATTGGAGACACAACTTCTTTCATTGGTACTTGCTCATTAGGAGGTGGGGGAGAGTTATATGATGAACCACTCCTCAAGGTAATAGCATTCACATGCTCGAATTTTGCTATTTCACCTTGAAGAGGTAATTGCCCCTTTTGCCTTGAAGAGCTACCCGAAGCAAGTTGAGCTATTTGGGTCTCGAGCATCTTCACATGAGCATCTCTTGCCAAGTTATCTTTTGAAGTTGAGTAATGATTTCTTGTTGAGTTCTTTGTGTCTCCAATTGACTCATTTGCATGTCCAACATTGACTTTTGCATGTCAAAATCCCTAGGAGGATATTGTTGGTTATGAGGAGTATTTGTGATGGCTAGAGGAATGCCATAATCATGAGTAGGAGACCGAATCCTTGGCTTGCTTTCTTGTCGATTACCTTGAGTTGCTTGTTGTTGTTGATGGTTCCCTTGGAACCCATGAGAGTTGCCTTGATTAAGGCCTTGATTGTTGCCTTGGTTGTAGTTTTGATGTCCTTGATTGAAATTCCCTTGTTGGAACCCTTGATTGTTGTTGAATATACCTTGGTTATTTTGCTTGAAGTTGTTGAATGGCCTTGGGTTGCCTTGATAACCTTGGTATCCTTGATTGTTGTCCCTTAAGGGAGGTGGAACATAAGGACGGTGTTGTAAAGCTTGTTGTTGAGAGGCTTGATGGGAAGCTTGGTACATATTAGGATAAGGGGCACCTTGTTTGAACGCTTGAAAGGCGTTCACTTGCTCAAAACTTCCCCTACAATGCATAGGCTCATGTCCAACTATCCCACAAGTGTCACACATCCCATAATAAGGTGTATGAGGCACAATTCCCAAAGCATTTACTTCACAAATCGAGTGTTGGTTGGAGGAACTAGCGCTTTGAACTTGATTGAGGTGGCTTTGGATCTTCTTGTCAATGGTCTCCATGTGAGTTTTTAGTTGAGCCCCAAGGTCAATGCTTAGTTGTGTGATAGCATCGACCTCATGCTTACCTCCTCGATTCGCCTTCCTAGGTCTTGAGTATTGGGAATTTTGGACCGCCATCTCTTCAATTCGTGACCAAGTTTGGTCATCATCCACCTCGGTAAACCTTCCATTAGATTCCATATTGAGTATGGCCCTTGAGTCTTCATATAACCCGTTCCAAAATTGTTGAACAAGGAACCATTGAGATTGACCATGGTGAGGGCAAGAGCGGATCAAGTCTTTGAATCTTTACCAAGCTTCGTAGAGGCTTTCTTCATCACGTTGTTGGAATCCCGTGATAGAAGCTCTCAATAGATTTGTTTTCTCTGGGGGATAGAATTGTTGGTAAAAAGCCAATGCTAACTTCTTCCAAGTATTAATACCAAGAGTCGCCTTGTCCAACCCCTTGAACCATTGCTTTGCTTTACCGATCAATGAAAAAGGAAATAGTACCCACCGGATTTGGTCTTGGGTTATTCCCGGTTGTGAAATAGCATCGCAATAATCCGAAAAGGTTTCCATGTGTTAATGGGGATCTTCGGTTTGTAACCCATTAAATTGACTTCGCTCGACCAATTGGATAAATTGGATCTTTGCCACGAAATTGCCGGTATATGCCTCCGGTAAAGCGGTTGGACTGGGCAAGACATCCTCCGTAAACGTCGAGTGTGAAGAGAACTTGGGCATTATTGGATATGCGGGAGAGGACGGTGTAGACGGTGTTGATGTAGAAGTAGAGGGGGAACTAGGTTGAGAAGTACCAAAAGGATTTATGAAGATCCCTTCGTTATTGCTTTGAGGTTGCTCGATAAAGTGGGATCCTGGAGCATGTTCTTCGGTGGTATTGCTAGCACTTGGTTGAGAGATTCTAACCCGACCAATCGTCCGTTGGCGAAAGGCTCTAAAGAGTCTTTCCGGCTCTGGATTGAAGAGAAAGAATTCACCTCCCCCCTAGGCATACACTACACACTAGAGCAAACGTGAGAACACCTAGTGCTTTATGGGCACTAGGCAAAGACAATAAACGAGCACTTCCCAAGACAAAGAGAAAAAGAAGCTAAAGAAACTAAGAAAAACTACACAATATGCACAAGAGATAGAAGAAGAGCACAAGAGAGGTAACTAAGTCTAGCTAATAAGCAAACAAAGTCTAAACATGCACCGTCCCCGGCAATGGCGCCAAATTGATGGTGGGGATTGTCGTCTATCCTACAGATCAAGTAATACCAACTAATCCTAACGGTAGCTAGGGTAAGTCGGGTCGTGTCCACGGAGACGGTAATGTAATGTCTAGACTATGGTCTACTCACAAACAACGCTAAGTCACAAACAAACACAAAGAAATGATAATTGACAAATTATGATGGGAGAAGAGGTATGAACAAGACTAACAATGAATAACCTATAACAAAAACTAATGAACAACTAAAGATTAACTAAGCAAATAAACTAGAGAAGATGATCGACTAAAGAGATAGAGAATTCAAATATGGAAAAGAGTAGGGTTAGGTCGGGTTCATAAGCATAGTAGGATGATTGGGTAATCATGGGTGTAGGTGCCACTTAGTCACTAAGGTCGGTTTGCGCTCTAGCGCCAAAGCCAAAGTCCGCACTCTCGTGTCTAAGACTAGACCCGAACATTCATGCAAGATGCTACTCAAAACGTAAACATTCAACCACAAATTGAATACACAATGAGAAGGAGAGAACAAGCATTGGCCACTACTACCCATACAAGCAATACAACAAACACATAGTGTGCCCAATAAGTGACTAGCAACAAACGAATCACCTTTAGCCACAATCAAGCCCTAATCACCCATAATCCACTCTTAATCCCCCTACTAACCCCACAAGGAATCTACTCACTCATTATCAAACTTACAATAACAATGCTAAGAGAAATCAACATAAACAACCAAACATTCATTATGAACAAACAAGAACAATAAAGAATATATAAAGATTAAAATTTGAGAGATTAACAAAGATTAAGAGAAAAGAAGTTATACCCACTACAATAGGATGAAAAAGATGTGAACTTGAATTAATAAGAAACCCAAATAAAACTCCAAGGTTGTCAATCTTGGAATAATCTTCAAGAATCTCCTTAATACAAGATTAATTACTTGATTAAACTAAGATTAACTAAAGATGAAAAGAGGTTAATTAGGGTTTTGAATGCTTAAGAGAGGCCTAAAATAATCTAGGGTAAAGTATGGTGCTTAAACAATACAAAGGAGGAGTATTTATAGGGTTACAAGAATGAAGAAGGAAGACAAAAGAGTCTCGTGCTACAGCTCGGCCATCCCGCCCGGGACGAGATGGTCCCGCCCGGGACGGACCCAAAACAGAACCATTGCTTTTTGTGCACTTCATCCCGGACGGGATGAGTTCCTTCCCGTCGGGGATGGGTCTTGTAGGCCTCCAATATGATCTTTAAGGTTCCTCCTTGCTTCACATGGGCTTCTCATCGACTCTCGGGTCTCGGGATCGAGTCTAAGGGGCTCGGGATCGGGTACCAAGGTCTCGGGGTCGAATCCAAGGCATCGAGTGATGGTTCCTTCTCTTTGTTGGCTCCGAAAAGTGTATGTATTGAGTCGGAATCGCTCCAACTCTTCATGAATGTTCTCGGGAACCTGAAACTAGCTAGAGGAAGCATAAGTAGCCCATGAACCGCTCCCAAGGAGCGATTCCGCAAGGAAAAAGGGACCAAAACACGACAAATTAAGCACTACAAACTACACTTATCAATTTTCCTTGGTAACAAACAAGCCACAAAATATTCTTGTGGTACCTCTGTGTTTGGCATGATCAGTAGAAAGTTTAAATGCACATACTCCCTTGCTGATTGTATGAACGACACGAATGCTATGATGAAGCACATCGTCATACATATGCACTTGACGGGTACCGCTGATGCTCTTGTATCTCCGTATATCATTTTTGACACAATCTGGCTGTTTGAGGAGCTTCCCGTCCATCTTCCGATGAATGAGACTAGAGCTAGTGAGATGGATGCCGTGAATGTTGATGCTGATATTGTGCCATTGATCACTGAGAACCCTGCTCCTCGACTCAACGAGTCTTCCTGCAGCAATTATAATATCAACCATGTCGATCATTCCACATTAATTAGAAAGTGATCTTTGGTCACCCTATATCTGCACTTATACGTAGGTAGTATGTTTACCTTCATGATTTGTTGGGCCCAAGCCTTTTTAGACTGATCCTCAGAGCCAAGAACAGTAGTCTCGGGATACCTTAAGTATTTGTACAGGAGGATGTGGTAACCAAACAAGCTTATAGAAAATGATTGAAAAATCTTTCTTAATCCATCTTTACCTCCCCTTTTTAATTAACTACTAACACAAAACCTAGGATTCAGGTACAGTGTTTTCTCTGCCCACCTGATCCAAGAAAATAATCAGGCATTGGTCAAGTGTGTACAGAATGAGTATTTTCCTGTAAGTGACCAATAACTGGTGCAGTTTAAGCTCCTTATGGTCGATGCCAACAACTTTAAGACTGGATTTGAGACGAGACTGCATCTCAGCAATGTGACTGTCTACTCCTGCTGCGCTATCGATAACGTGTTTTGAAGTTGACATCATTAATTTTGATGTCACATTGACCCATTTTAAGCAGGTGTTCTTTTGGAATACCAGATGAATGTTTAAGCTGTTTATTCATTATCTGAATTTTGTTGGATTATTGTACTTGTTTGTTTACTCCTGTTATCATATATAGTTGCACAACACAGTTCAGGAACTAAAAAACAAATCAAACCCGCCAAAATCCCCAAATCAATGAAACCCTAACCCTACCTAATCCCAGATGACATCTCGATCATAATCCTCTCTGAATTAGCCTTTTGGTTATCACTCCCGCGCTAAACAAACCTGCAAAACGGGGCTGAGAAATTCTAACTCACTCGATTTCAGCATGTCTCACATAAGGTTTCACAAAATCAGACCAAAACCAAATTCACGCAACAATCACTGAAACTATCTATGAAAAATGTGAAATCGAGTCACTTATCGATGAAAAACATGAAAATCGAGTCACCTGAGGCGCGTACCACCGAGGCCCACGAAACAGCGGTGGCGGAGGTGGTGAAGGACGGAGGCGGTGAAGGACGGAGGCGGAGGCGAAACATGACGGCAGAGGCGCAGGCGAAGGTGGTGGCGAAGGACGGAGGCGGTGAACTGGTGAACTCGGAGTAACTGTGTATAGGATGGGTTATTTGGTTTTGGAAAGGGTTTGAAGGTTTGACAGAGAAATAAAATACACTACTTGTGTTATATTTTAATAGGATGGATTTTAATAGCACGGGTTTAACTTACAAGCGTGCTTTTTTATTGATGAGGACGGTTTCATTGACCAACCGCGCTAATAATAAAAATAAAAGGATGGTTCCTTTATTGAACCGTGCTATTTAACCAAGGTGATGGGCCGCCAAAATTTATCACAATTTAGAGGACGGTTCCTTATATAACCGTACTATTTGGGCCGTCTTGTATAATCAAAATTGTAGTAGTGTGGTCCTAGGAACCTAAAACAAACTAGAAGAAGCGTAAGTAGCCTCGAAAACCGCTCCAAAGAGCGATTCCTCAAGAGAAACCGGGACCAAACACAACAAATAAGCACTACAAACCACACTTATCAAGTCCCCACACTTAACCCTTACTCCCCCTCGAGTAAGCACCAACTAACTACTAAGCTAATAAAAAACTAAAATACTTGCCGAGTGGGTATTAGCGCACCCTACGCCCTTTCAATTCACGTGAGAACACTGAGAGGACAAGTTCTCTCCGCAAAGAAAGTGAGGTCTTGCGACAAAATGTGGATACAACTGAACACGAAAACACACAAACAAACGATCGGTTGCATCCAAGACAAAACAAATACTGCTTCCCTCAACAAAGCGGTGAAAGAGACACCGGTTAAGGACTCAAGGCAAGTGACAACGTTCCCAAGCTAGCAATACAAACCGAAATGGACAAAACCCTAATAGTATGACGACAAAGCAACAAAAACATAGGTAACTTACCTAAGTTCCTTCTAACCTTCTAAGAACGTACCACGGGACGATAGGCGGGATGGAAAAAGTATAAACCACGGAGTTAGTCGACACTGTAGGTAGGTGAGACCCCACCCCCTTTAGCGATGATCCAAGAGGGTCGTCTCATGTCCAAAATCGCCCAACTAGTCCGAGTAAAAAAGTTGGATAAGGTTGCAAAGTGAGGGAAGACCGACCATTAACGCTATCATCCTTCCTAGGGACTCGGCCCTTTGGTAGGCTCTTCACGGTAATAGTCGGTAAAAGGCTTATTTTCGAAGGGGTGAGAAAGTTTTTGTGAGATGCATTTCTTTGGCATTTTTCTTTTGTATTTGGCTTTTGAGTTGCTATGCCACTTCTTTTTCTTCTATTGTATTTTGTTTTTCATTTGTTGTGCCTTTTCTTTTTCTTCTTTCTTTCTTTTTCTTTCTTTTCTTTCTTTTTTCTTTCTTTCTTTTCTTGGCTTGCCTTTTAGATAAATCTTCTATTGTAGGCATTTCATGCAACCAAGTGAGGACTTAGATAATTTGCAACTTATTTGTGGAAATGTGTAGGGGCTAGAGAAATGGGTAAGTCGGGGGTCGCGATTTCCCTTCAAACCCACAAAAAGGGGGAGAACTTGGACTAATCACACAATTTCGAACATGGTCACCTAAGGGACGAGACTCGGCAACCAAGGCCTTTTCACTCCGTGGGTGGTCATAATGGTCAAAATGCAAATCCCGTAGTAAATCCCTAGCAGACTAGGTGGACTCAAGGTAAGAAACCAACGAAATCATTGATTTAAAGTCATTCTACTAGACTAAAGTCCAAGACTCGATTCACATCAATAGAAAGGGAAAGTAAAGACTTGCGCACTAGCCCAAAACCGGGTTTTCGAAACCCTTTTATTACACAATCGACACAACTAAACAAGACAAAACAAATACACAACGAAAACGAAAGGAAAAGAGACAAACACAACACAACAAAACAAAACAAACAAACAAACAACCTCACAAAATAAACAGTCACCACCCCGAAATATCCAAACAAGCCACCACATCAACCACAAACTCCAAAAAGCTCCACCCGAGCACACACCATCACATGGCAACCTCCAAACTCCACAAAATGGAAAAACGAGAAAGAAATGAAGGGATATTACCGGATGTCTTGAGCTTTTCGAAACTTGTCGAGGATCACGCAACCTACAAGGAATTCGGGGGAGCAAAACACACAACACAAAAAATATACGGTACAAGGACATTAAAGAAAAAGACACAAAAAGAAAATCTTTTTTTGTTTTTTTATGAAAATTTTCAAATTTTTGAGGATTTTTAAGATTTTTTTTTCGAAAAAACTACGAAAATGAAGCTAAACTAGACTAATATATCGCTTCCCTACACTTAAACCGAGCAATGTCCTCATGCTCGATCGGTAGTGTGTGCGGAGACACTAAAAAAAAAAAGGGAAGATAGACCTAAAAAATGAAAGTGAAGAAAGGGTAGAATGTCTCCGGCCGGGGTGTAATCAAGTCACCAAGGGCCGAGACAAGAAAAGATATGGATGGGGGAAGAAATAAAAAGAAGAAAATAAAAGGAAATGGGAGGAGAGGGCTAGGTTTAATCAAGTCACCTAGCCCGGATTCCGCCTAAACCCAAATAAATTCAACCAAATGAAAATGAAAATAAAGAAAAGGTGGAAAGACTTGTAAGTTTTGATTTTTCAAAGGACTCTCGATGTAGTCACGTCATCGAGAATCGGGAGTAATAAAAACCAAGGCCCCGAGGGCCACCATGACACCAAATACGTAAAAGGGAAGGAGGACATACAAATAAAGACTAGCAACAAAAGACGGAAAAGAAATGAGAGTCGCCTACCAAACAGTTAGCAACTCACTAACTCCATCGTCTCAATGATCAATTTAGGCACGTTGCTTGTCTTTATCATCGATATTCCTCCTCTTCCTTCATGTAGTCTCAAGTATCGGGCTTGCATAGGTGCAATGAGGTTGGGATTTGAGGTTAAACTCGGTGCAAAGTGATGATAAAGATATACATATGAAGTGTAAGGGTGAGATGATAGAGGCGTGGGTGAGTAGGGAGGTTGGGAGGGGGTATAAAGTGGTGGGATGGGGCTTAAATGAAGAAACCAAGGCAAAGGGGGGCTACAGGAGCTCTTCCCAGTCAGGAGCAACTCATCCCGGTCGGGAGCAAGTTTATCCCGGTCGGGAGCAAGCTCATCCCGGTCGGGAAGCACCGTCAGTAGCTCCAGATTTCGTGTACACTTCATCCCGGTCGGGATGACTCTTCTAGTCCTTCATTCCTCTTGAAAGCTCCACCCACTAGTCAACTAATACACCGGGATTTAGAATCCCGTCCCCAAAAGCTTGTACCAAGCTCAAAAACCGACTTCCTCCACCAAGCCTTCAAAGCTTCTATCAACAATACCCCTTTCTAATTCTTCATCTTCACTTCAAACCTATCAAGTAGGCTCAATAACCACAATCAAGAATCCCTCCCTCACATCAATCAAGAAAATTCCAAATTAAAAGAATTTCACAAAAACTAACAAATCCTAGAAACTAAACTATCCAATCAATCATATACAAAGACAAAAGCTAAAAAGAAAAGGAAAAGATATTTACAATAAGATACTCTCCCCATCTACACCTCCATAGCCATCAAGAGCTCGGAGGAGTAAGTTAAATGCCCTAACAACATCTTCATTAACGCTCATGTGGCCGATCCTAGCCATCAACAAGAGTTTCCAAGTCGGAGTCGAGAAGCAATTATCTAATCCATTACGCTCGGGTTTCTTGTGATCTTTCGGGTCTTCCGAACCATCATAGCAACAACTCTTATGACCATCCGGTAGGTATTGTGGCCTAAAGTCATGCTTGGCGTTGTGATTTGGGAGATCACACCCTAAGGGCGTTGCTTCTTCTACAGGGTCAAGAGTAGCACTCTTTTCCACCGTCCGACAAGGATCCTCTTCATCAACTGTCTCACAAGACAAGGGACTTGAAATCGAGTGCGATAAAGGAGGTGAAGGCATCAAGTTTTCTTCATTGGAGGCTTTAGGGGAGGCCTCATCGTCATTCTTACTAGAATTCTCACCATGAAAAGACTTAAGGCCTTCGATGGTTTGGTCTAGCATAGCATCTCCATATCCCCTAATTGGCTCCTCCAATTTCTCATTCAAGGCGAGTTCTAAGGCATCTACCTCTTTTTCCCAAGTATTACGTTCCTTTTCACTCACCTTGTCAATTTGGTCTTGAGGGGTCATCTCTTCACTTGGGTTTGGATTGTCAACATCCGGTTCATCACGAAGAAAATCGTACAAATCCAATTTAATAGCCAATACATTGGCTACCCAAGAGTTACCTTGATAATCATGTTCAAATTCCTCCTCATTGTCGACCCTTGAAGCTTCAACCTCCTCCATTCTTCCCATATCTTCACCATCCAAGCAACACTCAACAATGATCTCTTGATTGACCCTCTCTTCTTCATTCGTGGCTTCAAAATCGGGTTGATTTCCTTATGGAGACAACCGATCTTCTTGCCCAAATGAACCTTCCTCAAAAAATTGTGGAGCTCGAGTGGCCAACATCTTGAAACGAGCCATGAGTGCATTTATTCGAGCATCTTGCACCTCTAATTGGGCCTTGAACTCCTCTTTATCCCTTTGCATTTGAATCATCATATCTTGTTGATTCTTATGCAATTGAATCATCATATCTTGTTGACTCTTTTGCATTTGAATCATCATTTGACAAGTCTCAAAGTCGGGGATTCTTGGTTGTGGATTGTGTGAGGGTATTTGGTAGTTGTTAGGATGTTGGAATGATCCTCGACAACTTTCATGGTAACCATATGGAGGGGGTTCATAAGATTGCTGATGAGATTGGTATGGTTGGTAAAGTTGTGGGTCTTAGTAATTAGCCCCATGATCGTCCCACGATGATTGATGGTACCTTGGATGCCACATTGTCGTAACGTTGCCTTGATACATTGGATGCACTAGAAGCACTTGAGCAAAAGTTAGTAGCCTAGTGCTTTTGAAGCACTAGGGGTGAGAGAAATAAGCACACAATGAAAGAACGGAGATACACAAGGAGAAGAAAACACAAAACTCAAGAACAAAGTCTAAAACTAAGCACACAAAAGTCTAAACTACGTCGTCCCCGGCAACGGGGCCAAATTGACGGAAGGGATTTGTCGTGGATCCCGCCGATCAAAATAAACCCACTAACCTAAGCTAGGTAGCTAGGGCAAGTCGGGTCGATCCTCAGGGACGGGGTGTCGGACTAAGGTGTGCTACGATTCTAGACTAGGTTCGAGACAAACTAAACTAGGGGATGGCTAAGGTTTAACTAAGGACTAAGCTATAGTCTAAAACAACAAATGAAAAGGCTAAACAAGCAACTAATGACAAATGTAGGCTAATAAAACAATAAGAAGAAACTAGGGCTAGGTCGGGTTCATGGATGCCAAGAGGATCAAAAGAAGGAAACGGGGGTCACTAGCATGCTCTCGTAGCCTAGGTTACGGTCGAGCTCTCGCCACTTGAACGGCCTAGAGGTCATCCTCACCACGCTCTCGCTACTAATGAGGGACCAAACCAAGCAACCAAACAACCACATACAAGAGAAGAGGAAAGGAAAACAAGGATTGATCGTCTCGAGTCTCCCAAGCATTACATCAAATATGTGGAGTGCAAGGCAAATGGGAAACAACAAAACCAACAACTAGCATCACCAATTTCCACCCTAATCATCCCTAATCAACACCCAATCCCCCTACTAACCCTAGGGGAAAGCTACTCAAACATAACTAAACTAGAACAAGCACAAACAAGCAGAAGAACAACTTCCATTATGAAGAACAAAAGGGATGAACAACAAACACAAACAAAGATGAAAACTTGATTAACTATGAAAGATTAAGAGTAAAGGGAGAAGAAAGATTATACCAAGTAGAAAGGAATGGAAAAGATGAACACTTGCATAAAAGAATACCCAAACATCCACCAATGTTGTCAAGATTGGTAGATTCTTCAAGAATCTCAATAATACAAGAGTAGTCTAACTAGATTAAACTAAGATTAAGGACTAATTAAAGAGCGATTAAGCTAATCTACACTAATCTAAGCTAATCTATCCTAAAATTAGTCTAGGGTTTCATAAGATAGTGTATCAATACAAGAAGGGGGTGTTTATAGGGATACAAGAGCAAAGGAAATCAAAAGAAGAAACGAGGGCTGCAGCAGGCCCTTCCCGGCCGGGAAGGATGGTGATCCCGACCGAGAAGGGTGGTCTCGACCGGGAAGACTCACTACAAGGTAAAGCCACTTTAGAGTCGGAAGTTTTAGTAGCAAATCTTCAATATTCCGTAGCTAATTAGCTTAGAGACCGAATTTGCGACTAAATTTCCTTAGTAGCTAAATGCCTTGTCGCTAATTTAGCTACTGAATTAGCGACCAAAATTAGCTACCAATTTAGCGACGAAAGCGTGGTAGCAAATTCTGAGACAATAATAGAGACGAAAATTCAAGTAGCTACATTAGCGACCGCAAATGGTATAGTAGCTAATTTAGGGACGAACTTAGAGATCGATTAAGTTGTAGCAAAATTAGTGACGCAATTTTTTGGTATCTAAAATGGCCACAAAAAAACAAGAAATAGACATCACCCTAGCCAGGGGCCCACCGTACCACAGGTAGAGCTACCCCTAGCTCACTAAAGCACGTATGTATGTCCACGCACCACTGCACCACCTCTTTTATAGAAATTGAATATTTATGTTTGCAAGAGGAATCGAACCCATAACCAACAAACACTTGACCAACATTTAAACCATTGGGCCACTTGAAGATTTATGTTTACTTTGACAATGAATGTATACTTAAAGGTAAAATTAACCATTAAAATGTGGATTGTAAGTTATTTTTGTAATACTCCAATAATAATATAAATATATTAAAAAAAAACAAAAAAAATATCATAAGAAATATTAAAAAATACATGATAGTAACAACCAACAACTAAATTTAGCTACCAATTTATTTCCGTAGCTAAGAATTTAAATTTAGATACTAAAATTGCTACTCACCTGGTTTCATTTCTATAATAACTACTACACTTATTTACGAATTTTCTTTGGTCTCCTATATAAAAATTAAATACATTATTCGCAATTTTATGTCGATATATATAGAGACGACTTTAGGTACTGAAGTTTTTCCGTATCTAAAAACTTAAATTAGATACCAAATTTGCTATCGACTTTATTTAGTCTCTATAATAGCGACGTAATTAGCTACCACTATATTTTGATCTCTAAAATTGAGACAAAATATATTTATGTCTCAAAAGTAGTAGCTAATTTATATATTTAGCGACTGAATTTTAGGCAGTTGCTAAATTAGTAGCTAAATTGCAATTCTCTTGTAGTGACTCTTGGTCCCGACCGGGATCATGAATAACACCGGGCGGTGTTATGCATAACACCGGGCGGTGTTATGCATAACACCGGGCGGTGTTATGCTCTTCCCGGTCGGGAAGGGTGATGATCCCGACCGGGATGGTGGTCCCGATCGGGATGGTACATCCTTCCCGGTCGGGAAGCTTCCTTCCCGGTCGGGATGACCCATCAGAAGACACTTCTTTCTTGCACTCCTTCCCGACCGGGATGGCTACTCTTCTCGCCCGGGAAGGGTCTTGTAGGCCTCCAATATGGTTCCAAAGGTCCCTCCTTGCCCTTGTTAGGCTTCTCATCGATTCTCGGTGCTCGGGATCGGGTCCCAAGGGCTCGGGATCGAGTCTAAGCCACCGGGTGATCGTCGCTTCTCTTCGTTGGCTCCAAATGTGTCGGAAACGAGTTGCAATCGTTTCATCTCTCAAATAATGGTCCTAGGAACCTAAAACAAACTAGAAGAAGCGTAAGTAGCCTCGAAAACCGCTCCAAAGAGCGATTCCTCAAGAGAAACCGGGACCAAACACAACAAATAAGCACTACAAACCACACTTATCAAGTCCCCCACACTTAACCCTTACTCGCCCTCGAGTAAGCACCAACTAACTACTAAGCTAATAAAAAACTAAAACACTAGCCGAGTGGGTATTAGCGCACCCTACGCCCTTTCAACTCACGCGAGAACACTTAGAGGACAAGTGCTCTCCGCAAGGCAAGTGAGGTCTAGCGATAAAACTGTGGATACAACTGAACACGAAAACACACAAACAAACGAACACACAAACAAACAAACAATCGGTTGCATCCAAGACAAAACAAATACCGCTTCCCTCAACAAAGCGGTGAAAGAGACACCTGTTCAGGACTCAAGGCAAGTGACAACGTTCCCAAGCTAGCAATACAAACCGAAATGGACAAAACCCTAATAGTATGACGACAAAGCAACAAAAACATTGGTAACTTACCTAGGTTCCTTCTAACCTTCTAAGAACGTACCACGGGACGATAGGCGGGATGGAAAAAGGATGAACCACGGAGTTAGTCGACACTGTAGGTAGGTGAGACCCCGCCCCCTTTAGCGATGATCCAAGAGGGTCGTTCCATGTCCAAAATCGCCCAACTAGTCCGAGTAAAAAGGTGGATAAGGTAGCAAAGTGAGGGAAGACCGACCGTTACCGCTATCATCCTTCCTAGGGACTCGGTCCTTTGGTAGGATCTTCACGGTAATAGTCGGTAAAAGGCTTATTTTCGAAGGGGTGAGAAAGTTTTTGTGAGATGATTTTCTTTGGCATTTTTCTTTTGTATTTGGCTTTTGAGTTGCTATGCCACTTCTTTTTCTTCTTTTGTATTTTGTTTTTCATTTGTTGTGCCTTTTCTTTTTCTTCTTTCTTTCTTTTCTTTCTTTTTTCTTTCTTTCTTTTCTTGGCTTGCCTTTTAGATAAATCTTCTATTGTAGGCATTTCATGCAACCAAGTGAGGACTTAGATAATTTGCAACTTATTTGTGGAAATGTGTAGGGTCTAGGGAAATGGGTAAGTCGGGGGTCGCGATTTCCCTTCAAACCCACAAAAAGGGGGAGAACTTGGACTAATCACACAATTTCGAACATGGTCACCTAAGGGACGAGACTCGGCAACCAAGGCCTTTTCACTCCGTGGGTGGTCATAATGGTCAAAATGCAAATCCCGTAGTAAATCCCTAGCAGACTAGGTGGACTCAAGGTAAGAAACCAACGAAATCATTGATTTAAAGTCATTCTACTAGACTAAAGTCCAAGACTCGATTCACATGAATAGAAAGGGAAAGTAAACACTTGCGCACTAGCCCAAAACCGGGTTTTCGAAACCCTTTTATTACACAATCGACACAACTAAACAAGACAAAACAAAGACACAACGAAAACGAAAGGAAAAGAGACAAACACAACACAACAAAACAAAATAAATAAACAAACAACCACACAAAATAAACAGTCACCACCCTGAAATATCCAAACAAGCCACCACATCAACCACAAACTCCAAAAAGCTCCACCCGAGCACACACCATCACATGGCAACCTCCAAACTGTACTCCACAAATAGGAAAAACGAGAAAGAAATGAAGGGATATTACCGGATGTCTTGAGCTTTTCGAAACTTGTCGAGGATCACGCAACCTACAAGGAATTCAGGGGAGCAAAACACATAACACAACAAATATACGGTACAAGGACACAAAAGAAAAAGACACAAAAAGAAAATCTTTTTGGTTTTTTATGACAATTTTCAAATTTTTAAGGATTTTTAAGATTTTTTTTCGAAAAAACTACGAAAATGAAGCTAAACTAGACTAATATATCTCTCCCCCACACTTAAACCGAGCAATGTCCTCATGCTCGATCGGTAGTGTGTGCGGAGACACTAAAAAGAAAAGAAAAGGGAAAATAAAGCTAAAAAAATGAAAGTGAAGAAACGGTAGAATGTGTCCGGCCGGGGTGTAATCAAGTCAACAAGGGCCGAGACAAGAAAAGATATGGATGGGGGAAAAAATAAAAAGAAGAAAATAAAATGAAATGGGAGGGGAGGGCTAGGTATAATCAAGTCACCTAGCCCGGATTCCGCCAAAATCCGATTAAATTCAACCAAAAGAAAATGAAAATAAAGAAAAGGTGGAAAGACTTGTAAGTTTGGATTTTTCAAAGGACTCTTGATGTAGTCACGTCATCGAGAATCGGGAGTAATAATAACCAAGGCCCCGAGGGCCACCATGACACCAAATACGTAAAAGGGAAGGAGGACATACAAATAAAGACTAGCAACAAAAGACGGAAAAGAAATGAGAGTCGCCTACCAAACGGTTAGCAACTCACTAACTCCATCGTCTCAATGATCAATTTAGGCACGTTGCTTGTCTTTATCATCGATATTCCTCCTCTTCCTCCATGTAGTCTCAAGTGTCTGGCTTGCATAGGTGCAATGAGGTTAAGATTTGAGGTTAAACTCGGTGCAAAGTGATGATAAAGGTGTACATATGAAGTGTAAGGGTGAGATGATAGAGGCGTGGGTGAGTAGGGAGGTTGGGAAGGGGTATAAAGTGGTGGGATGGGGCTTAAATGAAGAAACCAAGGCAAAGGGGGCTACAGGAGCTCTTCCCGGTCAGGAGCAACTCGTCCCGGTCGGGAGCAAGTTCATCCCGGTCGGGAGCAAGCTCATCCCGGTCGGGACGCACCGTCAGTAGCTCCAAATTTCGTGCACACTTCATCCCGGTCGGGATGACTCTTCTAGTCCTTCATTCCTCTTGAAAGCTCCACCCACAAGTCAACTAATACACCGGGATTTAGAATCCCGTCCCCAAAAGCTTGTACCAAGCTCAAAAACCGACTTCCTCCACCAAGCCTTCAAAGCTTCTATCAACAATACCCCTTTCTAATTCTTCATCTTCACTTCAAACCTATCAAGTATGCTCAATAACCACAATCAAGAATCCCTCCCTCACATCACTCAAGAAAATTCCAAATTACAGGAATTTCACAAAAACTAACAAATCCAAGAAACTAAACTTTCCAATCAATCATATACAAAGACAAAAGCTAAAAAGAAAAGGAAAAGATATTTACAATAAGATACTCTCACCATCTACACCTCCATAGCCATCAAGAGCTCGGAGGAGTAAGTCAAATGCCCTAGCAACATCATCATTAACGCTCATGTGGCCGATCCTAGCCATCAACAAGAGTTTCCAAGTCGGAGTCGAGAAGCAATTTTCTAATCCATTACGCTCGGGTTTCTTGTGATCTTCCGGGTCTTCCGAACCATCATAGCAACAACTCTTATGACCATCTGGTAGGTATTGTGGCCTAAAGTCATGCTTGGCGTTGTGATTTGGGAGATTACACCCTAAGGGTGTTGCTTCTTCTACGGGATCAAGAGTAGCACTCTTTTCCACCATCCGACAAGGATCCTCTTCATCAACCGTCTCACAAGACAAGGGACTTGAAATCGAGTGCGATAAAGGAGGTGAAGGCATCAAGTTTTCTTCATTGGAGGATTTAGGGGAGGCCTCATCGTCATTCTTACTAGAATTCTCACCATGAAGAGACTCAAGGCCTTCGATGGTTTGGTCTAGCATAGCATCTCCATATCCCCTAATTGGCTCCTCCAATTTCCCATTCAAGGCGAGTTCTAAGGCATCTACCTCTTTTTCCCAAGTATTACGTTCCTTTTCACTCACCTTGTCAATTTGGTCTTAAGGGGTCATCTCTTCACTTGGGTTTGGATTCTCAACATCCGGTTCATCACGAAGAAAATCATACAAATCCAATTTAATAGCCAATACATTGGCTACCCAAGAGTTACCTTGATATTCATGTTCAAATCCCTCCTCATTGTCGACCCTTGAAGCTTCAACCTCCTCCATTCTTCCCATATCTTCACCATCCAAGCAACACTCAACAATGATCTCTTGATTGACCCTCTCTTCTTCATTCGTGGCTTCAAAATCGGGTTGATTTCCTTGTGGAGACAACCGATCTTCTTGCCCAAATGAACCTTCCTCAAAAAATTGTGGAGCTCGAGTGGCAAACATCGTGAAACGAGCCATGAGTGCATTGATTCGAGCATCTTGCACCTCTAATTGGGCCTTGAACTCCTCTTTATCCCTTTGCATTTAAATCATCATCTCTTGTTGATTCTTATGCAATTGAATCATCATCTCTTGTTGACTCTTTTGCATTTGAATCATCATTTGACAAGTCTCAAAGTCGGGGATTCTTGGTTGTGGATTGTGTGAGGGTATTTGGTAGTTGTTAGGATGTTGGAATGATCCTTGACAACTTTCATGGTAACCATATGGAGGGGGTTCATAAGATTGTTGATGAGATTGGTATGGTTGGTAAAGTTGTGGGTCTTGGTAATTAGCCCCATGATCGTCCCACGATGATTGATGGTAGCTCGGATGCCACATTGTCGTAACGTTGCCTTGATACATTTTATGCACTAGAAGCACTTGAGCAAACGTTAGTAGCCTAGTGCTTTTGAGGCACTAGGGGTGAGATAAATAAGCACACAATGAAAGAACGGAGATACACAAGGTGAAGAAAACACAAAACTCAAGAACAAAGTCTAAAACTAAGCAACTAAAACAAATGAAAAGGCTAAACAAGCAACTAATGACAAATGGAGGCTAATAAAACAATAAGAAGAAACTAGGGCTAGGTCGGGTTCATGGATGCCAAGGGGATCAAAAGAAGGAAATGGGGGTCACTAGCATGCTCTTGTAGCCTAGGTTACGGTCGGGCTCTCGCCACTTGGACGACCTAGGGATCATCCTCACTACGCTCTCGCTACTATTGAGGGACCAAACCAACCAACCACATACAAGAGAAGAGGAAAGGAAAACAAAAATTTATCATCTCGAGTCTCACAAGCATTACATCAAACATGTGGAGTGCAAGGCAAATTGGAAAATACAAAACCAACAACTAGCATCACCAATTTCCACCCTAATCATCTCTAATCAACACCCAATCCCCCTACTAACCCTAGGAGAAAGCTACTCACACTTAGTGAAACTAGAACAAGCACAAACAAGAGAAACAAGCACAAGAACAACAACTTCCATTATGAAGAACAAAAGGGATGAACAACAAAACAAAGATGAAAACTTGATTAACTATGAAAGATTAAGAGTAAAGGGAGAAGAAAGATTATACCAACTAGAAAGGAATGGAAAAGATGGACACTTGCATAAAAGAATACCCAAACATCCACCAATGTTGTCAAGATTGGTAGATTCTTCAAGAATCTCAATAATACAAGAGTAGTCTAACTAGATTAAACTAAGATTAAGGACTAATTAAAGAGCGATTAAGCTAATCTACACTAATCTAAGCTAATCTATCCTAAAAGTAGTCTAGGGTTTCACAAGATAGTGTATCAATACAAGAGGGGAATGTTTATAGGGTTACAAGAGCAAAGGAAATAAAAAGAAGAAACACGGGCTGCAGCAGGCCCTTCTCGGCCGGGAAGGATGGTGATCCCGACCGGGATGGGTGGTCCCGACCGGGAAGACTCTTGGTCCCGACCGGGATCATGAATAACACCGGGTGGTGTTATGCTCTTCCCGTCGGGAAGGGTGATGATCCTGACCGGGATGGTGGTCCCGGTTGGGATGGTACATCCTTCTCGGTCGGGATGACCCATCAGAAGACGCTTCTTTCTTGCACTCCTTCCCGACCGGGAAGGCTACTCTTCTCGCCCGGGAAGGGTCTTGTAGGCCTCCAATATGGTCCCAAAGGTCCCTCCTTGCCCTTGTTAGGCTTCTCATCGATTCTCGGTGCTCAGGATCGGGTCCCAAGGGCTCGGGATTCAGTCTAAGCAACCGGGTGATCGTCGCTTCTCTTCGTTGGCTCCAAATGTGTCGGAAACGAGTTGGAATCGTTTCATCTCTCCAATAATGGTCCTAGGAACCTAAAACGAACTAAAAGAAGCGTAAGTAGCCTCGAAAACCGCTCCATAGAGTGATTCCTCAAGAGAAACCGGGACGAAACAAAACAAATAAGCACTACAAACCACACTTATCACTTGACCAGTGACTCCGGAAGAACTCCGTTACCGTTTGACCTTCCCGCGGCTACTCCGGCAGAGCTTCGTTTGCTAAAGACTAGTTCTGCGGCTAATCCGGCAGAACTTTGTTACTAGTTTTGAGCTAGTCGATCACAGTCACCTCGGTATCGAGTGGAGTGCTCGAAGGTGAGGAGTAGCGTCGATGTCGCTTCTTTATCGGAACTACGATCGAGTGGATCGTTTGCCTCGGGTGTCAAAGTGCGAGCCCTTAGCGAGAGGTTAGAGGGAGAAGAGATGAGTGAATTGTGTCGAATGAATGAGGCGGAGGGGGGTATTTATAGGTGTTTTCGGCCCTCGTCGCCCATATGGGCGCGTGATTTGGGGCGCACCATGACTCAAGCGCCTGGGCTAAGGCGTGGGGAGACCCAGGCGCGTAGGGTGGGGCGGTTGGGATTTTGAGGATACGGTTTTGATACTTTCCAAAACCGTGGGATGAGTGTATGGTATGTTTCTTGGGCGTTAAGGCTTCCCACGGCTTGACCTTTGAGCCGTGGGTTTAGTGGGCCTCGGGTGTTCACCCCGAGGCTCGCTTGACACGGTGTTGACTCGGTTCGAGTTTTTGGGCCGACTCGGGGTCCCGGTGTTGGAATTAACTGTAATTAGTGTCTATGTGACCGTAACGACACGACTAAGGCTGCCATCGTGTTAGTTTTTAATTTTTTCGAGCAATTATTTGATCCGTTCTATAGGAAAACCATCTATAACATCGCGAACCCGTGTCGCGTTGCAGTCCTATCGTCATCGGGTGTTTGCTGGGCACTTCTGCAGCCACCAGGTCCAAATCTGGGTGTCTACAGTTAGGTTTATCCTTAGATCCCGAGGAGAGAAAACAATTCACGGACCTCCTCCAAGAGTTCAAGGATGTCTTCGCATGGTCCTACAAGGACATGCCAGAGATAGATCGGGAAATAGCTGAACACCATATACCCATCAAAGACGGGTGTAAGCCGGTAAAACAGAAGCTCCGCAGAATGAGGCCCGAATGGTCTCTCAAAGTCAAAGAAGAGGTCAACAAATAATTCAGAGCGGGCTTCATACAAGTGTCTGAATATCCAGACTGGGTTGCAAACATCGTGCCAGTACCTAAGAAGGACGGTAAGGTGCGGGTATGCGTAGACTTTTGGGATCTTAACAAGGCAAGCCCGAAACACGATTTTTCGTTGCCACATATCGACATACTGGTAGACAACACAGTCGATCATGCCCTTCTATCATTTGTGGACGGGTATGCCGGGTACAATCAAATCAAAATTGCAGAAGAAGATATGAGTAAGACCCCATCATCACACCTTGGGGTACTTACTGTTACACCGTTATGCCATTTGGTCTCATCCACTCCGGGGCCACCTATAACCGAACCACCACGACCTTATTACACGATATGATGCATAAGGAGGTGGAAGTTTATGTGGACGACATGATCATCAAGTCCAAAGACCGAAGCGTGCACATCGCGCCCCTAAGGAAGTTCTTCACCTGACTGCGCAAATACAACATGAGACTAAATCCTCAAAAGTGCAGTTTCGGAGTAACGTCTGGCAAATTACTGGGTTATATCGTTAGCCAACGCGGTATCGAGATTGACCCAGCTAAAACCAAAGCCATCACCGAGATGCAACCACCTTGAACCGAAAAAGAAATAAGGGGGTTTCTCGGGAAAGTTCAGTATATCAGCCGATTCATTTCAAAACTAACCATGGTATGTGAGCCGATCTTCAAAAAACTGAAAATAGGAGAACGGACACTGTGGGATGAAAAATGTCAAGCGACTTTCGACAAAATCAAGGAAATCCTGTCTGCCCCGCAAGTATTAATGCCACCTCAACCCGGTTTGCCTTTGTCGTTATACCTAACAACGACCGAGACAGCCATGGGGGCTATGGTGGCCCAGACAATCGACTCGGAAGAACGGGTTATCTACTACATCAGCAAAAAGTTTTTAGAGTACGAATGCAAGTATACAATGCTCGAGAAAACGTGCCTAGCCCTAGTCTGGGCCACCAAGAAGCTTCGACATTATATGCTTAGTTATGAGGTGCATGTATTATCCAAAATGGATCCTATCAAGTACCTGTTCGAAAAGCCCATCTTCAATGGCAGGATGTCCAGATGGACCTTAATGCTAGCAGAGTTCGACCTCAAATTTGCACCACTAAAAGCCATCAAAGGCCGGCAGTAGCTGTATATCTCGCCGATAGTCCTGTATCTGAAGAAGGGCACGTCGATACTTGGGCCTTTCCAGATGAAGACATATTCCACACTGATACGGAAACATGGGACTTATATTTTGACGGGGCATCCAACTTCCGAGGATTCGGGGTCGTCATTCTTTAATATCACCAAAAGGAGAGCATACACCGTTATCCATTAAAATGGACTTCGACGTGACTAACAACGCAGCCGAATATGAAGCATGCATTCACGGGCTGCAAGGCGCCGCCGATTTAGGTGTAACAAATCTCCGGGTCCACGGTGACTCAACTCTGGTCATCAACCAAGCTCTCCAAAAATGGAAGACTCGGAACGCTAATCTTGTGGCCTATCAGGCGCTAGTAAGGGTTCTCAAAAAACAATTCCAAAAGGTAGAGTACCTTTATTTACCCTGGGAAGAAAACCAATTTGCAGATGCACTTTCCAAATTAGCATCTTTATTGAATATCCCGGAGCACCTAACCAGTATGCCGATTTGTGTCGAAAGGCGGTCCGAGCCGGCATATATCCATGCCATTCAGGATATCGAAATAACTGATCCGGAACCTTGGTACCAGGCTGTTCTAACCTATTTAACAATGGGAGAATATCCTCCGGGAACAGAAAACCGGGCTAAGAAGGCCCTACGAAGGTTGGCCACCCAATTTATTCGTACGGTCGACGGACAATTATACAAAAAGACGACACAGGGGGCTCTTATCCTATGTGTCGACAAAATACAGGCCGAGAAGGTAATGGCCGAAGTGCACGACGGTGAAAATGGCCCGCATATGAACGCCCATATGCCTGTCCGAAAAATTATGAGGCTCGGATACTATTGGAACACGATGGAAACCGACTGCCAGTTATTTGTCAAACAGTGTCATAACTGTCATATTTTCGCCAAAGTGCAACATATGCCGTCATCCCTACTATACACCATGACATCACCATGGCCATTTTTGACGTGGGGAATTGATATAATCGGGAAAGTAAACCCTTCCGGGACGGAAGGTGATGTGAGTTAGAATGAACTTTGAACAAGTTATTTGGAGATTGATAGTAAATTGAGATAAACGAGAACAAGCAACGAAATCAGATCGAGATAGTTGCTGTAAAGGAATTATAGGACGTAACCAAGGACAGTGTGCTAAGTGAGATAGACCTATACCTCAACAAAGCGGGTGCTAATTCAAACACTCTATTGAAATAGCGAGTATAGAGCTTGTAACGCGACTAACTCTAATACTTTGTCTTGTGAACTACAAAGACGAAAAAGGAAAGCAAAGCTTAACTCAGATTTGTTTGATGAAATTTGAATGCTTTATTCATCAAGTACTTGGCTATTTATAGCCTACAAAACGACCCAAAGAGAGGCCAACCAGAATAGTCAAGCCTCTTAAAGTGGGTGATACAAACAAAGAAAGGGAAAAGAATTAGGCTAGAACTAAATAGCTAGATACAAATGAATAAGTGAGAACACAATCAGCCTACTTTCCATGCTCCAAATCAGATGCAAGGCCCTTGTTTGCTCGAGTAGTTTCGATTAAACGGACTTGAAAATAGCAGCTCTTCTCCTCGGGAATTTATTGAAAGCTTTAAAGAAAATCGAGGCAAAAGAAACAATTCCGTCAAAGAATTTAACAGCAGCGTTTTTCAATGCACAGCTGACTTGTTTCGGGCATAACTTCGTCAATACTTGTTCAATGAACCTTCGTAAGCAGACATTGGAAAGATAAGCTCCAAATCTATCTCCTCCATTTTGAATGACTATGAAATTCCAAGTATAACTCGAGATATGGACTGATCAAAACAACGCTGCAAAATGAACTCGCATCAGAAGGTCATTGATTCAATTTGATGGCTATCGACTATTTCACCAAATAGGTGGAAGCCGAGTCATACCGGATTATGAATGCCATGCACGTTGCTAAATTCATTCAAAACAAGATTATATGCCGATACGGGATCCCGCACGAATTTATCAGTGATCACGGGACGCATTTTCAAGCTGAAACCGTTACTTTGCTAGCATAATATAAAATACAAAGGCATACGTCTTCGCCTTACCGTCCCCAAACAAATGGAGCGGTAGAGGCGGCTAATAAAACGATTGTCACCATACTTAAAAAGATGGCTGATAATTACCGGGACTGGCCCGACAAGATACCCTTTGCCCTATGGGGGTACCGAACGTCAATTCGCACCGCAACCGGAGAAACTCCATATTGTTTGACGTACGGAATGGAAGCGGTCCAACCAGTCGAGCTGGAAGTACCGTCTCTCAGGATTTTACTAGAAAGCCAAGTGCCTGAAGCAAATTGGGTCCAAGCCCGATATGACTCGTTAGTTCTTTGGGACGAACGACGGTCCCGGGCCCTCAACAATATTCAAGTATATCACAAAAGGATACAACGGGCTCTCCACAAAAGGGTTAGGACCAGAAATATCAAAGAAGGGGATCTGGTTCTCAAATCAGTCCGTGCATTACTACCAGTTGACCCAAGAGGAAAATTCAAACCCAATTGGGTTGGGCCGTATCTGGTAAAGAAGATCCTATCGGGAGGAGCAGTGATGCTAACAGACTTGGACGGAAATGAATTCGTCAACCCAACCAACTTGGATCAGCTGAAGTGTTACTACCCTTAAAACCTTATCTCATTGTCATTTGCAAAAAGTTTATAATTTTTTTTCTTTTTATAAATTTTCAAAATTATAAGCAAGTCAATAAGTTATTTATCCTACTGTCGCGCGCACCTCGAACTAATAGTCTTGGTGTATTTCAAAATTGCAAAAAATCTGTGCCCGAACTACGTTTGGTTTGATTCCGCTAATTGTGGATACGTAGGCAACCCCTCAAAAGGTACAACTACTGCAATAACGAAAAGACAGGAACGGTATTCACTAATAAATATGTCTTTTATTAACTAAAAACCCGATAAACTCGGGAATTTCAAAAACTGCATCACACAAAAAAAACAACAAAAAGAAGTACACCACAAAAAAATAATAGTAATATTCAAATAATAAAGCTGAGGAGACTAGTGTTTAAGGCATTTTCCTCTTTCCCTTGTCCTTTGGGTCGCGCGGAGCCCGATGTTCCCGGGGCGGGGGCGAGCGTTCCCGAATCATGAGAGGAATCTCTTTAGCTCCAACCCGTTTCTTCAACAACGGGTCCTCTGCCATTTTAACCGGTCCAAGACGAGCCTATACGTGCTCATGTAGCCTGTCTCGAGAACCAAGTCGGTCCTGAACTGCCAACTTCGGGCCAAGTCTCCTTTCTAGGTCTGTCTGGGGCTCACTCTCCCCCGCGCACCTCTAGCACTGGACCCTTCAGCTTGAGTCCTAGTTATCCCTCTCTGACCCGACATTAAACGAACCATGGTAGCCGGAGTGTCGCCTTCGTCGAAGAAGCCTCTGTTGTCTTTAGCTTGCTCTCTTCGAAGCAGATCAAAAGCCTCATCAACTTTTAAAGCATCTCGGGCCTTGGCAGAATCTGCTTTCGTCCACTTCACGTAAGAATCTAATACCCAAATTGAGTGAAGAGACTTGGGAATAGACCAAGTGACCCGGGTATAACATCGTTGCATCCAGGTGTCGCACATTACATCTGTCAGCTGGGTAGAATCACTCACAACTGCTTTGATTTCTGGGATTCTTTGAGACCAACCATACTGCCTAAGTATGCGGTCGTGATAAAGATGAACTGTCTGTCTAAAGGACAATATTACCTGGTAGCGAGCCTTATCCCTCGGTGCCAAACCTGTCCAAACGTAAATAGGCTACCACGGCACCACCCATCGGATCAACGGACCGCTATGAAAAGACAGCACTTCGTCCCAATACTTCTGAGTGATGTGGCGAGAAAAATCGATGGCCCGTCTCCTTGTCATCACCTGATTAGGTCGGTATTGACTCGGGTCAAGGGGAGGATCTATGACCAATAGCCTCTCAAATAGCCAAAGCTGAAAAACGAAACAAAAATATGAGTTCTCGAGGCAAAATTGATGTCCGCCTAGGGGCGCTCGATCGAGTGCCTAAGGGTCACTCGATCGAGTGACACTCCTGAAATCGGGCAAGAGGTTTCTAATAAAGGCACTCGATCGAGTGCCAGGGTTACTCGATCGAGTGCCTGCTGTAGCAGAAAATCGATCGAAAAAATCAAAAAAGAAAAATTGGAAAATTGGAAAAATCAGACAAATCCGAAGCGATATACCTGCAATAAATCGGTGCTTTCGGTCAGACGAACCGACGAATCCCTTTTGCGATTATCCAAATCCTGGATAATTTCTCCTGTAATCATCCAAGCCGAACTGTGCTCTGTCTCCATCAGGTCAACCACGGTAAAAAGTCAAACGTTGCCCATACACGACAACAAGTCCATGTGACCTTCAAAGGCATAAACATGGAGCATACAAAAAGCAAAAGCCCTACGGCTGTGGGCCGGCCTGACCCGGACATCATGCGGGTTCATAAATTTTTCAGCCAAATCAAGCAAAGAAATATTATCCCCTTCCGTCACATATGGGAAAGTCCTAAAAACTCCCGTAGCTTCTTCCTAGGATCGTGAACTGAAAACGGGACGGCAGGACGAAGTAAAGGGTTTTATCCTCCCACAACGGCAATTTCCTCGGGTAAAGGGCAGATCTCGCCCCGAGGAAGGGCAAAAACAAGATATGTGTCGTCCAAATAGGACAAACAAGCATCAAGAAAAAAACGATCCACCTGCATCTGGCGGATCGGGAACAGCTGAGAAATACCCGTCTGGTTTAAAGCTATCTTATCCACATCCCTAAAGTGCCGGGACTATTCTTGCAAATATCACGGTTAAAAATTTAATGCCAATCGCTAGATCTCTTAAAAAGAATAGAAGTTCTTTTTTTAAGAAGAAGGGAATTGTGGGAGTTGTGAGAAAAGCTACAGCAAAGGAGGGGTATTTATAGCACCAATCCCTGACAATCATCTTTCCATAATGATTCCTAATCCAAGTGGGCTTAGGCATATAGGCACAATATCAGATTCCTCATATCAGCACAGGAATTAGTCATCTCGAGCATTCCTAATTTCCTAAAGGAGTCAAAAGTTTTTCATTTTTTTTTAGAAATTCAAGTTTTTATTCCCCAGCGCGAGTCGTGTTTTACCTAAATGTTACATTCAAAAATTCTATGTAACTGTACACAGGTATACTCAAGGCTTCAGAAGAAAGCCCGCGCAACCCACATATCTCCCCAGCGGAAAACCCGAGACGACATTTCCCCCGAAACAGCATGAGATGGGCCTACATATAGGCACACCCGGGACTTATACAACAAATCTGACGCCCCACAGAGCTATCAGCATCAACTCAGGTATGATTTCTATCTTATGGCTGGCGAACCCTTCACGTGAGTCTAATGGACTATAAACGATGCGACCGGAAGTCTGCCAGCTCTTAATCCTCGGTTGGCCTGGTAGCTACTCTGACTTTCGCCTTGTCCAATCCTCACTCAGAGTGGGGGCTCTGTAGACACCCACATTTGGCTGCTAGGTGTCTATAGCATTTTCCAAAGAACATCCGATGATGATCGGACGCAAACGTGCTTTAACATACTCGAATATGGGCTCAAAATTGTTAGTTTCTGTCTTGGGCTTTATACGGAGTACAAATCTCACAAAACAAACCTCAATTTCGGGCCCAGTGGGTCATTTTCAATCAAATAAGACTAATTTGGGTCAAAACCGACACCAGAAATAAAATCGTCTTTTAGCGACCGGGTCAAACCCCGGTCAAAGTCGTCTCCGAGACACAAAGCAACCATGCAAATATCGAGAATCCAACCCGAAGTCAAAAACTCTGGATATTTTGTTGCAGCTGACCCACTCGATCAAGTGTCAGCTCACTCGGTCGAGTGGGCCTCCAAAAGGCCCGCTGTAGCCTCTTCATTGGGCCACTCGATCGAGTCAATAGGGGCACTCGATCGAGTAATCGTAGGTCGGGGTTTTGGATTTTCCTTATAAATACACCCCTTTGCAACACAATTCAACAACTTTTTTTAACCCTAACAACTTTCACATACAACTTCTCAGCCATAAAACCTTGCTATACAACCTCTCTTCTCTACCTAAAACCACCATAACTCCATCTACAACATCTCGACGCTCCCGTGCCTAAGCCACAACTAGAGGAGCCCCGTTCCGAGAATACAAAGCATGTAGGTTGAGGGTGCTAATTCAATCCCGATCTCTTCCCTTCTTCTCTTCCCTCTTCTCGTCTTCCTCGTCATTTTTTTTTTCGTTTTTTTCTTTCGTTTCTAATATCGTTAATATTAATACTATCAAATCACTATAAAATATTCACCTATTCGTGTCGAATGCAAGGGATGACGGGTTAAGGCAACACGAATACGAGGGTATCGCACCCGATGTTGCCGGTCGCTTATCCCGACACCCCAAGTATTTGATTATTGAAGCGAATCAACATCAACAAGATTGTTCTTTTTATTGCGTCGTTAGTCTCGTTTTAGTATTTACATAAACGTCATCATTAGCATCACGCATACATCGAATTTACAAAATAATCTCGAGTCGAATACGTTTAATGTCGAAATTCGCATAAGAGCCTTCTAATCCTTTTACGAGTCGTAACAGTGGTGGAGCCCGTTCGAGGAGCCCCGCTCTAAACACTAAATAGCATGATGGGATCGCGAATATTCCACGTTAAACATATCCGATTCCCCGTTTTAAAAAAAAAGGTTAGGATGAAACTCTTTGATGCAAATCGAATATCACATAATAATCCGCAAGGATTAATTACGATGTTGTGACGCGGAGGGAATCAACTTTCGTTCTAAACAAACCAATAAAACGTTATTCTTAAGACGCGATATCGACTCCGTAGTCAAATATTATGTCTACAAGAACGAGTCAACAAGTTAAACTAGTACGAACTCGTTAATGCTAAAGTAATTGTCACGTGGTCCGAAAGGACTAAATACGACATTACAACACGGAGAGAATTATTTCGTCTTAGTTCAATTTAGAACGACTTATAACATCTTTTATAAATTTTCACTCTAAACACTAGATATTGATTCCGTAATCAAGTATCGAGTATGAAGAGTATCGAGAATCAAGTCGGGCATAAATTATAAAATGTTATCGCGCGACTTAGCGAATCATCGATTCACAATTAAAAGTAAATTGGGAATCTGAATCCCGAAACGGACCACTGTTCTTACAGTGGGCACTCGACCGAGTGGATAGCCGACTCGATCGAGTGGCACCCCAAAAAACCGGCAGAAGGTTTTTTAGACAAGGCACTCGACCGAGTCTCCCCATGACTCGACCGAGTGGCCTCATTCACGCATCAAACGTGAGCCCTACAGCATATTTCGAGCCTTATTAAATATTTTTGTGACTTCGGTCAACACGTGTCAAGTCAATCACGTGTCGTACTATTTTCAAATCCATGCATCGTGTCTTATTATATCATTCTAATCTATTTATAATCCGTTATTATTGTTACTAACTCAATTGTTTCCATTTTTGTATTTTATTTTCGTTGTTTGTTTTATTGTACTAAAACGAACCTCGCACGGTAAAATAACTTTGACGTTAGTTTAGTTGCATTAAATCGACGTAATAACTTATTCAAATCTTCACATGTTTAGCCAAAATACTGTTTGCATAACATTTCAACCGAATTACTAACGCGCGTATTCTAAAATTGAAAGATACCTTTGTAGAGACCGCTAAGTGCGGGCGGGGTTGGGTGTTCTTTGTGAACATCCCAACACGTACCCTCAACCCTTACTCAAAACCTCGGTTTCCGGATGTCCGAAACCGTTGGCGCACGAGAGTCATTCAATACACGGTAACCGATAATGTCGGTGTCGGTATTACAATGCAAAGGGACGAACCTCATAAACTCTGAGATCGAAATGGGCCGTACTCTGTGCACGGCCCACCAATATATAGAGTGGGTTCAAATGGGCCCGAACTCCCACAAAGTTCGGTGGCGACTCCAACTAGCATTTAAATTTCAACCCGAGATCCATCTCACATGAGATTCATTCGCCTCCCCAAACCTGCGCTTGGCCGCGTCGGGGTGGACCTATGTCATGTCCACACTTAGACGTCTTTTCATTTTTCTTTTTAGGGTAATAAGCTACCCACCTAGGCATGTTGTAGCCTTTAGTGGGATCGTCAATTCACGTCTGTAGCCTAATACGGCATTATCACGTGTATACAAAAGTGGTCTAACTTTTATTTTCAAAAAGTAGTCTGGCCTTTTTATTTTTGCCTCATTTTTAAACATTAATGTTGAAACAACTACACTTGTCTCCCGATGCACTCGGTCGAAACATGTTATAATTTCTTACATTTTGCACGTCTCGAGTCAAACATTTTAACCGACGTACCACTTGACCCAACTTCTGGCTTAAACTAACGCATTTCAAAAATTCCGAAAAGCATTTTCGTACTTCGTGCAGTCCTAACGCCTATAAAGCATCCTAAACTATGACGAAATCGCAAACAAAACAAACTTGAAGTGATTACTTATTAACATCTCACAAAACAAAAAATGCAAGACTAAACCAATCAATCAAAATACTAAAAGTTTAAAATATACAAAATTCATACACAAACCAAGTTCATAAACTAGGGAGGACCCCTAGAGGCTGCGCCTATAGCTATCACGAACTCACCGATTTTGTCATCCAAACCCAGGTCCTCCAGATCTAGGAGAAGAGACTCACTGCCATCCATCCCCGACAGCATATCTATTGTAGCTATCTCGGGAATCCCTCCAACATCCTCGGTGGCTCCCGTGGCATGACCCTCAGCCTCAGCCTCAACCTCCTTCTCCATCTCAACCTCTAGCCTAGCCTCACCCTGCGCCGAGGTCTCGCCCTGAGTCCGAGCCAACTGCAGAAGTTTCAGTAGCTTGGCCTCTTCCGTCTCGAGCTCTGACACCTGAGTCGCCAACTGCCTCACCATATCCGGAGTATCATGTAAATATACACGTACTTTAGGAAAAGGTACAAACAGCCTAGAAAGCCAACTCTAGGTACACATATTTACCGATCAAGACTCTGAAGTATCACGGGAGACCCTCGACGCATAGGCCAGGAAGTAGTTGGCAGCCTATCACAGCCGCTGATGGCAGACCAACGAAACCTAAGAGACAAAACCAAACAAGTTAGCCAAACACAACCTAACCCTTAGAGCCAAGTTCAATGCAAAACTCGAAATTTACTCGGCATACCCGATCACCCCACTCCATCCCGGCATCTATCTCGTCGGCAGAACACGGGGGCAGAGGCTCCGTGAAGGCTACCCTACCCGCATCGACCCTAAGTAGCGTCAAGGGGAACTCTAGGGCTGAATGGCATTAGCCGGATCGGCCAGCTAAACGAAAAGCGAACCGGTCAATATGCAAGTAAACACTAAATCGTAGAACAAAACAAGCCATAAAACAGAAATCAAGTAATCACCACGAAGCGGTGGCAAGCTAGCCGCTGGCTGACGTGGGACAGATGGGTGGCGCCCGACACCAGTAGTGCATCACCTCATTCTCAATCACTACCCTCGAGGACATCTGCGGCGGTCGGTGGTCTGAACATGGTCCGGGGAGGATCTACCGACACCCTGAAATCGTCATGACGCACCAACCGTTTGCCCAGATACCACGCCGGGGTGAAACAACGCGGGAAGGAGCATCCTCCTGTAGCTCCTGGGCCTCATCTCCGCCGCCACGTACTCGGGCAGACCCTCGTAGTTGGCCCAAGGACGGGCCACAAACTATATAAGCAAAATCGACCCTTCAATAATCGTAAACCTAGAGGACTACTAAATAAAACAAACCGTAAGAAGGAAACTTACATCTTCGAGGCGCAGCTGGTTCACCAGCACATTCTCCGACAGGTAGTAACTCGTCGTGCTCTTTGCCTGAGCCAATCTCCACTCAATCCCCGCCGGAAACATAACCGGACGAGCACGCACCGTCTTGGGTGCCAATAATCGAGGGAAGTAGGAATAAATTCAAGCCTGCAAAACCCCAAAAACATCGTTAGCAATACCAGATCGGACTAAACAATACCCGAAAAACGAATACAGAGACAGTAACTAACCTCCAGCACGAGACCTGGACCCACGATAGGCAAAGCTGAGGTCGATTCTACCTTCAGTGGCCTCACCATTATTTGCAAGCAGCGGGTCATCTCCACGAAAGCCGTGTTCATCCAATCAAAATGCCCCAGCTGATCTAAATCAGCTAGGAAAGGCAAAATCCTAGTACTGAACCTCTCGCCCTTATCCGACAAGTGGGTCGATCCTAGAAAGTACAACAACCACAGATGGGCATCCTGCACCGGTGTGTTGGGGTACTCGACCCTCTAATACCGCCACCCTCTCGAAGTGGTTGGTAATATGCGAACTCACCAGATCATGAGATGTACTATTAGTCTCACGCTCCAAACAATTTCTGATCAAGCCCCGGACCTTCAGACCCCAGGGTAAGCCCGTAATAACCTCGAAGTCCACCAAAGTCATCCCGGCCTCCCAAAAAGACATGTGGAAGGTCGAGGTAGTGTCGTGAAAGCGATCTATCATCGCTCTAATCACCATAAGGTTGCACTTGGTCTTGCAACTTACCAACCGGCCCAGTGCCCGACCACGGGACCCAAAGCCGTCCTCGCGATAATTGCCTTTGCCGTGGGGCTGAGCTTCTGAGAATAGATCTTTAAGCATGTCGTAAAACCCGAGAAGGTCCTCATCGGACCTGGGGGCTGCAAACCGAGATAATACAGGGATAAACAAACCAAATCAACCAAAACCAAAATTTGAAGCCTAAACTAATAAGCACAAGTTGAGATACTCACCAGGCCGTTCACAATATGGCTAGAGATGTGCAAATTAGAACAAAACAACAACTGATAACCGTCCCGGACCAGAGCCCAAAGAGGGTCCTCATAACCGACCTCCTCGTCCCCGGGTGCGGGAACCAGGATTTGAGGCCTCCTAGGAACCGTCTCAGGCAGCCTACGCCTCATAACTCTATCAAAGTCGGTCTCATTTATGGCCTCTGGTTCACGACGCTGCGAAGGAACGCTTCGTTGTCTCTTTCCGGCGAGCTCGTTCCGGCGGCTTCACCACTAGTACCTGTCAAAGGAGCTCCCTCGGGGTGCTCAGTATCATCTTTAGCTGCAAAAACAAGCAAAAACGCAAAAATACACGCCTCAGGTCAGGACAAAGCAGCACAAAGAGGTCAAAATAAGATCAAAATTTCGGATAGAGACATCAAAATTCTGGAAAGTCCACTAGCACCCATTTTCGTCCCCGGTGACAATAAAAGTGGTTTCAGGAAAATCCGACATCATTACGGTACTATTTGATCTGTCGTAAGTCACACAAATCCTCACGGAGTGTCCTAGAGGACATTCTAACTCACAGAGGTCTACATGGAAGTCACCTATTACATCCCAAATGCTAGTCGAGCAAAATTACGAAGGTCAAGTATGGGAATAACCCGGAAAACAATCCCTAAACCCTAATATTTCGAATTTACCCCACGGGAAGCCATTAATGCACCTCAAAACCTCCTATCAAGCTTATAACTACCCTAACGACCTATATTCAAGCCTAATTTAACAATGGGGCCAAGAATAAACATCGAAACCTAGCAAACTCGAAATGCCCAAATCAATTTTTTTAATGTTTAAGCAAAATCGACCCATCATAATCAACCCAATTAAGCAAAAATTGACAATAGGCGAGTAAGGAACGCTTACCCGACTTCGACATAATCGTGTATGGCAAAAATCGAGACGAAAATCGGTTGAAAAATTTGAGAAAGTGAGATTTAGTTGGTGGGAGGAGCGCGACTGATTTCTAGGACGAATGATTTATTCTCCTTTCCTTCGCTGACTTTAAACAGGTCCGACCCACAAAACCCCGGGCGTCCCAGCTCAGGCATCCTTATTTTGGACCGCTGGGGGCTAGGCGTCCGAAGATTAAGGCGCACGAGGGCCCGCGTCCAATTACTCAGCCCAAGGCAAAGTCGGGAACCAACGAGACACGGTGCCCGATAGTCGTAGGACGACGCACCATCCTATTTTAAATAAAATAAGCAAGAACGGGACGGTCTACTACCCCCAACCGATAGAGCAAGCCTCAAAATCTCCTCTAATCAAAACCGACCCCCAAAAAAAAAAATAATAACAAACAACGAACATGAAAATCTTTAGCTAACGAGACCAATCAAACCAAAGCACATGACACTCATAATATGCTATCCAAACAAAGCAAATTTGCAATCTTAAACGAATCCCAAATCACTCGAAGCAATCTATTAGTCTAAAACGAGCCCCAAAGCACTCAAAGCAATCTGTTATCCTAGCGAGTCCCTAAGCACTCAATTGACATCCCCGGAGGATTATTATTTCACCACATCCCCGGAAGAATTCCCAAAGCAAATCCAAGCCCAATAACTAATGCAAGCATCATTATGCACTCGTTAAGAGCTTACACATCAATACTAGATATTTAAAGGCAAAATAATCACTAAGTCCAAACAAGCACTCGTCAATAGACTAGTAATGTTGTTCCTGAAATGAATGAAATACATTTCCCAATTCTGACTAGACGAGATGACACAAATGGGACTGTCAGGCCTTCATTAGTGCAACAGGTTGCGACACAAACTGAGAGTATGAATGCAGCGTATGAGGATCCTAATGTGCAAAATGTCACGACTGTAAGCACGCCTGTCATTTCTCCACATGTTATCCAATGATTTACAAAATGGGATTCTGGAATGTGAGGGGGATGAATGATGTGAATAAACAGAGATGTATTAGTTATTTTATTAAGAATAAAGAGGTGAGCTTATTTCGCCTTGTAGAGACAAAAATCAAAGCTAATAAACTGCAAAGTGTTATCCAAAATGTTTGTGAGGGATGGTGTGTCGCTACTAATTGCCACCAACATCCTCGAGGAAGAATCTGGCTTATTTGGAAACCGGTGCATTACGATGTATGGATAATTCAAACAACACCACAGTGCATCCAAGCCCAAGTTATCGATAAATCTGACAACTCTAGATTCGCCCTATCCATTGTATATGCACATAACAAGGGGGAGGATAGGAAGGAGTTTGGACTCAACTGATGAGTTCTGCTGCAAACGTACATGGACCATGGATTATGATGGGGGATTTCAACACAGTTGCAACTCCTGATGAGAGGTTGGGAGGAGAGTCCAAGCAAGAGGACATGGATGATTTTAATCATTGTCTTAATGTGTGTGATATGGTGGATATAGGGGGAACGGGTGCTTACTACACCTGGAATAACAAGCAAGACGCCCAACATAGAAAATACAGTCGCCTTGATAGAGCTTTAGTCAATACGGAGTGGATGCAAACATACCCGGACTATCAATCTTATTTTTTCCCGGAAGGTATCTTTGACCACTGTCCTTGCGTTATATCGAACACCAGGGTCACTAACACCAAGAGAGCGGGGTTTAAATTTTTTGATATGTGGACGGACCATGAAGACTTCATGTCGCTAGTGGCTGACCATTGGACAATGCAAATTGAAGGTAATAAAATGTTTAGATTTGTGAAAAAATTGAAGGCCCTCAAGCCTATTCTAAGGAATTTGAACAAAAGTGCATTCTTTGATATTGAAAGCAGGACAATGAAAGCAAGCAAGGAATTGGAGATGGTACAAGTTCAACTGCAGCATGACTATACTAACGAGCAATTGATTGAGAAAGAAGGGGTGCTGGCAAAGAATTATAGACAGTTAGAGCAAGCGAGATGTTCTTATCTCAGCCAAAAGGCAAAAACAAACTGGATCAGGAATGGCGATGAAAACACTGCCCATTTCCACAGAATTATCAAACAGCGAACTGCACAGAATGATGTGCATCAGATCACCAGAATGGATGGGCAGCGGCATAATGATCAAGCGGGAGTTCAGGGGGCATTCCTTGACTACTATAAAAAACTATTACGAAGTACTGCTGTGACGGAATCTGTCCGTTATGATGTCATGAGTAAGGGGAACTGCTGTACTGCTGAGCATGCTAAAATACTGCAGGCGCCAGTGACCGACAAGGAGATTAGAGACATTATTTTTTCTATCCCAAACGATAAAGCACCTGGACCGGATGGATATACTATTGGGTTCTACAAGAAGTCGTGGAATATTATTGGGAAGGAAGTGAGTGACGCGGTCAGGGACGGTATGAACTTGAGACAGATCCTAAGCCAAATAAATGCAACTACCCTCACACTTATCCCAAAATGTGAAAGACCCATGGAGGTGAAGCAATTTCGACCTATAGCATGCTGTAATGTTATCTACAAGATAGTATCCAAGGTCATTTGCAATAGACTATCAAAAATTCTTCCTGACATCGTGCAAGAAACGCAAGGAGCATTTATAAAAGGGAGATCGTTAATAGACAATATTCTGATTTGTCAAGACATTGCTCATTTATATGCCCGGAAAGATGTGTCACCGAAATGCTTGATAAAAATTGATTTGCAAAAGGCGTATGACTCGATTGAATGGAAATTTGTAGAGGAGTTGCTGCTGAAGTTGAACTTTCCTGCTCATTTCTGTAAGCTTTTTATGAACTGCATCTCAACTCCTATGTTCTCTTTAAGCTTAAATGGTGGAATGTTTGGTTATTTCAAGGCACAAAGAGGGCTGAGGCAAGGGGACCCAGTCTCACCACTAATCTTCACGCTATGTATGGAGTATTTGAGCAGACTATTGGCATACGCGACTGATAAGTGGCCGTTCAGATATCACCCGATGTGTAAGCATCTAAAGTTGACCCATCTCATTTTCGCTGATGATCTCATTTTGTTTAGCAAAGGAGATGCCCAATCAATAATGCTACTCATGCGAGTCCTATCTTCTTTCACCAAGGCATCGGGATTAAACCTAAATGCGACGAAGACAACTATTTATTTTAATGGAATGCCGAGGAGCATTAGAGGGGATATTGTGTCAGCCACAGGTTTCACTGAAGGAGAAATGCCGTTCACGTATCTGGGTATCCCAATAAAATCCAGGATGCTCACGAAACAAGAATTCTCGATCGTGGCTGAAAAAATGATCAAGAGGATTAGGAGCCTCGGTGCCAGGAAGTTATCGTATGCTGGGCGGATTGTACTTATAAATTCAGTCCTGAACACCTTTCATAGCTGTAAAGTCGGGACACTCCCGTTCAAGTACTTGGGTGTCCCCATGAAAGCGTCGAGACTTACGATCCATGACTGTCAGCCCCTGGTGCATAACATCACCGAAAGAATAAGACGGCTGGGTGCTAGAAAGTTGTCCTATGCGGGAAGATTAGTCTTGATTAAATCCGTATTGCCCACTCTCCATAACTACTGGGCGAGCATATTCCTCCTCCCGACCGGGATAATCAAACAGATCGAAGGGCTATGCCGGACCTTTCTTTGGGAAGGTGGAACCACTTATACAATGGCTCCTCTGGTTGCTTGGAAGAAAATCGGTATGCCTTATAAAGAAGGAGGGTTGAATATGACCCAGTGCTCCAATTGGAACAAAGCTGCGATAGGTAAACTGGTGTGGTGGGTTGTGAAGGATCCGAATAGACTGTGGGTGACTTGGGTCCATGCTGTATACCTAAAAGGGCAGAATTGGATGCAATATGAGCCGCCGGCAGACGTGGGATGGGGATGGAGAAAAATCTGCAAGGTTAAAGAAAAATTCAAAGCTGGCCTTGAAGGAGGAGAATGGAATGATAATAATCGATATACTACGGCCAAGGGATATAATTGGATCAGGGACAAGAAGGTGGAAATGGATTGGTGTAGGCTATTGTGGAGTAAATGGACTATATCGAAACATAGATTCATTGCGTGGTTATACCAGCATGATGCTATGAACGTGAAGATCAAATTGTTTGGTCTCAACCTGACTACTGATGATCTATGTTGTGTATGCAATGAGAAACCGGAGGATAGGAATCATCTTTTCTGGGATTGTGAGTATAGCAGCAAGGTGTTGAGGATCTTGAGAATGTGGATAGACCATGACTTTACCAGTACACGCAGCAACGCCCAACGGGTTGGATGAGAGGCAGCAGACTTCAACGGGCTGTGATTAATAGTGTGATGAATGCTTCCATTTACTACATTTGGGAGCAGAGAAACAAAAGTAGAGTGGATGGCATTTTATTAAGACCGATCGTAGTCAGTAAGAACATTATTAAAGAAATGAAAATGTATTTTAATAGTGTTCAGAAAGGGAAACTCACTACTAGAGATGATAAATTCATCACTAGATTGATGGATACTTAATGTATATTTGACTATTCTTTGATTAATATACAACTTACATTTTCCCAAAAAAAAAAATTACTGGTCTAATGTGTTCCTTTTCCCTAAAGGAGTTATGAAGAGAATTGAAGCAATATGCAGGAACTACCTCTGGGAAGGAAACTCTGAATATAATCGGGTCCCATTACTCTCTTGGGACAGAGTAACCAGACCGGAAGGAGGGAGGACTCGGGAATAAAAAGGCTGAGATGTGGAATGTAGCGGCAGTCGGAAAACTGGTGAATTGGGTCTATGAGAAGAGCGATAAGTTGTGGATTAAGTGGATTGATCATAACTATCCGAAAGGAAACGATTGGCATGACTACAAACCCCCGACCGATGTTTCTTGGACCTGGAGATCGATATGTAGAGCAAAGGACAAGCTTAAAGATGGGTTTAACGGTTCTAACTCGTGAAGCACGACTACCAATGGATACACCATCTCAGGTGGGTATCATTGGCTGCGTGGCAGTGCACCAGAAGTGAACTGGCACCGTTTTTTATGGGATGACTGGTGTATCCCGAAACACGCTATTATCTCATGGATTATGGTGAACAATGGCCTTAACACTAAGATGAAAATGCAAAATATGGCTGCTGTAATGACAATTTATGCTGTCTTTGCGCAAAAGAGGAAGAAACGGACCAACATGTGATGTTGGAATGTGTTTACAGTAAACAGGTCCGTAGTGCTTTGATTTCATGGATCGAATTCAACTTTCCTCAGCACCCGGATTACAAAACACTGAATGGTTCGAAAGGAAGGATTCAGTCCTTGGTTTTAAATGCGTATCATCACGCAATTTGGCTTAAGAGAAATGGAGCGTGGGCAGAGGGTCACTTACAGCATCCAACTAAAGTGGTTGCACAGATACAGGAAGATGTTCGAAATAGGTGCAGAGTCTTACTCCAAAGGACCTATAATACAAATGATGAAGTCCAAATGTTGAGAAGACTTATTGGAGTCTAATTCGGATTGAGGATTATTAGCCGGTTCGTTATATTGTACATATACCTCCCTGAATGTACATCCAATTTTTTGAATGATATATAATAGCTCACATTTACACAAAAAAAAAGACCAGGGATATTCAGAAACTATCCCGAAGAAAACGACAGGCCAGGGATAGTCAGAAACTATCTCGAAGAAGACAACAGACCAGGGATAGTCAGAAACTATCCCGAAGAAAGCAACAAGCCAGGGATAGTCAGTAACTACCCCGTAGAAAGTAACAAACCAAGGATATTCAGAAACTATCCCATAGAAAACAACAGGCCAGGGATAGTCAGAAACTATCCCGAAAAAAACAACAGATCAGGAATAGTCAGAAATTATCCAAAGAAATGGATAGGATTCTATTCCAAAGAAAACAAACCTAAATCTAACGCAGCCACCCGAGAGGGATGAATCTAAAGCAGCCACCCAAGAGAGATAAATCTAAAATTCAACGCAGCCACCCGAGAGGGATAAATCTAACGCCGCCACCCGAGAGGGATGAATCTAACTTAATGTACCCACCTGCAAGGGATTAAATCAAAACTAAGACACCAACAAACACTTAGTAGAAGGTCCATGTGAAAGACTGAAACTACTAAAACAGCAAACCTAAGGCGAGATAGCAAGCACGGACCCAAACTCCGACGAGCAACCACAGGCAAGGATGTCATATATGATTTCTAAGCCTCGGCTGACGAGCCTCAAATACGTAGTCAAACCGACATAAAACGACCCGACCGGACAGCCACCAGGTTGTAATCCTTGATTGACCTGGGCGGCTATACTTTGACTTTTGCCTTGTCCAAACCTCAGTCAAAGTGGAGGCTTCTATAGACACCCAGATTTGAAACTGGTGGCTGCAGGAGTGCCCGATAAACACCCGATGATGATCGGACTGCAATGCGACACGAGATTACAATGCTTTAGAATGTTTTTCTATAGAACGAATCAAGTAATTACTCGGAAAAATTAATTTAACATCAAGACAGCCTTAGTCGTATCATTACGGTCGCGTCGACAGTAATTAGAGTCAATTCCGACACCGGGACACCAATTCGGCCCCGAAATATTCAAAGTCAAACTCGAGTTAACGCGACGGGCCGAGCAAACCTTGGGATGCGCACCGGAAGCCCACCCGACACTCGACACACTAGGGTTAACGGGGAAGCTTAACCCCAAAGTCAACACAATATTACGCATCTTTTCCGATTTGGAAAGTTTCGAAATCGGATCTTCAATATCCCAGGCGCCTTACACCAGGCGTCGTAATCTTCGTGTGCATCACCCAAGACGTCTGAGTTCTGGCGCGCCCGAACTCAGCCATCCTAGTGGGCTATTTGAACTGCGCGAGCAACTATAAATACCCCCCCCTCATTTCATTCATTCGACACAACATCCCAACTAGTTCGTGACTACTTCTCCACAACTCGCTCTCTCCCCCTTCTTCTCTAACTTAGGTCGCACTTCGACCCTAAGTACGATCCACTCGATCTTTGTCCCGATAAGCGAATCGACATTACTCCTCACCTTCGAGCACTCCACTCGGAACCGAGGAGCACATGCGCTCGTCTAACTAACCCCAAGTATAGTAGCAAAGCTCTCTCGGAATCACCGCAGGACGAGCTAGGAAGATCCGCCTCGAAGTCAAACCGTCACTAGGTTGTCATCTAAACAAAAAATTACATTTCTGTACTTTTATTATGCACCTCGATAATGTCAAACGTGGACACTAGGTCCACGACACGTCCCAAAAGTACGTAACGTCCTCAACTTCAACCATAAATACTAAAAGACCCTAAATAAACCCGAGTAGTTCCGAGATCCGTTCTCAAATATCTACGCATCGTGTCTCATTTAGTGTATACTCTAAGGGTGCAACTCCTCACTATGTGATTTACTTACATTTCACTTTTACCGCTTTCGTATGATTTATCGCTTTATGACCTCATAATCGTATGTTAAATCACCTAACATGAAATCAAAACGTAAACAAACTAAAACTGAACAAAGCGATGATCGGGTTCCGTATTAGTCCCGGTGCTCACAACCCGTGGTTCGATGCATCCCTATTAATACCGAGTCGACGCATCTTAAGCAGAATACCAGGTAAGGTATATCACGAGAACGACTAATATCCATATTATTATGTGAAAATTGATTTGCTAATACGTATAATACTTAGTACCCTCTACACTTTTATGTGCATCTTTTCATGGCCTGCTTGTCACGTGAAATCGCACGCAAAGAATGTAAACGCAACTACTGCGACGACAAAAGCCTACTTGTCCTTAAGCAACCGACATAGAAAAGACATAGGGTTAAAACAATGGATGTTATCGTACTTCCGCCTCGATAAAGGAACAAAGTTATCAGTCCACCGATTGATTAGTAGAGGACGTTGGCTTCCCTATACCTACCCTCATCCCTTACTCAGAATCGACGGTTTCAGGATGTCCGAAACCATTGGCAATGAGAGTCATTCCAGGTATGGAGTGCTTAAGGGTGAAAGTGTTTATCTTTAGGTCTCGTGCCACTCAACTTTGAGCCGGCTAAGGATCAAAGTTGACTTGAACGGTTTCCGAATCCCCATAATTAACTCGATGGCGACTCCACAAATCGGCAACGAATTCGGTTCACTAAAAAGGTCGCCTTACTAAACATATCGGCCTTTAAACATTTACAACCACGAGTCGATCGATTACAACGGAAACACGCGTGCCCGCACCCGTCTTGTACAAGTCCAAATCGTCGTCCGAATCGAGGTCCGACACATCGCCCTGAACGCGAGATCGGACCAGCCCCCGACTGGGAGGAGGGCCACGTGGGTGGCCGCCACGATGAACTGGGTCGGTCCCTCACAGGCGCGCGCAGGGCGCCGGGCGGTGCGGACGGACGTCCACAGCTACATACTACTACTCAAACATACGATATAAAATCGAGTAACGTCCTAAAGTTACTTTTAGGCGATATCTGGATCAATCGCGTACATGTCATCGTTGGAGTTCTTACGCAAGTCTAGGAGAACAAGGAGATGAAAGTATAATTATAGCCACAAAGGGGCGTGGAAATGGAGAGCTGATGTTGGACAGAGACACTAACAAAGTTGCATCGGTAACGATGCAAGCGAATCGATGAGCAGCCCAAAGCAGCAGCACCAACACGTCAAACAAAAAGAGAGGAACACGAGATACACTTACAACACTAAGGTCGGAGTCAGAAACAGAGCAGAAACGGAGGGAGACGGAGGCAGAGAACAACAGCTGGGTGAAGATTGAAGGTGAAGAATATGGTGCGCACCAGCAGAAGAAATGACAGCAACAGTGATAAGTCGGTATTTATACGTATTTTTACCCCTTTAATATTATTATTTTTACGTCGTCTTTCGTATTATTCGAATTAAGAAGATTAGTCAAATCCACAATTCCATCAAAGTCTGATTTTAACTCGATTTCTTTTGTTCTACGTTGTTTAAATTGGTTTTATTATTGTTATTTGCATACCAATTTCAGCTGTATTTGATTAGTTATTCCCAATTCGATGTAAATTTATAGTTGTTTAGGTTAGGGTTTAGATAAATTGAGTTGCGTTCACTACCGTTGTTGCTTGGAACGGAAATTTGTGCAACAGATAAACAGAAACAGATAAACTTGAAATTCCATTGCAGCTGTCGTTCACTTCTGAAGGTTCCTGTTGTCGATTTGGTTATGGCTGCTCGTTGTTGTTATTGATGTTGTTCTGGAATGTGTTGATGTTCTCTCATTCTCACTTCTGTTTTGTCGCAGCTGCTGTCCACTTCTCTTTCTCTCGTGTTTGTTTATATCTCATTGCTGGAATCGAACCTTTATTTTATTCATATTTGGTTGCTGCTGTTGATTCGTTAACATATTCCTGCTGTACATTATTGATGGCTGTTAGTTTATTCTCGTGGATCATGCTACTGCTGCTGTATATTCTCGTTGTTGTTGGTGCGTTATTAATTTTGCTGTCGGTTTTTGCTGTTCATTGATGGTGCATTATTCTCGTGGATCCTCCTGCTGCTGCTGTCTTATTCTTGTATATTTCTGCTGTTTGCTGTTTCTGAAACTCATTGTATTCCTCTAAAGTCATCGCTATCTTCGAATTTAAACAATATTAGCAGTCTTTTGTTGCCTAATAATGAAAACCCAGATGAGATTTTGGTGGAGAAAGGGGAGGAGGATGCTGAGAAAGTGGTTTCATCTGGGTTGGAGCAGAGATTGAGTGTTGACAGTAGAGAGTTTTCGAGGGATGAATCGAATGTGGGGTGGATTTCGGTTAAGCTTGGGCAGAATTATATCTCAAATCCTTTGTCTAGATGGTTGGAGGCCCAGAAATTTTAATATACTCTTAGACGTCATCTATTTATAAAATAAAATACTAACTGATAATATTAATCAAGTTAAATTACGATACCCGTTTTGAATTGATTTGAGTAAGTTGACTTGAGTTGTTAATTTTATAAAAAATTGTTATGACTATTTTATTATGTTTAGTGTTAATTTATTGTTTATTTAATATTAATTTTTGTTGGCGAAAGGTAAAGATTTTATTAATTAAGATAAAAAATTACAAGTATTCGTCACCATACGACCATTTCGGAATGCTCAAACTGCAACTAAAATAAAATTACATCATATCTACCACTTTTTGCAAGTTCTTCTGATTCAGCAAGAAGTTGCATTTGATCCTAACTTTTTTTTGAATGTACCGCAGCACTATCTCAGGTCTTGTAAGTTTCTCTTCACGTTTGCATAAGTTTCGAGCTATACTAGTGCAATCAGCGAGCAACCGATAATCCGCTTCAACACAATACTCTTCTGACAGTGCCACTAATCCCATGTATTCTCCACAGGTATGTTAACCTTGAACCACTCTTCCAGACCCTTCACACACCTCCTATTGTACTAGCATTTAAAAAAGAGATGTTGATGATCTTCTTCCCAATTATTCCTACATATATTACATCGGAATAAAAGCATCATACGTAGTTTATGAAGTCTAACATTAGTTAACAGTCGATTATGCATCATGATCCAACCTATAAAGGCATGCTTAGATATCACCAGCCTATCCCACACTTGAGTATGTCAGGCCCCTTTAGTTCTTGACCCTCACAGCCATACATATCCCTGTTTAATTAATTTAGGGATTTTCTACGTTGTACCCTCCTGTTCTTCCGTTTTCTACCATGTACCCTTCCTATTTTCAAAACCCCCACTAATACCCCTGTAGTTTATTAACTTCATGAAACGTGACCTATTCACAAATATCCGTCTAATGCTTCATTAATTAGATGGCATGACAATGATTCTAGGCTATGACCATAACCAGTTTTGACGACCTTGACATGTATTCCCTCAAGTTTCCCCAACTTTTCCTCCATTTCATTAATATTCTCCATTTAGCTCATTTTATATATCAACTTCTTATTCTTTTTTAACTTATTGATTTTCCTCCATTTTCTCCCCAGCTTATTCTTTAACTTAAAATAATGATATTTTACTAATTTCTAACGAAATTAATTTAATCTCATTAACAAACAAAGCATTGATGTTGCACTTAAAATAAAAAGTGAAAGAATTATGATAAAATGATGAAAAAAATTAGAAACTATGCATGCAAAATTAGAATTACAGAAAACATAGGAGATAGAGATGAAAATTAATTAGAGTTTTTGAGTAGAATAATTGTAATTAGGTCACGTTTAATGAAATTACTGAACTACAGGGGTATAAGTGGGGGTTTAGAAAATAGGAAGGGTATATGGTAGAAAACGGAAAAACATAAGGGTACAACGTAGAAAAACCCATTAATTTAATTTCCATTGTTGTAGGCTAGTAGCATTGGTGATGGATTATTGGTTATGTCTTTTGATTTTGATAATTGATAATCGTATGATTTTGCGTGCGTTGACCATGATTTACAAGTATGTTTAAAATATTCTTCCTTAAACAGATAATCATTACATGGCTGGACGAAAACGTAAAGTTTAGTCAGATTGTGAGCTTGGAAGTAATGATTATTTAACGGGATTGACAAAGTTTATTAAATATGCCTTTGAGAAAACATCTAGTGAAGATAAAACAATAGCTTGTCCTTGCGCCAGATGTGTACGTACCATCGTTGTAGTGAGAATGTCGTTTATGACCGTTTAGTGATAAATGGACCTATGCGTGACTTTGAGAAATGGTATGATAACTTTGATTTTGGGTCCTCTTCAATGCCTAATAAGGACGACGAACTTTCTAAATCCATTGCGAATAATAGCATATTAGAAATGTTAGGGGATGCTTGCGGAATTCATTGCAATACTTCTAATAATGAGACTCTTGGTGGGAATCCTAACAAAACTCCTAATTCTAACGACAGTGTTGAGTTTGATGAAGGTTTCACTAGGGTGAAAGACCCACTTGAGTCAGTCCCTTCTAATGTTGATATGTTTAGTAAGCTGTGAGAAGATGCTAAGTAGGAGTTATATCCTGGGTGTAAGGAGTATTCTAAACATTCATTTATCCTCCATCTTTATAATCTCAAATGTAACTCTGGATGGTCTGATAAGTCATTTACGGAGTTACTTGACATCTTTAGGAAGGTCTTACCGCAAGGTGCAGTGATTCCCGACTCCCTTTATGAAAAAAAGGAAGATTGTAGATAAACTGACTCTTAAGTACGAGAAAATTGATGCATGTCGAAATGACTGTATGCTTTTTTTGGAAAGAATACGCTAATCACGACGAGTGTATAGTCTGTGGAGCATCTCGTTGGAAAACCTTAGATGGGTCTAGTGTCAATGTGTCTAATAATACGAAAAATAATAGCGGAAAAGTAAACAAAAGAAAAAACATTCCCTTCAAAGTACTCCGATATTTCCCTTTGATACAAGGGCTTCAAAGACTCTTCATGTCTTCTAAAACAGTTGAACTTGTGAGACGGTATCACAAAGACCGACTAAACGAGGATGGTGTCTTAAGGCATCCGACGGACTTCAAATCACGGAAGATTTTGATAACCGTTTCCCGACTTTTGCCGCAGATCCTCAGAACATTAGATTATGCTTAGCTAGTGATGGTTTTAATCCATTCGCAGAAATCCGGAGCACCTATTCCACTTGGCCTGTACTCTTTATAATATATAATTTGCCTCTTTGGTTGTGCATGAAAAAGCCTTTCATTATTCTTTCTGCACTAATTCCTGGTCCAAAGTCTCCAGGAAATGACATTGACACTTACTTACAGCCGTTAATAGGTGAATTGAAAGAGCTTTGGGATGTAGGTGTTAAGACGTATCACGTCTTTGAAAAGAAAAGTTTCCAGTTGCATGTTATTCTCAATTGGACTATAAATGACTTTCCGGCATACGGTTACTTGTCAGGGTGGTGTGTCTATGGAAAAAGTGCTTGTCCATGTTGTAATAATGATTAGTGGTCCAAGCGATACAAGTATAGCGGGAAGGTTTGTTTTATGGGTCATCGAAGGTTCTTGGATCCTTTACATAACTATCATTTTGATGAAAAATCTTTTGATAATACCATAGAAAACAGGTGTCCCCCTAAACCTCCATCTGGTTCCGAGGTGTTACAAGAATTGGAGAATATTTCTTTCACTCTCGGTAAAACTAATCAAGATCACCTCTCCGAGGTAGAACCAAACACTTGGAAAAAGAAAAGTATCTTCTTTGATCTTCCTTACGGGGAGTATAATATGTTGCGTCTTAACCTCGATGTGATACACATAGAAAAGAACGTGTGTGATAATATAGTTAAAACACTCATAAATGTTCCTAACAAGTCAAAAGATAACCTTAAAGCTCGTCAAACTTTACAAGAGATCGGTGTGAGAAAACATTTATGGCCTCAGCCTCAAGGGAACAAAAAAATATTTTTCCCTCCAGCACCTTATACTTTGAGCAATCTAGCAAAAGAACGATATTGTGATGTTCTTACGAATGTAAAATTCCCTGATGGCTATGCGTCAAACATCTCCCGTTGTGTACTAAAACGAAGGTTGTTTGGGTTGAAAAGTCATGACTGTCATGTGCTAATGCAACTAATGTTACCTCTTGCAATGAGAGAGAGCTTACACGAGAAAGTATCCCCAATTTTAATCGAGTTGTGTGATTATTTTCGAGCATTGTGTTCAAGAACACTCTACCTAACTGAACTTGATCGGTTGGATGCTAAGATTGCTACTATTCTTTGTAACCTAGAGAAACTCTTTCCACCAACTTTCTTCACTATTATGGTACACCTTGTTGTTCTTCTTGTTGTTGAAGCTAAAATTGGTGGTCCAGTGCATTATCGATGGATGTACCCTATTAAGAGGTAAGAATGTTTACTTTATTTAGTTTTAGTTAGTGCTGCGTAATAAAGCGAAACACGTCTAATAAGTTAATTATTTTAGGTATTTATCTACACTCAAGTCATATGTAGGCAATAAAGCAGGTCCTGAAGGATCGATTGCCCAAACCTATCTAATTCAAGAGTGTATAATATTTTGCTCTCGTTACTTGGGAGAAGGTGACGAAAACAAATAGAATTTGTTTCATACATAACATAATATATGAATTCGTTATTAATAAAACGAATAGTTTCATACATAACATAAATTTGTTTTGTACTTACCTCGAATTGAACCTTGTTTTATCATGTTCAATTTATTAGGTTAACGATCCTGACAACAAGAATGACATAAGAATCACAGATGAAGATTTCATGCATTTGATATGAAAAATGGTTATAGATTTCGTACTAAAGAATTTGAGAAGAATAAGACTACACAGAATAGTGGAGTGAAGGTTGTAGCAAAGACCAAAGTTATGCTAGCTCAAAGGATACAAATCCGATTTTTGGAGATGTTATATATTATGGGATCTTAACTGATGTCATCGAGTTAAATTTTTACAGTAAATATTCGATACCTATGTTTAGGTGTGATTGGGTGAATGTTCACAGTATTAGTGGTTTAAAGAAAGATAAGTTAGGATTTACTCTTGTTAATTTTTCTCATCTAATGTATAATGGAGACCGAGTAAGCAATGAGCCGTTTGTGTCCGCTTCTCAAGTTGAGCAAGTTATATATGTGCAGGATAGAACAAATCACGATTGATTTATTCTAAAGTCGATAAAGCCTAGGGGTACTTTTGATTTAGGAGATGATAAATGGGAAGTTGATTTGGAGATTGGAGAACACAGTCTGCCAGCCATAGAAGATGCTTTCGACATGGATATTGACTAGTCTGGTGTGGAAGGAACATATGTGGATGATACATGAGCATTTTCTTTTTGGATTTCTTGGTTACATTTCAGTAATGATGTTGGTTTGGTATTGTATTAGAATATTAGTAATGATAATAATAATAGTTTATTTGGATGTTCCCTTCGCCATTGTGTGGTTTATCATTCTTTCTAGAATATAAATTTTAAGATTGTAGTTCTATCTAATGGAGTAATTGTCTTTGCAAGGTTTCAAGTATAGCCAAGTAATATAAATTTTCAAATTGTATGACATTGCCACTAAAAGATAGTTTCTCTCAAATGGTAGATGATGATGCATTCTTTTTTGTTGATTATTCCCTAGTTATGAAACCAATTTGTGAAATTATCATTTTATGAATTTTTTCCCCTTAGTTTTGTGAAACTCACAGGTTAATATGATGATTGTTTTAAGTGATCTTTTCAGAAAATCATGACGAAAAGGAGACGTTTGACGAAAATTAGAGTGCGGGACGACACTTCTTTCAATCTTGATGGAGGTAGTAGTGCGGATATTTTTTTTCTAATTTAACACTAGGTGAAGAGCATAATATGAACTCCTCAGTCGCTAATGGAGGTGATAACACAAGAAATGTGGTAAATGAAATAATAGAAACATTACATTCGAATGAGGATAACCCTAATGAAACAGATACTGATACGGCCGAACGTTCAGGTATGTAATTGAAATTTGATACCTTGTTACCTAATGTTGGTCTTGTAGAATTTTGATACGATTAATGCTAATGACCTTTTCTTGGGTGATAGTGAGACGTAGAGGGCCGACTATTTTAACTGATATTTGGAATCAGCCACCTGATATGCGGACAGTCGTTGATTTCAATAACGAAGGTCAACCTTATGGTGAGGGATCTACCGTTCTATCTAGTTTCATCGGTACAATGGGGAGAAATACTGAATCGGCAACCCAAGGCTATTCCGATTGGAGGCTCGTACCAGAGGAATATAAAGTTAAATGTATGACTAAGATAAAGATATAAAAGAAAATTATATTTACAATAAATGTTTAATTAACCTTCGGTACACGTAAAAAAATGTGCTGATAGTATTAGATAATACATTCATATAATATCTAATCCCTTTTGATTTTTTATGTAGTTACGATTTATATTCCCACGTAGAGGAGAAGATCATATTCTTAAGGCATTTGAAAAGGTGGTTAAGGAATTCAGAGGAGAACTAAAAGCTATGTACTATGAGCCAAACAAACAAAATCGATCAAACTTGGTTAATGCGAAGACTTCACGTGTTCCTATGGATCAATGGTTGAAATTGATATTTTATTGGGATCAAGACAAGACAAAGGTATTTGATATTTATATTTATTATGATCACTATTGTTTTATTGTTGTAAATTTAGTAAATAATTAACAAAGCTATACTTATTTTTCTAACTAACACTTTAATATATGCACAGAGACGTGCAACAATTAATAGGATCAATCAGAAAAATCAAACTATGCCTCACTGCGCAGGGAGACAAAGTTTTGCTCAACTAAGAGCGAAAAAGGTGATACTCTTATTTCATAAATTGTTTAATATCCGTGTTCTATTATTATTTACTCTCTATTATTTTTGTGTAGTAAATAATCTAGTGCTTGATATTCTTTAGACGGTAAATGGTATTGAGCCTAGTCGCGCACAAATTTTCATTGCGACCCACAAGGACAGAAAAACAAGAGAGAAGAAGAAAATTGATGAACGGTCGGCAAAGGCAGTTGTAAGTTTTATTTATTTATTACGTTTTTTTTGTACAGTTAAATCAATCCACACTTTAAAAGCTAATAAAGTAGTAGCGCTCATCCTTCCCTTTTTTTATTCTCTTGGTCACTATTTCAATGATTATTTAAAAAAACATTGTATACATTAGGAATTAATGAAAGAAAAATTACAAGAGACGTGGACGTGTGCGTGGAAAGATAGAGCAATTGGATGGAAAGATAGCTTGGAAAGGAGATATATTTGATCAAGTAATTGGAAAGGAAGAAAGACGTGGACGTGTGCGTGGAGTTGGCGGACACTTGTGTGCTTCCAAACTGTGGGCTAATTCTGGTGTACAACCATCGTCAGACTTTATGGAAACCAATGTTGCCTCCAATGAGTTAATTAACAAGCTTCGTGATGAGATGAACCTCATGCAACAAAAACATACCGAAGAATTGAAGATGGTACAAGAAAAGAGTTATGCAGAGGTAAATAAGGTCTTCGAAAAGCAAAATCAACTCGAGAATCTAATCCATGACTTGTTGTTCCTCTTTAAAGGTAGAAAAGCACAATATTCAAAATACGATCAGACTAATACGATATGTTCTTCTTTTATTTTTTACATAATGGTTCGTAATTAATACACAATATGTTACAAATATGATATTATACTGAAGTGAATTGGATAATGGACTTCCATCATATAATATTTAGCGTGCTGTTTAAATATTCATACAAGATGATTATTATAGCAACTCAAGTGGCTGATTTGTGATATTTCATTATATGTGCCAAATAATATTATTGAACCAGTGAGTATATATTTGGACACACATAAATATATGTGATGTTTTTATTTGCACGTGGGAAATGAAAAAAATTCGAACTAACTTGGTATATAAATTATCTATGTTTATTGCAGTTTTTTCGAGGAGCGGATCCTATATGTAGTACGGATTACATGAGTTGAAGATTTGCTTTGAGGGTTGAAGACGTAGTAATTTTTTTTTTAAGGTTTTTAAAAGGCTATTTGCACTTAATTTTGGACCTATTTTTATTAATTTAATTTAGTCGATGTTGGATACATATAATTTTTGGGATTTTATGAGTAATATAATTATCATATTTTTCACTTGTCATTTCCTTTTATTTTCGCACCATATTTGAGAGATAGAAATAATATTTCGTATCGAATGAAATCGATACCAAATTTACTATATGGGTGCAATTGTGATGCTAACCGTGTCAAATACAATTGTTACTATTGTCATAGATGATTTTTTGTAATACTTATCGCGTCGAATATAATTGATACAATTGTAAAACAGATAACATATAATAGTACTTATCGTGCCGAATACAATCGTTACAATTCGTATTAGTAGGAAAATCAAATTACTTACCGCCTCAATATTAATCGACACTAAAATCGCCACCAAAGCTTCTCTTCTTTTGTGTCGATTTTAAGAAGTTAACCCGACGAATAGATTATTCCCCATGAAAGGCTACGGCAACGCCAACTACCCCAACAAAAACATAATCGACGGGGAAACCTTTCGCGAGGAATAGAATCGCCACGAAATACCAAAATAATCGACACGAAAAGGTGATTTTGTTGTAGTGTAACTTTATTATTTTTCTAAGATCTACACAATGGTAATATCCAAAATTTCAATTTCTAAGTGCATCAAAAGAATATTGTACTAGACAGCTCATTTGCAACAAAAATTGTCATCTAATTAATCGTTTCTCGACTTTTAATTTCCGTACTTCTTTCTTAACCATTGGGTGAACAAATAAACTTATAAATATCATACTAAGGCATACAAACTGTCACTTTGAAGTCCAAGCCTCAAAATATGCCTAACTAACCAAAAACACAATTTTAGTAATGTACTTCTGATTAGCTATTTTGAGTAATTGTCAAATTCTTGTCCACCCATTGCTCCCCCATCAAATGCACGAATTTAGTTCTTATAACTAGCCTTATTCTCTTCATTTTCTCATCCATTCTCTCACTTAAACACTCTTTCAAAGATCTAACTAAAAATCAAAGAAAACCATACAAGTTTTCCTAAGTTCTAAGGTGTTTACACCACCATATCTCAAGACAAAATACTCTTTATTTTTAACTCTTATTCCTAGTATAATTACTAACTTACTTTTTTTTGTGTTGATAAATGTCGTTTTGGTAGCATTTGACCCACACTTAGACCTATATTTGTCCAGATTTTGTGTGTGCTTAAATCGTCATTAAGCTCATTTTAGTCGTTAATTGGTAATTAGTAATATATATTATAATTATTTGTTAATAGTGGTGTTTTCCGAGAAATCGTTACTACTTTTTGCTAGTTTTATTTTGTAAGACTTGGAGCGATGATTAGCGGAAGGAGACGGGTCAATGTAGAGTCAAGAAGCAAAACAGGTTGAGACGGGTCGGAATTAAGGCGAAGTCAAGTGAAGGTCAAATTGACCTTTGACAAACTCTATTTTACTCACCTATCCTCTCCCAATTACAGCAAACAAATAATTAACCCATGTCAACTTCCATCATCACCATCATACTCCCCCATCCTTCTCCACGACCCCCACCGCGTACTCCTCACCGAACCACTATCCTCCTCTGACCACCGAGCACGACCACGCGCGTCTCCGGCCTCGACAATCAAGCTCCGGCATTCACGCGTCAACACCTTCATACCAATATACTCCTCCAAACTCCGTCTTAACCTCACCAGAGCACCACCCCGAGGGCCACCACCAGACTTCCTCCTCGCTCCTCCACCTTCGGCCAGGTTCGACCACCATCTCAAGTATCACAACCAGACTTTGTCATTTCGAGCTCGAACCACCACTCTTCGGCGACGCACCATCACCATGGCAGCGCAGCTCCGACTCAATCCGTGAACAATTTCCGATGTGCTTGCCTCTGCCTTGCCTCACCGACCTCCGGAGTCCACCACCATCAAACACCCGTCGAGCATGACGCTGCTTCCGACTGCACAACGCACAAAAGAGAGTAGCAGTAGGATAGATGCTTCTCTCATTTTTTTTCTCATTGTTAATAAATCTTATATTAATTAGTTAGTTTTTGGATTAAGATGATCTTTAATTAGTTGGGTTAATCCTTTTAGACTACATTCTATCCTTCTTCATTTATGCAATTCTCCATTTCTTCAAGTACGGTATTATCTCTTTACTCATTCTCTTTTGTTAAAGTTTATATCTTTACTATTTATTCATGTTTATTATTATGTTTAGAGTAGTGGGTAGCTCCGTCCCCGGCAACGGCGCCAATTTGATCGATCGGGATTCGCGACAAATCCCCATCCACCAAATTGGTGTCGTTGCCGGGGACGGAGCTAAGTTAGATATTTGTCTTAGTTTTGTTTCGAAGTTAGTCTTTTCTTATTTTTTTGTATATATATGTCGATAGCTTGTTTTGTATATATTTGTGTGTTTCTTGTTCTCTTTTTTCTTGTGTCTTATTTTGTCAATTCTTTCTTGCATCTCTTCTCACTTCTTTTTATCTACAATGCCTTCTCTTACTGACCATAGTAGACCAGATCCCGACTTATTTGCCTCACCCATTAACATTGGGGTTTTTGAGGGTCCTTGCTTCAATATTGAGCCATATTTCATTGATTTGGTGGAGCGGGATGCCTTTCATGGACTTGAGAGTGAGAATGTATATGGTCTTCTTGAAAATTTTGTGGACCTGTGTTGTGTGTTTAAAAGGGATGGAGTGCCCCTTGATACCATTAAGCTTATATTATTTCCATTTTTTCTTAAGAATGGAGCTAAGAGATGGTTTCGCTCACACCCTCCAAACACCTTCACCTCTTGGAACCCACTAGCCCTTGCATTTCTTAGGAAATTTTTCCCTCCCTCGAAGGTCGCCAAGTTTAGAGATTAGATTCTTAGCTTTGAACAAGGCGAGTTTGGGAGTTTGAGTGAGTCTTGGGTTAGGTTTAAGGGTTTATTGAGAGTTTGTCCAATTCATGGATTCCCACTTTGGCTAACCACGTCTACCTTTCTACAAGGTTTGGTTCCTCACCATAGAAACTTAATCATTTTTTTATCCGAGAGAAAATTCAATGAGTTAGATGATGATGAAGTTTCCAGTTTAATTGAAAGAGTGGCTAGTGTCAATGATCAATGAGGATTTAGGAGAGTGAGACCTCAAGGTAGAGAAGACCCACCCATGCTTTCCTTGCAATATGTGTCAAGTGATAGGGTCGAGTCTTATTCTCTTGATAATGTGCAAAGCTCTCATATTAGTCAAGTTTCTCATCCCTTTATGAATGTGAATTCTATGTATGCTATTTCATCCACTTATGCTTCTTGTGGGGATTTGGGAACTACTTTATATGCACTTCCTTCTTGTTCTTTTCCACCACTTATTGATGATGAGGAGGATGATGAGGATTTGCATGTTGTTCCATATGTTCCCCAAACCTCTTTTAATGCTAACAAGGTGAATAATGCCAATGATGATTTGCTTGCTACTGATTCTTGTGACTCAACTTGCCTTTCTTCAACACAACTTCTGTATCCTCTTGTCCAACTTACACCTCTTGTTGTGAATGTTAATGATTATGAGTTGGAATGTGTGCTTTTTGAGGATAATGTGTGCTTGGATAAGCTTAATGATCTTTGTAGAGAGGAAAACCACGAAGATCTTAGCTTGTGTGAGTTGGAGGGCATATCATTTGAGGTCGATTATGAGAGCTTGGAAAGGGAGTTGAGGAAAAGAGAAACTCTTCAGGTTGAGAGGAAGGAGCTAAGAAAAGATAATGAGATATTTGATGATGCTTTGAGTGATGTGAGTGTTGAGATCGAGGATACTTGGGATTGTGAGGTTGATTTCTTTGAGGAACCAATTTTTGAGAAACTTGAGTCCTTCCCTTGTATAGATTTTGAGTCTTTTTCACCCATCGATGATTTGGATCTTGTTTCTCTTGCACCTTTGTTTGAGCCTATGATTATATATGAAGATTGTGAAACTCTTTTGGAAGAGTTTGTGGTGATTCTTGGTTTTTCACTTGATGGTTATTTGATTGAGACACTTGAGGATGGAGAGATGATGAAGACCCCCAATATAAGTGAAAATGGGGAGAATGATTGTGTGAGTGCCTCTCCTCTTGTGAGTTTAAAATCGAGTGATAAATGTTGGGAATTTGAGAATCCGAGTACCTATCATTTCCACAAACCCTTCACTAACACTCTTATCTGATCTCTTGGTTTTGTGGATTGTCTTACTTGCCTCACTATGACCATTTTGGTGAGGATTATTCTAAAGAACATGACAAGCTAATGAGATCGTTGGTAGGGTATTTAGATGACCCACTTGTTTGATTTGTGTTTAGTGTGTATATTTCCTTTTTTGTGTGTTTTTGTGTTATTTTCTTCTTGTGTGCAGGTGTCCACTTATGATCTTCAAGAAGGCACAACAAGATGGTGGATAAAAGAGAAAAGATCAAGAATCACTCACCAAGTGATGAAAGATTGATGGTGGGAATTGTCGTGGATCCCCACCGCCAAATAAATAACCGGCTAAGACCTAACGGTAGTAGGGGTAAGTCAGGTCGTGTCCACAGAGACGGTGTCGCAAGGTTTAGACTAGGTCGGCCTAAAACGAGACTATGCTACCAAACAAACACAAAGAGCTAATAATTGGTGAATTATGATGAGAGGAGAAGAAGGAATAGGACTAACAATGAACTAGACTATAACAAGGCTAAATGAAATAACTAAACACAAACTAAACAAAGAACTAAAGAAATGATGACTAACTAATAAGTTGAATCAAATATGAAGAAGAAGTGGGTTAGGTCGGGTTCAAAAGTGTAGTAGGGTGACTTGGGTGGTCAAGGGTGTAGGTGTCTCCTAATTGCTAGAATCGGTCCGGGCTCTCGCAACTTAAACCGATGTCGAGGTAGGTCCGGGCTCTCGCTACTTAGACTGATGTCGAGGTTGGTCCGGGCTCTCGCAACTTAGACCCAAGTCCGCACTCTCATGACTACGACTATCCTCAACACTATCCTCAACAAGACCACATACAAGACAAACAATGAGTAGAGGAAGACTAGCATGAGAAGCATGACCACTACAACTCAAACAAGCATTTCAACAAACACATGGTGTGCCAAGTATGTGACTAACAACAAAGATTCACCCTTTACCCCTAATCAAACCCTAATCACCCATATTCTACCCTTAATCCCCCTACTAACCCACAAGTAATCTACTCACTCATAATCAAAGATAAACTAACAACAATAAGAGAAAACCACATCACTATCCAAACACATGGTGAACAATCAAGAACAATAAACAATAATCAATGATTAAAACTTGATGATAAAACAAATATTAAGAGAAGAGAAATTATACCCACTACAATTGGATGAAAAAGATGAGAACTTGAATTAATAAGAAACCCAAATAAAACCCCAAGGTTGTCAATCTTGGATGAATCTTCAAGAATCTTCTTAATTACAAGACTAATTAACTAAGATTAACTAATGATTAAAGGAAGATTAAAACTAATGAGAGGAGAACTAAATCTAGGGTTTATAACTTGTAGAGAGGCTTAAAAGAGTCTAGGGTATGATAAGATGCATAAACAATACAAGAGAGAAGTATTTATAGGGGTACAAGAATGAAGGAGGAGGAAAATAAGAGGCGCGGCTACAGGTGCTTGGTCCCGACCGGGACGGCCTGTCATCCCGACCGGGACGGGATGGTCCCAACCGGGACGGCCTGACAGTGGCCTCTTCAAAAGTGCACTTCATCCCAGACGGGATGAGGTGCATACCCGTCGGGATGAGTCTTGTAGGCCTCCAATATGATCCTTTTGGTTCCTCCTTGCTTCACATGAACTTCTCATCGATTCTCGGGACTTGGGATCGGGTCTCGGGGGCTCGGTATTGGGTCCCAAGGTCTCGGGGTCGAATCCAAGGCATCGAGTGATCGTTCTCCGCTTCGTTGGCTCCGAAAAGTGTATGTATTGAGTCGGAATCACTCCAACTCTTCACGAATGGTCTCGGGATCCTGTAACGAGCTAGAGGAAGCATAAGTAGTCCATGAACCGCTCCCAAGGAGCGATTCCGCAAGGAAATGGGACCAAAACACTACGAAATAGGCACTACAAACTACACTTATCAACTCCCCAACACTTAAGCCTTACTCGCCCTCGAGTAAGCACAAACTAAATACTAAACTAGCCGAGTGGGTATTATCGCACCCTACGCCCTTTCAACTCACGCGAGTGCGCTTAGAGGAAAAGTGCACTCCGCAAGGCAAGTGGGGTCTTGCGACAAAACTGTGGATGCAACCGGAAATAAAACACATAGACAAATAAACATACAAACAAACACATAATCGGTTGCACCCAAAAGAAAACAAATACCACTTCCCTCAACAAAGCGGTGAAAGAAACACCGGTTTAGGACTCAAGGCAAGTGACAACGTTCCCAAGCTAATCATACAAATCGAGATGAACTAAACCCTAATAGCATGACGACAAAGCAATAAAAACGTTGGTAACTTACCTAGGTTCCTCCTAACCTTCTAAGAACGTACTACGGGACGATCGGCGGAGATGGAAAGTGATGAACCACGGTGTTAGTCGACACTGTAGGTAAGTGAGACCCCGCCCCCTTTAGCAATGAGCCAAGAGGGTCGTCCCATGTCCTAAACCGCCTAACTAGTCCAAGTAAAAAGGTGGAAATATGCAAAATGAGGGAAGACCGACTAATGCCGCTATCATCCTTCCTAGGGACTCGGTCCTTTGGTAAGCTCTTCACGGCAAAAAGTCGGAAAAAGGCTTATTTTGAGAGGTAGGGGTTATTTTTGTGAATCGGGTTTTCTTTTGGCATTTTCTCTTATCTTTTGCATTTTTGCCTTGTTTAGCCATGCCATTCTTTTTCTTCTTTTCTATTTTCTTTTTGGCTTTTGTGCCTTTTCTTTTTCTTCATTCTTTTCTTTCTTTCACTTTCTTTCATTTTCTTTTCTTTACCCTTTTGGCATGATTTGGCATTTTTGGCAATTCTTAACAATTAGGAAAGAGAGAATTCAACAAGTTGCAAATTATTGTGTGAATATGTGTAAGAGGTAGGTGAATGGGTGAGTCGGGGGTGCGCACTCCCTTTCAAACCCACAAAAAGGGGAGAACTTGGACTAATCAAACAATCCTAAACACGGTCACCTAAGGGACGAGACTCGGTAACCAAGGCCTTTTCACACCGTGGGTGGTCATAATGGTCAAAATGCAAATCCCGTATTAAATCCCTAGTATGCTAGGTGGACTCAAGGTAAAGGACCAACGAATTCATTGATTTAGGGTCATTCTACTAGACTAAAGTCCAAGACTCGATTTATACTACTAAAAAGGGAAAGTAAACACTCGCACACCAGCCTCTAAACCGGGTTTTCGAAAACTGTTTACACACAAGACACAAAACAAAACACAAAACAAAGACTCAACGAAAACGAAAGAAAAAGAAACAAAAGCAAAACTAAACAAAACAAAACAAGGAGAAACAACACATAAACAAAACAAACACCACCCCGATCTTCAAACAAGTCTCCAAATCCACCACAATCTTTACAAAGCTCCTCCCGAGCACACATCATCACAAATCTCCTCCAAACTCACAAGAAGCAAAGAGGGAAAAAGGGATGAAGAGATGTTACCGGAAGTCTTGAAAGCTCACCAAAGCTAACGGCGATTAGGCAACCTATAAGGAAAAAAAAGGGGGGCAAAACACGCACAACAAAACAAAAATACGACATAATGACACAAAAAGGAAAAGACACAAAAGAAAATCTTTTTGATTTTTGTGAAATTTTTGAAATTTTTAGGGTTTTTGAAGAATTTTTCGAAAAACTAAGAAAATAAAACTAACGACGATAGAATATCGCTCCCCCACAGTTAAGCCGAGCAATGTCCTCATGCTCGACCGTAATGCATGGGAGCACAAAAGAAAAGAAACTACGAAAATAAAGCTAAAAATCAAAAAGTGGAGAAAACGGTAGAATGTGTCCGGCCGGGGTGTAGTCAAGTCACCATGGGCCGAGACGAGAAAAAGATATGGATGGGGGAAGAAAATAAAAGGAAGGAAATAAAAGGAAATGGGAGGGGAGGGCTAGGTGTAATCAAGTCACCTAGCCCGGATTCCGCCTAAATCCGACTAAATCCTCAAAAAGAAATAGTGAAAAACTTGTAAAATTTGGATTTTGAAAAGGACTCTCGATGTAATCACATCATCGAAAGTCGGGAGCAACCAAATCCAAGGCCTCGAAGGCCACCATGACATCAAGACACAAAAGTGTACAAGGGGAAGGGAATAAACACAAAAGAAAACAAGCTATAAAAGACGGGAAAGAAAGGATAGTTGCCGTACCAATAGGTTAGCAACTCACTCGCTCCATCGTCTCATAGATCAATATAGGCACAAAACTTGTCTTCGTCATTATCCCTCTCCAATCGCGATCCGGTTCCATGGTTGGGGCACAAAGGTAAAATGGGGTGGGTTTTGATGTGAAAGTCGGTTTAAAGTGAAGAGAAAGTGAGGTGAAAATGTGTGTGAGGTGTCGGGGTCATATAATGAGAGTAATTAAGGACATGTAGGGAGGTTGGGAGGGGGTATACAATGGTTGGGTGGACTCTATTGACGAAGAAAAAGGCCAAAAGGGATAGGGGGTCCATCCCGGTCGGGATGGGTGGTCCCGGTCGAGATGAGCTGTCAGTAGACCCATCTTTTGTGCACCTCATCCCGGACGGGATGACATCCTTCCCGGTCGGGATGGGCCTTCCATCCCGGACGGGATGACCTATTCTAGGCCGGGAAGAGTCTCCTAACCCTCTATAGCTCCCAAAAGCTCGTTCCAAGCTTCAAAAACCGAGTTCCCTTCACACGATCCAAGCTCCAACAATGACCACTCCTCCCTAGGAATCACTTTCACTTCTCACCTATCACAATAAACTCAAATACATATCAAATTCCCTCCCTCACAACGCTCATCAATCATCCAAATAATCAAGAAATTCACAAAACCAAACAAACTACAAGAGAAAGAGATATATACAAAGAGACGGTTCTTGTGGAACTCCGTAAAACCAAGGTGGTACATTCTTCAATCTTTTTCAACAACCAAAAATAGTTCCATCTCCATCAAGGGCACGAAGAAACAAGTCGAAGGCCCTAGAAAAGTCTTCAATCAAGCTCGAGATATAACCGACCACATACCAAGGCTCTTCATGGCCTTGCCTTGACGTTCCCGGGGCATCCCGATCTTCCAAGCTCAACGACTTGAACTTGTACTTTTGGTCTTTGGGGATATACCCAAACGTCCACCGGTCTTCATGTGGCCTTAAAGGAGGCTCATCCTTCTTGCTCTTCAACTTGTCATCAAGCCCATGACATGGGCACTCATCTTCCTCCAAATCGGAGTCATCATCCTCAAGTACATAAGAGTTCTTGTTCAAGCTTTGTCCCGACTCTCCCCCTAGATCGATGTCTTTTGCGGCTTGGATCATATTGCATGACTCATCATTGGCGGGCGAAGTGTTACCTTGGAGGTCAAACACTAGCTTCTCTTCGCCTAGTTCGAAGGTGATTCTACCATTCTTCACATCGATCATAGCACCGGCGGTGTGTAGAAATGGGCGCCCAAGAATAATGGGAGTGATAGCATCTTCCCGCATATCGAGCACGATGAAGTCAACCGGAATGAAGAACTTACCAATTCTCACCGACACATCCTCTAGCATTCCCAATGGTCGGTTGAATGAACTATCGGCCATTTGGAGTGTGATAGAAGTACTTTTAAGCTCCTTCATCCCAAGTCGGCAACAAATAGAATAAGGGATGATGCTCACACTTGCACCCAAATCACATAATGCTCTTTCGATCTTGTAGTGCCCTATGGTGCAAGGGATCGAGAATCCACCCGGATCCTTCAACTTTGGAAGCGTAGAACCTTGAATGAGCTCGCTCACCACCCTTGTGAACGCAATGGTCTCTTCCTTGTCGATGGCTCTCTTCCTAGCCAAGATATCTTTCATGAATCTTCCATATGCCGGGATTTGGGTAAGTAGCTCGGTGAATGGGACACTAACATCCAATTTCTTCACAATACTAAGGAACTTGTCATATTGGCTATCCACCTTGGTCTTCATTTACCTTGTTGGGAAAGGCAACTTGATTTGGATCTTGTTTTGCTCAATAGGGGTGGACTCCTCAAATGACACTTTCCTTTTGCCCTTGTCTTTTGCTTGAAGTGGGGGAAGTTTGTCTTCTTGGGGTCTCTCGATCTCCCATAAGACTTGCTCCTCCATTGGATGTTCCTTGCTTGAGTTTTCTTGAATCGGAGGCACAACTTCTCTTGTTGGTTCTTGCTCATTAGGGGGTGGGGGAGGGTTATAAGATGTACCTCTCCTCGTGGTAATAGCATTCACATGCTCGAATTTCGGTGTTTCACCTTGAGGAGGTAATTGCCCCGGTTGCCTTGAAGAGCTACCCGAAGCAAGTTGAGCTATTCGGGTTTCAAGCATCTTCGTATTGGCATCTCTCGCCATGTTGTCCCTTTGAATAAAAGCATAGAACTCTTGTTGGTTTTTTTACATATCCATTTGACCCCTTTGCATCTCCAACATAGATTTTTGAATGTCGAAATCATGAGTTGGAGATTGTGGATTGTGCGGAGTATTGGTGAGGGCTAATGGAGAACCGTAATCATGAATAGGAGATCGGTTCCTAGGCTTGCTTTCTTGACGGTTAGCTTGAGTCGCTTGTTGTTGATGGTTCCCTTGGAACCCATGAGAATTGCCTTGATTAAGGCCATTGTTGTGGTTTTGTTGTCTTTGGAAGTTTTGGTTTCCTTGGAAACCACCTTGATTGAAGTTCCCTTGTTGGAACCCTTGATTGTTGTTGTGGAAGGTACCTTGGTTATTTTGCTTGAAATTGTTGAAGGGTCTTGGATTACCCACATAACCTTGATAGGCTTGATTGTTGTCCCTTAAGGGAGGTGGAACATAGGGACGAGGTTGCATAGCTTGTTGTTGAGGGACTTGATTGGAAGCTTGGTATTGATTGGAATAGGAGACACCTTGCTTGAACGCTTGAAAGGCGTTCACTTGCTCAATACTCCCTTGACAATGCATAGGATCATGACCAACGATTCCACAAGTATCACACATCCCATAATAAGGCAAAGGAGGTGCAAATCCCAAAGCATTCACTTCATGAATTGAGGCTTGGTTGGAGGAACTAATGCTTTGAACTTGAGTGAGGTGGCCTTGGAGCTTCTTGTCAATAGTCTCTATGTGTGTCTTTAATTGAGCTCCAAGGTCAATGCTTAGTTGAGCAATAGCGTCAACCTCGTGCCTACCTCCTCGATTTGCCTTCCTAGGCCTAGAGTATTGCGAATTATGCACCGCCATCTCTTCGATTCTCGCCCAAGTTTGGTCATCATCGACCTCGGTGAACCTACCATTGGAGCCCATGTTGAGTATAGTTCTTGAGTCCTCATAAAGACCGTTCCAAAATTGTTGGACTAAGAACCATTGTGAAAGTCCATGGTGGGGGCACGATCTCACCAAAGATTTAAACCGCTCCCAAGCTTCATAAAGGCTCTCTTCATCCCGTTGTTGGAAACCGGTGATGGAGGCCCTAAGCAAATTAGTCTTTTCCGGAGGGTAGAAAGTTTGGTAGAATGCCAATGCAAGCTTCTTCCAAGTGTCGATGCCCATGGTTGCCCTATCGAGACTCTTAAGCCATTGCTTCGCTTTTCCAATAAGAGAGAACGGGAAGAGTACCCAACGAATTTGATCTTGAGTAACCCCGGGTTGAGAGATAGCGTCGCAATAATCGGAGAAAGTCTCCATGTGTTGGTGCGGGTCTTTGGTGGGCAAACCACTAAATTGATTCCTTTCCACAAGTTGTATGAAGTGAGTCTTGGCCGTAAAATTTCCGGCATAAGCGGCCGGTAGAGCATTGGGTCCCGGCAAGACGTCTTCCGTAAATGTAGAGTAAGAGGAAAACTTTGGCATTATTGGATGTAAGGGAGACGGTGGTGAAGACGGAGTTGAAGTAGATGTAGAGGGGGAACTAGGACTAGAATAACCAAAGGGATTGGTGAAATTCCCTTCGGCCGTCTCTCGAGATGCTTCTTCAAAATCGCTTCCTTGAGCTTGCTCTTGATGAGTATTGCTTGCACTTGGTTGAGAGATCCTAACTCGGTTAATCGTCCGTTGGCGAAAAGCTCGAAAAAGCCTTTCCGGCTGTGGATTAAAGAGAAAGAATTCGCCTCCCCACCTAGGCATACAATACACACTAGAACAAACGTGAGAACACCTAGTGCTTTATGGGCACTAGGTGACGACAATAAACAAGCACAACTAGAGACAAAGAGAAAAGAAGGAAATAAAACTAAGGAAACAAGAAAAATCTAGAGAATATGCACAAGAGATGATAGAAGAGCACAACGAAGGGTAACTAAGTCTAGCTATAAGCAAACTAGGTCTAAACAATGCACCGTCCCCGGCAACGGCGCCAAATTGATGGTGGGAATTGTCGTGGATCCCCACCGCCAAATAAATAACCGGCTAATACCGAACGGTAGTTAGAGTAAGTCGGGTCGTGTCCACGGAGACGGTGTCGCAAGGTTTAGACTAGGTCGGCCTAAAACGAGACTATGCTACCAAACAAACACAAAGAGCTAATAATTGGTGAATTATGATGAGAGGAGAAGAAGGAATAGGACTAACAATGAACTAGATTATAACAAGGCTAAATGAAATAACTAAACACAAACTAAACAAAGAACTAAAGAAATGATGACTAACTAATAAGTTGAATCAAATATGAAGAAGAAGTGGGTTAGGTCGGGTTGAAAAGTGTAGTAGGGTGACTTGGGTGGTCAAGGGTGTAGGTGTCTCCTAATTGCTAGAATCGGTCCGGGCTCTCGCAACTTAAACCGATGTCGAGGTAGGTCCGGGCTCTCGCTACTTAGACCGATGTCGAGGTAGGTCCGGGCTCTCGCAACTTAGACCCTAGTCCGCACTCTCGTGACTACGACTATCCTCAACAAGACCACATACAAGACAAACAATGAGTAGAGGAAGACTAGCATGAGAAGCATGGCCACTACAACTCAAACAAGCATTTCAACAAACACATGGTGTGCCAAGTATGTGACTAACAACAAAGATTCACCCTTTACCCCTAATCAAACCCTAATCACCCATATTCTACCCTTAATCCCCCTACTAACCCACAAGTAATCTACTCACTCATAATCAAAGATAAACTAACAACAATAAGAGAAAACCACATCACAATCCAAACATTCATGGTGAACAATCAAGAACAATAAACAATAATCAATGATTAAAACTTGATGATAAAACAAATATTAAGAGAAGAGAAATTATACCCACTACAATTGGATGAAAAAGATGAGAACTTGAATTAATAAGAAACCCAAATAAAACCCCAAGGTTGTCAATCTTGGATGAATCTTCAAGAATCTTCTTAATTACAAGACTAATTAACTAAGAGTAACTAATGATTGAAGGAAGATTAAAACTAATGAGAGGAGAACTAAATCTAGGGTTTATAACTTGTAGAGAGGCTTAAAAGAGTCTAGGGTATGATAAGATGCATAAACAATACAAGAGGGAGGTATTTATAGGGGTACAAGAATGAAGGAGGAGGAAAATAAGAGGCGCGGCTACAGGTGCTTGGTCCCGACCGGGACGGGATCATCCCGACCGAGACGGCCTGTCATCCCGACCAGGACGGCCTGACAGTGGCCTCTTCAAAAGTGCACTTCATCCCGGACGGGATGAGGTGCATACCCGTCGGGGATGAGTCTTGTAGGCCTCCAATATGATCATTTTGGTTCCTCCTTGCTTCACATGAACTTCTCATCGATTCTCGGGACTCGGGATCGGGTCTCGGAGGCTTGGGATTGGGTCCCAAGGTCTCGGGGTCGAATCCAAGGCATCGAGTGATCGTTCCTCCGCTTCGTAGGCTCCGAAAAGTGTATGTATTGAGTCGGAATCACTCCAACTCTTCACGAATGGTCTCGGGAACCTGAAACGAGCTAGAGGAAGCATAAGTAGTCCATGAACCACTCCCAAGGAGCGATTCCGCAAGGAAATGGGATCAAAACACTACGAAATAGGCACTACAAACTACACTTATCAAAGATAGAGCATGAAATGGTAAATTCTTCTCCCACCCTCTCTTTTCTCCCTTCCTAGTCTTAAACATTGAGGACAATGTTTCGTTTAAGTGTGGGGAAGATTGTTGCTTGTTGGATCATACTAGGATGGATTTTGGTGGAAATTGTGGATTTCGTGGTGTGATTTTGTTGTAAATATGTGTTGTGGTGGGATGTTGGAAGTAGTTTGTTTATATATGTTGCTCCTTGTGAATATGTGTTGTGGATTTTTTTTATTTCTCTTTTGTGTGTTAGTTTTGTTTCTTGTTTTGTCAAAAAATTTCAAAAAACACCTAAAAATTTGAAAATTAAAAAATTCAAAAAGAAGTTTTGCATTTTCATAAGAGTTTAGTCGATTTCTGGATTTCAACTTTGATGAAAAGAATGATTTGGATATACTTAGTGTTGCATATTAGTATTGTGAATAGACTAATCTTTGCTTTAATTAGCAATTTAGGGTGTATACCATCATTATTGTTCCACATATTCATCTCATAGTGTGATATTTCCATATGTTCATTTTGTTCTATGGTGACCGGATTCCGACTTGGTGACACTATCCCTTACAAAATCACAAAAATCCACAAAAGAAGAGAAAATCCCAAGGAAACACAAAAACAAAGTGTTTAATAATTGCTCACATTTCAATTCAAAGTGACTACATCAAAAAACGTCACTTATCAATAATTTTCGAAGTGTTTCGAAAAAAAATGAAAAAAATGAAAAAAAGAAAAGAAAGAAAATGAAAAAGAAGAAAATCAAAAGAAAAGAAAGTTTGTTCAAGTAAGTGAGCTTATGCATATTTATTACTTTTTCATCCATCTCACAAATAAATTTAGCCTCTTTTCTAGTCACCAAGTTGGTACCAGGATGACCCGAACCTCTCATTATGTGGGAGGAGGGACTTTATGTATCATTTTCGGTTCTAACGCCATGTTAGTTCACTCCATCTCCGCTTACACCCTATTTTGCTTACCGAAGTTATAGATTCAGAGATTTACGATAAAAATATGCAACTTGTGAAGTATTTCTTTGTCATCCTTTGTGTTTTACTTGGATTTTAGAATTTTGGTTATCGATTTGGGATTTGCTTAGTTGCCTTATTGAGGGAGGTGACTCGTTTTGACTTGAGATGACTATTATATTATCGAGTTTCGTGCTTTATTGTTAGTCGTCTCGCAATTTTGGCAAGACCCCACTTGCCTTGCAAGGGGATACTCTCCTCACAGTATCTCGTTGAGAGTTGAAGGGACGGAGCGAGCCCGTTTATTGTCTCGTATCGGCTATTATGTTTTTATTTAGTGAATAACGTGTTTTGTCATAGACTATTTGAGCTTACTCGAGGGCGAGTAAGGCTTAAGTGTGGGGGAGTTGATAAATGTCATTTTGGTAGTCATTTGACCCACATTTAGACCTATATTTGTCCCAATTTTGTGTGCTTAAACCGTCATTTAGCTCATTTTAGTCGTTAATTGGTAATTAGTAATATATATTATAACTATTCGTTAATAATGTTGTTTCCCGAAAATCGTTACTGCTTTTTGCTAGTTTTATTTTGTTGGACTTGGAGCGATGATTAGCGAAAGGAGACGGGTCAATGTCGAGTCAAGAATCAAAACGGGTTGAGACGGATCGGAATTAAGGCGAAGTCAAGTCAAGGTCAAATTGACCTTTGACAAACTCAATTTTACTCACCCATCCTCTCCCAATTACAGCAAACAAATAATTAACCCATATCAACTTCCATCATCACCATCATACTCTCCCATCCTCCTCCACAACTCCCACCGTGTACTCCTCACCGAACCACCATCCTCCTCTGACCACCGTGCACGACCACGCGCGTCTCCGGCATCCACAATCAAGCTCCAGCATTCACGCGTCAACACCTCCAACCTCCGTCTTAACCTCACCGGAGCACCACCCCGAGCGCCACCGTCGAACTTCCTCCTCGCTCCTCCACCTACGGCCAGGTTTGACCACCATCTCAAGTATCACAACCAGACTCCGTCATTACGAGCTCCAACCACCACTCTCCGGCAACGCACCACCACCGCGCGCTCCAGCCGCCGTCGCACTCCTCCATTCCAACTAGATGCTTCTCTCTTTTTTTTTTCTCTTTTTTAATAAATCTTATATTAATTAGTTAGTTTTTGGATTAAGTTGATCTTTAATTAGTTGGGTTAATCCTTAGACTACATTCTATCCTTCTTCATTTATGCAATTCTCCATTTCTTCAAGTATGGTATTATCTCTTTACTCATTCTCTTTTGTTAAAGTTTATATCTTTACTATTTATTCATGTTTATTATTATGTTTAGAGTAATGGGTAGCTTAATTAGTTTAGTTTAAATCATGTTTGAGTAGCTAATTTCTAAGGTCGAGGAAGACTCGGTTTGATTCATATTTGTGGGTTTTGTTGTGGGTTCATTATCTTGTCTATTATTGTTGGTGTTCTCCATTGATTGTCATTTTTGTATGATTTGCTTGTCTTGGCCGCGATAGGTGAATTATATTTCGTCGAGCTTTCTTTGGGGTTGGTCCACCTAGTAATACGTGCGCGAGCCCGTTATTAGGACCGTCCCGGGTAGACAGAGACTCGAGAGAGACCCTTTATCTCCCCAATTACCGACCATAATCGACTCGTTTGTGAATTTCGATAATCCCCTTGAGACTACCTCGTTGACCTTGACCCTAGTCCTTTTTATCGTATTTATTTCATTTTTTTATTCGATTAGCTTTTCTCATTAGTTAGACCACTTTTTTAAACCAAAAACCTCTTCTCTTTTCGACTAATACCTTACTAGACCGAGACCTTTATTTAACTAGATCGTCCCTGTGGAATTCGACCCGACTTACCCTCGACTACCCAAGTTTAGGATTAGTTTGTTTTTACTTTGATCGACCGGGATTCGCGACAAGTCCCCGTCCGTCATGTGTTCTTCTAAATTATTCATGAAGAGGAGCCAGAGAAAGAGGGCTTCGATCTTATTACATTTGATTTTATAGTTGATCCGGAGAATTGCTAATAGGTAACCTAACTTTTCTTCACCCTCAAATCTCGTAATATAGTTTTTAGACTTTAATTAAAATATAACTTCATGTTTAGGACCAAATGACTAAATCACCAAGTTTGATGTTAACTATTGTTTATTATCACTTAACAATGCATGATGTAAAATGAACTCTGTGATGTATGGTGTAAGTTTACGATTTTTCTGTGTAAAATACGTTTCGATTTAGCCTTTGGTTCATTCATGAAATTTGTATATCTAAATGTCAAATATATATAAAAGAAATATGAAAAGTAATTTTTTATGAAAGTATATATTAACTAATATTTTATTTCGTAAACTTACTGTATGATTTTATGTACTATCTGGGCAAATAGTTGATGCGCGTCAGATTGTCGCCTATCTAACACGATCAAACAATATTTATAAACTCCAACTAACTACTACGTAGTAGAGGTAAGTCGGGATCGATCCTAAGGGACGGTCTATGGGAAGTCGGTCGAGTCAAAGTCTAAGCACGTTTAGAGTCTATTTTTGGGTTCAGTCTGCACTAGTCTACACTAAAAACCAATAAACTATGAAAAGGTAATCTAATAAGGAAAAGGTGTTAGGGGGAGTCGGGAATCGGAACATGGAGTCTAAGAAGGTCGGGATCGAGTTTTTATCGCAACATTGATAAAGGAAAAAATGCCACCTTTCGGTTTCTTCACCCAACAAACCTAAAAACCCGCTTTCGCGGCGAAAAAGAGTAAGTCTCAAGTCAAGGTAACTCCTACCCCGAGTTTCCCCATATTGATAGGAGTGAGTCAAAGTCGATCTAGCTACAGTCTAAGTCAACAAAGACACAAAAATCTCAAACATGATAAATCAACAAGCAAACAACCCACCAACATCCCTCAATTCAAATTACCCAAGATCTTCCGCCCTTGACCCCTAACAAGAAATCTACTCACTATTCATAATGGAAACTAATCAATCAATAACTAAGGAAGAAAACAACTAAAATATGCATAGTAATTAAATCTAAGGAAAACAATAACAAAACAACACGAAAAATTACGATCTAATAAATAAACTAGGAAACGATCTAAGAGCAACAAAAACGAAATCTAGAGAAATGAGATTAAATCTAGAACGAAATTAAATCTAATCTAGAGATTAGGGAGAGAGAGAAATATACCAACTATTGAAGAAGATCAACAATAAAGAAGAAAATTGCATAAATAAAAGATGAAGCTTGATGAAGATGACAAGGAATTTGTCACTAATTCCTTGATAACCCCCAAGAATCTTCAATAAAAGTTGCAAGATGAAGAAAGATTAAAACTTGATTATATTAAAGATGGAGTCTTTAACACTAAATGAAGAGAAAATTAATTAGATCTATAATAAGTGGAGATCTTTGGATTGTCACCTTCCAAAAACCTCCCTACTAATTAATCTACTAAGAAACTAATAATAATCTACAAATAATTTACTAACTATCTACTAATAATCTACTAATAGCTTAGGTAGTGTTGGGGTAGAGTTGTTGTAAAAGTGGTGCCTCCTCCTCAAATGAGGAGTTACATATATATAGAGAGAGAAAAGAGGGAGTATCAAAACCCTAAGTAAACTCTAGGCCTAATAAGTGGCAGCGCAATACCCATCAACTAAACTTCACCCTATGATTCCCATCCGGTGAAATTTTGCCCCGCGGTTTTTCATAAATCACCACCGGGCAAAACTTTACCCTGCAGTTTTCCCAATTTTGCCCGGTCACTTCGTACGGTGACAACTCACCCCACACATCACCTTCACTCATTCCAATTCAATTTAATAACCCCGAGTCTTCATTTAAACATTGGTTTCTAATCCTCAAACTCGGCGAAAGTCATCGGAGAACAAAATCTGGGCAGAGGAACGGAGCACCTGGCCGCTGTCTGTGTTGCCGGTGCCGCTGCCAATGTTGGTCGGGGAGCAGGAGGAAGACGGTGTTGAGGTCGTGGAACGGAGGTGGAGGCGCGACTGGTTTTGCTCCGGCGGAAGGCACACGACGGAGGGAGTTGCTGACGGAAGTCGACGGCAAAGAGGAGAGGGCGTCGCTGGCCGCTGCTGGTGGTTGCGCATGGTTGCCCTGGGTCGCCGGAGGAAGACGGAGAATGGAGGGAGATGCGGTGGTGGTCGGGTTTGCAGATGGTGGCGGAGAGAAGGTAGGTATGGTGGTGGTGTTCGCCGGTGCTTCCGGAGGTCAGGCGGGTGAAGGTTGTAAGTGGTGGTTGGCTATGGTGGGTTAATGGAGGGAGGTTCGATTTGGGTAATGGGTCAAGGTCAAAGTCGGTTTGACCTTGACTAGGATATGGGTTGGATTGTAATTGGGTCAAGGGTCATGGTAATAGGGTTAGTTTGGGATAGTTGGGTTGGGCTGGTGAGTGAAATGGGTTGAAATTGGGTTATGTATAAGAGATGAGTAGGAGGGTTGTGGGAATGAGATGGGTCATGGGTTAAGTGAGTCGGGTTTAACTTGGGGTCTGACTCGATCTCTTGACTTGGCTCCTCTCGCTTCTATTCGCCTCTTTATTCACAAACACGTACCTAAAAGATAAAAACACACAAAAGCAGTACGAAATTGTACGAAAAAGACGATAAATACGAAAAAACCCAAATTCAAACTAGAAAATACGAAATATAGTGAAAAATGAGTAATATTGACGTCAAAGCACTCAAAATCGAGTCAAATACGAGTGAAAATAGAGGGTAAAACGGTCCAAATTTGCGTGTTATCAATTCCCCCACACTTAAACTTTACTCGTCCTCGAGTAACTCATTAGACTAATCTACGACCCATAAATAAATAACATGGAAAAACACAAAACACAAGAGTGAAAAACAATCAACACAACAAATCACAAGTTTTCAAATCAAAAGTCATGATTCTAAAATCCAACTAAAATATAAAATATGAATACTAAAATTACTAAATCGGTTGTAAAAATAATTATTAAATATTTCTTGGCCTCGGTCCAAGCTGTGTAGGGATGTGTGGCGAAGATGGAATGAGTACTCCCATGAAGTTATCGACTAAAGTATACAAGTCTCGGCCACTTGCAAAAACAAGGGCTAGGGTCGTCCTAATGGCCCAAGTGACATAAGAACCGATCCAAATGGAAGACATGAATATCAAAAATACTCGGGGGAGGAATCGTCTTTCTTTTTCTTTTTGTCTTTCTTCTTTTTCACTTTCTTTTCTTTTCATTCTTTTTCTTTTTCTTTCTTTTTCTTTTCTGTCTTTTTTTTTTCTTCTCCCCCTTATTCTTTTCTTTTGAGTTTTTGAGAATTTTTCTTTGTTACCACACATTTGATGTTCGAGCTCTTTTTGATAGGAAAAGGAATGCGAAACTCAATATCATTCATAACCAAACTCTTATTTGTGGAGTATTTTTGTGGAATGATGGATCGTTAAAGGGTAAAAGTCACTTGGATTATAGTCACCTAGACAAGCATACAATGTCGAAATCACAACACGGGAGGTGGAAGGTGGACATAAGTGAGGTACACACCCGAGCGACTTGCAGTAGGAGGACAATCAATATATAATATTTAAAATCAACCAACAAGTAATAGAAAAATTAATACTCTTTAAAGAAGTTGAAAATTAGAAAAATGATTTTATCAAGGAAAACAAGTGAAACACGAAAACAAACATCTTTTTGGAATTTTTGGAATTTTTAGATTTTTAGAATTTTTCAAGTTTTATTTAATGAAAACACAAAACAAGACAAGACACAAGAACAACAAACAAAACACAAGGCTATAATCCATAACAACCACAAATAAACATATAAACTCCACCAAAGTATCCTCCAACAACAACATTAACCACAATCCTCAAGCAACGATGAATCGTCAATCCACTCGCCCACACTTAAACCGAACATTGTCCTCAATTTTCAAAATTAGGGAGGGAAGGAAGGGTGGGTAAGAAATTACCTTTTAAAGCATAAGTTGTCCCTCACACTTGAACGATTCCGTGCTTCTTATCCTTTTCTCATCCATTGTCATTGTTTGTTGGAGGTACCTATAAAGAAAACACACAAAAATACACACACATAAAAAGAACACAACAAAAGGTATTAGAATAAAATCTACTAATAAACTAAACTAAGCCGATACGGAGCAATTAACGGGCCCGCTCCGTCCCTTCAACTCACATCGAAATACCTATGAGGTAAGGTACTCCCATGCAAGGCAAGTTGGGTCTTGCTCAAAATTGTGGACGCAACTAAACTCACACAGAACAAAAATGAACAAGCACACAAACGAACAAACAAACAAGAATAGTTGCATCCAAACATGAAAACACTGAATCCCTCATCGAGACGGCGGGAAAGACACCAATCGTTTAATCGAGACAAGTAAAAACATTCCATAGTTAGCTATTCAGGATGAAGTGGACTAAAGTCTAATAGGATGACATTAAATCACTAAAAACATTGATGATTTATCTAGGTCCTCCTAATCAACTAAAGGAGTACAACGAGGCGTTAAATGGGATGGAAATGAGTGAACCATGAAGTTAGTCGACACTGGAAGTAAGTGTAATCCCGACCTTTTCGCAAAAGCAAAGAGGATCGTCCCAAACCTAAAGATATCTTTAAGTAAGGTAACCTATACGCACGGGATCTGGTAACCAAGGCCTTATCACTCCATGGGGGGTCAAGGTGGTCAAATGCAAACCCCGGTGTAAACTCCTAGTAGAAAAAATGGACTCAAGCTAAAAGATCAACGAAACTTTTGTTTTAATGTCATTCTAGTAGAGTAAAGTTCAAAATCAAAATGGGTTACTAACAAGGGAAGGTGAACACTCGTAAGCAAGTTTCACAATTGGGTTTTCGAAAACATTTACCTAAACACATTAAACAAAACACAAAAGAACACAACAAAATAATAAAAACAACTACAACTAAAGCCAAGCACTCCAATCTTCTTCAAATATTCAACACAACCACAACCACCAATTCCAAAACGTTCACCAGGTGAACCTCCAAGGCATACAAGACCATACTCCCATGTGAACAGGAGAAGGGGAGAAATATAAGGGTAAAAAGGGATTATCAAAAGGTCTTCACTTTTTAATACCTCATGTCCTTACGCTATGAAGTGGATGGTATTCTTGCAAGAAAGGAGAGAGCAAGGCAGTACAAGAAAGATACTAACTATAGTCCCACAACAACTACTAATAACAACACAATTACAACACGATTACAAATACACCACCAATCCTCCATCAAGATACAAGCAAACATCACAATCCACAATCTAAAATGGAACAATCAAGCAAAATATCTTCCAAACTTGATCACTTCCAAATTCTTCATCATCTAACCACGTTGGCTTCTTGTTGAAGATTCCTACAAACAAAAACAAAATACAAAACGCGCAAATATGCACAAAAAGCTTGGGTTGCCTCCCAAGAAGCGCGGTTTTGGCTAGGACCGCCAAACCTTAAAGTTTATTTGTCTTCAAAGTATAATCCTCACCATACCCATCAAGGGCTCGGAGGAGTAAGTCAAAGGCTCTAGAAGAGTCTTCAGAAGAGCTCATGTAGCCGAGCCAAGCTATCATGAGAAGCTTCCAAGTCATAAGAGATAAGTAGTCTTCAAATCCACGATGCCCGGGTTTGTCATGGTATCCTGGGTCATTCCATTTCACAAGTCCAAGCGACCATTTCTTCTGAAAACACCTTCTAGCTTTCCAAAACTTCACAATCACACCACTCAACATGAAAGGTGGTTTAGACCTTATTTCCCCATTGTATAACCCCATTTCTTATTCAAGTTGCGGGCTCATATCCCTATATCTCAGGACATCACTTGTCCTCATATCATCGTGAAGGAGAGATTCGAAACTTTTACCGGCGGTTTCAATTTCTCCTAAACCAAAGTTTGGCTTACTAGCAAAGGACTCGTAATGTTCTTCGGCATTCTCGCACTAGGGAAACTTGATTTCATCATCATTACAAGACTTAACAATATCTGTTACCTCATTCAACTCATCCTAAAGACTCGTATCCTCGACATTCTCGATTGCATTTACCATGTGGCAATTTTGGGATTCGAGTTTCTTTTTAGGAGCGAAAGTGGTGATCTCTATCCTTAATGACAAGATGTTGTCATTCTCATCAATATGTTCATGGATCACTACTTCACCTTGAATGAGTTTCTTGGCGGAGAGGAGGTAGGTATGGTGGTGGTGTTCGCCGGTGCTGCCGGAGGTCAGGCGGGTGAAGGTTGAAGGTGGTGGTTGGCTATGGTGGGTTAATGGAGGGAGGTTCGATTTGGGTAATGGGTCAAGGTCAAAGTCGGTTTGACCTTGACTAGGATATGGGTTGGATTGTATTTGGGTCAATGGTCATGGTAATAGGGTTAGTTTGGGATAGTTAGGTTGGGCTGGTGAGTGAAATGGGGTTAAGTATAAGGGATGAGTAGGAGGGTTATGGGAATGAGATGGGTCATGGGTTAAGTGAGTCGGGTTTAACTTGGTGTTTGACTCGATCTCTTGACTTGGCTCCTCTCGCTTCAATTCGCCTCTTTATTCACAAACATGTACCTAAAAGATAAAAACACACAAAAGCAGTACGAAATTGTACGAAAAAGACGATAAATACGAAAAAAACCAAATTCAAACTAGAAAATACGAAATATAGTAAAAAATGAGTAATATTGACGTCAAAGCACACAAAATCGAGTCGAATACGAGTGAAAATAGAGGGTAAAACGGTCCAAATTTGCTTGTTATCAATAGTATATTTCCGTATGATAAACATTTTTTTTGGGCAAGAAAAAACAATATTATGTTCCTGATGACGTCTATTATGTTCACGTAAAATTTCATATAAATCCTTCATATATATTTTCATTTATAAAATTTGTACTAAAATGGGTCAGATCTGGAAAGATGATTTTATTTAAGAACATTTATAAATTATTTTAGTCTAAATTTCTGGGGATAAGTTATGTACAAGTATAGGTATCAAAAATAAAAACTTGGTTCACTTTTTCTAATGTTTAAGTATTTTCAACGATATTAAAAAAAAGTACTGAAAACCTTATTGTTTTCATTTATAATTTGTTAAAAATAGTAAACCTTATTATTTTTGAAATAAGACTTTATATCTGGAAACCTAACTCATAAAAGTATGTTGAGTACGCAAATTGAAAGTTAAAAATAACATTTGAAAAATGACTCATTTAGTATCCTTAATAATATTATCGATTTCGTTATTTCTTAAAGTTATTTTTGTAAAACTCTAAGTTTTGAGAAATATGATACATAATAAGGTCAAAAATGATTTTTATATTTATTATAAATTTGCTAAACAACACTTAAACTTTATAATAAGCACTTAAGAACTAATTAGCGACTAAGTCAAACTAACGGTTGACTAGTTCATCTTGGTCAAACCTTGACTTTTTAAGTCAATATAGACCAAGTCAAGATAAATAAACTCATATCAAATAATGTACTTAGAAATAAATGAATCTTTATCATATCTCAAATAATGAACGTTCAAATAATATACATCAAAGAAAACGTTCTAAATCTCTAAAAGCAAATTAACTTAACATATTCAGTCAATTATAATACATATAATATAATTGTGATGATCGTTTAGTAAATCGTTCCTAAATTCGCTTAAGGAACTGTTGTACCTTCAGGTCAGTTAGTGTCCTATATGAATCAGCGGACTCTCCCAGTGTTCCATTTCATGGAGCTTCTGTACCTACGGGACAGTATGCATCCTTCTGATTATTGAAACTGAGTTCCTAAGAGAGTCTAACCGTTTGATACCAAGTGAGCCTTATGTAGCAACTGTATCTTCGGGACGGTATACGATCATTCTGGTTGTCTGAACCAATGATCCTACGGGAGTCTAAGTGTCGAGGATCCTTATATGTCTTCAATAGACAATCTATATCGTAGTATTGTTACGTGTTGAGCAATATTATGTCAAGGTTTAGAGGTCGACGTGATGGGAGATTGCTCAGAGAGCTTTGCTATGAGAGTACGAACAACACATCCTGAAGTTGCGAGTGGATGGATTGTCGTTAGAGTAGTAGTCACCGACAATCACTGAGGACCTGCGGGAGTCCAAGAGCTGTGTTAGGGGGAACGTACGCATGTATTTGATAAGGTTCTGATTAGCTCTACTCTCTTTCTGATATCTTGGCACTTTTATTCACGGTTGTGTACGTGATTCTTTTCCCTGACTTCTGCGTGTTGTAGGTGGGCCTCGCGGTGGTGTGGGTAGGCATCTTCAAGTTGTCGTCTACATCCTGAGCAGTCTATTCTCCCTCGCGATTAGAGTTCTAAATCAAATCATAGTTGTTGTTCGATCCTATTGAGCAATAGGGGTGAGATGTAAACCTCCTAGTATCGATATGATTGGCGGGATTGATGTTCCCATCCGCACTTATGTTGAGATGCAAGCCTTAAGTGTGCAAGAGACATTAGTAGTCACGTCCCATGCATTAAGTGAAAGTAAACCATTGTTTTTAAAAGTAAATGACTACAGTTTTCTAAATTACGTGTTAGTATGCTTCGTTATTGGTTTATACTCTTATGACTAATGATGTGATTGAAAGTGCCTGATAATGAGAAGTGATGTTTTGTTATATGTCTTGCCTGAATATTGATTATGAATGGTATTATGTTTCATATGATTTGTAGTATGTATGTCTTACTCAATTTTCACATGACACTTCTGTGAATCCATGATCCATGCTTTACTGTATTTTATTCACATGATACTCATATGATGTATGTATTACTTTATTCTATATAACCAACATGTCTTATATATTTAAATTGATTCCCATGTTAACTGGAATCACTTCATGTGTATCTCACATTGTATACATGTCGATTTGTAATGTGACATGCATGCTTATCTATTAATTAGATAACCTAAACATTATAATACATTGATTATTCGGGGCCGTGTAAATGGACGGTTAGGCTACTCCCACTAAGTGGGATAATTTTGTATTTTTGTAAATTTTGCAGGATGTCAAATTACTGGGCTTACAGGGGAAACATGTGCAAGTAAGGAGTAGTCATGCTTAATTTGGAATTTTCTATTCACGCGTCCACATGTAACCCAAAGCAATATTACACTCGTACTTAAAATTGTAATTCATTATGATGTTGTAAGTGACAATCGGTTCTTGTATTAATGAAAGGCTCATTTGAGTCAACGATTTTAATTTTTACCACTTTTTACGACTAATTATATTCTGCCTTGTTAATTAATAACATTGGAAGAACCGGATTGTTACAGTTGGTATCAGAGCGACCTTGAGACCGTGTATAACTTTGTGCGATGCGTATTTACGTCACCTATCGAGGGAACGCACCTAGAGTTCATCACACGTGTCTAGAGTGTCTAAAACATGTAGAAATTTTAAGATTACTAAATGAGAGACTCACTAGTATAAACCTAGGATCAAATAATATACTTGGGTAGAATGATTAGATGGGTAGAAATACTAAGGATTACCCGCTCCGTCCGATTTAGGTTTTGGCCCCTCTCTTGTTTTCATATGCTATCTGAATAGTTGTATGTACGGTGATTGTCTCAGCTTAGCCAATTGGCTAGTTTTAATTTACTTGTGATCAACGCGATGACCAAGACAAAACACTTACAACTATTGACAGCTCAAGAGTGGAAGAACACCATTGCAAGCACAAATAGACGCATCTTCCAAATCAACTATAGTAGAAAAATCAAGTTGGATGATGTTGATGTATCGAGTGAAGTTATGCGGATGAGATGTAAATACGAGAAGATCAAGTGCAGATGTATGTAAGATAGTAGTCCTCGAGCCCTATTTAGGTTTCAACTTAGACCTGACCGAGACTCTAGTTACCTAAATAATTCAACTCGTACATCGGAGATCAATTGTTAGCATAACTTGTATTCAGAGAAATGAAGCATTCTTTCTTATTTTCAATTCTCAGTAACGTCATCAACCACATATGATTCCTTTTTCTAAGCCTTTCTCTATTTTATACCTTTGCCTCACTTTCTTCATCTAACCAAGCAATGATTTGAGTTCAATTTCGAACTATATTCAATCCTTCCATCAAAGTTCTTAAACATCACATACAAGCTTTCCTTCAAGTCTAACATCCATACCTTCATAAATCAATGACCACCTTTTACTCTTTCGTTATTATTTTTTTGGTTAAATTATTCATCAATCAGATGCAACATTTGAACCTATATCAAGATGCATGGACAAATTCATTTAAAGCCTAACCCTTGAACCATCCATGAACAAACTTCTAATCTTTTCTAAAGAAGTTTTAACCTCAACTGATTCTTTCTCTTTTGTTTCTAAACTCATTTGGATCCCTTCTTGAACTAGTTCTTAGGGCTGACTAGTCATCTTGAGTCGGACAAGAAGCCTTTCGCTTATTTCACCTTCGTATATTATGGCTAAGCTAAGCTTAGTCTGAAATATTTCTATTTGATGGAACATTTTCAGATTTACCGTTGTAACGTATTTCCTTTTCATTTCTTCAGCTTGTTTCCTATTCTTTTAGATTGCCATGAAACTACATGTATGCTAACACCATACATATTCTTCATCTTTTATCCCTACCTTGTTACCATTTCCTCTTTCCAAATTTGTAATAATCGTTGACTATGGAGACAAACTTCAATACTCTCAGTTATTATTCTCACCAACCCAAATTCAAATTCTTATATATTTATTCTTTCAACCCATTTCCTAAATACATTTCTACATCTTGAATGAACCATGGTTACAACTTATCAGAGCACGCAGTTGAAGCACGATGAACCCTTAAACCACTCAGAATGGACATAGTTATATTATACCAAGGATTCTCACCAGTATAATGTACTTGAAGTATACAATATCCTTCCAAACCAACCACAATAGGATCACCTAATCTTTAACCTTTTAGTCAACCTGTAATTATTGGACATAGGAACCTATTGATTTTTGGAATGACAAGAGGTTGGAAAAAGAAGAACCCAACAAATGTTTTTGAGTGTTGATCTTGGATTTAATGATCTTGAGGATTATTAATTATAACCAACGATTGAGAGTGTGGACATGACATGGGTCCACCCCGACGTGGCCACGCGTAAGTTTGGGTAGGTGAATGAATCTCGTGGTAAGATTGATCTCGGTTCGAAATTTAAATCTAAGTTAGGAGTCACCACCGAACTTCTTGGGAGTTCGGACCCCTTCGAACCCACTCTACACTTAGGCGTATCGTGCACAAAGCACGGCCCGCTTTTAGAGCTAGAGTTTAGGGGTTCGTCCCTTTGCATTACGATACCGACGGCGAGTTATCGGAAATCGTGCATCGAATGACTCTCGTGTGCCAACGGTTTTGGACATCTGGAAACCATGGTTCTGAGTAAGGGGTGAGGGTACGTGTTGGGAAGCCCACGAAGGACACCCAACCCCGCCTGCTCTTAGCGACCTCTACTAGGATATCATTCATTTTCGTGTACGCGCGTTAGTTTGATGATTGCATGTTATGCAAACGACATTATGACTAAACATGTGAATTATGTGTAAGCTACGTCATTTATTGCATCTAAATTATTGTCGAAGTTGTTTAGCATGCGAATTTCGTTTACAAAAGCGATAAATGCAAACAATGGAAATAAAATAAAACAAAAAAGGTTGCAAGTTAGGCGGGCGAAAATATAACCCAGACAATACAAAAACGACGAAAAAAAAAATAAAACAATCGCAATAATAACGGAAACGTAAGTAGATTAGATGATTACAAGATGATATGATGCATGGTTTTTGAAAGGGTGAACACGTGATGGAATTGACACGCGACGACGAAAGTCGTAAAAATGATTTAACGAGGCTTGAATGATGTGAGAAGCTCACGTGAAAGTGTTGTGAAGGCCACTCGATCGAGTCATAGGTGGAACTCGATCGAGTGCCCTTAGTGAGCGCTCACTGCCTCTGTTTTGGGAGGTCACTCGATCGAGTCCCCCCTGTTCGAGCTGCTGCTCAATTTTGAAAGGTAGTGGATTCGAATTTATTGATTTGAAAATCGATAACTAACCGAATTATGTAAAAATATTTTGTGATTTAAACTTTACTCGGCTTACGGTGCTCTTAACGTGCGTTGTACGATTATAAGACTGGTAGCGGGAATTTTGGAAAAAGTGTTGTAAGGTCGATGAAAATTTGATTAGGACGAAATTGATTCCCTCTGCTTACGACATCGTTACTAATCCTTGCGGATTACGTGATGTTCGATTTTCGCGTCAACGAGTTTCGTACTAATCTCAAAAATGGTATCGGACGCGTCAAACTACGTGTTACCGCGATCGCGTTATACCCTTAAGTATTTTAGGGCAGCGCTCCTCGAAAGGGTGTCACCTCTGTTATGACTTGTAAAGGGGTTAAACAGACTTGAAACGGTAACCGTAGTTAAACGAGTTCAATCTAAAAATGCTTTTTATTGTTATATATACATATATATATATATATATATATAGAGAGAGAGAGAGAGAGAGAGAGAGAGAGAGGTAGGTTCAAATAAGGTCAACAACTTTTTTAAGTTCGTATGTTCCAGCGTTAAAGTTACACGAAATGAGTGATAAAGTTGCACTTTATCACTTGAAGTGATAAAAGTGCTGAAAGTTATAGTTACATGAACAAAAGCAACTTTATCGTATGTTATCTGTAACTTTAATATAGACTTAAAAAAATTGTTGACCTTATTTGAACCTACCTCTATATATATACGCGGTATTAATGATAACAATAATAAAAATGCTAGACGAGATAAAAGATGTGATACTAAAATGAAATAAATGAGACACTCTTTTATTGGTTGGTTCGTTTCAAACAACCAAGTAATCAGGGTGATAGGATAAGCGACAGGCAACATCGAGTGGATTACTCTCGTATTCGTGTTTCCTTATCCCATCATCCCTCATACTCGATACGTAATCGACGAACATTTTAATAGTATTACGATAATAAAACAATAGTAATCAAAGATAAAAGAAGAAAAGCAAAAAAAAACGAAGAGGAGAAGAGAGAAAGGAGAAAATCGGGTTTGATGACACCCTCAACCTACATGCTTAATTGGCCTCGAAAATGGACTCATAGTAGCGGCGTGTGCGCGGGAGTATCGAGGATGTAAGAGGAGTTATGGTGTATGTGTGGTTATAATGACGGTTTGTCTCGGTTTTTGAGAGACTAGCCTTGAGTTTGCTTTGTGATTCTTGAAAATGGTAGGGAGGAGATAGTTGTAGTGTATTGCATGCAGTTTTGGGTTGCAAATGTAGAGTGAAAATCTGAAAAATGTGAAGAGGTAAGGGGGGTATTTATAGAAAATGTCCCCCGGCTAAAGGGTCACTCAATCAAGTAGACCTACTGCACTCGATCGAGTGGCTTAAAAAAAGGCGTATGGTTGATTTTTTTAGCAGCACTAGATCGAGTGAGCTTATGGCACTCGATCGAGTGGCTAGACGGGTGGAGAGAATATAGGGAGGTTGAGAAATTTAATCTTTTGACTTTGAGTTGGCTTCTTGAAGCATGCATGGCTGGTTTTTGCCTCGGAAACGACTTTGACCAGGTTTTGACTCGGTCGTTAAAAAACGGTTTTATTTCTGGTGACGGTTTTGGCTCAAATTAGTCTTATTTTATTGGAAACGACTCATTGAGTCTGAATTTGAGGTCAGTTTTGAGAGATTTGTACTCCGCTAAGTGTCCACATTGGATACTATTGATTCCGAGTCTGTATTCGAGCGCATTAAATCATGTTTACGTCCGATCATCATCGGGTGTTTTGTCGTAAACTGCTATAGACACTAGCAGGCAAAATGCGGGTGTCTACAGATCCCCCACTTTGACTGAGGCTTGGACAAGGCGAAAGTGAGAGTAGCCACCAGACTAATCGAGGATTAAGACCTGGCAGCCTTCCGGTCGAGTCGTTTATAGTCCATTAGACTTGCGTGAAGGGCTCGCTAGCCATAAGCAGAGAGTCATCCCTGTCCTGATGATGATAGCTCCGTGGGGAGTAAATGAGCTGCGCGAAGACTTGCTTCTGAAGTCTTGGGTGTACCTGTATGCTGACACTTAACAATTGGTATGTAACTCTTAGGTGAAACACCGACTCACACTGGGGTAAAAAAATTGATTTTTCAAAAAATTTGAAAATTTTGGATTTTTGAAAATTTGTAAAATATGAATGCTCGGGATGACTCGATTCCTGTATCAGGTTCTGAAAAGGGCTTTGAAGCTTGGGTTCTGAAAAAGTTCAACTGACTCAGATGGGAATTGCTGCTCTATTCCCGCTTCAACGGCTTAGGATTGATTCACACTTCCCAGACGCCTGCCAAACGTTTTGGGACACTACCCATCACATTTTCGTGTTTTCTCGAGGAGGGATGTGCCCTCTTCCCGAAAAATTGCAGTTGTGGGCGGTTGGTACCCTAATGCTTGTCTGTTCATTCCTCCGTTCTATCCTGACTCAATGAGGAGGTTAAGGGATTTTTTTGGTTTGTCCCATGTTGAGACGGACCGTATGGTGCGGGTAGATTCCGTGTCCTTGTTTGACCTGGCCGATAAATTCATGAATATCAGGGACGTGAGAGCCACCCCTATTCACCGGCGTAGGGCTTTTTCCTTTTGCATGTTGCAGCGATACGTCTTTGGGGGAAAGATGGAGGCTGACTCGTGTTTGGGTCAGATTAGGCTGATTGGTGTGGTTGACCAGATGGAGACCTGTCATAGCCCGGCTTGGCTAGCAACGGAAGAAATCTTCATGTGTCTTGATACAAGGAGACTCGACCCGGACCGTCAACTGACGGGGAGCATCTGTCTTTTGCAGGTATACGTCTCACGTTTTTATTTACGCGGAATTATGATTATGCGAGTCACTCGACCGAGTTGACCGGTCACTCGATCGAGTTACCTCGGTAAAGACCGTCTGCTTTTTTTTATAAGGACCACTCGATTGAGTCCGCCATGACACTCGATCGAGTGCCTACCAGCGAACCCAACATTCACTCACGAAAATTTGTATTTTTGGCTTGGTCAGATTTGGCTGTCCGAACTTTTATCGATCATAGAGCCCCCTGTGAGTATATCCAATTATCGTAGCGGCCAAATTAGCTCGAGGAGGCGACGGATAAGATCGAGTCATTACATAAACTAAGCTTATTGGGATGAGGAGCTAAAATTCCACAGTGGTCCCTTGATCAGGTGGACCATTGCTTGGTGGTTCCTCTAGAAATTGACGGGGTTGGCCAAGAGGGACCAGCAGGCTCTTTACCTTGTGGTCCTATCGCTGGACTGGACCGCCATATTTACCTGGACCGCATTTTGAGGCAGTTCGGCTCGTCTCAGCGAATCCCTGAGACTGAAGTCATCATTAGCGTTTCGCTCCAATTGACGGACGCTACGTGTGACACATGGTTACAACGGTGGTTCACCTGTGCCATGTGGACCAGTCCGAACCCTTGCCAATCCGCTTGGGTTTCAGAATCATATCGGAAGTGGACTTTCGAGGATTCAGAAGAAGGCCAGAAAAGCTTTGAAGATTGATGTGGCCTTCGACTTGGTTCGTTGGGAGACGGCGAAACACAACAAGGGTTTCTTTGACGAAGGAGAGACTCCTGCTACCCTGGTCCAACTGGAATCGGGTCTTAAGTCACAAACTAAGACTCGAACTTGGGACGCCGGTGCTAGTGGCGCGCGGGGGCGGCTGAGCCCCCAGACTGACTTAGAAAAGAGGCTTGGTCCGAGACTGGCGGCCAGAGATCGATTGGGCCTGCGTGACCGGTTGCTTGAACCAGTTTGGGCCGATTGAAGTGATCGAGTACTCGAGTTTGAAAAAACGAGTCCGGGCCAAGGAGGTTCCCCTGGTGATTCGGGAGCGCTCGCCTCCATGTCGTCGGCAGTGGACGGCCAAGGAGGCCAAGGACAAAGGGCAAGATGCCCTAAATACCGAGTCCTTAGTTTTTATTATTTAAATATTAATATTACTCCCTCCGTATCTATATGTTCGTCCACTTTTAATATAATACTCCACCCATATATTAAACAAAGTGGACGAACAAATAGATACGGAAGGAGTATTTATTTGTAGTGTCGTGTGCTACTTTTTTTTTAAAATTTTGCAATTTGTAATTTCCCGAGTTTATCAGGTTTTTAGTAATAAATAAAGGAAGTTTATTATTTAAACCGTTCCTGTCATTTTCTCGATTGCAGTGGTTGTGCCTTTTTGAGGGGCTGCCTACGTATCAACAATTAGCGGAATCAAACCAGATGGAGTTCGGGCTTTTGTAAATTTGCAATCTCGAAATACACCAAGACTATTAGTTCAAGATGTTTACAACAGTAGAATAAATAATTCTAGCTTATTGACTTGCTTTTCGAAAGTTCATGTAAAAAAATGATTTAGATAATATTTGCTAATGACATTGAGAAAAGGGTTAGGGGTAGTAACGCTTTAGCTGGTCCAGGTTGGTTGGGTTGACAAACTCGTTCCCGTCCAGATTTGTGAGCATCACATCACAGCTCCGCCTGATAGAACCTTTTTTTACCAAATATGGTCCGGCCCAATTGGGTTTGAATTTTCCCCTCGGGTCTACTGGTAATAAAGCTCGAACCACTACAACAATTTGTCACTTGTGCCACGTTTGGAATCGTGGCGCAAGTGATAAATTCACGTGGCTACACGATTTAGCCACGGGAAACTAAGCATGGCGCAAGTGGCCGTGGCAAAAAAAAAGCCACGAAAAAAAAGTAATGTGGTTAAATTTAAACATTTTGCCACGAAAATTTCTGTGGCTATATATCGTGGTCTAAAACTTTCTTCGTGGCTAAAACAACGTGGCAAAAATAAATCTCATGGCTAAAACGTCGTGGCCAAAATATTTTCCATGGCTAAAATGTTGTGGCAAAATATATTTTCCGTGGCTAAAATGTTTTGGCAAAAAATATTTCCTTTGGCTAACCACGAATAATATCGTGGCTGTGTATAAAATTTTTGTAGCAAGATTATGCGGCATATTTTTGTTTCCCATCGCTAGTGTCGTAATAGTCAATACATATTAGTGTGGCTAAATATATTTATCGTGGCTATACTTTACTGGTTGATGAATCTTTGTTAGCCACAATAATATGACTACCCATAAAAATAGATGGTACAGATAAAAAAAAGTAAGAATTGATTCATTAATGAAAGTATATCATCCTGAAATTTTATACGATACAAATGCAAATCATTCAAAGAGTATTGTTGATAAAAATTCGATAAAATCTACAAATGTTTGTTTGTGCAACCAAAATATTATTCAAACAATAAATATTGCGAAAAAATTACAACCGTAAACGTTGTTCTTCTCTATACGTAGACATTTTTTCTTCATATTTGTTTTCCCATAAATAGTAAGAGACCAACATTATCACCTGTAAAAATAAAAAAAATATAATATTAAGATAATAATATTACATATGGAGTATAAAGATATAATACGATCTAGGTGTCCAAATTAAAAGAATATGATAGCATAAAGAGATGGGAGAAATACAAATTACTTTGTAATAAACTAACCTTAATGAGAATTATTCATCCCAAGCGATGATAGTAAATTCTTGAATCTTTCCTCCAAGATCTTGTTATTAGCCGTAATCTTTTCATCCACCTTTGCCTCAGCTTCTAATTTGGCTATTTCAGCATTTTTTCGAATATCTTCTACTTCTTTTCTGGCCATTAGTACCTCTTTATTCCCTTGTTCCATCACATCTTTAGTCGTTCGTCGAACTTCTATCATTTCCTTTGTAAGATTCAAGCGTGATGGTTTGACTCCATAATATTGTGTTATTGTTTGGCCTCGACCATAACAACGCAAATATCCATGTTTATATTTCCTAAGAACATCCAAAAGAATTTGATCATCAGTTTTGTTGTTAAGTCCTTCGTCCCTTTCTTTCCTCAGTTTATTCACTTCTTCCTACACAAATTGTCAATTGAAAAGAAAAAAAAATTACTCACCACTGAGTATTTCAAAAGAATTGTAAAAGTGCCACAAAAGCATTTACTTACGATTGCTTTCATATTGCAGTCTAAGTTAACCGAATTGACGGGATTCTTGGATTTCCTTTTTCGAGTTTCAAGGAGCACATCCACCCTCGAACACTCTCCCCCGTTTCTTTGTTTCTGCAATTTGAATCAATCACAAGTAATAAAAAATGAGATACTTTGCGTAAGTGCACTCAACCTGTCAACCCAAGGATTCTTAAAACATCCAAATATTATTCTTAGTAGATGACTCAGATACAAGCCAAAAATGAACTTCTGCCAACTATTTTTGCCTTTAGTTTCATGTTAATTAATAACACATACAAAACACTTCAGTCCAGCTCGGTTGAGTCAATTTAGCCAGAAAGATAATGGCCTATAGAAAAACTTTTATACATTTATTATAAGTTTACTTACAAGTTTTTCTTGGACACGAGCATGACTTTTGGATCCAGTATAATGAGGCATTTTTTGACATGACCTGCTCTTTTACGCTTTAATACTCCTTTCCTGATAAACAAAAAGCATTACGTGAGACCGTCAATACATAATTGGATACTAAGTTTACAAATGTAAACATAAAAGTTTCTAGTGTACCCAAAATTTAGGAGACCGCCAAAGTTCTACCAAGAATTTCCAATCTGCTTTCGGCATATTATTCGGCTTATTTTTCAATTGATCCTCTTTTTGTTGTGAGTTTTTGGGAAATAATATATTTTTTCTTCAGCTGATACCTACTATTCCTAAACAAAGCCCTTGCATACTTCATTACTGCTTCTTTTCTTAACTTTGAGTCATCAAACTCACATTTCTCCTAGTATAGCAGATCATAATTATAAAATCATTAAACGAGGGAAGATTAAAAAAAACCCAATCATATTTACCAGAATACATCTCCATAAGTGATCAATGTCTCTTCTTTGAAGTCTTGCCATCCATTAACTTGCACGGGTAATACGCTTTGATTCCTAACTTGATCTCCGACGAAATAAGAAAAAGATGTTGCATTCTCACCGATTGCGATACCATCTTCATTAAATGTTATAAAAACCTTTTCCCCAGGTTTGAGTGCCGTAAGATTTCTACAGGATACCACTTCTCTTGTTTTCTTTTCCTTACCTGCATATCATTATTGTTTCACAAAAAATTAAGGTGTAAATCAATAGTCAAAATAACATGATCAATCTCCATAAAATTCTGATATGAGTACCTGATGTAACTATCTCATTATTCATCGAATCAATTTCTCCAGCTTTGTTTAGTTGATGTTCAACTTCCTTATCCCAGATGTCATCTTCATCTGACATGTGTTGACCTTGTTCATTATGGGGTGTATCTTCGGCCTATATATATATATATATATGTATATGTATATGTATATGTATATATATATATATATATATATAAGAAGCAATATAAGTTAACTACAAAGGGAAGAATTTGGTATTTCTAGGACACGATCAGCACTAATGCCCATGTTGTGGCAGTTGAGACATTTATTCTTGTGTAAAAACATGGTGTAATGAACCGAAGTATAAAGGACATTGTCATTTGGTGTAACAATGTAGAGCATTAGTGTGATGTAGTTATAGATTTCAAAAGTAAAATACAGAACCTTTTTCCATTTGCATATCTTCATCCCCACTATTGTATAGATGCGCATGATTCCTTGATTACAAATTTAATTAGCATTTCACATAGTATTAAGCAATGATTTGTTATAAAAAAAAGTAATTAAATTCATTAGTACCTCCTCGAATAGCCATAAGATGACTAAATTCATCATTATCAATATCTGTACCATTTAGAAAAGAAAAAACAAGTATAATATAATGAATTTCAAAGTAGTAGTAGTAGTATTTAGTAGCTAAAAAAAACACGTATAAAGTGATTAAGATTGAATGCAACATTTCCGAAATATGTACCTTCCGAATCAAAGCCGTGTTCACTGTAATTAGCTGTGGTGGTTTGTTGGGTGCCAATAGCTAAAAAAATGTGTTTTAGATGTAGAAATTGTTCTTCTTGTACATAGCTAAAGCATCAAGATAACATTCACAAGGGAAAAAACTATCTTCTTCAACAACTTTCAAAGCTGAAGAAACTGATCTTACTGTCTCATCACCAATCACTTGACGTCGTTGCTTATCTTTCACTCTGGTCAAACTGGCAAGTGACAATGGTGAAATGAATTGGCTTTTCTTGCGCATCCTTTGTTCCAGTTTTCTTCTTCTATATTGGAAAAGCACTTCACTTTTTACTACTGGTATATATATATATATACACACACATACACATATTTGTGTGTGTTTAAATCAAATATTACCTTTATTTCATTTATAAAATCTTCTCTCTTCTCATATTCTTCATCAGCACGATCAACATCTTCACCAAAATCTGGTTCATAGTCTTCATCTTCTTCTGCCGGTATACTGTTTCTAGCTTTTCTTTTTTGGCCACCTTCACAATTTGTAATTTTACGTTTGTCTAAATTTATACATTTTGAGATGTTTGAAGAATACCCGTCTGGAACTTTTAACTCTTCCAAAAACCTGTACACCTTCTCCTTTTGGTCTTTAGACAAAGTATAAAGGGCTGCTGGAATATGCCATTTCCCACTCACTAGCTTAGGAGCTAGATGTTTCATGATTTTCAACAATTTCAAATCATGTCTTGCTTTTATACTATCTTTAGTTTTTCCTTCAATGTCAAGTAAAGTACCAAGAATATTATCACACACATTTTTTTCTATATGCATAACATTTAGATTGTAGCGAATCAATAAACTGCTCCAATATGACAAATTAAAAAATATACTCTTCTTTTTCCAATTATCATCTCTCTTAGGGTGGCTAATGGTTTTTCCAAACTTCATATCTTTGAAATCATTAAGCTGACATAGAATATCGTGACCCGATAGTTGTGACGGAGGATCTCTTCTCTCTTGCTTTCCATCAAAAGTTTTACTATCTCGCCATTTATGGTCATTTGGCAGAAAACGACGATGACCCATGTAACATATCTTTGAGCAATTAGGCAACCGCAGCGAGTTAGTGTCATTCATACAACAAGGACATGCCTTATAACCCTTAGTAGACCATCCCGACAAGTTTGCATATGCCAGAAAGTCGTTGATAGTCCACATAAGTGCAACATGCATTTTAAAATATTCACGAGTTGAAGCATCAAAAGTTAAACAACCGACATCCCATACTTCTGTAATTCTTCAACTAAAGGCCTTAAATATACATCAATATTATTGCCAGGTGCACTCTTTCCCGGGATCAATAAAGATAGAATTGAATAAGCTTGTTTCATGCACATCCACGGTGGGAGGTTATATATAACAATTACCACTGGCCATATACTGTAATCACTCCTAAGACCGCCGAAAAGGGTTAAACCCATCACTTGCTAAACCTAGCCTTACATTTCGAGGGTCATTGGCAAATGAGGGATACAACTTATCAAAATGTTGCCATGCTTTACTATCCGCAGGATGTCTAAGAACTCCATCATTGTTTTTACATTTAAAACGCCATCTCATATCATCAGAGGTTTTAGTTGACATAAACAACCTTTGTAATCTAGGAGTTATTGGAAAATATCTTAGTACCTTTGGTGATTTTTTATCACGCTCCTTTTCACATACGCTACACTTATCAAGATTAACATTTTCCTTCCAAAAGAGCATACAATCATTCTCACATGCTTCTATTTTCTCATAATCGAACCCCAAATCAGCAATCATTTTTTGTGCTTCATAATACGAGGAAGGTATCTCAGCTCCCTTAGGTAATGCATTCTTGAACAACTTAAGCATACTAGAAAATGCTTTATTTGTCATCCCATCCATACATTTGGTTTGGAACAATGTTAAAATGAATGACAACTTTGAAAACTTTACACACCCGGGATAAAGAGGTTGTTGCGCATCACTTATCAATTTTTCGATAATTTTCTCTTCATTCACTTGTTTATTTTTATGTGTCTCATCTTCAAAAGAATCATATGTTCTAAATGTGGCACAATCACCCGTTCCATCAATTGGTGATACATATTCACGAGATTCACGAATCAGATCAAAGATATGATTATTATGACTATCTTTTAATTCACCTCGACATCTTTTGAGTGGAGTTTTATATTCACCATGATAAACCCAACGGACATACCCACAAACAATGCCATTTAGCATTAAATCATCATATATATCTTGCCCTTTTTTATGGTGTTTGTTATTGCACGTATAACACGGACAAGGGACAGTGAGTTCATCATCATTGCCAATAGTTGTAGATGCATTAGCGAATGCGTAATCAAAAAACTCTATGGCTCCATTTATGTATAACTTATGTGTCCTATCATTGCAACCCATCCATTCTAATCTTCTCTTCAGAACATCTTCATTATCCATGTGGTCGAGGCGAACAACTAAAATGTTGGGGGAATGTCAAATTTGAATCCATTAGAACCTTATATTAAGTTATAAGTTAGCTAGCATAATACTTAAACTAAAAACGATCTAACATTCTTTTACAGAGTATTATTTTAAGGAAAAATTACAAATTATCACCATGTAGTTATCATATTTAACATATTACCACCATATATTTACTTATCATATTTAACCAAAATGAGCCGACCCTATAATGAACCAACCAGAAATCCAACTTAACCTGAATCGGATGATGACCCGATATGCCCTAACACCCCCCCCCCCCCCCCCCCCTTATTTTCTACGTACCTCCACTTGCTAAATCACGAATGAATTCTCACATCACTCTTTCATACAAAGGGTCTTCTTTTCCCCTTAACTTGTTATTTTGTCGTTCACCGTGTGGAGGTTCGTGTCTTCGGATCTTCCCACCATTATAATTGTTTGTTGTACTCGATATAATTAGTAGTATACGTGTATAGTGTTATGGAAATGATAATCAAGCATCAAAATCACATAAACGCACACAAATTACTAGCACTGAATTTGGTAATAGAAATCGTGCAAACTAATAACACTTTGTAGATCTTAATTCGTAATAACACTAACTGTGCAAACTAATCATGCAAACTAATAACACTAATAGAAATCGTGCAAACTAATTGCTAATAACATTAATCGTGCAAACTAATCTTAATTGCTAATCTTAACACTAATCTTAATTGTGTTGAATTCTCAGAATATCAGAAGGCTCATTGGCAGTTTACATCATAGAAGACATGTTTATGTCATCAGCCTGACAATCGTAATAGTGTAGGGGTCCAAGGTGCAGAAGTGGAAAGTTATAATTCGTAACCTCCCATTTAAGGTTCATTTCTTTCTATCGATTTTCCTAGAAGTTTCTTTATTTCCTACAATTTTGGAAGTATATTAATTTTTATTTTGCTTCATTCCATTGGTGCAGACTACAGGCACCAATATTAGAGAACAATTTTTAGCTGCAGGGTTTGTTTGGGATGTTTTTATTACCAAAATCCCGAGACAGGGTATTATTACATTATTCTACAGCTAGTCACTAATACCAGTGATAAATTCTCCCTTTTTCTCCGTTGTATGACTGATGCAATTTATTTTTTCAAGTCTAAGGGGTTCGCATTTGTTAAGTTCACAAGCAAGCAGTATGCAGAAATTACTAGCACACAAATTACTAGCACTGAATTTGATAATAGAAATCGTGCAAACTAATAACACTTTGCTGATCTTAAGTCCTAATAACACTAACCGTGCAAACAAATCATGCAAACTAATAACACTAATTGAAATCGTGCAAACTAATTGATAATTGCTAATAACACTAATCGTGCAAACTAATCTTAATTGCTAATCTTAACACTAATTTTAGACACCCGTATTTTGACTGCCAGGTGTCTATGGTAGTTTCCAAAAAACACCCGACGATGATCGGACACTAACATGTTCTAACGCGCTCGGATACGGGCTCGAAATCAATAATGTCCGGCATGGGCTTTTAACGGGATACAAATCTCACAAAACCAACCTCAAATTCAGGCCCAGTAGGTCGTTCCGAGCAAAATGAGACTAATTTGGGTCAAAACCGACACCAAAAATAATTCTCGTCTTTTAACGACCGGGTCAAAACTCGGTCAAGACAAACCCGGCACAAAAAGCGACCTGATACGTTCGAAATCAGCCAAGATCAGCCAAATCAATCCAAATTAATGCCAAATCAATCACAATCAATCAAGAGCAAATCAAGGCAATCACGCCCAAAATAACCCGAGTGGAGCCTCACAAAAATGGTCCAGGTGCATCCACGAGGGCACTCGACCGAGTGCACCCGCGCCACTCGGTCGAGTGACCCATGTGTCGGGGCTCCCTATAAATACCCGTCAACCTTTGACACAAACACAACTCTTGGAACACTTTTCACCCTTCAAAAATTCTGCCAGCCTTGCACTCATCTTACACCCTACACTTTGCAACACCATTCTCGAAATCACAATACACACGAAACCGAGCCATACATACACACCATCAACTCCTCCTACATATCTCGACGTTCCCGTGCCATTGCCGCCGTTTGACGAGCCGTATCCCGAGAAGCAAGAACATGTAGGTTGAGGGTGTGACAATTCAACACCGACTTTTCCTTCTTCATTCTTTTTCTCGATCTTTTATGTATATTTATATTTATGCTTATAGTATTATATTTAGTCGATAGTAACGACATTACTAACATCTAACATTTATTTCTTGCATCTAACATCTAACGCTAACATTTTACTTATCGCTTTTTAATCATCGTTATTATATTTTACTATAATATCGTATGTACCGTGTATATATATATAATAATATCAAAACTCGGATCCGAACTCGTTTGACTACGACGACCTTTTTTTTAAGGTTCGTTTATTAACACGATCCCGATCATTCATAGTTGAACGCGTATGAATCCATTTCAAAGATTAGTACGGAACCCGTTGACACGAAAATCGACATCATCTAATCCGTAAGGATTAATATCGATGTCGTGACGTAGAGGGACGCAATTTTGTCACTAATCAAATTTCTAAAACTAACGACAACTCCTTTTACAAAAATCCGATAATGGTATTATAATCATATAAGACATGATTATAATACCGGCAAACCGAACTAAATCTAAATTCGTCGATATTTTTATTTAATTCGGCCAACCCTCGATTTAAAACGCATAAAATCACACGAGTCATAACTCGTACAGGTGCCACTCGGCCGAGTATACCTGCTACTCGACCGAGTAGCACCCCAAATCGTGGGCAGAAACCTTTTTTAAGGACACACTCGACCGAGTCAGCCCCGACTCGATCGAGTGGGTCCTGTAGCCCAGAAAACCGAGAGCTCTTTTTATAGCATTCGAGCCTCGTCTTTTTAAAAGCGACCTAGTCGACACGTGTAAAGTCAATCACGTGATCTCCTTTTCAAAATGCATGCATATCATCGCACATAAACAACTTTGATCGACGGTCTCACTATTAATCTTGCGTTGACGACTCCGTAGTAGCATCCAACGCATAATTTAGGCTCCAATTTACCGACATGATAAGTTGGGACAAGGCATCGGGATTTGGGATCGGGCTAGCACCACGCCTAGGTGCTATATCCCCGTCCTTCGGTTAGTACATAAAATAATATGTATTTAATTGAAGTTAGTCCATTTACACAATTCACGGTCTAGTTTATACACGGGTCCGTTTCTAACTATTGCTTATCATTTTGGCTATATATATTTCGATTATTCTACTTTTATTGCTCGTTGTATTGTGAATTCCGGGTTGTATTCCGCCCGTGTAATTTGTAACCGATTTATTATTGCTTTGCTTTATTTATTTACGTTTTACCGTTTATAAATGAACCCTCGCATGCTAAATCACTTCGACAATAAATTAGATGCATTAAAATGACGTAGCTCACATTTAATTCGCATGCTTAGCTAAAACGCTGTTTGCATATCATTTCACCGAATCACTAACGCGCATATTAGAAAGTCAAACGATGTCTTAGTAGAGGCCGCTATGTGCGGGCGGGGTTGGGTGTCCTTAGTGGGCTTCCCAACACGTACCCTCACCCCTTACTCAGAACCTCGGTTTCCGGATGCCCGACACCGTTGGCGCACGAGAGTCATTCTTTACACGATTACCAGTATAGACGGTATCGGTATCGCAATGCAAAGGGACGAGCCCAATAAACTCTAAAACCGAGATGGGCCATACTTTGTGTATGGTCTATAGCGATATAGAGTGGGCTCGAACGGTTCCGAATAACCATAAAATTCGGTGGCGACTCCATTTCGACTTAAATTTCAATTCGATCCATTCTCATATGGAGGTGCATTCGCCTACCCAAAACCCGCGCGTGGCCGCGTCGGGGTGGACCTTCGTCATGTCCACAATTTGGCGACTCCGCTGGGGATTAACCGATGAGTGCCTAACCATTGGCATCCTCAGGGTGAGACTCGAATAGAAATCGTTTGACAAATACAATATGCGTTTTAGTTTTACGGTTCATGCATAACCCCATATTTTCCCGGGCCGGTACTGGTGACCGACGTCCCACTATACCACGATGTAGTCCGCCTTGGATACGTTAAAGGTGTTCATAGTCGATTCGTATGGACTTTGCGGCATGTTCTAAGCTCAACTCGACTTAGGAAGTCCGTCCCGTTTCTCGTCTAGACTATGAACACTGGTATAGACCCTCTATAGACCGACCGAGACCTAGTGTAAAGCATACATGGCGTCGTTATAATGCTTGCGTGACTATGTGCTGCTTGGTTTCCGTGTCGTTTTTTTCAAAAACCGTCATTTTCAAAAATGCATCTTTTCAAAATATATTCAAATTTCAAAACCTGGGACACATACCGAATTTAGGACTTATGATTTTACTCAAAATAGCCCACTTTTTAGCCGGTATGCTGCCCAATTCAAAACTCGAAAATATTTTCGAACTTTCAAAATCGAGGCCTGATGTATTTTCCGATTTTCTTGAAAAAAATCGGGCCTTTCCCCGAGCTTTCTCGGACTTCCCAAAAATAATCATTTTCAAAGCTTTCCTCTCCCTTAGGACCTTCCCGTATTTAGCAGTGTCGGGTCATGTCATAAGTAGTCGAGGTCTCTAGCGTCGAAACTCTGTCGATCTTACATCACAAGTTTCCTCCCTATCCCAGTCCGCCTTATTAGACTAAGGCAAGGCCCACCTACGTAGGACATACCCCTACAAAGGAGGGCTCGTCTACACATTTGAGTCCAAAGTCTGGGGATGTAACACCCGCTATTTTTCCTAGCATATTTATTCTTTCCATTAGGACTCCGTCTTAACCCTGTCACTTTTCGGCCTCATATTTCATCATTTTACTAAGCTCTATTTTAATGTTTGAGTTTAATGATATTTATTTATATTTTAAAGATTTTTATTCTATTAAATCCATTTATTTAGTTTTCTTCGTAAACTAATTAATTTTCCGCGAAGAATTCTATTTCTCTTCGAATTGACGTTTTTAAGCTCGGATTTAAGTCATTCCTTAAAAATGTTTAAATACATTTATCTAATATTTTCAACTAGTAAATATTTTTATTTACAAAAATTTAGTCGTTAATGATTTTATTGCAAAGCTTCGCGATTAATTATTTTCTTACGCGAGGTTTACTCGAATTACTTTGAAATGCTTTTAACTATTTTACGATTATACTTTTTATCAACTTATAAATAATTTGAGGCCATTTTCTCACTTTTTGGACCGACTAAGCCTCTGGTCAGGAATTTTATTACGTTTTATTAATACGTTTCATTTTATCACGTTAAACAGTAAACGTATGATTATTTTTCTTCCATTTATTCCTTGCATTATTGTCAAACTTTTCATCCTCCCTTGCTTGTTCATTTTGGCTGGCCATATGTGGTAGAGTAGCATTGTTTTCATCAAATTTTAATAGCATTCAAGCTTAGGAAAAAAAAACCATGCATTTCCTAACATTCATTCTTACAATTAAACATCAAAAAAATCCTTTCTTTCTTCTCATTTGGCCATGACTCCAGCAGCCTCTCAAGGCTAATTCTTGCTTCAAATCGAGTCATAATCGTCTCATTTTCATCGTCAAATTAATCGTTATTCCGATCCTTCCGTTAAGGTAATAAGCGATGTGGTTTTCGATCGTTATTCACCTTGATTTTCTTAGTTTTTCTCATGTTATTTTTCTGCCATGATTTTCATGTATGGTAGGATTTGTGGACGATCCCGAGGCCGACGAGTATATTATCGTTTCCGATTTGGACTAGAGGTAACGTCGATGTTACTCGGTATTTCATGATTTTAATTGTGTATTTGCATGTATAATTTTTATATTTCATTTTTGACAATATATGTATGTCATATAATCTGGAATTTTTTTTTAAAGTTGAATATTTGCATGTTTCGATATTTTTATCGCTTTTACGAGATTAACGATTAAATTGTCATATTAATTTGTAAAATCATAATATTCGGCCTAAACATGTAATATATGTTTATATTCTGTAAAATTTATATTTTTGATGATTTATAATAATTTAGGTTTTTTCTGATATTTTAAATATCGATTATTGAATTATTACCGTTTTCGGACAAAAACGATTAAAAGCCAATTTTTAGTTCTAGTACCTAAACATTTTATTTTAATCTGATTTTTGACGTGGTGAAACTTTCTGGTGAAATAGAATTTTCTGAATTTTTTCATAATTCTTCGGAATTGTTAATTGGATGAATTAATTAATCACTTTAAATCATCGTTTATCGTTAAAACCGTGTTTGTTGTTTAAATTCTCGATTTCTGGTCTTTGGTTTAAATCTGGAAAAAATTATGATTCTGATTATTTCATATTAAAATGTATTTTTATGATTTTTAGTGCCTTAATAAAATGTTAGGAACGATAGGTTTATTAATGAAATCGTTAATTGCAAAAACGGGTTTAAATGACGGTTTTGTTGAAATTTGTTGAATCTGGAGTTTTGGAAAAATCTGGAAAAATTTATATTCTGGAAAATCAGGATTTTAAAGTGTAATAATAATTTTTGGATATTAATACTTAAATCGTTTTGTAATTACTATTTTTATTAATCGTTATTGTCGAGATTAGACGATTAACCGGAAAACACTTTAAAAACCGAGTTTTAGGATTCTGGAAAATTTTATTTTCTGGACAGAATGTCCATAAATATATTTTAACTATTTTACGTAATTTTTGTACTATCTATTAAAGTCTTTAATTAATAAGTATTGATTTTCGGACAAATTGTGATTTATCGTTAAAATGCTTCATCTTACCTAAAAGAATTATTTTTTCAGCAATTTTGAAAGTATTTAAATCTGATACTTTAAGAGTTAAATCATCCCTTAACATTTTCTAAATATATTCAGTGGTTTAATTAAATAAAAGACGTTAAAAGATTTAATTTGACATTTGCCGTAAAATCCTATTTGTAATCGTATTGTCGTAACTAATAATAATTAGGGAATTTTAGCTTTGTAAATTTTGAGAACACCCTGATTAGTATTATTAAAATGTTTAAGACATTTTTAATCATTTTATACACTTGCACGATATTTCAATAATTTCATAAACTCAAATGTTCTTACTTTAATAATTAATATCGTTAAAGCCGAAAGTATTAGTTTTATGAATCTATATCGTTTACTAAAAATATGGTATTAGTAGGAACTAATATTTTCACTATTTTGATATAATGCTATTTTTAGTAAAGTTCTAAAAATAGAAGTTTCCTAAAATAGAAAGTTTCCTCTTTCAGAATATAAATGTTTACTTCTTTTATCCTCATATTATTTATATTGATTATATCTTTTGAATATCGATAATGGCTTTGTTTTGGAGTTATGGAATAAGGACAAGTGTGAGGTTAGAGTAATATATTCTAGGGTTTACGGTTTTGCCATCAACTATAAGGCTAGTGTATCAGGAATCGGTACATTGGTTGTTGAACCGGGTGACAGGTATCCCGGGAGTTTTGTACATTTTGACCTTAAGCTTAGGCCTCGCAGTAAGTCGCCGTCATAAGTTGAACTGGGTGACAGGTAATCCCAGGAGGGGTGTGCATTATCTTAAACTAGGGTCACGCATTTATAAGTCGCCGCTCTATTATGGTTGAGTAGCCTAGTTAGAGACCGAAGTTTGATTTGTTTGAACTAAGTTCTCGAAGCTAGTTTTTAGTATTCTCCTAGTGAAAGTCTAGCCGTCTACACTACTCTTATCCATAACGCCATTTTGAATATTTTTATTATTATCGATATAATTTGGTTGCAGGTTGGCAAATGTTTTATGTTTTCTTAGGAAAACTCATTTTTATTATATTGGTTTGATACGTGAAGTTTTTCACTGAAATTTTATTTTTATTATAATGTGTTTTGCTGTTTTCCATTTTAACTATTTTTCTACAGTAGTAATTACAGTTTTAAAATCCTGTTATACGGCTGGGAGAACGTTGACGTTGCTCCCCACCGATTGTGGCTGTTGTGTTTTTAACATGGCAGATATATGTTTTACTTCGGGTGGGCTAGCGAGCAGTTATGGATCCTGCTTGTTTTAATCAGATCACTGTATTATGGATTGTTAAAATCCTTTTTATGGATTTTAATTTTTTATTTTTTTTGTAGCCATTTTTTATTTTATGGCTTAAGTATTAACTTACCATTTTTATTTAATCAAGACATCGCTACAGTGTGTTATAATCCCACTTCTACAGTGTTTCCGCCACTGTATTGCGTTAGAATTTCTAGGGGATTACAGTTGGTATCAGAGCATCACTGCTCCCAACGCTTACACCTGAAATTAGGGAAAATACCAGTAAATTATTTAAACAGTAAATAAAAATATTGTTAGATATGGGTAGAAACAAATAAGGACTTATTTGTTTAGCTTTCCTGTTCCTGAAACTCAATGATTAGCATTGAATATTTGTTTTATATGTCCAAGAAGAAGACGATGAGTGGACAAGATGTTGACTTGATGCTGCTCCAGATCGGGACAAGACCTGCTTAGAACTCTCAACGCCTGCTGACTCGAGTGGACAACTTGGTGCTCCAAGAAAGATGCCGATGGTAATTTTTAGCTCCGGTTCAGTTTACTTAAGCTACAGGCCAGATGATCAAGAGTCGATTCCTGTTCCGTGATGTCGCAGTAGATCCAGATGGAGCGACTCAATACTTATGTGCTCGTTCCTCTACAAGAAGATGAAGTAAGCCTTTTGGATCCCGCGTGAACTCTGGAGGCCCGAACATTCTCCTCTGGTTCAAGAACTTAGTAATATAGTATCATCGACTCTTTTCTTCCTTCCTCTACTTCTTCTAATTCTTCTCTTTTATATTCTCTTCTTCATCCGCTTGGTGAATCTTTGTTATATTCTTCTACTCTACCATCTCTCTCTTGAGATTCTTTGGCTAGACCGATTTCCGTCTCAGTGAACCCCGTGAAAGGATATAGATATTCTAAGTTTAGTAAACCCTTGTTACCTATGGCTTGAGGGTTGTGAGTTATACCCTGTTATCTATCTTAGTAAGCTTTTGAGGATCGATTTGAATGATAAATTGTCAATTAATGGAATTAGGTTGGTACTTTACACACTGAACTTTGGGTTATAGGTTACTTGATTATTTGGAGGACTTAGAGTTGAATATATTTTGGGGTAGTAAGAGTATATTGTATTTGATGGATACCTAGTACCTAATTTAACCTAGAACCGAACCAAGTGTAGATAATAATAGTATTTTGGGATTCCTACCTAATGCTTATTTGATGGATGCGTCGTGAATATTCGGGATCATAGAGTGTTGGTTAAAGTGTTAACCTGAATGTTGTGGTACCATAAAAGGTTTTCATTAATACCGTTTGAAATTTTGGTTAACATAGATTACCCTTGTTTCTTAAGGATTAGATCGTTGATCGTTGTTTAAGGTTGTAAGCTATGAACTTTGGAGTTGAGTGATCTAAAATTGGATAAATTGTTGTTAACCTTGAAAAGGAGAAACATATTGCCATTAGAGGTTGGAGTTATCGCATTGTTTTGTGGAATACTTAATGCGAATCATCTTAATGGATTTATAGTTCAGAACCTTAGACCAACGAGATTGTGGTTTCGTTGAGTTATTAAATACTTTGTGGTTACACCATTACGATTAGAAATTTGATGGACTTCTCAGAAACATTAATCGAATGACGTGTTTGAAGATGTGAGTGTTTGCGCCATTACCTATAGGTTTGAGCGTGTTTGAGGATTTATTGTACTTCCCCAACTTCTGTACTTGTGGTATTATAAATATGTTGGTGATCATTTTTGAGGATTTCGTGTCCGAACATTGTTAATTGGTGGATTTTATTTAGTCTTCCTTACTCGAGAAATTTGAGGTATACCTCGAGTTCAGACCTTATGAGCTTTAAATTTATGAACATTAATGATTACGAGTTTGGGTAGGTTTTGATAACCGTTGGAATCTTAATTAAAGGATTAGTCTAAATCATTTGTGGTTTCTTACTATACCAATTGAAAAATTATTTAAGTATGTAAGACTTAATTTTGGAGGTTGTAGATTGAGTAGGACCACCCTGTACTGATATTGGACATAGCATTATTTGATGGGACTTAGGAACCCGTGTTTGTGGGAGTCGTGCTAGGAATCTCGAGATGGTTAACTTTTTCCATAATCCTTGAGAGCTCTTTTTGATTCTCAACTCCGTCTTTCTTTCTACTCCTCTTGAATTCTGTTACGGTAACTCCTGCCAATCCCTTCAACCTTTGTCGATTTTGGAAGCTCTTATTTTTAATTTATTTATCCTTGTTCTATTTGCCCGTTAACTATTTTTTCGAACTCCCTATTTTATAAAAAGTTTGACTACTTTAAAAAAAAAATGGATTATCGTAAAATTTTAACATTTTGAGTTATTATTTCTAATTGTGAATTTGCCCGTTTTGTAAAAAGCTTGACTAATTTAAAATTTTTGATTTTCATGAAATTTTAACATTTTGAAGCATAATTACAAATTTTAAAACTCCCCATTTTGTAAAAACTTTGAGCAATTCAACATTTTGGGTTATCGTGAAATTTTAACATTCTGAGTTATGATTTCTATTTATGAAACTCCCCGTTTTGTAAAAAAAAATTTTTTTGACTAAATTAAACTTTTCAGATATCGTGAAATTTAACATTTTTGAATTTAAGAACTTTATTCTTCACTTTTGTTTTATCGTTGGTTGATAATTATATCTAGATCTGTTTCAAAATGCCTTAATAATTTATTTTAAATTATTTCAAAATTATTTCATTTTTATTTTCAGGCAATCGGACTTTTATGAAGACTTTCATATTTCCATATTCAATTTCTATATGATTATTACATAAAACGTTTTAACATTGTCGAAATTATTTTATGTTCAAGTTTGGTAACATTTTTGAAAACTTCCATAATTACTTTGATAACATTTTCGAAATTTTAATATTTTGAAATTAGTTTTCGTTTTATTGTTGTTGGAATTTTGAATCTGTTATTGAAAATGTTTGACGACTGGGTCGATTTTTACTAACCACAAAATTTGATTTTTCCAAACTAAATTTGGTTTTGTCATAAAACGAAATATTATCGGATTATTTTTAATCAAATTGTTTTACTTTGTTTTGAAAGTGTTTTGGTTACCCTATTTTCTACGACTTTGTTTACAAATGTTATTTAACGTTGTTATTTTATCAAATAACTTTACTTTACGATTTCATTAATCAAAAGATTTTAAACTTCGGGTTGGTTAGCCCAATTCTTCTTGGAATAGATATTTGGCTTCGATTTCGTATCACCTTGAAGGTTGTAAAATTTTCTTTTAAAGCAAATTTTTATGCAAAAATTGTATCCTCACCTTTTTGGGGGGGTAATCTTGTTTCCTTTCTAGTTATTCATAGTTTCGAGGACGAAACTTTCTTTTAGTGGGGACGGAGGATTGTAACACCCAATATTTTTCCTAGCATATTTATTCTTTCCATTAGGACTCCGTCTTAACCCTGTCACTTTTCGGCCTCATATTTCATCATTTTACTAAGCTCTATTTTAATGTTTGAGTTTAATGATATTTATTTATGTTTTAAAGATTTTTATTCTATTAAATCCATTTATTTAGTTTTCTTCGTAAACTAATTAATTTTCCGCGAAGAATTCTATTTCTCTTCGAATTGACATTTTAAAGCTCGGATTTAAGTCATTCCTTAAAAATGTTTAAATACATTTATCTAATATTTTCAACTAGTAAATATTTTTATTTACAAAAATTTAGTCGTTAATGATTTTATTGCAAAGCTTCGCGATTAATTATTTTCTTACGCGAGGTTTACTCGAATTACTTTGAAATGCTTTTAACTATTTTACGATTATACGTTTTATCAACTTATAAATAATTTGAGGCCATTTTCTCACTTTTTGGACCGACTAAGCCTCTGGTCAGGAATTTTATTACGTTTTATTAATACGTTTCATTTTATCACGTTAAACCGTAAACGTATGATTATTTTTCTTCCGTTTATTCCTTGCATTATTGTCAAACTTTTCATCCTCCCTCGCTTGTTCATTTTGGCTGGCCATATGTGGTAGAGTAGCATTGTTTTCATCAAATTTTAATAGCATTCAAGCTTAGGAAAAAAAACCCATCCATTTCCTAACATTCATTCTTACAATTAAACATCAAAAAAAATCCTTTCTTTCTTCTCATTTGGCCATGACTCCAGCAGCCTCTCAAGGCTAATTCTTGCTTCAAATCGAGTCATAATTGTCTCATTTTCATCGTCAAATTAATCGTTATTCCGATCCTTCCGTTAAGGTAATAAGCGATGTGGTTTTCGATCGTTATTCACCTTGATTTTCTTAGTTTTTCTCATGTTATTTTTCTGCCATGATTTTCATTTATGGTAGGATTTGTGGACGATCCCGAGGCCGACGAGTATATTATCGTTTCCGATTTGGACTAGAGGTAACGTCGATGTTACTCGGTATTTCATGATTTTAATTGTGTATTTGCATGTATAATTTTTATATTTCATTTTTGACAATATATGTATGTCATATAATCTGGAATTTTTTTTTAAAAGTTGAATATTTGCATGTTTCGATATTTTTATCGCTTTTACGAGATTAACGATTAAATTGTCATATTAATTTTTAAAATCATAATATTCGGCCTAAACATGTAATATATGTTTATATTCTGTAAAATTTATATTTTTGATGATTTATAATAATTTAGGTTTTTTCTGATATTTTAAATATCGATTATTGAATTATTACCGTTTTCGGACAAAAACGATTAAAAGCCAATTTTTAGTTCTAGTACCTAAACATTTTATTTTAATCTGATTTTTGACGTGGTGAAACTTTCTGGTGAAATAGAATTTTCTGAATTTTTTCATAATTCTTTGGAATTGTTAAGTGGATGAATTAATTAATCACTTTAAATCATCGTTTATCGTTAAAACCGTGTTTGTTGTTTAAATTCTCGATTTCTGGTCTTTGGTTTAAATCTGGAAAAAATTATGATTCTGATTATTTCATATTAAAATGTATTTTTATGATTTTTAGTGCCTTAATAAAATGTTAGGAACGATAGGTTTATTAATGAAATCGTTAATTGCAAAAACGGGTTTAAATGACGGTTTTGTTGAAATTTGTTGAATCTGGAGTTTTGGAAAAATCTGGAAAAATTTATATTCTGGAAAATCAGGATTTTAAAGTGTAATAATAATTTTTGGATATTAATACTTAAATCGTTTTGTAATTACTATTTTTATTAATCGTTATTGTCGAGATTAGACGATTAACCGGAAAACACTTTAAAAACCGAGTTTTAGGATTCTGGAAAATTTTATTTTCTGGACAGAATGTCCATAAATATATTTTAACTATTTTACGTAATTTTTGTACTATCTATTAAAGTCTTTAATTAATAAGTATTGATTTTCGGACAAATTGTGATTTATCGTTAAAATGCTTCATCTTACCTAAAAGAATTATTTTTTCAGCAATTTTGAAAGTATTTAAATCTGATACTTTAAGAGTTAAATCATCCCTTAACATTTTCTAAATATATTCAGTGGTTTAATTAAATAAAAGACGTTAAAAGATTTAATTTGACATTTGCCGTAAAATCTTATTTGTAATCGTATTGTCGTAACTAATAATAATTAGGGAATTTTAGCTTTGTAAATTTTGAGAACACCCTGATTAGTATTATTAAAATGTTTAAGACATTTTTAATCATTTTATACACTTGCACGATATTTCAATAATTTCATAAACTCAAATATTCTTACTTTAATAATTAATATCGTTAAAGCCGAAAGTATTAGTTTTATGAATCTATATCGTTTACTAAAAATATGGTATTAGTATGAACTAATATTTTCACTATTTTGATATAATGCTATTTTTAGTAAAGTTCTAAAAATAGAAGTTTCCTAAAATAGAAAGTTTCCTCTTTTAGAATATAAATGTTTACTTCTTTTATCCTCATATTATTTATATTGATTATATCTTTTGAATATCGATAATGGCTTTGTTTTGGAGTTATGGAATAAGGACAAGTGTGAGGTTAGAGTAATATATTCTAGGGTTTACGGTTTTGCCATCAACTATAAGGCTAGTGTATCAGGAATCGGTACATTGGTTGTTGAACCGGGTGACAGGTATCCCGGGAGTTTTGTACATTTTGACCTTAAGCTTAGGCCTCGCAGTAAGTCGCCGTCATAAGTTGAACTGGGTGACAGGTAATCCCAGGAGGGGTGTGCATTATCTTAAACTAGGGCCACGCATTTATAAGTCGCCGCTCTATTATGGTTGAGTAGCCTAGTTAGAGACCGAAGTTTGATTTGTTTGAACTAAGTTCTCGAAGCCAGTTTTTAGTATTCTCCTAGTGAAAGTCTAGCCGTCTACACTACTCTTATCCATAACGCCATTTTGAATATTTTTATTATTATCGATATAATTTGGTTGCAGGTTGGCAAATGTTTTATGTTTTCTTAGGAAAACTCATTTTTATTATATTGGTTTGATACGTGAAGTTTTTCACTGAAATTTTATTTTTATTATAATGTCTTTTGCTGTTTTCCATTTTAACTATTTTTCTATAGTAGTAATTGCAGTTTTAAAATCCTGTTATACGGCTGGGAGAACGTTGACGTTGCTCCCCACCGATTGTGGCTGTTGTGTTTTTAACATGGCAGGTATATGTTTTCCTTCGGGTGGGCTCGCGAGCAGTTATGGATCCTGCTTGTTTTAATCAGATCACTGTATTATGGATTGTTAAAACCCTTTTTTATGGATTTTAATTTTTTATTTTTTTTGTAGCCATTTTTTATTTTATGGCTTAAGTATTGACTTACCATTTTTATTTAATCAAGACATAGCTACAGTGTGTTATAATCCCACTTCTACAGTGTTTCCGCCACTGTATTGCGTTAGAATTTCTAGGGGATTACAGTTGGTATCAGAGCATCACTGCTCCCAACGCTTACACCTGAAATTAGGGAAAATACCAGTAAATTATTTAAACAGTAAATAAAAATATTGTTAGATATGGGTAGAAACAAATAAGGACTTATTTGTTTAGCTTTCCTGTTCCTGAAACTCAATGGTTAGCATTGAATATTTGTTTTATATGTCCAAGAAGAAGACGATGAGTGGACAAGATGTTGACTTGATGCTGCTCCAGATCGGGACAAGACCTGCTTAGAACTCTCAACGCCTGCTGACTCGAGTGGACAACTTAGTGCTCCAAGAAAGATGCCGATGGCAATTTTTAGCTCCGGTTCAGTTTACTTAAGCTACAGGCCAGATGATCAAGAGTCGATTCCTGTTCCGTGATGTCGCAGTAGATCCAGATGGAGCGACCCAATACTTATGTGCTCGTTCCTCTACAAGAAGATGAAGTAAGCCTTTTGGATCCCGCGTGAACTCTGGAGGCCCGAAGATTCTCCTCTGGTTCAAGAACTTAGTAATATAGTATCATCGACTCTTTTCTTCCTTCCTCTACTTCTTCTAATTCTTCTCTTTTATATTCTCTTCTTCATCCGCTTGGTGAATCTTTGTTATATTCTTCTACTCTACCATCTCTCTCTTGAGATTCTTTGGCTAGACCGATTTCCGTCTCAGTGAACCCCGTGAAAGGATATAGATGTTCTAAGTTTAGTAAACCCTTGTTACCTATGGCTTGAGGGTTGTGAGTTATACCCTGTTATCTATCTTAGTAAGCTTTTGAGGATCGATTTGAATGATAAATTGTCAATTAATGGAATTAGGTTGGTACTTTACACACTGAACTTTGGGTTATAGGTTACTTGATTATTTGGAGGACTTAGAGTTGAATATATTTTGGGGTAGTAAGAGTATATTGTATTTGATGGATACCTAGTACCTAATTTAAACTAGAACCGAACCAAGTGTAGATAATAATAGTATTTTGGGATTCCTACCTAATGCTTATTTGATGGATGCGTCGTGAATATTCGGGATCATAGAGTGTTGGTTAAAGTGTTAACCTGAATGTTGTGGTACCATAAAAGGTTTTCATTAATACCGTTTGAAATTTTGGTTAACATAGATTACCCTTGTTTCTTAAGGATTAGATCGTTGATCGTTGTTTAAGGTTGTAAGCTATGAACTTTGGAGTTGAGTGATCTAAAATTGGATAAATTGTTGTTAACCTTGAAAAGGAGAAACATATTGCCATTAGAGATTGGAGTTATCGCATTGTTTTGAGGAATACTTAATGCGAATCATCTTAATGGATTTATAGTTCAGAACCTTAGACCAACGAGATTGTGGCTTCGTTGAGTTATTAAATACTTTGTGGTTACACCATTACGATTAGAAATTTGATGGACTTCTCAGAAACATTAATCGAATGACGTGTTTGAAGATGTGAGTGTTTGCGCCATTACCTATAGGTTTGAGCGTGTTTGAGGATTTATTGTACTTCCCCAACTTCTGTACTTGTGGTATTATAAATATGTTGGTGATCATTTTTGAGGATTTCGTGTCCGAACATTGTTAATTGGTGGATTTTATTTAGTCTTCCTTACTCGAGAAATTTGAGGTATACCTCGAGTTCAGACCTTATGAGCTTTAAATTTATGAACATTAATGATTACGAGTTTGGGTATGTTTTGATAACCGTTGGAGTCTTAATTAAAGGATTAGTCTAAATCATTTGTGGTTTCTTACTATACCAATTGAAAAATTATTTAAGTATGTAAGACTTAATTTTGGAGGTTGTAGATTGAGTAGGACCACCCTGTACTGATATTGGACATAGCATTATTTGATGGGACTTAGGAACCCGTGTTTGTGGGAGTCGTGCTAGGAATCTCGAGATGGTTAACTTCTTCCATAATCCTTGAGAGCTCTTTTTGATTCTCAACTCCGTCTTTCTTTCTACTCCTCTTGAATTCTGTTACGGTAACTCCTGCCAATCCCTTCAACCTTTGTCGATTTTGGAAGCTCTTATTTTTAATTTATTTATCCTTGTTCTATTTGCCCGTTAACTATTTTTTCGAACTCCCTATTTTATAAAAAGTTTGACTACTTTAAAAAAAAAATTTGGATTATCGTAAAATTTTAACATTTTGAGTTATAATTTCTAATTGTGAATTTGCCCGTTTTGTAAAAAGCTTGACTAATTTAAAATTTTTTATTTTCATGAAATTTTAACATTTTGAAGCATAATTACAAATTTTAAAACTCCCCATTTTGTAAAAATTTTGAGCAATTCAACATTTTGGGTTATCGTGAAATTTTAACATTTTGAATTATGATTTCTATTTATGAAACTCCCCGTTTTGTAAAAAAAAAAAAAAAATTGACTAAATTAAACTTTTCAGATATCGTGAAATTTAACATTTTTGAATTTAAGAACTTTATACTTCACTTTTGTTTTATCGTTGGTTGATAATTATATCTAGATCTGTTTCAAAATGCCTTAATAATTTATTTTAAATTATTTCAAAATTATTTCATTTTTATTTTCAGGCAATCGGACTTTTATGAAGACTTTCATATTTCCATATTCAATTTCTATATGATTTTTACATAAAACGTTTTAACATTGTCGAAATTATTTTATGTTCAAGTTTGGTAACATTTTTGAAAACTTCCATAATTACTTTGATAACATTTTCGAAATTTTAATATATTGAAATTAGTTTTCGTTTTATTGTTGTTGGACTTTTGAATCTGTTATTGAAAATGTTTGACGACTGGGTCGATTTTTACTAACCACAAAATTTGATTTTTCCAAACTAAATTTGGTTTTGTCATAAAACGAAATATTATCGGATTATTTTTAATCAAATTGTTTTACTTTGTTTTGAAAGTGTTTTGGTTACCCTATTTTCTACGACTTTGTTTACAAATGTTATTTAACGTTGTTATTTTATCAAATAACTTTACTTTACGATTTCATTAATAAAAAGATTTTAAACTTCGGGTTGGTTAGCCCAATTCTTTTTGGAATAGATATTTGGCTTCGATTTCGTATCACCTTGAAGGTTGTAAAATTTTCTTTTAAAGCAAATTTTTATGCAAAAATTGTATCCTCACCTTTTTGGGGGGTAATCTTGTTTCCTTTCTACTTATTCTTAGTTTCGAGGACGAAACTTTCTTTTAGTGGGGAGGATTGTAACACCCGCTATTTTTCCTAGCATATTTATTCTTTCCATTAGGACTCCGTCTTAACCCTGTCACTTTTCGGCCTCATATTTCATCATTTTACTAAGCTCTATTTTAATGTTTGAGTTTAATGATATTTATTTATATTTTAAAGATTTTTATTCTATTAAATCCATTTATTTAGTTTTCTTCGTAAACTAATTAATTTTCCGCGAAGAATTCTATTTCTCTTCGAATTGACGTTTTTAAGCTCGGATTTAAGTCATTCCTTAAAAATGTTTAAATACATTTATCTAATATTTTCAACTAGTAAATATTTTTATTTACAAAAATTTAGTCGTTAATGATTTTATTGCAAAGCTTCGCGATTAATTATTTTCTTACGCGAGGTTTACTCGAATTACTTTGAAATGCTTTTAACTATTTTACGATTATACTTTTTATCAACTTATAAATAATTTGAGGCCATTTTCTCACTTTTTGGACCGACTAAGCCTCTGGTCAGGAATTTTATTACGTTTTATTAATACGTTTCATTTTATCACGTTAAACCGTAAACGTATGATTATTTTTCTTCCATTTATTCCTTGCATTATTGTCAAACTTTTCATCCTCCCTTGCTTGTTCATTTTGGCTGGCCATATGTGGTAGAGTAGCATTGTTTTCATCAAATTTTAATAGCATTCAAGCTTAGGAAAAAAAACCATCCATTTCCTAACATTCATTCTTACAATTAAACATCAAAAAAATCCTTTCTTTCTTCTCATTTGGCCATGACTCCAGCAGCCTCTCAAGGCTAATTCTTGCTTCAAATCGAGTCATAATCGTCTCGTTTTCATCGTCAAATTAATCGTTATTCCGATCCTTCCGTTAAGGTAATAAGCGATGTGGTTTTCGATCGTTATTCACCTTGATTTTCTTAGTTTTACTCATGTTATTTTTCTGCCATGATTTTCATGTATGGTAGGATTTGTGGACGATCCCGAGGCCGACGAGTATATTATAGTTTCCGATTTGGACTAGAGGTAACGTCGATGTTACTCGGTATTTCATGATTTTAATTGTGTATTTGCATGTATAATTTTTATATTTCATTTTTGACAATATATGTATGTCATATAATCTGGAATTTTTTTTTAAAAGTTGAATATTTGCATGTTTTGATATTTTTATCGCTTTTACGAGATTAACGATTAAATTGTCATATTAATTTGTAAAATCATAATATTCGGCCTAAACACGTAATATATGTTTATATTCTGTAAAATTTATATTTTTGATGATTTATAATAATTTAGGTTTTTTCTGATATTTTAAATATCGATTATTGATATTACCGTTTTCGGACAAAAACGATTAAAAGCCGATTTTTAGTTCTAGAACCTAAACATTTTATTTTAATCTGATTTTTGACATGGTGAAACTTTCTGGTGAAATAGAATTTTCTGAATTTTTTCATAATTCTTCGGAATTGTTAAGTGGATGAATTAATTAATCACTTTAAATCATCGTTTATCGTTAAAACCGTGTTTGTTGTTTAAATTCTCGATTTCTGATCTTTGGTTTAAATCTGGAAAAAATTATGATTCTGATTATTTCATATTAAAATGTATTTTTATGATTTTTAGTGCCTTAATAAAATGTTAGGAACGATAGGTTTATTAATGAAATCGTTAATTGCAAAAACGGGTTTAAATGACGGTTTTGTTGAAATTTGTTGAATCTGGAGTTTTGGAAAAATCTGGAAAAATTTATTTTCTGGAAAATCAGGATTTTAAAGTGTAATAATAATTTTTGGATATTAATACTTAAATCGTTTTGTAATTACTATTTTTATTAATCGTTATTGTCGAGATTAGACGATTAACCGGAAAACACTTTAAAAACCGAGTTTTAGGATTCTGGAAAATTTTATTTTCTGGACAGAATGTCCATAAATATATTTTAAATATTTTACGTAATTTTTGTACTATCTATTAAAGTCTTTAATTAATAAGTATTGATTTTCGGACAAATTGTGATTTATCGTTAAAATGCTTCATCTTACCTAAAAGAATTATTTTTTCAGCAATTTTGAAAGTATTTAAATCTGATACTTTAAGAGTTAAATCATCCCTTAACATTTTCTAAATATATTCAGTGGTTTAATTAAATAAAAGACGTTAAAAGATTTAATTTGACATTTGCCGTAAAATCCTATTTGTAATCGTATTGTCGTAACTAATAATAATTAGGGAATTTTAGCTTTGTAAATTTTGAAAACACCCTGATTAGTATTATTAAAATGTTTAAGACATTTTTAATCATTTTATACACTTGCACGATATTTCAATAATTTCATAAACTCAAATGTTCTTACTTTAATAATTAATATCGTTAAAGCCGAAAGTATTAGTTTTATAAATCTATATCGTTTACTAAAAATATGGTATTAGTATGAACTAATATTTTCACTATTATGATATAATGTTATTTTTAGTAAAGTTCTAAAAATAGAAGTTTCCTAAAATAGAAAGTTTCCTCTTTTAGAATATAAATGTTTACTTCTTTTATCCTCATATTATTTATATTGATTATATCTTTTGAATATCGATAATGGCTTTGTTTTGGAGTTATGGAATAAGGACAAGTGTGAGGTTAGAGTAATATATTCTAGGGTTTACGGTTTTGCCATCAACTATAAGGCTAGTGTATCAGGAATCGGTACATTGGTTGTTGAACCGGGTGACAGGTATCCCGGGAGTTTTGTACATTTTGACCTTAAGCTTAGGCCTCGCAGTAAGTCGCCGTCATAAGTTGAACTGGGTGACAGGTAATCCCAAGAGGGGTGTGCATTATCTTAAACTAGGACCACGCATTTATAAGTCGCCGCTCTATTATGGTTGAGTAGCCTAGTTAGAGACCCAAGTTTGATTTGTTTGAACTAAGTTCTCGAAGCTAGTTTTTAGTATTCTCCTAGTGAAAGTCTAGCCGTCTACACTACTCTTATCCATAACGCCATTTTGAATATTTTTATTATTATCGATATAATTTGGTTGCAGGTTGGCAAATGTTTTATGTTTTCTTCGGAAAACTCATTTTTATTATATTGGTTTGATACGTGAAGTTTTTCACTGAAATTTTATTTTTATTATAATGTGTTTTGCTGTTTTCCATTTTAACTATTTTTCTATAGTAGTAATTACAGTTTTAAAATCCTGTTATACGGCTGGGAGAACGTTGACGTTGCTCCCCACTGATTGTGGCTGTTATGTTTTTAACATGGCAGGTATATGTTTTCCTTCGGGTGGGCTAGCGAGCAATTATGGATCCTGCTTGTTTTAATCAGATCACTGTATTATGGATTGTTAAAACCCTTTTTATGGATTTTTATTTTTTATTTTTTTTGTAGCCATTTTTTTATTTTATGGCTTATGTATTGATTTACCATTTTTATTTAATCAAGACATAGCTACAGTGTGTTATAATCCCACTTCTACAGTGTTTCCGCCACTGTATTGCGTTAGAATTTCTAGGGGATTACAGGGGACGTCTCACATCGACCTTCCTTCAAACAGGATCCGGCCCACCCGTCGAATCCTAAGGAAAGCCCGTCATCCACGAGTCACCCGTCTAAGAGTCTCTTTCAAGTCGTTTTAGTCTTTTCCCTGCTCGGGATGTACTATTTCGGTTCCAAGGTCCGGGTTCAGTTTCTGATTACGCGGTGTTCTTACAGACAGGCCACCGGCAACCAGGCACACTCGCAGGATGGAAGCTACTTTAGGCAGTCTGAAAACCTCTGTGGACGCCATGGTCGACAAACAGGCCGAGATCGAAGCCCAACTGAATGAAATGAGGGCTGGGCAAATTGCTATCATCACTCGTCTGGCTACAGTGGAGCAAAGGACTCCAAATACTGGGGTCACGGATCCCCTAGCTGAACTAGTTAGCTCGGTTCGCCGATTGGAAGAGCAAGTCCACCTGACTGGAAGTAACAATATTCACCGGGAAAACAGTCGGGAGTACTCGCCGGTAAGTGACAAACTGCCCGCAAACCTAAATCTCACGGGCTTATCCATGTTCGAAGGGACTGAAGACCCGTTACTACATGTACAGGCCTTCAAGGAGTTCATGGCTATTAAGGGAGTGGACTCTTCCATGTTCAAAAACCTCTTCGCTGCATCTCTAGAGAAACACCCAAAGGCCTGGTACTACAGGCTAGATCCCAAGAAGTTCTCGACATGGGATGATGTGGCTACGGAATTTGCTCGGAACTATGCTGACAACACCGAGATCCAGACCACAATGCGGTCTCTAGTGGTTATGGCCCAAGAACCTAAGGAGGGCTTTACCAAATACCTCCAACGTTGGAGGGCTGAAAGTGTGAAACTGGTCGATAAGCCCAGTGAGAAGACTTTAGTGGAGGCTTTTGTCAAGAACCTCCTCCCTTCCTATCGGGTCCACCTCCGGTATGCAGTCATACCCAATTTCACCACTCTTACTGAAATGGGCATGAGGATTGAAGACGATCTAAGACTAGAGAGCCTGACTAAGGCCCCCCAGCAAGGGATATCAAGGAGCCTCCTCATCCACTACCAAGCCTCCGACCGCAACCCGAAGCATCTTCGACACGGTTAATCTCTTGGATGCCTCATCCAAAAGGACTACCCCTCCTAGGGTATTTACTGATATAGGGACTACCTATACATATGCCTTACAAAGGCTATCTTCCAAAGGCCTCATCCAACCGATAGGCCCAATTCCTGAAGTCCCAGTTGAAAAACGCACCAAAGGCTACAATGCCCAAGCCTATTGCCAATATCATCGGGGCAATGGGCATGATACCGAGAAATGTTGGAAGCTGAAGCATCTGATTCAGGATTTAATTGAGAGCGGGAAAATACCGTTGCCCGGGGACAAGCCAAGCAACAAGGACAACCCCTTTAGCTCTCATGCTATCTTCACCGGTGAAGTGATCGACTGTTCTCACCTTATCTCTCCTTTCATCCCACAAATCAATGGAATCTGGTTTGATGATGAGGAAGATGTGTACCTCACCAAAGGGGAAACTGTCCCTATCACTCCCGAAGAAATACGGAAGGCTAAGTCCAAGGCCTTAGCCAGTAACCACCTCACCACCACCGGTCGTCCTTATTCAGCCACTAGCTCTAAGGACATCTCAGTACCGGTAACCGTCACTGAACTTGCCAGGACGGAAGAAGCCATCGAAGAGCCAAGTACCGATACGGCTCTTGTCAAACAATTGAAGAGAACCCGAGTTGACCTCACCATATGGCAACTCTTGGTTAGCTCACAAGAACACCGAGAGGCACTTTCAAAAGCTCTCGATCAGATTAAGGTCGACTCCCAGGTTACCCCTACTGAAATGGTAGCCACTATCCTGCCCTACCTCAAGGGCAAGTCCAAAGAAGAAGGCCCGGTAGTCACCTTCTCGGATGCCGACCTACCACCGTTCGGGGCCTCATCTCACAATCTGGCTCTGTATATCACGGTAATTTGCCGGGGTAAGTACATACCAATGACCCTAGTCGACGACGGGTCTGCTGTGAATGTCCTCCCTCTAAGGACTGCCAAAGCCCTCGGTATCACCGAGGCCGACTACATACCAACCGCCCACACTATCCAAGCTTTCGATGGAAGCCCAAATGTGGTTTCCGGGGCCGTTAAATTAGCAATTACAACGGGTCCAATTGAAAAGGAGCTAGAGTTCCAGGTGATCGATGTCACCTCTTCTTTCAATCTACTCCTGGGAAGGCCTTGGATTCATGCTGTAAAAGCGGTGTCTTCTACTCTTCACCGAAAGATCAAAATGCCTTTGCAAGACGGCATCATCACCCTAGAAGCAACCCCTATGACTGTGGCTAGCTGTAACGCCACGGACCGCACCGACTTATGAGGATTCGATTTTGTGGGGATGATTGAAGAAGAGTACCTTTTCAGGCCCTATTTCACCGCAAGCATTGACGCAATGCTACCAAATTTGGGATATTTACCGGGGGCTACCTCGAGGCCATATCTTCCAGCTGGGAAGATTATTGAAGTCCTAAATGACGGAGAATCTCACTTCGGTCTAGGGTATGCTATAACCCCGGGAAATGTGGTCCGGGCAGGCATTGAGAAAGCTTGCAACATCATCAAGGGTACCTACTTGGGCCCTTATAGCCCAAGGTTGGCTGACTATTTCGTCACACCAGTATTCGGGGCTATTCAAGTTGGCCTATATCAACCAACTATCACATATCCCAAGACTGAACTAGCTCGGGAATGCAACTACATTCCAGATGACATATTTGCCCTCATCCAATCTGAATCCAAGGAGGGTAATGACAATGCCGAGCCCGTGCTGGGGCTCTTGTTTGGGGAAGACAAAGCTATTCCGAACCCCAAGGAAGATCTGGTGAACCTGATCCTTCGAAGCAACAGGTTCGATCCTTCAAAGCCGATCTCGGAAGTCGGTGCTGATACTGGGAAAAGAGCCTGGAGGAAGACCATCAAGTGGACCGACAGCCAGGGTCAAGTCTACAAGCTGACCACCGGGGAAGGAAACATGCCGGACACTGATTCCGAGTCTGAGTCTGAGTCTGTATTCGAGTCTAAGGGGTCTGGTGCTAGAGTCCAAACTGTAACCCCCCTCCCTATAGTCACTACCACTAGAGCCTCGGGGTCTGTCCCGAAGGCACTCCCAATCCCGCCTCTGACCAATGATCAGATGGCTGCTCTCTTCGAGCTGTTTTCCAAATTTTCTATCAATAATAACGAAAACCGTTCCGCTTATGACTTGTCTTATTTTCAAAATATTTCCAATTTCAAAAATATTTTTTGCAATGACATTGAGAAACCCGATGAACAGGTGTCCTTGCCTCCGCATCTGATCGAGCAGCTAGAACAGAGGGAATCCCGAGACCCGGTAATCGAAGAAACCGAGTCTATCAATGTGGGAACAACCTTAGAGCCCCAGATGCTTAAGATAGGGTTATCTTTAGATCCCGAGGAGAGACAACAATTCACAAACCTCCTCCAAGAATTCAAGGATGTCTTCGCATGGTCCTACAAGGACATGCCGGGGATAGATCAGGAAATAGCTGAACACCGCATACCCATCAAAGATGGATGCAAACCGGTAAAACAGAAGCTTCGAAGAATGAAGCCCGAGTGGTCTCTCAAAGTCAAAGAAGAAGTAGACAAACAATTCAAAGCAGGCTTTATACAAGTGTCTGAATATCCAGACTGGGTTGCAAACATCGTGCCGGTACCCAAGAAGGACGGCAAGGTGCGGGTATGTGTAGATTTCCGAGACCTTAACAAGGCTAGCCCAAAAGACGATTTTCCGTTGCCACACATCGACATATTGGTGGACAACACGGCTGATCATGCCCTTCTATCATTTATGGACGGGTATGCCGGGTACAACCAAATCAAGATGGCGGAAGAAGATATGGGTAAGACTACTTTCACCACGCCATGGGGTACTTATTGTTATACCGTCATGCCGTTTGGGCTCATTAATGCCGGGGCCACTTATCAACGAACAGCCACGACCTTATTACATGACATGATGCATAAGGAAGTGGAGGTTTATGTGGATGACATGATTGTTAAGTCTAAAAACCGAGACGGACATGTTGCTGCCCTAAGAAAGTTCTTCACCCGTTTACGTAAGTACAACATGAGGCTGAACCCTCAAAAGTGCAGTTTCGGGGTAACATCAGGCAAATTACTGGGCCTTATCGTTAGCCAACGCGGCATCGAGGTCGACCCATCTAAAATCATAGCCATTACCGAGATGCAACCACCTAAGACCGAAAAGGAAATAAGGGGGTTTCTCGGAAAAGTCCAATATATCAGCCGGTTTATCTCAAAGCTAACCATGGTATGTGAGCCCATTTTCAAGAAACTGAAGATAGGGGAACGGGTGCTATGGGATGATAAATGTCAAACGGCTTTTGACAGAATCAAGGAAATCCTGTCTGCTCCGCCAGTGCTAATGCCACCTCAACCCGGTTTGCCTTTGTCGTTATACCTAACAACGACTGAGACAGCCATGGGGGCTATGCTGGCCCAGACAGTCGATTCAGAAGAACGGGCTATTTACTACATCAGTAAAAAGTTCCTGGAATACGAATGCAAGTATACAATGCTCGAGAAAACGTGCCTAGCTCTGGTTTGGGCCACTAAAAAGCTCCGACATTACATGCTCAGTCACGAGGTACATGTGCTATCCAAAATGGATCCTATCAAGTACTTATTCGAGAAGCCCATCCTCAACGGCAGGATGTCAAGATGGACTTTAATGTTATCCGATTTCGACCTCAAATTTGTACCATTAAAAGCCATCAAAGGTCGGGTGGTAGCCGAATTCCTCGCCGACAGCCCAATATCTGAAGAGGGCTATACCGACACTTGGGCCTTTCCTGACGAAGACATATTCCATACTGACACCGAAACTTGGGATCTGTATTTCGATGGAGCATCCAACTTTCGAGGGTTCGGAGTCGGTATTCTCCTTATATCACCACGAGGGGAACACACACCGTTATCCATCAAATTAAACTTTGATGTAACAAACAATGCGGCCGAGTATGAAGCATGCATCCACGGGTTGCAAGCGGCTGCTGATTTGGGAATTACAAATCTCCGGGTTCACGGGGACTCGTCCCTAGTCATCAATCAAGCCCTTCAAAAATGGAAAACTCGGAATGCCAATCTCGTGGCTTACCAAGCACGAGTAAGGGTTCTAGAGAAGCAATTCCAGAAGGTAGAATATATCTATCTCCCACGTGAAGAAAATCAGTTCGCGGACGCACTTTCCAAATTGGCATCCTTACTAAACATCCCGGAACATATGCCCAGTATGCCAATCTGTGTCGAAAGACGGTCCGAGCCGGCATATGTTAACGCCATTCAAGATATCGAAATCACTGATTCAGAGCCTTGGTATCAGGCTGTTCTAACCTATTTGACTACGGGAGAATATCCACCAGGAACTGAAAATCGGGCCAAGAAAGCCTTGCGAAGACTGGCCACCCAATTCATTCGTACGGACGATGGTCAGTTATACAAAAAGACGGCACAGGGGGCTTTACTCCTATGTATCGACAAAACACAGGCCGAAAAAGTGATGGCCAAAGTACACGACGGTGAAAACGGCCCGCATATGAACGCCCATATGCTAGCCCGAAAGATCATGAGGCTCGGATACTACTGGAACAGTATGGAGGCCAACTGTCAATCATATGTCAAACACTGCCATAATTGTCAAATTTTCGGCAATGTTCAACACATGCCATCGTCCCTACTGTACACCATGACCTCGCCATGGCCATTTTCGACATGGGGAATCGATATAATTGGGAAAGTGAACCCTTCCGGGACGGGAGGTCACTGTTTTATTTTGGTAGCTATCGACTATTTCACCAAGTGGGTCAAAGCGGAATCATACCGTGTCTTGAACGCCAAGCACGTGGCCAAGTTTATCCAGAATAAAATAATATGCCGATACGGGATCCCACACGAGTTTATCAGTGACCATGGGACCCACTTTCAAGCCGAAACCGCTACTTTGCTAGCGAAATGCAAAATCCAGAGGCATACATCTTCGCCGTACCGTCCCCAAACAAATGGAGCGGTAGAAGCTGCTAATAAGACAATTGTCACCATACTTAAAAAGATGGCTGATAATTATCGGGACTGGCCCGACAAAATACCCTTTGCCCTGTGGGGATACCGGACGTCGATCCGAACTGCAACCGGGGCAACTCCATATTATTTAACATATGGCATGGAAGCGGTCCAGCCAGTCGAGTTGGAGATACCGTCTCTCAGAATTTTACTAGAAAGCCAAGTGCCCGAAGCAGATTGGGTTCAAGCTCGATATGACTCGTTAGTTCTCTTGGACGAACGACGGTCGCGGGCTCTCAATAACATCCAAATATATCAAAAAAGAATCAAACGGGCCTTTAACAAAAGAGTTAGGCCCAGGAATATCAAGGAAGGCGATTTGGTCCTAAAATCGGTTCGTGCCTTACTACCGGTTGACCCATGGGGAAAATTCAAACCCAATTGGGCCGGGCCATACCTAGTCAAGAAGGTTCTATCAGGAGGAGCAGTAATGCTGACGGACCTGGACGGGAATGAATTTGTCAACCCAACCAACCTAGACCAGCTGAAGCGCTACTACCCCTAAACCTTATCTCAAATGTCATTTGCAAAAATTATTTAAAAACACCTTTTTTCAAAATTTATAAGCAAGTCAATAAGTTAGGATTATTTATCCTACCGTCGCACATCTTGAACTCATAGTCTTGGTGTATTTCGAAATTGCAAAATAAATCTGCGCTTGAACTACGTTTGGTTTGATTCCACTAACTGTGGATACGTAGGCAACCCCTCAAAAGGGCACAACCACTGCAATAACGAAAAAGACAGAAACGGTTTCACTAATATAGTACTTTTATTATTCCAGAAAACAAACACCGATAAACTCGGTAATTCAAAATTACAAAAAGCCAAAAAAAAAACAACACACAACAAAAATAGTAATAATATCTAAATAATAATAAGCGACTAGTATCCGGGCATCTTGCCCTTGCCCTTATCCTTCGGGTCTTGTGGAGCCCGAGGTCGCCGGGGTGGAGAAGATCGTTCCCGAATAACCACGGGAACCTCCTTGGCCCGAGTCCTCTTCTTCGACAGAGGATCTTCAGCTATTGTCACGGGCCCAAGTCGAGCCCGTATATGCTCTGGCAACCAGTCTTTAGGACCAAGTCGGTCCTGGACTAAAGGCCTGGCTCCTGGTCTCCTCTCCAAATTTGTCTGGGGGCTCACTTCTCCCCGAGCACCTCTAGCATCGGACCCCCTAGCTCGAGTCCTAGCTCCTCTCCTCTGACTTGGCCTCAGACGGACTATCGGAGCTTGAACCTCCCCTTCAGCAAAAAAGTCTCTGTTATCTTTAACTTTCTCCCGTCGAAGCAGGTCGAAGGCCTCATCAACCTTCAGAGCAGCACGAGCTTCGGCAGTCTCGGCTTTGGTCCACCTTTCATAAGAATAAGACACCCAGGTAGAATAAAGCGACTTGGGAACGGACCAAGTAGTTCGGGTATACCATCTCTGAATCCAGGTGTCACACATAATGTCGGTCAGCTGGGTAGGTGCACTCACAACTGCCTCGTTCTCCGGGATGCGCTGAGTCCACCCATACTGCCTGAGTATGCGGTCAGGATAGAGGTGAACTGTGTGGCTAAAGGACAGAATCACCAGGTAGCGGGCCTTGTCTCCAAACGCCAGACCCGTCCAAGCAAAAATTGGCCACCATGGAACCACCCATCGTATCAATGGACCACGATGGAATGTTAATTCTTCCTCCCAATATTTCTGGGTAGTCGGGCAGGACGAGTCGGTAGGCCGTCTCCTTGTCATCACCTGGTTGAACCAATATTGGCTCGGGTTGGGAGGAGGCTCGATCTTTGACAACCTTTCAAATAGCCAAAGCTGAAAAGAAAAGCAACGTTTATGAGATTCCGGACAATTCAGCGTCCCCATAAGGGCACTCGATCGAGTGGCACCCCTAAAACAAGGCAGAATGCTCCTTTACGAGAGCACTCGATCGAGTGCCAGGGTGACTCGGTCGAATGCCCCCCCTGTAGCAGCATGTCGCGGAAAAAAAAAAAATAGAAAAAAAAAAATCAAAAAGGAGAAAAGCGATATACCTGCAGCAGACGGGTGCTCCCAATGAAACGGGCTGACTCATCCCTCTTTCGGTTGTCCAAGCCCTGAATAATTTCCCCCGTGATCAACGATGCGGGACTACACTCCGTCTCCATAAGGTCAGCAATGACGAGAAGACGAACGCTACCCATGCAAGACAGCAGGTCCATATGGCCTTCGAAGGCATAAACATGCAGCATACAGAAGGCGAACGCCCTACGGCTATGAATGGGCGTAACCCGGATGTCATACGGGTTAATAAACTTCTCAGCTAAGGCAAGCAGAGAAACGATATCCCCTTCAAGCATGCGGGATACTTCAGCATGGGAAAGCCCCAAAAATTCCCATAGTTTCCTCCTGGGGTCCCGAACTGAGAAAGGGACGGCAGGATGGAGCAATGGACTCCACCCTCCTATGGCAGCAATTTCCTCAGGGAGAGGACAGATCTCGCCCCGAGGGAAGGCAAAAACGTGGTAAGTGTCATCCCAGAAGGTCAGACAGGCGTCAAGGAAATGACGGTCCACGTGCATCTGACGGAACGTGAACAATTGGAATATGCCTGACTGCCTCAAAGCTACTTTGCTCGCATCCCTAAAACGGTGTGCCCAATCTTGCAGCATGTTGATCAGACGATCGATAGCCATGATAAAGCTTTTTCTTGAAAGGAATAAGGTTTTCTTTTGAGGAGAAGATGAAGCTTTTTTTGAGTTGTGACAAAGGAAGGAGCCAGGGTGATGTATTTATAACATCAAAACCCTGGAGCATCCCCTGCAGCTGTGCCTCCTTGGCCCAAGCGGGCCTAGACATACAGGCCCGACCCATAACTCTTCCCACAGACACAGGAATTTAGTCATCCCGAGCAGTCTGTCAAAATTCAAAAATTCAAAAAATATATATATTCTAAAATTTTTCAAAAAATTTCAATCATCCAAATTTTTATTCCCCAGCACGAGTCATTTTTACTACCTACGTGTTGCATACATTTTATGTGACTTATACAGGTACGACTCAAACAGGGACATGCAACCCTCTAAAATCTCCCCAGCGGAAGCCCGAGGCGGCATTTTCCCCGGAATGGTACGGGATGAGCCCACATATAGGCGCACCCAGGACTTATGCTACAAGTCTGATTCCCCACGGAGTTATCATCATCAGCTCAGGTATGATTTCTAACTTATGGCTGGCGAGCCCTTCACGCGAGTCTAATGGACTATAAACGACCCGATCGGAAGTCTACCATGTCTTAATTGACTTGGTAGCTACTCTGACTTTCGCCCTGTCCAAGCCTCAGTCAGAGTGGGGGCTCTGTAGACACCCGCATTTTGACTGCCAGGTGTCTATGGTAGTTTCCAAAAAACAGCCGATGATGATCGGACGCTAACATGTTCTAACGCGCTCGGATACGGGCTCGAAATCAATAATGTCCGACATGGGCTTTTAACGGGATACAAATCTCACAAAACCAACCTCAAATTCAGGCCCAGTAGGTCGTTCCGAGCAAAATGAGACTAATTTGGGTCAAAACCGACACCAAAAATAATTCCCGTCTTTTAGCGACCGGGTCAAAACTCGGTCAAGACAAACCCGGCACAAAAAGCGACCTGATACGTTCGAAATCAGCCAAGATCAGCCAAATAAATCCAAATTAATGCCAAATCAATCACAATCAATCAAGAGCAAATCAAGGCAATCACGCCCAAAATAACCCGAGTGGAGCCTCACAAAAATGGTCCAGGTGCATCCGCGAGGGCACTCGACCGAGTGCACCCACGCCACTCGGTCGAGTGACCCATGTGTCGGGGCTCCCTATAAATACCCGTCAACCTTTGACACAAACACAACTCTTGGAACACTTTTCACCCTTCAAAAATTCAGCCAACCTTGCACTCATCTTACACCCTACACTTTGCAACACCATTCTCGACATCACAATACACACGAAACCGAGCCATACATACACACCATCAACTCCTCCTACATATCTCGACGTTCCCGTGCCATTGTCGCCGTTTGACGAACCGTATCCCGAGAAGCAAGAACATGTAGGTTGAGGGTGTGACAATTCAACACCGACTTTTCCTTCTTCATCCTTTTTCTCGATCTTTTATGTATATTTATATTTATGCTTATAGTATTATATTTAGTCGATAGTAACGACATTACTAACATCTAACATTTATTTCTTGCATCTAACATCTAACGCTAACATTTTACTTATCGCTTTTTAATCATCGTTATTATATTTTACTATAATATCGTATGTACCGTGTATATATATAATAATATCAAAACTCGGATCCGAACTCGTTTGACTGCGACGATCTTTTTTTTAAGGTTCGTTTATTAACACGATCCCGATCATTCGTAGTTGAACGCGTATGAATCCATTTCAAAGATTAGTACGGAACCCGTTGATACGAAAATCAACATCATCTAATCCGTAAGGATTAATATCGATGTCGTGACGTAGAGGGACGCAATTTTGTCACTAATCAAATTTCTAAAACTAACGACAACTCCTTTTACAAAAATCCGATAACGGTATTATAATCATATAAGAGATGATTATAATACCGGCAAACCGAACTAAATCTAAATTCATCGATATTTTTATTTAATTCGGCCAACCCTCGATTTAAAACGCATAAAATCACACGAGTCATAACTCGTACAGGTGCCACTCGGCCGAGTATACCTGCTACTCGACCGAGTAGCACCCCAAATCGTGGGCAGAAACCTTTTTTAAGGACACACTCGACCGAGTCAGCCCCGACTCGATCGAGTGGGTCCTGTAGCCCAGAAAACCGAGAGCTCTTTTTATAGCATTCGAGCCTCGTCTTTTTAAAAGCGACCTAGTCGACACGTGTAAAGTCAATCACGTGATCTCCTTTTCAAAATACATGCATATCATCGCACATAAACAACTTTGATCGACGGTCTCACTATTAATCTTGCATTGACGACTCCGTAGTCGCATCCAACGCATAATTTAGGCTCCAATTTACCGACATGATAAGTTGGGACAAGGCATCGGGATTTGGGATCGGGCTAGCACCACGCCTAGGTCCTATATCCCCGTCCTTCGGTTAGTACATAAAATAATATGTATTTAATTGAAGTTAGTCCATTTACACAATTCACGGTCTAGTTTATACACGGGTCCGTTTCTAACTATTGCTTATCATTTTGGCTATATATATTTCGATTATTCTACTTTTATTGCTCGTTGTATTGTGAATTCCGGGTTGTATTCCGCCCGTGTAATTTGTAACCGATTTATTATTGCTTTGCTTTATTTATTTACGTTTTACCGTTTATAAATGAACCCTCGCATGCTAAATCACTTCGACAATAAATTAGATGCATTAAAATGACGTAGCTCACATTTAATTCGCATGCTTAGCTAAAACGCTGTTTGCATATCATTTCAACGAATCACTAACGCGCATATTCGAAAGTCAAACGATGTCTTAGTAGAGGCTGCTATGTGCGGGCGGGGTTGGGTGTCCTTAGTGGGCTTCCCAACACGTACCCTCACCCCTTACTCAGAACCTCGGTTTCCGGATGCCCGAAACCGTTGGCGCACGAGAGTCATTCTTTACACGATTACCGGTATAGATGGTATCGGTATCGCAATGCAAAGGGACGAGCCCAATAAACTCTAAAACCGAGATGGGCCATACTTTGTGTATGGTCCATAGCTATATAGAGTGGGCTCGAACGGTTCCGAATAACCATAAAATTTGGTGGCGACTCCATTTCGACTTAAATTTCAATTCGATCCATTCTCATATGGAGGTGCATTCGCCTACCCAAAACCCGCGCGTGGCCGCGTCGGGGTGGACCTTCGTCATGTCCACAATAATCTTAATTGCAAATCTTAACACTAATCTTAATTGCTAATAATACTAATCGTGCAAACTAATTGCTAATATCACAGATAGAAATTGTGCAGACTAATAAACGTAAACCTAATTCCTAATTCACTGATAAAAAAATTCCCAAATAAAAATTAACAAACAACTTTTATTGGAATTCGCAAGAAGACTTACCCGTGTTGAGCCTTTCCGAGTGCAGATGATTCGATGAGTGTGCAGATTTTGTGATTGTAGTTTGGGGTTTGGAGTTTTTCAGGGTTTGGGTCATTTTTACGTTATTCTTTCTTTCTTTTATGTGATTCTTTCTTTCTTTTATGTTATTCTTTTAGTTGATGATTCGATGAGTTAGGTGTTTCTTATGGAATTATGGTCTTCTTTTGAGTATATATTAGATATAATTTTGTGTACTCAATTTGAGATGGTTTAATTTTCTAATATATATATATATAGAGAGAGAGAGAGAGAGAGATGGAAACAGGTGAGTCCACTTATATATGTTGAGTCCGTGAGTCCCCATCTTAGCCCTTGATTCAATGCTAGATTAATGGACAAAATTTGATCTCATAATTAAGGAAATAACTATAATATCTATCAAAATATATTTTCTTTATCTCTCTTCCTTAATTATCTCGGTACAAATTCTCTCTTTCCTATCAACTTTTTAATTGCCTCTTTCTCCTACACAACAAGTTTATTTAAAATTAAGTTTTTTTTCATCTTCATCAAAAAAATCATCCGTTCCCTACTGCCATTGTACGTATGTTACCCTGTTACTGCCATAATCCATAAACTATGTTACTGTAACTCATACGTTGTGTTACTCTAATTCATGAACTGTGTTACTTTAACTCATAAAATCTGTTACGTTGCATAGTCTCTTGCAAAAACTGTTACTCTAACTCATACAATGTGTTACTTTAATTCATGAATTGTGTTACTTTAACTCATAAAAACAGTTACGTTGCATAGTAGTCTCTTGCAAAAACAAGAGTTCCAATTAAGAAAAAGAACATTGTTTGTTTTTATTAAGATACTCCAAAACAAAAAGTGGTACAATATTCCAACTAAATCAACTCCATTACAATTCCAATGTTTCACATTTGTTACTCATAATGTCCTACTTATAATTCTGCTTCTTCTTCATCCTTCTCGTTTTCTCCGTCTTCTTCTTTTTCATCTTCTTCATCATCATCTCAGAAACATTGATTTAATCTCAATGGAGGAAACTCTCACCGACATCCCTACATCATTCGTATGGATTAAAGTAACAGATAACAAGAGTTAAAATAACAGATGAAGTGCATTGAAGTAACAATGAATTAAATTAACAGAGTATGCTTATACACCATGTATAAAGTAACAGAGGTCAGATATTAAAGTAACAGATAGTATGAATTAAAGTAACAAATAATGTTCATTAAAATAACACCAGATATAAGTTAGTGTAAAAAATTCATATAATGATAAAAAATGATAGTATGACGTAGTATCTTACTCTTTGATATTATTTCCTATTTTGAAGTCATCACGTCCCATAATTATAGGAAGTAGTATTTTTTTTTCTTTTTTTATATGGCGTTACTCTTTGATATTGTTTCCTATTTTGGTGGCAATCACGTCCCATTATTATAGGAAACAATATCTTTTTTTTTATTATTATTTTTTAATATGGCAGTTTCCTAAATTCTTAGGACACTACAATACACTACAATAACAGATGAAGAACACTAAAGTAACAACTGGAGTGTATTAAAGTAACAAGACATATAAAGTAACAGATGGTAGACATTAAAGTAACAGATGCTCTACACTAAAGTAACACTAAAGTAACAACTGGAGTGTATTAAAGTAAAACGACATATAAAGTAACAGATGGTAGACATTAAAGTAATAGATGCTCTACACTAAAGTAACGCAGTATATGAACTACAATAACTCAATATATTGTAAACCTAAAAACTAATAATTGAGTAGCGTCTTAATGACTTCCATGGCGATTCCAGTATAAATTACAAAACATATACTCACCGTTTGTGTATTCTACGATTTGCATATGAATCTATGATGAATAACACGACCATCAAAACAATATCAACATGAAAATTGACACAAAACATGAATGACACGACCATGAAAACAATATCAACATGAAAATTGACGCAAAACCTGAACACAAATTGACGCAAATTAATCAAGATAATGAATAAAAATTGACGCAAAACATGAAAGCAATATCGAAACTCACCATTGTTATACTCGATGAATTGCTTATCAACCATTAATGAAGATGTCGCGATCATTGAATTCATAGTAACGGAATTTCGAGCACAGATTTGATTGAATGAATGAACGTGATGATCGATGGGAGCATTTTTTTTTAAGGTTTTGATGAACTTGTGAACGAACGTGAATGAATGAATGAGGAATGATTATGATTATGGGATTATTGTTTCCTAAAATCATGGGAGTTATTTTAGGATACTAAATCTTCCTTTTTTTTTAATACAAAATATTAGGATGCATCTTGTCCATCCATCCTCATCTCATCCAACGGATGAGATGAGGACTTAGGGACTCAACATATATAAGGGGACTCATTAGAACCCATATATATATATATATATATATATATATATAATACGAAGTATAATGTTTCTAGTTGTACTCGTTCTTTTGGACTGATCAAACTAAACTGAATGTCGATGATCTAGAAAGAAGTAAATAATAGAACTAGTACTTAGACCTAGACCTGACAAAACTGACCTGACCCGACCAGAATAAATCGACCTAAATCTGACCCGACATCCGAAGTTGACCCGCAATCCAAATTGGCCCGACTTATTATTATTATTATAAACCGAACTTTCATTAACACCAGAACAAATTACAAGAAGTTAGAGGGAAGCCGAGATACTATCTGAGTTCCCACTCCCTTAGCAATCGCAAAACTAATTCTAGTGAAAATATGAACTGCGGCACGCCCTCCAGCATCCTGAGATATAGCGAATTTATAATAATAATTATTATTATTATTATTATTATTATTATTATTATTATTATTATTAATGAAACAAAAAGCAGTTTACAAAACATTGGTAGGTAGCCGAGATACAATCTGGGTCCCAGATGATATCTTGGTTGACCACTTATTTTTTTGTAAACAGCATTTTGATTCATTAATAAAATTCCACCATTTAAAAAAATACATATAATAATAATAATAATGTTGAGTAATCAATTAATTTTAAAATTCTTCACGTAACTTGCTTTTAAAAATAATTTATTTCATACACAAATACAATCATTAGTCATTATCAACAAATAATACATGTTCAACAAACAATATTTAGCCACGAAATAGAGTAACACGTGGCAAAAAAAATCATTAGCCACGATTATAACTAGTACGTGGCTAAATGTAATTAATAGCCACGGCTATATCCTATGTCGTGGCTAAGCGTAATTAATAGCCACAAACCTTCCATAATTCGTGGCTAAAAGCAATTAATGGCCGCAGTAGTGTTTATCCCGTGGCATAATTTTTGAAACTAATTAATCTAAGAGTAATAATATTATTTTTCCTGTGGCGAAGTAATTTTATGCCACGAATTACAAATTCCCGTGGCATATTTCGTGGCCCAAGTGACATAATGTAGTAGTGAACGGACTTGAGAACCAAATCCCTTTTCTTAATGTTTCTGGGCCTTACTCTTTTATTAAAGGCCCGTTGGATCCTCTTCTGATATATTTGAATATTGTTGAGGGCACGATATCGCCGTTCGTCCAAAAAAACTAGCGAGTCATATCGCGCTCGGACCTAATCAGCTTCAGGTACTTGACTCTCTAATAGAATCCTAATGGATGGCACTTCCAACTCGACTGGCTGGACTGCTTCCATCCCAATATGTTAGGTAATACGGGGTTGCATCGGTTGCGGTGCGGATTGACGTCCGGTATCCCCATAGTCCAAAAGGTACTTTTTTGGGCCAGTCCCGGTAATTATTAGCCCTCTTTTTTAGTATTGTGACAATCGTCTTATTGGCTGCTTCTACCGCTCCATTTGTTTGGGGATGGTAGGGCGAGGATGTATGCCTTTGAATTTTATATTTGGTTAGCAGGGCCGCTGTTTCGACTTGAAAGTGGGTCTTGTGGTCACTGATGAACTCATGCGGCATCCTGTATCGGCATATTATTTTGTTATGGATGAACTAGGCAACATGCTTGGTATTGAGAATACGGTAAGATTCAGCTTTGACCCATTTGGTGAAATAGTCGATAGCTACCAAGATGAAGCAATGTCCACTTGTACCGGAGGGATTTATTTTCCCGATTATGTTGATACCCCATATTGAGAACAGCCAGGGTGACGTCATGGTATATAGAAAAGATGACGGCATATGCTGCACATTGGCGAAGATTTGACAATTATGACAATGTTTAACGTATAATTGGCAATCGGTCTCCATATTGTTCAAGTAGTATCCGAGCCTCATGATTTTTCGGACCAACATCTGGATGTTCATATGTGGGCCACATTCACCGTCGTGCACCCCGACCATAACCTTCTCGGCTTTTATTTTGTCCACACATAGAAGGAGAGCCACATGTGACGCCTTTTTGTATAGTTGTCCATCGTCCGTTCGGAGGAACTGGGTTGCTAGCCTCCATAGGGCTTTTTTGGCTCGACTGTCGGTCCCGGGAGGATATTCTCCGATCGTCAGATATGTTAAGACAACCTGATACCATGGCTCGGGATCAGTTATCTCAATGTCTTCGATGACGTGAATATATGCCGGCTCAAACCGTCTTTCGACATAAATAGGTATACTGGTCAGGTGATCGGGAATATTCAGTAAAGATGCCAATTTGGAAAGTGCAGCTGCAAACTGGTTTTCTTCCCGAGGCAAGTATATATACTCCACCTTTTGGAATTGTTTCTCGAGAACCCTTACTCACGCCAGGTAGGCCACGAGATTGGCGTTCCGAGTTTTCCATTTTTGAAGCACTTGGTTAATGACCAAGGATAAGTCGCCGTGTACCCGGAGGTTTGTGACCCCCAAATCGGCGGCGACTTGTTGCCCATGGATGCATGCTTCATACTCGGCTGCATTATTAGTAACATCGAAGTCCAGTTTGATGGACACGGGAGTGTGTTTCCCTTTTGGTGAGATTAAAAGAATCCCGACTCCGAACCCTCGAAAATTGGATGCCCCGTCGAAGTATAAATCCGATGTTTCTGTATCGGTATGCAAAATATCTTCATCTGGGAAGGACCAAGTGTCGGTGTGTCCTTCTTCGGTTATGGGACAATCAACGAGAAACTCGACTACTAGCCGGCCCTTAATTGCTTTTAATGGGACTAACTTCAGGTCGAACTCTGCCAACATTAGAGTCCGTCTAGAAATTCTGCCATTGAGAATGGACTTTTCGAATAGGTATTTGATTCGATCCATTGTGGATAATACCTGCACCTCGTAGCTAAGCATAAAATGTCGGAGCTTCTTAGTGGCCCAGACCAGAGCTAAGCACGTTTTCCCGAGCATGGTATACTTACACTCATTCTCTAAAAACATTTTGCTGATGTAATAGGTAGCTCGTTCTTCGGAATCAACTGTCTGAGCCAGTATAGCCGCCATGGTTGTCTCGGTCGTTGTTAGGTATAACGACAAAGGTAAACCGGGTTGATGTGGCATTAAGACCGGCGGAGCAGACAAGATTTCTTTTACTTTATCGAAAGCCGCTTGACATTTATCATCCCACAGTGTTCGTTCCCCTACTTTCCCCTACTTTCAGTTTCTTGAAAATTGGTTCACATACCATGGTTAGTTTGGAAAGAAACCGGCTGATATATTGAACTTTCCCAAGAAATACCCTTATTTCTTTTTCGGTTTTAGGAGGCTTCATCTCGGTAATGGCTTTGATTTTAGCTAGATCGACTTCGATGCCACGTTCGCTAACGATATGACCCAGTAATTTGCCAGATGTTACCCTGAAACTGCATTTTTTTGGGTTTAGCCTCATCTTGTATTTGCGTAATCGGGTGAAGAACTTACTTAGGGCGGTGATGTGACCGTCCTGGTTTTTATATTTGATGATCATGTCGTCCACGTAAACCTCTACTTTCTTATGCTTCATGCCATGTAATAAGGTTGTAGCGGTCCGTTAGTATGTGGCCCCGGTATTAATGAGACCGAAAGGCATGACGGTATAGCAGTAAGTACCCCAAGGTGTAATTAAGATGGTCTTACTAATATCTTCTTCCGCCATCTTGATGTGAATGTACCCCGCATACCCGTCCATAAATGATTGAAGGGCATGATCGGTCGTGTTATCCACCAGTATGTCGATGTGTGGTAAAGGAAAATCATCTTTCGGGCTCGCCTTGTTAAGGTCCCAAAAATCTACGCAGACACGCACCTTACCGTCCTTTTTAGGAACCGACACTATGTTCGAAACCCAGTCCGGATATTCGGACAACTGGATGAAGCCGGCTTTGAACTGTTTATCGACTTCTTCTTTGACCTTGAGAGACCATTCAGACCTCATTCTACGGAGTTTTTGCTTAACCGGTTTGCACCCATCTTTGATCGGTATGTGGTGCTCGGCTATTTCCCGGTCTACCCCCGGCATATCCTTGTAGGACCATGCGAAGATGTCTTTGAATTCTTGGAGGAGGCTTGTGAATTATTGTCTCTCCTCGGGATCTAAGGATAACCCTATCTTAAGCATCTGGGTTCTAAGGTTGTTCCTACATTAATGGACTCGGTTTCTTCGATTACCGAGTTCTGAGATTCCTTTTGCTCTAACTGCTCGATCAGATGTGGAGGTAGGGGTACCTGTTCGTCGGGTATCTCAATGTCATTGCATAAAATATTTTTGAAACCAGAATTTAAAAAGAGACAAATCGTAAGCTGAACGGTTATTATTATTGATTGAAAATTTTGAAAACAGCTCGAAAAGAGCAGCCATCTGATTATTGGTCAGTGGCGGGATAGGTAAGGCGCTCAGATAGACCCCGAAGCAGTAGTAGCAGGAGTAACTAAAAGGGAAGGGCTTACAGGAGTGACTCTAGCACCAGACCCCCTAGACTCTGACTCTGACTCCGACTCAGACTCAGACTCAGGCATGTCTCATTCTCCAGTGACCAGCTCGTAGATCCTTTCTTGTCTGTTAGTCCACTTGACAGTCTTCCTCCAGGGCCTGTTCCCCATCTCGGAGCCAACATCCGAGATTAGCTTAGTCGGGTCAAACCAATTGCTGTTGAAAATAAGGTTGATCAGGTCTTCCTTTGGAGTTGGGGCTATGGTTTCTTCCCCGAAAGGTAGCCCGAGCGCGGGCTCAGCACTGTTGGCATCTTCAGACTAGATGAGCGCAAACATATCATCCGGAATGTAGTTGCAGTCCTGGGCCAATTGGGTCCCAGGGTGCACAGCACTTGGTTGGTACAGACCAACCTGAACAACCCCGAATACCGGCGTGACAAAGTAGTCAATCAGCTGTGGGCTATAAAGGCTCAAGTAGATACCCTTAATGATGTTGCAGGTCGTTTCAATTCCTGCTCGGACAACGTTGCCCGGAGTAGTAGCATAGCCGAGGCCAATGTGAGAGACTCCATTTTTAAAGACCTCGATAATCTTCCCAGCTGGAAGATTGGGTCGGGAGGTAATCCCCGGAAAGTACCGCGGATTTTGTAGCATCGTGTCGATGCTAGTGGTAAAGTAAGGTCTGAAGAGGTACTCCTCCTCGATCATCCCTACGAAATCAACCCCCCAAAGGTTCAAGCGGCCCGTGGCGTTACAGCTAGCCACAGTCATAGGGGTTTCCTCCAAGGTGATGACACTATCGTGCAGGGGCAACTTAATTTTCTGGTGGAGGGTGGAGGATACCACCTTGACCGCGTGGACCCATGGCCTCCCTAAGAGCTGGTTGAAGGAAGAGGTGACATCGATCACCTTGAATTCCAGCTCCTTTTCTACTGGGCCCGTTATGATGGTCAGTTTTATGGCCCCAGCTACCGGCTTTAGGCTCCCATCAAAAGCCTGGATGGTCTGAGCAGTCGGAATGTAATCGGCCTCGGTAATGCCGAGGGCTTTGGTGGTCCTCAAGGGGAGGACGTTGACCGCGGACCCATCATCAATTAGGGTCATCGGGAGATACTTCCCGCGGCAAATCTACGTAATGAAAAGGGCTAGGTTGTGGGTAGCCCCGAACGGTGGCAGGTCGGCCTTAGAGAAAATGATCAGTGGTCCTTCTTTCTCAGCTTTGCCCTTTAAGTGGGGCAGGACCGCGGCTACCATTTCAGCAGGGGTAGCCAAGGAGTCGATCTTAACTTGGTCGAGGGCATTAGTCAGTGCCTCTCGATGTTCTTTTGAGCTAATTAGAAGTTGCCATATAGAGAGGTCAACTTGAGTCTTTTTCAGTTACTTCACGAGAGCCATTTTAGCGGTCGGCTCTTCATGGGCGACTTCCGTCCTGACTGGCTCAGTGACGGTTATCGGGATGGGGGTGTCCGTAGAGCTATTAGCTTGATAGGGACGTCCAAGGTGGTTACTGGCTAAGACCTTGGACTTAGCCTTACGGATCTTCTCAGGAGTAATGGGGACAGCTTCCCCTTTGGCGAGGTACACATCGTCCTCGTTGTCGAACCAGATCCCGTTTACTTGCGGGATAAATGGAGGGATAAGGTGTGAACAGTCAATCACCTCCCCGACAAAAGTGGCGTGGGCGCTAAAGAGATTGTCACTTCTACAATTTTGATATTAGAAGACGCGCAAAATAGGACGCTTATATAAGGAACCGTCCTCTATAACATGGTAAATTTTGGCTCCCCATGACATTGGTTAAATAGCACGGTTCAGCAAAAGAACCATCGTTTAATATTTATTATTAGCGCGGTTGGTCAATGGAACTATCATAATTAATATAAAAGGGCGGTTATAGGTTATACCCGTGCTATTAAATATATTTTAATAGCACGGGTATATATTACACCCATCCTATTAAATTATAGAACCATCCTATTAAGACATCCATAAAGTAATACAAGGTTACACGTTTCCATAAAAAAAACTAAACCCTTCAACGTCTTCCGTCAATTCTTCAAACCCTTACATCTTCATCCTATAACTCAACCCTAAACCCTTACATCTTCATCCTTTCCGTCGTCATCCTTCGGCGCTCACTACAAGAACCTGGTTCACAGGCGACCGAACATTTACGACCGATAATATATTTGTCGCAAAAATAAAATCTGCGACCGTTATTAAAAACACAAATTGCGACTGACATTTGGTTGGAAGGAGGTGCGATACCGTGTGGATAAAAGGCGCGAAAACGCAGTGACCGTTTATAATTATTTGCGACCAATTGTGTGGTCGCACTATTAATATTGCGACCGAATGTCAGTTGGTCGTATATTTTCACAAAATCGTGTGCGACCATTTTCATCTACATTCATTTTCAATTCCAAAAATAAAAAACCCCAAAAATAAAAAATCTGAATCCCCCAAAAATCTCAACCCTCGTCACTTCCTACCGTCAATCCCCCACCGCACCGACGTTCTTCACTCCCCACCGTCACTCCCTTCTGCATCGGCGTGCTTCTCTCCCCGCCGTCACTCGCCTCTGCACCGTCGTCCTCATTTCTTCGCCGACGTTCTCCATTCCTTCGCCGGTCTTTATCCGACATCTTCATGTTTAGTTCAGTAAACCTCTATTTCTGATTTTAATTTTTTGTAATTGATGTGTTGATTTTTAATCTACTGCTACTGCTATTATTAGGTATTTTGATTGATGATTTTTTTTTTCTGATTTTAGTTGATTTTAATTGTCTGGTTTGTTTTTGATTTAGTGTTTTCATCGGAACTTAAGCTGTAGAATTGCCTTTTCGTATTAATGCTCTGATTGAAGAAGCTGGATCACTTACGGTGGTGTATGATATTCTATAGCTTTCTCTCTACGCCTTCCGAAATTTTGTCTTGTTACGGATTGCCTTTAGTTCGCAGCTGAAAATTATCACTCTTTCTTGTTGTATAAGCTGAAGTGATAATCAAATTACATGCTGAATTTGTATCAAGTGCTACTGCCAACACTATCATCGTCTAAATGCCACTGCCATCTTACACTTCAAGGTAGCACGATGATCCGTTGATAGTATATTACGCTAAACTCATGTACATCTTCATCATATTTCATCTTGTGTTTTCATTAGTGACAGTCTGAAAAAAACAATTTTGCGGTTCTTTACACTTTGGGTTTTTTTTATACTCCGTACTTTATTGTGTTATTCCGTATTTTTTATTGACGTTCCTCATTTCTCGCTCATTTGATAATTTTCCAGAGTTAGCTTTGAGTTGGAATCTGGTGTTGTTGGGCAGACAACCGATTTCAAGGCAGCTAACAAGAGACTCGAATGGAATTTAAAGAAGGTGATGTGTTTCCCTTTTTAGTTATAGCTTACGAATCCTGTAATATCTAGACACTTATTTGCTCTGTATTTGGACTATTGCTGATTCCACAAGTTTTAACAGATAGTAGGTCGATCTGACCATACTTTAAGAGCAAAGCTCACATTTTCATAGGAATGACATGGTAAGAACTCTTCTCTCAAGTTGCTTCATCGTAGTAAACACGGTGTCCGACTGTTCGACACGACTGTTTTGGGCAAAATATTCTATTTTCGATTTAAATTAGTATCGTAGTTTTTTGTCCGTGTCGGACACGCGACACGGTACCCAAGTGAAAGTGTCGGAGTAACATAGAAGCTCTTATATGATGAATTCTTATGTATCTCAGGGAATCTAACCAAGAAAGCTGGACTGGTTACGATGAACTTTACAATACCTATGTACAACGCGTCCCAGCTTCTGGTATCTAACCTATGTTTGTGTTTGTGCTTTGCTTTAAGACTTGTCCAATTACGGCTCTCTCTCCTGTGCATGTAGTGTAAGTCATGTGACTAACTAGTGGCAACTAAACTTTTTTTGTTTATCTTGTATATGATATGACCCTGCCTATAATAAAGCTTTTCTTGCATGTTTTTCTTGCTGCATGTTGTGATTTGAGAATTGCAGACTACATGATGTTACACGAGAACACGACTAGGATAATATCGACATTATTTTTTGTACTCCCTCTGTCTCAATAGAAAGTTTACATTTGCATCATACACGAACACTAAAATAGTGAGCGGAGAATTATTGTTAGTTTATTAAAATGCAAAAAGTAGAGGATAAACTTACACAAAACGGAAACGTAAACTATTGAGTGACAACTCAAAAAAGAAAAGGGTAAACTATTGACTGAGATGGAGAGGCTTAGAGGGTATGTTTTATTTTTGCCCTTACAATTGGATAAAAACACAAAATTTCATTTTCCGGTGTATTGGTTTATCTAACACATAGTCCCGCCCCTGTAGATGTATACATGAATCGAGCTATTCTGGCTATTTGTACTCTGTTACATATATGAGGTCGATCTATTTAATTAAAGACTCCTACCCAAAATGTACCCATTAATTCGCAAAGAAATACAACAACATCAGAGCCTTAGTCCCAAAAGATTTGGGGTCGGTTAATATTAATCAGAATCTGAGGTCGTCATCCCCAAACAAATAAAATAAAAGCGAACAAAGAAAATGAATAATAATAAGATACCGTTTCGAAATCAATTTGAAAGAACTAATAATAAAATTTTAAAAAGTTAAGAAAACTCAATCCGATTACTCGAGTCTATCTGGTCATCTTACCATGATATCGGCTCATATGAGATTCTGTGTACAAAATAATGGCCAAATATGATCATGACCTTATTTTCGATTTGGGCTTTTATTGCTATGGGTTTGTCTCATCATATAAGATAGACTCATACAACAGTTTGCCATTTTATCTGATATCGAAGGGCCATTTTTTTGCGGGTTAAGTATCTGCAGATTGCGAAGAAATAAAAAAACTATAATTCCATATCGTTGGGTAAGGTACGTTACCCAAGCCAATTCCTATGTTGCTTGTTTATGAAGCACCGACTTTTAATTATTTTGATAATCAATAATGCAACACCCTCTCCCTCGTGTGGTTCCCTCGCCCACCATTACCATGCCCAAAGCCTTTTTTATCGGCAAATTTCATTCATATTAGGTTACTGCAATTTTTTTGTGAATTTTGTTTCTTGTTGTAAGATTCCAAAACAATATACACCTATTTATAACCGTATTTTCTACTCCGTAGTATATACGGAGTAATCTACGAGTTTTAGCCGGGGCAAAGCAACTGTGGACTGTGGAGGTAGCTTCAAGGTGGAGGATGCTTTTGAATCTAACGACGTCATGCTATATGAAGAGGTACGCAGTAATAAATACACACACACACACACACATACTCGTATATGCTTTCTAGGTAGTTTTTAGAGCTTGTATGCGGAAGACTAAATCATTGAAGAATCATCCCTAGACATTGTTATTATAACTCAACCACAACTATTGGGACCATATTTATCGATTTGAAATTTTTGGTCAAGAATTGGTACATGTGATGCAATTGTCGGGCTTTTGAATGTTGATTTAATGTTTTATTGTAAATATTGGATTTTTGGATTGGCGTACAATTATATCGAAATATTTTTTTTAAAAAAAGATTATGTAACACAAACAGGATGGTTATCGTAAGCGTCCTATTTAGTGGATGATATTTTGTTTTTATTCAAAAGAATTAACAGGATGGTTCGTACGCCAACCATCCTATTTATATCAGTGAATAACAGGACGGTTTGGATCAGGACTGTGCTGTTTACTATAGATTTAATAGCACGCTTCAATGGACCCGCACTTTTAATAACATATTAAATAGGACGGTTCTAGACCCGTGCTTTTTAATAAAACATTAAATAAGACGGTTCCTCTTTGAACCGTCCTATTAAAGTTGAATTTTATATCACAGTTTGACCTTCTGGGAACCTTGCTATTTGATTTAATAGGACGTCGACCTAAAGGACGGTTCCTTATCCAATATATGATGGTTAAGAACCATCCTATTTAATCTTAATTGTAGTAGTGTGTCCTTATTACTCGGCTTGTCTCCGGGTAACGGGATCTTACCACTCTCGATCAAGTCCTGGATCAGATGCTTCAGCTTCCAACATTTTTCAGTATCATTCCCATTGCCTCGGTGGTATTGGCAGTAGGCCTGGGCATTGTACCTCTTGGAGCGTCGTTCAATCGGAACTTCAGGAGTTAGGCCTATCGGTTGGATTAGACCGTTTGATGATAGCCTTTGTAAGGCACAAGTATAGGTGGTACCTATATTAGTGAATACCCGAGGTGGGGTGTTTTTCTTGGACGGGGTATCTAGTAGATTAACCACGTCGAAAATGCTGCGGGTTGCAGTTGGGGGCTTAGTTCTGGGAGAGGTTGCCCCTTGGTATCCCTTGCTGGAGGCCTTAGTAAGGCCCTCTAGCCTCAGATCGTCTTCGATCCTCATGCCCATTTCGGTAAGAGTGGTGAAATTGGGTATAACAGCATACCGGAGATGAACCCGCTAGGAGGGGAAGAGGTTCTTGACAAAGGTTTTCACTAAGGTTTTCTCATTGGGCTTGTCAACCAGTTTCACACTTCCGGCCCTCCAGCATTGAAGGCATTTTGTAAAACTTTCTTTGTGCTCCTGAGCCATAACCTCCAGGGAGCGCATTGTGGTCTGGATCTCGGTATTATCAGCGTAATTTCGAGCAAACTCCTTTGCCACGTCATCCCAAGTAGGGTATTTCTTGGGTCTAGCCTGTAGTACGAGGCCTTTGGGTGTTTCTCAAGGGAAGCAGCGAAGAGATTCTTGAACATCGAAGAGTCTACCCCCTTGATAGCCATGAATTCCTTGACGGCCCGTACATGTAGTAACGGGTCTTCAGTCCCCTTCAGCGAACCTGTGAGGTTTAGGTTTGCGGGAAGCTTGTCATTCACAGGGGAGTAATTTCGGGAATTCTCTCGGTGGATGTTGTTTTCCCCCGATAGGTGGACTTGTTCTTCTAGTCGGCGCACTGTGCTAACTTGTTGAGCTATGGGCCCAGTGATTGAAGACCCAGTGGTAGGAGTCCCTTGCTCCACAACAGTCAAACGAGCGACAATAGTTGTTTGCTCGGTCCTTATGGTTGTCAGTTGAGCCTCGATTTCAGTCTGCTTGAAGACCATAGTGTCCATTGGGGCCACCAATTTGTTTAAAGCTTCCTCAATTTTGGTTTTGTGTCTGGTTAATGGTGGCCTGTCTGTAAGAATTGGCCGAACACCGCGTAATCAGAAACCGAACCCAGACCTTGGAATCAAAACAGTACATCCCGAGCGAGGAAAAGACTAATCGAGAAAAGAGACTCGAGAAAGGCACCTAGACGGGTGACTCGTGGGTGGTGTAGCTTCCTTAGGATTCGGCTATGTGGGCCGAGTCCTGTTCGAAGGAAGGTTCACGTGAGATTTTCCCCAGACTTTTCACTCCGGTGTCTAAACGGACTTTTCTTTGTAAGGGTATGCCCTACGTAGGTTGGTCATGCCTTAATAAATAAGGAGGACTTGGGAAAGGGAGGAAACCCGTGATGTAAGATAGACGAAGTTTTGACGCTATAAACCTTCGACATACTATGAAAAGACCCGACAAGCGGATAACGGTAGGTCCTATGATAAGGAAGGTTTTCGAAAAGTTGAATGTTTGAAATTTTGAGAATTTAGAAATAAAAAAGACAACGTTTTCGAAACGAAAAAAAGTTCGAAAGTCAAAATGACATTGGAAATTCGAATGTTGAAATGGGTAGCATGTCGGTTAGAAAATAAGGTACTTTGAGTCAAATCGTAAATCTAAATTTCGGCGGCATTTCGAGTTTTGAAATTTGGATATTTTGAAAAGATGCATGACATTTTTTTTAAAAATGACACGGAAACCAAGTAGCACACGGTCACGTAAGCATTATAACTACCCTATGTATGCTTTACACTAAGTCTCGGTCGGTCAAAATTGGGTCTATACCAATATCGACAACTTTCTAGTAAATCAGGGCGGACTTCCTAAACCGTATTGGTCTTTGAACATGCTGCGAAACCCATACGATTTCGGCCATAGATGTCTTTAGCGCACCCATTTAGGAATGCACCGTGTTATAGTGGGACGTCGGTCAAAAGTAACCGGCTCGGGCGAAAATGGGTTGTGCATGAATTATCGAACTAAAACGCGTACGTTAATAAACGAACGCTTTCTTTTCGAGTCTCACCGTAGGAATCCCGATGACTAGTGGTACATCAGCTATACCCAGCGGAGTCGCCAAATGTGGACATGACATAGGTCCACCCCGACGCGGCCGCACGTGGGTTTGGGTAGGCGAATGAAGCTCGTGGTAAGATTGATCTCGATCCGAAATTTAAATCGAAGTTAGGAGTCGCCACCGAACTTTGTGGGAGTTCGGACCCGTTCGAACCCACACAACACTTAGGCGTATCGTGGACAAAGCACAGCCCGCTTTTAGTCTAGAGTTTAGAGGTTCGTCCCTTTGCATTATGATACCGACGCTGAGTTATCGGGAATCGTGCATCGGATGACTCTCGTGTGCCAATGATTTTGGACATCCGGAAACCATGGTTCTGAATAAAGGGTGAGGGTACGTGTTCGGAAGCCCACGAAGGACACCCAACCCCACTCGCTCTTAGCGGCCTCTACTAAGATATCGTTCGTTTTCGTGTACGCGCGTTAGTTTGACGATTGAATGTAATGCAAACGACATTTTGACTAAACTTGTGAATTATGTGTAAGCTACGTCGTTTAATAGATCTAAATCATTGTCGGAGTTGTTTAGCATGTGAAGTTCGTTTACAAAAGCGATAAATGCAAACAACGGAAATAAAATAAAACAAAAAAAGGTTGCAAGTTACGCTGGCGGAAATACAACCCGAACAATACAAAAATGAAGAACAAAAAAATTAAAACGATCGTGATAATAACGGAAACGTAAGTAGATTAGATGATTACAAGATGATATGATGCATGGTTTTTGAAAAGGTGAACACGTGATGGATTTCACACGCGACGACCAAAGTCGTAATAATGATTTGACGAGGCTTGAATGATGTGAGAACCTCACGTGAAAGTGTTGTAAAGGCCACTCGATCGAGTCATAGGAGGGACTCGATCGAGTGAGTCATGACACTCGATCGAGTGCCCCTTGTTCGAGCTGCTGCTCGATTTTGAAAGGTGGTGGATTCGAATTTATTGATTTGAAAATCGATAACTAACCGAATTATATAAAAATATTATGTGATTTAAACTTCACTCGGTTTACGGTGCTCTTAACGTGCGTTATATGATTATAAGACCGGTATCGGAAATTTTGGAAAAAGTGTTGAAGGTCGATTAAAATTTGATTAAGACGAAATTGAATCCCTCTGCGTCACGACATCGTTACTAATCCTTACGGATTATGTGATGTTTGATTTTCGCGTCAACATGTTTCGTTCTAATCTCGAAAATGGTATCGGACGCGTCAAACTACTTGTTACCACGATCGCGTTATACCCTTAAATGTTTAAGGCGGCGCTCCTCGAAAGGGTGCCACCTCTGTTACGACTTGTAAAGGGGTTAAACGGACTTGAAACGGAAACCGTAGTTAAACGAGTTCGATTCGAAATTGTTTTTTATTGTTATATATATATACGCGGTATTAATGATAACAATAATAAAAATGCAAAACGAGATAAAAGATGCGATACTAAAATGAAAAAAATAAGACACTCTTTTAGAGGTTGGTTCGTTTCAAACAACGAAGTAATCCGGCAAATAGGATAAGCGACAGGCAACATCGAGTGCAATACTCTCGTATTCGTGTTTCCTTATCCCATCATCCCTCATACTCGATACGTAATCGACGAAAATTTTAATATTATTACGATAATAAAATAATAGTAACAAAAGATAAAATAAAATAAGCAAAAAAAAACGAAGAGGAAAAGAAAGAAAGAAGAAAATCGGGTTTGATGACACCTTCAACCTACATGCTTAATTGGCCTCAAAAATGGACTCATAGTAGCGGCGTGTGCGCGGGAGTATCGAGGATGTAAGAGGAGTAATGGTGTGTGTGGTTATAATGACGGTTTGTCTCGGTTTTTGAGAGACTAGCCTTCGGTTTGCTTTGTGATTCTCGAAAATGGTAGGGAGGAGATAGTTGTAGTGTATTGTATGAAGTTTAAGGTTGCATGTAATCCCCTAGAAAATCTAACGCAATACAGTGGCGGAAACACTGTAGAGTTGGGATTAAAACACACTGACAAACTATATCCTATTAAAAGAAATGGTAAGTCAATACAAAGGCCACTTTTTACAAAAGGGCTAAATAGAAAATTCTCCAAACGGGTTATACAAATCCATAAATTACAAGAATGAAGAAAGAGTAGGATCCACGCTACTCGCTAGCTCACACCCAAAACCCAGCAGCAAATACCTGTCATGTTATAAACATAACAGCCACGTCAGTGGGGAGTAACTCGGACGTTCTCCCAGCCATAATATATCATATGGAAAAATAATAGTATTATTATATCAAAATATTTAAAAAGAGAAAACATTAAAACGATATAATAAAAATAAGTTTTCACCGAAAACTTAAAATATTGGAACAATAAAATCAGAACAAGCTTTCAGAAGAAAACTCAAATATTTGTCAACCTGCAAATCAAAAATGTATTGATAATAATAAAAATATTCAAAATAGTGTTATGGATAAGTTTAGTGTAGACGGCTAGACTTTCGCCAGGAGAATACTAAAAACTAGCTTCGAGAACTTAGTTCAAACAAATCAAACTTCGGTCTCTAACTAGGTTACTCAACCATAATAGGACGGTGACTTATAAATGCGTGGCCCTAGTTTAAGATGATATGTACACCCCTCCCGAGCACCATAAATACTCAGTTCAACCCGACGGCGTCTTACACTGCGAGGCACGAGTTTAAGGTCAAAATGTTCACACACTCCCGAGCACCATATATGCTCGGTTCAACAACCAGTGTGCCCCATAAAGACACACCAGCCTTATAGTTGATGGCAAAAACGTAAACCCCAGAATATATTACTCTAAACCTCACACTTGTCCTTATTCCATAACTCCAAAATAGCCATTATCGATATATACAAAAGATATAATCATTATGAATAATATGAAGATAAAAGAAATAAACATTTTATATAAAAAGGCAACTTTCCATAAATAGAAACTTACTAATTACAGAAACTTACTTAAAATAGAAAGTCTTATAGAAAATACGCAAGTTATTAAAATAAGTGAAATGTATAGAAATAACATTTCTAACGAAATTAGCATTTTATTATTATCGTTGTTATCGTAACTTAATATATTTCTAAATTTATTACTCAAAATGTAACTAAAATATATCAAGTCAATATATAGTATTTTATAAATAATTAGGAAATCGAGTTAAAACTATAAATTTTAGAAAATATATGTTTTTAAGAAAACAATATCAAAATTAATTGAGTCGACGAATTTTATAAATTAAACGAGATTTTATAAAGCTTGCAAATTAGTTTTAGCAAATAGATTTTATCAATAAATAATAATACTAATTTTACTAAAAATAATCAATTGTAAACAAATAAGAAATTATTAGTGAAAATAGTCTCGACTAAAAATATAGTTAAAGCAAAATCGACTATTTTCTCCTTTATTAGTATAAATCGTAAACGAAAATTAATTTTATTAAACACGTATACAAACCTCGATTATAATATAAAAAAATACGATTTTGAGTTAAAATTATAAATAAACAAAATATAACGAAATTATGAAATCGATATTATTTAGTTACTAGTGTCACGATAACCAACAAAGTATTATAACGATCATAATTTATAAAATTGTTAACGATTTATAAAACGATATCGAAAGTTATAAAAATATAGAAAGGCATAAGATTTAAAATTATTATAATTAGCAATAATATATAGCTAAAATAGAAAACCGACGTTAAAATATTTACTACATACTACTACTCAAACATACAATATAAAATCGAATAACGTCCTAAAGTTACCTTAAGACAATGGCGAATCGATCAAGCTTATCCTTGACGGGACCTCACGCAATCCTACGAAAAACAAATATACGGCATAACGTACCATATAAAGCGAGTAGAACGAAAGAGGGAGAAAAGATAATCGAGAATAAGAAGTCAGGACGAAGAAGAAGAGACACGGGCAGCAGCTCAACACACGTGATAACAACCGAACGCAGCAACCGCAGTAAATAAAATGGAAGAGAGAGAGGAAAAGAAACAGGAACGAGAAAAGACATCATGAAACTCGACGAAGTGCAGCATCAAAACCCCAAACACGCAGCCACATACCAACACTAATAGAATTAATAGCAGCAGCGTAACATATGCTTAACAGGAAAACAACGGACTAAGGCACCAGCAGTAAAACGCAAAGGAAGAAGAAGGAGAAAAGAAGAAAAGAATGAGCAGCAGGGATGTGGTCAGCAACAGCAGCAAAAGAATTATACAACGACACACGAAGGACCGAAACGGAGTAATAATAAATCACACCCAACAGCATCGTCAACACAGGACAAATCAAGGACATTAGCAGCAGCAAAACGCATCAACAAAACAGAAGGAAGAAGGACAACGAAAAGGAAAATGACAGACAGAGAGACACAATCGACAACCGAATCGCCTACAACAACAGCGGACAGCAGCGGCAGGACAGAACAGGACAAGGGAAAAAGAATAAAGGAACAAAAAAACGATTAAGAAAGTAGCAGCAGCGATAAAACGCAGTAGCAGGCAGTAGCACAAAGACCAACATCGGAAACCGAACAAAATAAGAATTCGATAGAAATGACCAGCAGAAATATGTAGAGCAGCAGCAGATGCATCAGGAAGAAGAAGGAGAAGAAGAACGGACAGATAAGAACCGAAAAGAAAGCGAGTACCTTACGACGAAAGCCGATCGAAGATGACTGATTAGCCGCGCACGGAACAGCAGCAGGTGCACGGAACAGCAGCAACAGGGACAATAAAAGAACAGAGGAAAAACAGAGGAAAAACAGAGGGGGAGGTTGCGCAGGTGGTGATGATTGATAATTGAGGACGGAGGCTGGTAGAAGGGGAAAGCGTTGAAAAAAAAAAACACAAGAAGGTGAAAAGAATGAAGTGGTTATGTGAAGCGGTGGAACATCAAGGGGTGTAGGGGAGTGTACTGAAAAAAGTGGGCTGAATGTTATAAAATAAAAACAAATGGGAAACATAAGGGGATAAAGGGGCTGAATCGGGGTTAGAAACACGTATCGATTAAATGAATCGGGTGAGAAACGAATTTCGTAACTAAGTTGACTGACCCACGAGTTGAATCAAAAGCGAGCTAGTAAAATTAAATAAATAATCGGGCCGTCAAATAAAAATGAGTAAATAAAGTATTCGGGACAAAAACGAGGCTTATAAATAATTAGACGATGAAATAGTATTCCCCAATAAATAATAAATTTTCGATAAAGTGAATTAGATTGATTTCTCGAGGAAATGAAATAAATATTTTGACGAAACTTAAAATAAATGAGCCTCGAGCCGAAAATAGAAAATTCGAGCTTAAATATAAATAAATAAAAAAGAATTTAGAATCTAAGTCGTCGAAATAGACTTTCGATAAGAATTAAATAAAATGTATAAAATAAATCGAAATAAAAATAAAACTACGTTTTAAATATAAGAAGATTTTCCGAGACAAATAGAATTCTATGAGTTTGAAACGATTAAACGATAAATTCGTTTTATAATAATTTCTGAGAATTACGAGTTAAATCGTGAATAAAATAGAAATACAAATATAATTTTAAATTAAATTAATTTATAAAATCAGGGGTGTTACAATCTTCCCCACTAAAAAAAAGTTTCGTCCCCGAAACTAAGAAAAACAAAACATAATAATAGAATGAGAAACAAGGTTATATCATTTGAACAAAAAGAGAATGCTTAACTCGCATCACAATCTTGGTTTAATTTTTTTTTTTTACAACTTTAAACATGATATGAAATCAAAATCGAAGACAAAATTTATTTCAAGATGATTTAGGCTCGGTTACCCAAGGTTTGAAATCATTTAAATTAATAAAATCGTAAACGAGCTCGAGGGGGAGAGTACCCAAATACTTTCAAAGCAACAGTAAAACGTTTTGACTAAGAAATTCGTCAGTATTTTGTTTTAAGACCAAAAATAATTTTTGAGAAATCAAATTTTTTAGTTCGCAAATAAAATCAAACCAATCATCAAACATTTCTAATAATAAATTTAAAGTTTATCGACGATAAAATAAAAATTTAGACATATCAAGTTTTTTCGAAAATGTTCAACCATCTCACCTAATAATCTTATAGAAATCAAAATATTAGCAGTTATGAAGGTTTTCGTAAAATTAAAACACGCTTGAAAATAGAAATATGAAACAATTTCGAAATACTTTAAAATAAATTATTAAGATATCTTGAAACAGAGTTAAATATAGGATATCAACCAAAAACAAAGTACAAAGTTTTGAAATTTATAACTCAAAATGTTAATTTTTTTTTTTTTTTTAAGATAGCCCAATTTTTTTTTTTTTAAAAAAAGTCAAACTTTTCATAACATAGGTTCGGGAAGAAAGTAAACGGATAAATAGAGTCAGAGTCAACGACAAATCAAAACAGAAATTTTTCAAACCCGAAAAAGAAGTCGAAGGGAAAGACCGACGAAGAAGTAGCAGGATTCAAGAAAAGCTAAGGGGAGGAACGAAACTGAGAGTCAAAAAGAGCTCTCGAGGATTAGAGAATAAATTAACCATCTCGAGATTCCCGGCACGACTCCCACAACACGGGTTCCTAATTTCCATCAAACCATACTAAGTCTAATATTAGGCATTAGGTGGTACTACTCAGTCACAATCTCCAAAAATGTCTTACGTGATTATCCAATCGTTCAAACGACACGATATTAATCCACAATCGTTTTAGAATCTAATCTCATTACTTAAGATTCCAACGGTCATCAAGACACAGCCAAACTCTCGATCGATAAGGCTCCTAAATTTAAAGCTCATAAGGTTTGAACTCGAAGTATACTTCAAATTTCTCGAGTAAGGAACATTAACCACAGTCCACCAATTTAACAATGCTCGGGTACAAAATCCTCAAAAATGATTACTGACACATTTATAATGCCATAAGTACAAAAGTTGGAAAGTACAACGAATCCTCAAAGACGCTCAAACCTATAGGTAATGGCGCGAACACTAACATCTTCAAAACACGTCTTTCGACTCAGGTTTCTGAGAATTCCACCAAAGTTCATATCGTATCAGCCAAATCACCAAAATATTGACTCAACGAAGCCACAATTTCGTTGATCAAAGGGTTCTGAACTATAAATCCCTCAAAATGATTGACACCAAAGTATTCCTCAAAACAACGCGATAAATCCATCCTTTAATTATGCAATGTATTTCCCTCTTCAAGGTTAACAACAATTTATCCAAGTTAAATCGCTCAACTTCAAAGTTCATAGGTTACAACCTTAAACAACGATCAACGATCTAATCTTTAAGAACACGGGAAGTCTATGTCCACCAAAATTTCTAACAACATTATTGAAAGCCTTCAATGGTACCACAACACTCAGGCTAACACTTTAAACAATACTCTAAGATCCCAAATATCCACGACACATCCATCTAATGAGCATTAGGCAAGAATCCCAAAGTAATATTATCAGTTACACTTAGTTCGGTTCTTGGCTAGGTACTAGGTATCTATCAAATATAATATATTCTTACTACTCCAAAATATATTCAACTCTAAATACTCCAAAAATAATCAAAATACCTATACCCAAATGGTTCAGTGTCTAAAGTATCATCCTAATTCCATCAATCAACAAATACCATTCAACCCAATCCAAAATTTCTTACCTTCTTAGAAAATAGGGTAGAATCACAATCCTCAAATAAGGTAACAAGGGTTTACTAAACCTCAAATATCTATAACACGGGTTCACTAAGACAGGATTCGATCTAACCAAAGAATCTCAAGAGAAAGATGGTACCATAGAGGAATAGAACAAGGATTCATCAAGCAAAATGAAGATGAGAAAATAAGAGATGAAATAAGAGAAGTAGAGGAAGGAAGAAAAGAAACAATGACCTAGATGATAAGACCTAAACGAGAAGGGAAAGTTCGGACCTCCAAGGTTCACGGGGAAACTAAAAGGATTACTTCATCTTCTTGTAGAGGAACGAGCACTCAAGTCTTGGGTCGCTCTATATGGATCTACTGCAACATCGTGGAACATGAATCTACTCTTGATCATCTAACCCGTAGCTTGAACAACTAAACCAGAGCTGAAAAGTCACTATTGGCATCTTTCTTGGAGCACAAAGTTGTCCACTCGAGTCAGCAGGCGTTGAGAGTTCTGAGCAGGTCTTGTCCCGATCTAGAGCAGTATCATATCAACATCTTGTTCATTCATCTTCTTCCAGACAAAAGAAACAAATATTCAATGCTAGTCATTGAGTTACAAGAACATATAAACCTAACAGTTAAGTCCTTATTTTGTTTCTACCCATCTCTCACTAATATTTCTTTAATGTTCAAATCATTTACTGGTGTTTTTCCTAAAATCAGGTGTAAGCGTCGGGAGCAACAATGCTCTGATACCAACTGTAATCCCCTAGAAAATCTAACGCAATACAGTGGCGGAAACACTGTAGAGTTGGGATTAAAACACACTGACAAACTATATCCTATTAAAAGAAATGGTAAGTCAATACAAAGGCCACTTTTTACAAAAGGGCTAAATAGAAAATTCTCCAAACGGGTTATACAAATCCATAAATTACAAGAATGAAGAAAGAGTAGGATCCACACTACTCGCTAGCTCACACCCAAAACCCAGCACCAAATACCTGTCATGTTATAAACATAACAGCCATGTCAGTGGGGAGTAACTCGGACGTTCTCCCAGCCATAATATATCATATGGAAAAATAATAGTATTATTATATCAAAATATTTAAAAAGAGAAAACATTAAAACGATATAATAAAAATAAGTTTTCACCGAAAACTTAAAATATTGGAACAATAAAATCAGAACAAGCTTTCAGAAGAAAACTCAAATATTTGTCAACCTGCAAATCAAAAATGTATTGATAATAATAAAAATATTCAAAATAGCGTTATGGATAAGTTTAGTGTAGACGGCTAGACTTTCGCCAGGAGAATACTAAAAACTAGCTTCGAGAACTTAGTTCAAACAAATCAAACTTCGGTCTCTAACTAGGCTACTCAACCATAATAGGACGGCGACTTATAAATGCGTGGCCCTAGTTTAAGATGATATGTGCACCCCTCCCGAGCACCATAAATACTCAGTTCAACCCGACGGCGTCTTACACTGCGAGGCACGAGTTTAAGGTCAAAATGTTCACACACTCCCGAGCACCATATATGCTCGGTTCAACAACCAGTGTGCCTCATAAAGACACACCAGCCTTATAGTTGATGGCAAAAACGTAAACCCCAGAATATATTACTCTAAACCTTACACTTGTCCTTATTCCATAACTCCAAAATAGCCATTATCGATATATACAAAAGATATAATCATTATGAATAATATGAAGATAAAAGAAATAAACATTTTATATAAAAAGGCAACTTTCCATAAATAGAAACTTACTAATTACAGAAACTTACTTAAAATAGAAAGTCTTATAGAAAATACGCAAGTTATTAAAATAAGTGAAATGTATAAAAATAACATTTCTAACGAAATTAGCATTTTATTATTATCGTTGTTATCGTAACTCAATATATTTCTAAATTTATTACTCAAAATGTAACTAAAATATATCAAGTCACTATATAGTATTTTATAAATAATTAGGAAATCGAGTTAAAACTATAAATTTTAGAAAATATATGTTTTTAAGAAAACAATATCAAAATTAATTGAGTCGACGAATTTTATAAATTAAACGAGACTTTATAAAGCTTGCAAATTAGATTTAGCAAATAGATTTTATCAATAAATAATAATACTAATTTTACTAAAAATAATCAATTGTAAACAAATAAGAAATTATTAGTGAAAATAGTCTCGACTAAAAATATAGTTAAAGCAAAATCGACTATTTTCTCCTTTATTAGTATAAATCGTAAAACGAAAATTAATTTTATTAAACACGTATACAAACCTCGATTATAATATAAAAAATACGATTTTGAGTTAATATTATAAATAAACAAAATATAACGAAAATATGAAATCGATATTATTTAGTTACTAGTGTCACGATAACCAACAAAATATTATAACGATCATAATTTATAAAATTATTAACGATTTATAAAACGATATCGAAAGTTATAAAAATATAGAAAGGCATAAGATTTAAAATTATTATAATTAGCAATAATATATAGCTAAAATAGAAAACCGACGTTAAAATATTTACTACATACTACTACTCAAACATACGATATAAAATCGAATAACGTCCTAAAGTTACCTTAAGACAATGGCGAATCGATCACGCTTATCCTTGACGGGACCTCACGCAATCCTACGAAAAACAAATATACGGCATAACGTACCATATAAAGCGAGTAGAACGAAAGAGGGAGAAAAGATAATCGAGAATAAGAAGTCAGGACGAAGAAGAAGAGACACGGGCAGCAGCTCAACACACGTGATAACAACCGAACGCAGCAACCGCAGTAAATAAAATGGAAGAGAGAGAGGAAAAGAAACAGGAACGAGAAAAGACATCATGAAACTCGACGAAGTGCAGCATCAAAACCCCAAACACGCAGCCACATACCAACACTAATAGAAGTAATAGCAGCAACGTAACATATGCTTAACAGCAAAACAACGGACTAAGGCACCAGCAGTAAAACGCAAAGGAAGAAGAAGGAGAAAAGAAGAAAAGAATGAGCAGCAGGGATGTGGTCAGCAACAGCAGCAAAAGAATTATACAACGACACACGAAGGACCGAAACGGAGTAATAATAAATCACACCCAACAGCATCGTCAACACAGGACAAATCAAGGACATTAGCAGCAACAAAACGCATCAACAAAACAGAAGGAAGAAGGACAACGAAAAGGAAAATGACAGACAGAGAGACACAATCGACAACTGAATCGCCTACAACAACAGGGGACAGCAGCGGCAGGACAGAACAGGACAAGGGAAAAAGAATAAAGGAACAAAAAAAACGATTAAGAAAGTAGCAGCAGCGATAAAACGCAGTAGCAGGCAGTAGCACAAAGACCAACATCGGAAACCGAACAAAATAAGAATTCGATAGAAATGACCAGCAGAAATATGTAGAGCAGCAGCAGATGCATCAGGAAGAAGAAGAACGGACAGATAAGAACCGAAAAGAAAGCGAGTACCTTACGACGAAAGCCGATCGAAGATGACTGATTAGCCGCGCACGGAACAGCAGTAGGTGCACGGAACAGCAGCAACAGGGACAATAAAAGAACAGAGGAAAAACAGAGGGGGAGGTTGCGCAGGTGGTGATGATTGATAATTGAGGACGGAGGCTGGTAGAAGGGGAAAGCGTTGAAAAAAAAAACACAAGAAGGTGAAAAGAATGAAGTGGTTATGTGAAGCGGTGGAACATCAAGGGGTGTAGGGGAGTGTACTGAAAACAAGTGGGCTGAATGTTATAAAATAAAAACAAATGGGAAACATAAGGGGATAAAGGGGCTGAATCGGGGTTAGAAACACGTATCGATTAAATGAATCGGGTGAGAAACGAATTTCGTAACTAAGTTGACTGACCCACGAGTTGAATCAAAAACGAGCTAGTAAAATTAAATAAATAATCGGGCCGTCAAATAAAAATGAGTAAATAAAGTATTCGGGACGAAAACGAGGCTTATAAATAATTAGACGATGAAATAGTATTCCCCAATAAATAATAAATTTTCGATAAAGTGAATTAGATTGATTTCTCGAGGAAATGAAATAAATATTTTGACGAAACTTAAAATAAATGAGCCTCGAGCCGAAAATAGAAAATTCGAGCTTAAATATAAATAAATAAAAAAGAATTTAGAATCTAAGTCGTCGAAATAGACTTTCGATAAGAATTAAATAAAATGTATAAAATAAATCGAAATAAAAATAAAACTACGTTTTAAATATAAGAAGATTTTCCGAGACAAATAGAATTCTATGAGTTTGAAACGATTAAACGATAAATTCGTTTTATAATAATTTCTGAGAATTACGAGTTAAATCGTGAATACAATAGAAATACAAATATAATTTTAAATTAAATTAATTTATAAAATCAGGGGTGTTACATTGCAAATGTAGAGTGAGAATCTGAAAAATGTGAAGAGGTAAGGGGGGTTGTAGACACCCGCATTTTGACTGCCAGGTGTCTATGGTAGTTTCCCAAAAAAACACCCGATGATGATCGGACGCTAACGTGTTTCTACGCGCTCGGATATGGGCTCAAATCCATTAGTTGTTGGCTAAAGCACTTATGGAGTACACATCTCACAAAACAGACCTCAAATCCAGGCCCAGCGGACCGTTCCGAGTCGAACAAGACTAATTTGGGCCAAAACCGACACCGGAAATAAAACCGACTTTTTTACGATTGGGTCAACCCTGGTCAAAGTCATTTCCGAGACATACAAAACATCCATTCAAACATCAAAAGTCCAAGTCAAACACAAGCATCCAAGGTCGCGGCCCAAAACGATGGACCCGCGCAGCCCAGCCGGGCCACTCGATCGAGTGGCCCACCCACTCGATCGAGTGGGCCAGTTTCGAGCCCGACTGCTGGCACAACGGGCCACTCGACCGAGTCAGCTGTTTACTCGGTCGAGTAACCCCAACCGAGGTCTTAGGCTTAGTCTATATAAACACCCTCATGCACAACCTTTCAATCACCTTTTTTTACACTTTTGAAACCCTAGTTTCACATCCTCTACACACTCTACAACCCTAATCAAACCCTAATACTACACTAAACAAACCCTAGCCCTAGCCTAGGAACCGAAACCCTAAACCTAGCTTTAGGAATCAAACACCTTAACCACCACAACTCGACCTCCATAAGCCTCAAACCACCCGTGTTAAAGCCGCGACTACGAGTCCATACCGAGCACAAGAACATGTAGGTTGAGGGTGCAAAACCCTTTCTTCCCTTCTTCTCTTCCTCTCGTCATCTTCTTCCTCTTTCTCTTCGTTTTCGTTTTTTTTTATTTGTTTTATTTATCGCATTCTAATATCGATAGTACCATTAATATCAAAGCATTAAAATACTTATCAATTTGTGTCGAATAAGAATGATATCGGAATAAGAAAACACGAATATACAAGTGTAATGCACACAGCGTTGAAGGTCGCTTATTCCGGTACCCCGACTATTTGATTATTGAGATAAGTTAAGTTAAACAATAGTTTATTATTATTTCGTCGGCATCATCATTAACCTTGCATTCATCTATTTCTAAAGTCAGTTTTCAATAAGGGTCGAAACCCGTTGACGCGGATCCGACATCACAATCCCTAGGGATTTATTTCGATGTCGGAAAAGCCGAGGGAATCAAGTCCTTCAATTCTAGCATAGTGTCAATCTCGTAGATTCGATACTAATTCCCTAATTAGACGTCGAATCTAACGATCTAGTCATACGAATTAGCTAACGCGATTTCTATTGATGCTAAGATAATTGTCATTCGATTCATTAGAATTACGACATTATCAAACGCGGAGGAAATCTACTCATATTGCGATAGCTAATCCACACGACTCAAAGCAATTTCTTTTTTATTTTCACTCTAAGTATTCCATATCGATTCGGTAATCGAGTATGGAATACAACGAGTATGTAATTTCAGAACTGAGTATAAATTCCACAATATTTATGCCTAATTCATCAAATCATCAAAAATCAAAGACAATCTCGCAATCGACAAAATTACAAGAAACGAACCTGGTTCGTACAGGTGCCACTCGACCGAGTGCCTACGCCACTCAATCGAGTGACATCACCAAAATCGAGACAGAATGTCTCTTACGACCTCCACTCGGTCGAGTCTCACGACGACTCGGTCGAGTGGCAACGTACTCGACCGAGTCGGTTAATAATTCGGTCGAGTAGGGTCCATAACACGAAACAGAATGTTTCTTTGACCTCCACTCGGTCGAGTCTCACAATGACTCGGTGGAGTGGCGACGTACTCGGTCGAGTTGGTCAATAACTCGGTCGAGTAGGGTCGTAAAATCCGGACAGAACCTCTTTTTAGAGGTCCACTCGGTCGAGTCACACAATGACTCGGTCGAGTGGCCCTTAATCACGTCAAACCGTGAGTCCTACAATAGCATTCAAGTCTCGTTAATCGTTTTTCGTGACTTAAGTCAACACGTGCCTAATCTATCACGTGAAACACCTTTTTCATAACCATGCATTAACCCATTTGCATCTTTCTACATCTTTCAATATTTCGTAAACCGTTATATCGTTACTAACGCGTTTATTGTTTCCCTTGTCAATTTTTGGTTGTTTATTTTATCGTATTAAAATGAACCCACATGCTAAAATTCAACTTTGACGTTAGAATTAATTGCATTAAATTGACGTAGAAACCCTTTTCAATTTCATTCACATGCTTAGGGAAAACAATCCTTGCATAAGCATTCTCACCGAATTACTAACGCGCGTATTAGAGAGTCAATCGATATCCTAGTAGAGGCCGCTAGTGCGGGCGGGGTTGGGTGTCCTTCGTGGGCTTCCCAACACGTACCCTCAACCCTTACTCAGAACCTCGGTTTCCTGATGCCCGAAACCGTTGGCGCACGAGAGTCATTCAATACACAATAACCGGTGGTGATGGTATCGGTAGCAAATGCTAAGGGACGAACCCAATAAACTCTGACATCAGAAATGGGCCGTATTTTTTACACGGCCCACTACGACATAGAGTGGGTTCAAACGGGCCCGAAATCCCACAAAGTTCGGTGGCGACTCCACTTCGATTTAAATTTCCATTCGATCCGTTTTCATATGGAGATTCATTTGCCTCCCCAAACCCGCGCGTGGCCGCGTCGGGGTGGACCTATGTCATGTCCACAGGGGTATTTATAGAAAATGCTCCTCCGGCTAAAGGGTCACTCGATCGAGTTGACCTTCTGCATTCTATCGAGTGGCCCAAAAAAAGGCGTCTGGTTGATTTTTTAGCAGGACTCGATCGAGTGAGGTTATGGCACTCGATCGAGTGGCTAGACGGGTGGAGAGAATATAGGGAGGTTGAGATTTTTAAGCTTTTGATTTTGAGTTGGCTTCTTGAAGCATGCATGGCTGGTTTTTGCCTCGGAAACGACTTTGACCGGATTTTGACTCGGTCGTCAAAAGACGGTTTTAATTCTGGTGTCGGTTTTGCCTCAAATTAGTCTTATTTTATTGGAAACGACTCACTGAGTTAGAATTTGAGATCGGTTTTGAGATATTTGTACTCCGCTAAGTGCCCACATTGGATATTATTGATTCTGAGTCCGTATTCGAGCGCATTAAGTCATGTTTACGTCCGATCATCATCGGGTGTTTTGTTGGAAACCGCTATAGACACTGGCAGGCAAAATGCGGGTGTCTAAAGAGAGGCTTAGAGATTGTAACTTGAGGATAATAAAGAATAACAGAAGATTGGAAGATTTAAAGTTGTAAGCTGAGAAAAGATAAGAAAGAATGACAATTATGGAAATCTAACCCAAATACATATAACTAATGAGTGCTTGATGAGAAACTAAGTCATACAGATTTTTGGTGGAATTTAGAACCCTTTTGTTTGAATGTTTTTGAGGATTAAGATTGTTAAAAGACGAGTTTTGTGGATGAGTAACTACTTGTATTAATAAGAGAGTTTTGACTGGTATGCAAATATATTGAGGACAAATAAACAACAAAGAACACTAAAAGATAGAATGTAAAATAGCTACAGTAGTAGTTTTTAGGAGTAAGAGAATTTTAGGAAAAGTCGTTAAAGAATGAAACTTGTATACTAATGATAAGATATATAGTTCTAAGTGAATGAATCTATGGAACTCTTAGTTTCATCATGAATAGATTGAGAATTGTAAATCGAGGTTGATTGAGAAAACTTGAAAGGAGAACCCTGATTATTTGAGGACTGACTTTTTGAGTTGAGTAGACTTTCAATGAGAATTGTTAATCATAATCTTTAAATTCAAAGATATAACTGAAACTTGATAAAGAATCGTTGGATCAAGTAGATCCAATTATGGATATGAATTAGTATAACATCTAGAGAAAATCCACGATGAATGGAAACAACAGTGGACCTACCTTAGTGGTTATCAGATAGTTGACTGACAGAATTAAGTTGATCAATAGAATTGAGCAGATAAAGGGCATTCATATATTATTGGAGATATATACCTATACAAGAGATAATCTTATGAAATATGTAAGGAATAGTATGCCGAGAGTTTAAGTAACTAAAATACTGAATATAAAGGTTAAAGAAACTATTGGAGGATAAAAAATATTTTTAGGATCAACTTGAAAGGAATGTAGAATGACAAAATTACAAAGGATAGAGACATGAGTGACCGAATCTAACGTGGTTCCTGATTGATGATGCATTATTTCCGTTATCAGTTAATTCACTCCATATCAATTATTCATCCAATTTTCGTGTGGAATACTCTTTCCAGCTACTTCTTAAGCGGAGCCTTTCATGGATCATTGATATGATCCTATATGTTCCTATTCTATTTATTATCTAGAGTTAGGGTAACACTTCTTTGCCCGACTTTGTGCCATGACAGAACCTATGCAGATCTTCAACCATGGCCTTTTGGTCTTGGATTCAACTTTGGCTATTACCTGAAACCTCATATGTTATTTGAAAATTCAATAATACTTCTATTCTTCTCGTTGAGGAGTACGTCCATATCGTATCTATCTCAATTCTTACCTTTCTTACTCATTTGCAAAACTAACTTTTCTAGGAGTTGCCTTATATAAACTCAAATTATCTCCTCGTTCCTTATATCGGACGACGAACTTTTTGGTCAGTTGGAAAAATGTTCTATTAACAAATCATCGCGATAATTCCTCCTCGTAGGTGTCCCTTTCCTTACCTCTTTTATGCGACGAACCAAATGACAATTTTTTGTTTGACTTACCACTTCTATTCATATATATTCTTTTGTGAAACGTACTCCCACATCATTGATTAACCTTATCTTTGTGGGAGCAAGTGTCCTCCACAATAGTGCATTTATATATCCAATCTCATGGACGAAATATACTTGGGATAATTAGCACATTGATACTCCACGTCAGTTGATTAACGTAAATCGATAATGCTCAGCTGACTAGAGTTAGACGTTATTGTCGTATGACGGCGCTGATTAACTGATCCCTTTGGGTCACACCTATAGGATGAGACCCAAATAGAAAACTAATTATTTTTATTTGATATAGTTAATTAGTTCCTTGCGTATATATTTGATATATGCTTGGTAATGAGAGTTATTTATTGGAGATAGAGTTTTGAACTCAATCCGATTAAGTTTATTAGTCTATTATACGATAATTGACTAAGTAAATTTTACGTCTTATTATAATACGATTAAATAAGACTTAATTTAGTATTTAAAAGTTAATTAATAAATTAGTTGAGGTTTTGTATGCTTTTAGAGGTTGTGGTAGTTAGCTATTAATATTTACAAGGAGTTGTAAATTTAGCCAAATGATAATTATGGGACCAGTTATATATTGATTTAATTGTAATATATTACTTAAAAGTTAAGAGTATATTATTTATTTGATGTGATATTTAATTGTTAAATAATCATATTAATGATTAATTATATAAAATAATTAATCATGTCACATATAAGCATTTGTAAGACAAATGACAAAAATAAAATGGACCATTTTATGGTTGTGGTGCACGGTTCACTAGAAGAATAAGGGCAATAATGGTTGTTCTTATTTATGTGCATGCAAGAATAATTATCATAATTACCCTAGACCCTAGATCTCAAGCATGCAATTAATATAAGCATTTTTTGTCTTCCCTATGGAAGGGTTTGCCGGTTTTAGGGCTTAAATATGGGAACATTTTGTTCTCATTTTTCCTCCAACTTTTAATTAATTGATGTTTCCTTTTCTCTCAAAAGGTTTTCTCTTATACTAATATTCATCCTTATTACTAATGTAGTAGTATTCATAATATTAGTATAAATTCATCACTATTATTATCTAGTTAATAATAATAGTTATTATTTGGGTAAATCTTGGGTGCAACTTAAAAGAGGTCTTCTTCTTGGAGATTCAAGATTTGGAGGATCATCCATACTAATAATAGCTCAAGAACAATAAGAAAAAGTGTTTCTTATTGTGCCCATATTATTTCCTTTTGTTATTGTAAGGAAATTTCTTCTTTTATCTAGTTTTGTCATTTTAATATCATGCATGTAACTAGATCTTTATATACTAAATTAACAAGTAATTTAGTAACTAATTAGAGGAGTCTAATTAGAGGGTTATGAACCCATCAAGTGGTATCAGAGCTTTGTTGTTGCATGCATGTCAATTTTTGACATTTTTCTGGTTATATGATAACATTGTAAAAACCAAAAATTTTGTGTAAAAATATGTTTCACACGAAATTTTTGGGTGCATGCATACCTACCGACCTCAAAATGGTTGTGGTCGATTTTGGTGTTTTTTGGAATTAATTTGCTAATTTATAATCATTTTTGCCTTAAAAACCGAGTTTATATGCCTATTTTATGTTAAAGGTTAACTAAAAATAGTTGCATGTTGTTTTTGGGCATGATAATTTTTTGTACATTTTATAATATGTTTAAGGACATATTTGTAAAATTTTAAAATTTATTTTGTCCTTTTGGGATGTTTATTGTTTTTTATTGGATAAAAATCGATAAACATGCATTTATTTTCTTTATGATTAAGGACAATTGTTGTACTTTTTCATTTAATGACATGGTTTATGGTAAAGCTACGTCTATCAGAGGTATTTATGTTCTAGATAATGTTAATGATGTATATCATGTAGAAAACAAGAAGCTCAAAGCAGGTGAACCTAATCAATCCTACCTTTGGCATTGTCGTTTAGGACACATAAACGAACGACGCATAAAGAGGCTTATTTCAACGAAACTTCTCAAACTATTTGATTACGAATCTTATGGTGTATGTGAGTCTTGCCTTTTAGGCAAGATGACTCGTGCTCCTTTCTCAAGTAAAGGAACACTAGCAAGTGAGGTATTAGGCCTTATACATACCGATGTGTGTGGCCCAATGACTATCACCGCTAGGGGTGGTTACAACTACTTCATCACTTTTACCGATGACTTATGTAGATATGGGTATGTCTACTTAATGAGGTACAAGAGTGATGCTTTTGAAAAGTTCAAGGAGTTTCAAAGTGAAGTAGAGAACCAATTGGATAAAAAGATTAAAGTACTACGATCCGATCGTGGTGGTGAATACCTAAATAATGAATTTGATTCACACCTAAATGATTGTGGCATAGTATCACAATGGACTCCTCCTGGCACACCACAATTGAATAGTGTGGCCGAAAAGAGAAACCAAACTTTATTAGATATGGTTCGGTCCATGATGAGTCTCACTGAGCTTCCTGATTCACTTTGGGGTTTTGCCATTTTGTCCGCAATATTTTCACTAAATCGAAGCCCGACTAAAGCAGCCAATAAGATACCATATGAGATATGAAAGGGAAGGGTTCCTTATTTGTCTTTTATGAGAATATGGGGTTGTGAGGCATATGTTCAGAACAAGTCTGACAACAAACTCGCACCCAGATCCGACAAATGTCTTTCTGTAGGATATCCAAAGGAAACACAAGGTTGTTACTAAGTACTTCTACAATCATCACGAAAACAAAGTGTTTGTGGCTCGTGATGTTGTCTTTCTAGAAAATGACTTCATTTCTAGAAGACAGAGTGGGAGAAAATTTCAACTTGATGAAGTTCCAAGAGCCACAAACCGAGAATGAAGTGGAGGAAAGCGTTCCCTCCTCCTCGGACACGGTTGTTCTTCCTTTGAACCTAGGAAATCCACGAGGGTTAGTCATCCACCTGATCGATACCTTGGTATTGTCGAGGAAGATGCGTTAGATGTGTTGCTTTGCGAAAGTGACGAACCTACAACCTACAAGGCGGCCATATCTAGTCGTGATTCCATGCAATGGCTTGAAGCTATGCGATCCGAAATGGACTCTATGCACGAAAACCAAGTATGGGATTTCGTTGATTTACCTGAAAAGGTGAGACCTCTTCAGTGTAATGGATGTTTAAGATCAAGAATGGCTTAGATTGACATAAAGATGTCTACAAAGCTAGATTGGTGGCAAAGAGTTTTACTCAAGTTCATGGTCTTCACTATGCCGAAACCTTTGCTCCAGTCGCAATGCTTCGCTCCATTAGGATTATCTTAGCGATTGCCGCATTTCATGATTATGAGATTTGGCAAATGGATGTCAAAACCGCCTTCTTGAATTGGATTCTAGAAGAGGAAGTGTATATGACACAACCAGAAGGTTTTGTAGATACATCTAATCCTAAGAAGGTATGCAAGCTTAAGAGATCCATTTATGGTCTTAAGCAAGCGTCCAAAAGTTGGAATTATCACTTTGATCATGTTATCAAACAGTATGGTTTTATTCGAAGTGTCGAGGAACCTTGTTTGTACATGAAGTTTAGTGGGAGTAAGGTAACCTTTCTTGTCTTGTATGTGGATGACATACTTCTTATCGGGAATGACGTTCCGATGCTTGCTTCTGTAAAGGAGTGGCTAGGAAAACACTTCCAAATGAAAGATTTGGGAAATACACAACGCATTTTGGGTATTCGGATCCATAGAGATAGGTCAAAAAGGATGTTGGTATTAAGTCAAGAAGCTTATATAGATAAGATTCTTGATAGATTCAAAATGAAAGACTCTAAGAGAGGATTTCTTCCCTTGAGTCAAGGTACCATTTTGTGCAAGTCACAGTGTCCTACCTCACCCGAAGATATTGAACGCATGAAATTGATCCCATATGCTTCCGCTGTTGGATCAATCATGTATGCAATGATGTGCACTAGTCCCGATGTTTCGTATGCTTTGAGCATGACGATTCGTTGTCAAGCCAACCCAGGTAAAAGTCACTGGACAGCCGTAAAGAACATCCTTAATAAGTACTTGCGAAGGACTAAGGATTCGTTCTTAGTGTTTGGAGGGGATACTGAGTTACGTGTAAGAGGTTACACGGATGCCAGTTTCCAATCCGATAGGGATGATTTGAAATCCCAATCCGGCTATGTTTATATGTTGAATGGGGGAGCCCTTAGCTGGAAGAGCTCCAAGCAAAGTGTCACCGCGGATTCTACAACAGAAGCTGAGTACATCGCAGCTTCGGAAGCTGCAAAGGAAGCTGTTTGGATTCATCAATTTTTGGAAGGACTAGTAGTAGTCCACTCCGTCAAAGATCCTATCACCATATATTGTGATAACAGCGGGGCTATTTTTCAAGCATAAGAGCCCAAGTCTAGCAATAAGTCTAGACATGTACTTAGGAAATACCACGTGATAAGAGATCTCGAGGAAAGGAAGGAAATCGATATTTGTAAGGTTGGGACAGACGATAACATCGCTGATCCTTTAACCAAGCCTCTTTCAAAGGCTAAACATGATGGTCATGTTGTTGCAATGGGATTGAAAGAAGTACCAGATTTTCTTTAGTTATCTAAGATGTAATAATTGGATATTGTAGCTATTTTTTCATTTCTGATAATAGCATTCATTGTTTGAATTTCAATATGAACTCTTTTATTTAGTTTGACTAAATCTTATACTTTGTTCATTCGAATGGATTGTGAGACAATCTTGAACCCTATTCAAGTGAACATTTGAACATAGTATCTTTGCCCCTTGTCACTTAATGAGGTGACGACTCCAAGTGACGAGATTGTAAGTTGATCGATGGTTAGTTCAAGACCATGGGGTCATGGAGATGACTGGTCATTTACATAGGTAGAGTGATTGTCACTCTGCCGGGCAGTGACCGCAATAGAGTCCCTTCTCAAAATAGTTGAGGCTTGGTCGTGGTGGGGATTTCTATTTTATTTCTATGAGTCGATTCTTTAGACTGGCGACCATTTATTTGAGTCGGTACAGTTTTCGATTGGCTTTGGTTGTTGTCCTAGGTCGTACCGTGAAGGGAGGTTGATGGACATCTTCTGGGTCATGGTGATCTGCATTATACAGTATAAGATGGGTCAACAGGAATTGTCCACCCACGTTGGGTACAAACATCCTTGGGCCACTTGAGGAGAAGTAACTGGAAATGCGTGGCCACGCTCGGAAATAGATCTATCGTAGATTTTCCGGTCAGACAGTTATTCTCCACATCGAGAAAACCACTCTAATTATAATTAAATCACAAGTGCGACCTGAAAGACACCTTGTGATGAGTGGGAGGATGTGACATCAAAGAGAGAAGAGAATCGGTAGCACACAACTTGTGTAGACAAGTGGGAGATATTGATGGAGTAAGAGTCCTCCGCAATATAGCGGCTACATGCACAACTTGTATCGGACAAGTGGGAGATTGTTGGAGCAAGTGTCCTCCACAATATACAATATATGGATGCAACGTAACAAAGCCAGGATCAATGAGGTACTTATTAGACCGAACTTATTGCGAAGCAACTAATCTCTGTGATGAAGAGCCGTATTAAGATAAACGATGGAGAAGAGTTATCCGATGAGGATTATAACTTTCTTCGTTGGATAGGCCACGTGAACTGAACTTCTTCAGTTTTCGAGTCATTGTTTGATTGTGTCTTGATATTATGTTGTTCAGAATAAGGACTCCTTGTATATTTTTTTGATGAGTGCAATCACTTACATTTCACCAAAAAAAAAGTGTCCTTCACTATAGTGCATTTATATATAAAATCTCATGGACGGAATATATTTGGGATAATTAGCACATTGATACTCCATGTCAGTTGATTAACGTAAATCGATAACGCTCTACTGACTAGAGTTAGACGTTATTATGGTATGACGGCGGTGATCAACTGATAAGTGCGTTTTGTAGTGTTTATTTCTTGTATTTAGTTTCGTTTTCTCTGCTGAAATCGCTCCTTAGGGCGGTTTTAGGGACGACTTATGCTTCTTCTAGATTATTTCAGGTTCCTAGGGGTCATCTCGAAGAAACGGAACGATTCAACTCGTTTCCGACACGTATGGAACCCAAGAGGAGAAGCAACGATGATTCGGCGACTCCCCGAGCACACCGAGCATCGACAAGGAGTCGAGGAAGAGCTAAACAAGACTCATCCCGATTGGGAATTCGTGAACCCGATCGGGAATGAAGTGCAAGAATAGCTGCTCACTGTCAAGCATTCCCGACCGGGATCGCATATTCCCGATCGGGAAAGAGGAAGTATCCCAATCGGGATAAGGCCCTCCCGATCGGGAAAGGTGGAGCAAGGGAGGCGCTCACTATGAAGCCGTTCCGATCGGGATCGCATATTCCCGATCGGGACCATCATTTCTTCCCGATCGGGATTTCCCATTCCCGATCGGGAATGACCCTGTCTCTGTTCCGCCTCCTTCTTTTATTCCTCTCACTTACGGAACCCTATAAATACTTCCCTCTTGTTTTGTATATGGATCTGACATTAACCTAGACTATCTTAAGCCTCTCTACATCATATAAACCCTAGATTTAGTTCCTCTCATTAGTTTTAATCTTCTTTTAATCTTTAGTTAATCTTAGTTAATTAGAGTTATAATTAGTTCTTGTATTAAGAAGACACTTGAAGATTTATCCAAGCTTGACAACCTTGGGATTATCTTGGGGTTTCTTATTTATACAAGATTGCATCTTTTTCTTCATCTTGTGTTGGTATAACTTTCCTTTCTCTTGTTTATTGTTTTTTACTCAAGTTTGAATCTTTACTTAGTGTTTATTGTTACTGTTCATATTGTTCTTGATTATGGATGTTAGGGTTATGATGTTGTTTTATCTTTTCATTGTTGTAGTTAGTTTGAATATGTGTGAGTAGTCTTCTTGTGGGTTAGTAGGGGGATTAAGGGTAAAATATCGGTGATTAGGGCTTGATTAGGGGTAGAGGATGATTCTTTGTTGTTAGTCACATACTTGGCACACCATGTGTTTGTTGAAATGCTTGTTTGAGTTGTAGTGGCCATGCTTCTCATGCTAGTCTTCCGCTACTCATTGTTTGTCTAGTATGTGGTCATGTTGAGGGTAGTGTTGAGGATAGTCTAAGTTGCGAGAGCCCGGACCCACCTCGACTTTGGTCTAAGTTGCGAGAACCCGGACCTACCTCGACATCGGTTTAAGTTGCGAGAGCCCGGACCGATTCTAGCAATTAGGAAACACCTACACCCTTGACCACCCAAGTCACCCTACTATTCTTATGAACCCGACCTAACCCACTTCTTTCCATATTTGATTCATCCTCTTAGTTAGTCATCATTTCTTTAGTTCATTGTTTAGTTTGTGTTTAGTTATTTCATTTAGCCTTGTTATAGTCTTGTTCATTGTTAGTTTAATTCCTCCTTCTCCTCTCATCATAATTCACCAATTAGTAGCTCTTTGTGTTTGTTTGGTAGTATAGTCTCGTTTTAGGCCGATTTAGTCTAAACCTTGCAACACCGTCTCTGTGGACACGACCCGACTTACCCCTAACTACCGTTAGGTGCTAGTTGGTTATTTATTTGGCGGTGGGATCCACGACTAATCCCACCATCAATTTTGCGCCGTTGCCGGGGAGGGTGCACTGTTTAGACTTAGTTTGCTTATAGATAGACTTAGTTACCCTTTTTTGTACCCTTCTACCCTCTCTTGTGCATATTCTCTAGTTTTTCTTGTTTTCTTAGCTTTCTTTTCTCTTTGTCTCTAGTTGTGCTTGTTTATTGTCATTACCTAGTGCCCATAAAGCACTAGGTGTTCTCACGTTTGTTCTAGTGTGTAGTGTATGCCTAGGCGGGGAGGCGAATTCTTTCTCTTTAATCTAGAGCCGGAGAGGCTTTTTCGAGCTTTTCGCCAACGGACAATTAACCGGGTTAGGATCTCTCAACCAAGTGCAAGCAATACTCATCAAGAGCAAGCTCAAGGAAGCGATTTTGAGCAAGCATCTCAAGAGACGGCCGAAGGGAATTTCACCAATCCCTTTGGATATTCTTCTCCTAGTTCCCCCTCTTCATCTACATCAACACCGTCTACACCACCATCTTCTCCCTTATATCCAAGAATGCCTAAGTTGTCATCCCACTCTACATTCACGGAAGACGTCTTGCCGGGACCCAATGCTCTACCGGCCGCTTATGCCGGAAATTTTACGGCCAAGACTCACTTCATACAACTTGTGGAAAGGAATCAATTTAGTGGTTTGCCCACCGAAGAACCGCACCAACATATGGAGACCTTCTCCGATTATTGTGACGCTATATCTCAACCCGGGGTTACTCAAGATCAAATTCGTTGGGTACTCTTCCCGTTTTCTCTTATTGGAAAAGCGAAGCAATGGATTAAGGGTCTCGATAGGGCAACCATGGGCATCGACACTTGGAAAAAGCTTGCGTTGGCGTTCTACCAAACTTTCTACCCTCCGATGAAGACTAACTTGCTTAGGGCCTCCATCACCGGTTTCCAACAAAGGGATGAAGAGAGCTTATATGAAGCTTGGGAGCGGTTTAAGTCTTTGGTTAGATCGTGCCCTCACCATGGACTTTCACAATGGTTCTTAGTCCAACAATTTTGGAACGGTCTTTATGAGGACTCAAGAACTATACTCAACATGGGCTCCAATGGTAGGTTTACCGAGGTCGACGATGACCAAACATGGGCGAGAATTGAAGAGATGGCGGTGCATAATTCGCAATACTCTAGGACTAGCAAGGCAAATCGAGGAGGTAGGCACGAGGTTGATGCTATTACTCAACTAAGCATTGACCTTGGAGCTCAATTGAAGACCCATATGGAGACCATTGACATGAAGCTCCAAGGTCACCTCACTCAAGTTCAAAGCATTGGTTCCTCCAACCAAGCCTCAATTCATGAAGTTAATGCTTTGGGATTTGCACCTCCTTTGCCTTATTATGGGATGTGTGACACTTGTGGAATCGTTGGTCATGACCCTATGAATTGTAGAGGAAGTATTGAGCAAGTGAATGCCTTTCAAGCATTCAAGCAAGGTGCCTCCTACTCTAATCAATACCAAGCTTCCAATCAAGTCCCTCAACAACAAGCCTTTCAACACCAACAACAACATCGTCCCTATGTTCCACCTCCCCTAAGGGACAACAACCAAGGTTACCAAGGTTATGTGGGTAGTCCAAGACCCTTCAACAACTTCAAGCAAAACAACCATGGTACCTTCCACAACAACAATCAAGGGTTCCAAAAAGGGAACTTCAGTCAAGGCGGTTTCCAAGGAAACCAAAACTTTATAAGACAACAAAACCACAACCATGGCAATAACCAAGGCCTTAATCAAGGCAATTATCATGGGTTCCAAGGGAACCATCAACAACAACAAGCAACTCAAGGCAATCAACAACAAAGCAAGCCTAGGAGCCGGTCTCCTATTCATGACTATGGTACTCCATTTGCCCTCACCGATACTCCGCATAATCCATCATCCCCACCACGGGATTTCGACATACAAAAGCAAATGATGGATATGCAAAGGAATACTCAAGAAATGCAAAAGAGTCAATTGGAGGCACAAATGTCACAACAAGGAATCATTGCTCAAATTCTAATGGATAACAAGGAAATGAAGACTCACATGAAGATGATTGAGAATCAAGTATCACAACTTGCATCGGGAAGTTCTTCAAGACAAAGAGGGCAATTACCTCCTCAAGGTTTAACTTCGAATTTTGAGCATGTCAATGCCATCACCTTAAGGAGTGGTGCCACCTATAATCCTCCCGTGTTTCCTAGTGAACAAGAAGCAATGAAGGAAGTTGTGTCTCCAAATCAAGAAGAATCAAGCTTTGATAGTCCAATGGAGGAGCAAGTCTTATGGGAGATTGAGAAACCCCAACAAGACAAGCTTCCCCCACTTCAAGCAAAAGTCAAGGGTAAAAGGAAAGTGTCAATTGAAGAGTCCACCCCTATTGAGCAAAACAAGATCCAAATCAAGTTGCCTTTCCCATCAAGGCAAATGAAGACTAAGGTGGACACTCAATATGACAAGTTCCTTAGTATTGTGAAGAAATTGGATGTTAATGTCCCATTCACCGAGCTACTTACCCAAATCCCGGCATATGGAAGATTCATGAAAGATATCTTGGCTAGGAAGAGATCCATCGACAAGGAAGAGACCATTGCGTTCACAAGGGTGGTGAGCGAGCTCATTCAAGGTTCTACGCTTCCAAAGTTGAAGGATCCGGGTAGATTCTCGATCCCTTGCACCATAGGCCACTACAAGATCGAAAGAGCATTATGTGATTTGGGTGCGAGTGTGAGCATCATCCCTTATTCCATTTGTTGCCGACTTGGGATGAAGGAGCTTAAAAGTACTTCTATCACGCTCCAAATGGCCGATAGTTCATTCAACCGACCATTGGGGATGCTAGAGGATGTGCCGGTGAGAATCGGTAAGTTCTTCATTCCGGTTGACTTCATCGTGCTCGATATGTGGGAAGATGCTATCACTCCCATTATTCTTGGGCGCCCATTTCTACACACCGTCGGTGCTATGATCGATGTGAAGAATGGTAGAATCACCTTTGAGCTAGGCGAAGAGAAGTTAGTGTTTGACCTTCAAGGTAACACTTCGCCTACTAATGATGAGTCTTGCAACATGATCCAAGCCACTAAAGACATCGATCTAGGGGGAGAGTCGGGACAAAGCTTGAACAAGAACTCTTATGTACTTGAGGATGATGACTCCGATTTGGAGGAAGATGAGTGCCCATATCATGGGCTTGATGACAAGTTGAAAAGCAAGGAGAAGGATGAGCCTCCCTTGGGGCCACATGAGGACCGGTGGACGTTTGGGTATATCCCCAAAGACCAAAAGTACAAGTTCAAGTCGTTGAACTTGGAAGATCGGGATGCCCAGGGAACGTCAAGGAAAGGCCATGAAGAGCCTTGGCATGTGGTCGGTTATATCTCGAGCTTGATTGAAGACTTTGCTAGGGCCTTCGACTTGTTCCTTCGTGCCCTTGATGGAGATGGAACTAGTTTTGGTTGTTGAAAAAGATTGAAGAATGCACCACCTTGGTTTGACGGAGTTCCACAAGAACCGTCTCTTTGTATATATCTCTTTCACTTGTAGTTCGTTTTGTTTTGTGAATTTCTTGATTACTTGGATGTATTGATGAGCGATGCGAGGAAGGGAATTTGATGTGTTATTTGAGTTTATTGTGATAGGTGCGAAGTAGAAGTGTCTCCTAGTAAGGAGTGGTCATTGTTGGAGCTTGGATTGTGTGAAGGGAAGTCGATTTTTGAAGCTTGGAACGAACTTTTGGGAGCTACAGAGGGTTAGAAGACTCATCCCGTCCTAGAAGAGGTCATCCCGACCGGGACCACCCATCCCAACCGGGATGGACCCCCTGTCCTCCTTTGGCCTTTTATTTTGTCATTTGAGTCCACCCAACCATTGTATACCCCCTCCCAACCTCCCTACATGTCCTTACCCTCATTATATGACCCTTACACATTACATAAACATTTCACCTCACTTTCTCGTCACCTTAAACCGACTTTCACATCAAATCCCACCCCCTCACACCATTACTACCTCTATCATGCGGTTATATCAAGCTTGAAGCGGGATAGCAATGATGAAGACAAGCAAGTGCCTATATTGATCTATGAGACGATGGAGCGAGTGAGTTGCTAACCTATTGGTACGGCAACTATCCTTTCTTTCCCGTCTTTTATAGCTTTTTTTCTTTTGTGTTTATCCCCTTCCCCTTGTACACTTTTGTGTCTTCTTGTCATGGTGGCCTTCGAGGCCTTAGTATGGTTGCTCCCGACTCTCGATGACGTGACTACATCGAGAGTCATTTCAAAATCCAAATTTTTCAAGATTTTCACCTTCTTGTAGGATTTAGTCGGATTTAGGCGGGATCCGGCTAGGTGACTTGATTACACCTAGTCCTCCCCTCCCATTTCCTTTTATTTCTTTCTTTTTATTTCTTCCCCCATCCATATCTTTTCTTGTCTCGGCCCATGGTGACTTGACTACACCCCGGCCGGACGCTTTCTACCCTTTTCTCTACTTTTTGATTTTTTAGCTTTATTTCGTAGTTTCTTTTCTTTTTCTTTTGTCTCTCAGCACACTACGATCGAGCATGAGGACATGGCTCGGTTTAAGTGTGGGGGAGCGATATTCTATCGTATTTAGTTTTATTTTCGTAGTTTTTCCAAAAAATCTTCAAAAAATCCTAAAAATTTGTAAATTTTTCATAAAAATCAAAAAGATTTTCCTTTTGTGTGTTTTCCTTTTATGTCGTTGTCTCGTATATTTGTTGTGTTGTGCGTGTTTCGCCTCCCTTTTCCTTATAGATTGCTTAAACCACCGATGGCTTTGGAAAGCTTTCAAGATGTCCGGTAACATCTTCTATCCCTTTTTCCTTCTTTGTCTCTTGTGGAATTTGGAGGAGAATGTGATGTGGTGTGCTCAGGAGGAGCTTTGTAAAGTTTGATGTTGGTTGGTTGCTCATTTGGAAGCTAGGGGTGGTGTTTGTGTTATGTATGTGTTCATTTTGTGTTGTTCTTCTTTTGTTGCTTTTGTTTCTTTTTCTTTCGTTTTCGTTGAGTCTTTGTTTTGTGTTTTGTTGTGTGTCTTGTGTGTAAATGGTTTTTGAAAACCCGGTTTAGAGGCTAGTGTGCAAGTGTTTACTTTCCCTTTTTAGTGGTATAAATCGAGTCTTGGACTTTAATCTAGTAGAATGACCCTAAATCAATGAATTCGTTGGTCCTTTACCTTGAGTCCACCTAGCTTACTAGGGATTTACTACGGGATCTGTATTTTGACCATTATGACCACCCACGGTATGAAAAGGCCTTGGTTGCCGAGTCCCGTCCCTTAGGTGACCATGTTTAGGATTGTTTGATTAGTCCAAGTTCTCCCCTTTTTGTGGGTTTGAAGGGAAAGCGCACTCCCAACTCTCCCATTCACCTACCTCCTACACATATCCACACAATAAGTTGCAATTTGTTGAATTCTTTCTTTCTTGTCATACAAAGGAATGCCAAAAAGCCAAATCAAGCCAAAAGGGCAAAAGAAACAAAATGAAAGAAAGAAAAGAATGAAGAAAAAGAAAAGGCACAAAAGCCAAAAAGAAAATAGAAAAGAAGAAAAAGAATGGCATTGCAAAACAAGGCAAAAATGCAAAAGAAAAGAGAAAATGCCAAAAGAAAACCCGATTCACAAAAATAACCCCTACCTCTCAAAATAAGCCTTTTTTCGACTTTTGCTGTGAAGAGCCTACCAAAGGACCGAGTCCCTAGGAAGGATGATAGCGGCATTAGTCGGTCTGGTCTTCCCTCATTTCGCAATTATTTCCACCTTTTTACTTGGACTAGTTAGGCGGTTTTGGACATGGGACGACCCTCTTGGCTCTTTGCTAAAGGGGGCGGGGTCTCACTTACCTACAGTGTCGACTAACACCGTGGTTCATCCTTTTTCCATCCTGCCGATCATCCCGTGGTACGTTCTTACAAGGTTAGGAGGAACCGAGGTAAGTTACCAACGTTTTTTATTGCTTTGTCGTCATACTATTAGGGTTTTGTCCATTTTGGTTTGTATTGCTAGCTTGGGAACGTTGTCACTTGCACTGAGTCCTAAACCGGTGCTTCTTTCACCGCTTGTTTGAGGGAAGCGGTATTTGTTTTCTTTTGGGTGCAACCGATTATTGTTTGTTTGTTTGTATGCTTGTTAGTTTATGTGTTTTGTGTCCGGTTGCATCCACAGTTTTGTCGCAAGACCCCACTTGCCTTGCGGAGTGCATTTTTCCTCTAAGTGCACTCGCATGAGTTGAAAGGGCGTAGGGTGCGCTAATACCCACTCGGCTAGTTTAGTAGTTAGTATGTGCTTACTTGAGGGCGAGTAAGGGTTAACTGTGGGGGAGTTGATAAGTGCGTTTTGTAGTGTTTATTTCTTGTATTTAGTCTCGTTTTCTCTGCTGAAATCGCTCCTTAGGGCGGTTTTAAGGACGACTTATGCTTCTTCTAGATTATTTCAGGTTCCTAGGGGTCATCTCGAAGAAACGGAACGATTCAACTCGTTTCCGACACGTATGAAACCCAAGAGGAGAAGCAACGATGATTCGGCGACTCCCCGAGCACAAACAAGGAATCGAGGAAGAGCTAAACAAGACTCATCCCGATTGGGAATTCGTGAACCCGATCGGGAATGAAGTGCAAGAATAGCTGCTCACTGTCAAGCATTCCCGACCGGGATCGCATATTCCCGATCGGGAAAGAGGAAGTATCCCGATCGAGATAAGGCCCTCCCGATCGGGAAAGGTGGAGCAAGGGAGGCGCTCACTGTGAAGCCGTCCCGATCGGGATCGCATATTCCCGATCGGGACCATCATTTCTTCCCGATCGGGATTTCCCATTCCCGATCGGGAATGACCCTGTCTCTGTTCCGCCTCCTTCTTTTATTCCTCTCACTTACGGAACTCTATAAATACTTCCCTCTTGTTTTGTTTATGGATCTGACATTAACCTAGATTATCTTAAGCCTCTCTACATCATATAAACCCTAGATTTAGTTCCTCTCATTAGTTTTAATCTTCCTTTAATCTTTAGTTAATCTTAGTTAATTAGAGTTATAATTAGTTCTTGTATTAAGAAGACACTTGAAGATTTCTCCAAGCTTGACAACCTTGGGATTATCTTGGGGTTTCTTATTTATATAAGATTGCATCCTTTTCTTCATCTTGTGTTGGTATAACTTTCCTTTATCTTGTTTATTGTTTTTTACTCAAGTTTGAATCTTTACTTAGTGTTTATTGTTATTGTTCATATTGTTCTTGATTATGGATGTTAGGGTTATGATGTTGTTTTATCTTTTCATTGTTGTAGTTAGTTTGAATATGTGTGAGTAGTCTTCTTGTGGGTTAGTAGGGGAATTAAGGGTAGAATATGGGTGATTAGGGCTTGATTAGGGGTAGAGGATGATTCTTTGTTGTTAGTCACATACTTGGCACACCATGTGTTTGTTGAAATGCTTGTTTGAGTTGTAGTGGCCATGCTTCTCATGCTAGTCTTTCTCTACTTATTGTTTGTCTAGTATGTGGTCATGTTGAGGGTAGTGTTGAGGATAGTCTAAGTTGCGAGAGCCCGGACCCACCTCGACTTTGGTCTAAGTTGCGAGAGCCCGGACCTACCTCGACATCGGTTTAAGTTGCGAGAGCCCGGACCGATTCTAGCAATTAGGAAACACATACACCCTTGACCACCCAAGCCACCCTACTATTCTTATGAACCCGACCTAACCCACTTCTTTCCATATTTGATTCATCCTCTTAGTTAGTCATCATTTCTTTAGTTCATTGTTTAGTTTGTGTTTAGTTATTTCATTTAGCCTTGTTATAGTCTAGTTCATTGTTAGTCTAATTCCTCCTTCTCCTCTCATCATAATTCACCAATTAGTAGCTCTTTGTGTTTGTTTGGTAGTATAGTCTCGTTTTAGGCCGATTTAGTCTAAACCTTGCAACACCGTCTCCGTGGACACGACCCGACCCGAATAAGGGCAATAATGGTTGTTCTTATTTATGTGCATGCAAGAATAATTATCATAATTACCCTAGACCCTAGACCTCAAGCATGCAATTAAAATAAGCATTTTTTGTCTTCCCTATGGAAGGGTTTGCTGGTTTTGGGGCTTAAATATGGGAACATTTTGTTCTCATTTCTCCTCCAACTTTTAATTAATTGATGCTTTCCTCTTCTCTCAAAAGACTTTCTCTTATACTAATATTCATCCTTCACTACAAGAAAAGTCTAGGTTAGCAACCGATATTTTCCGACCGCACGAATAGCTAGCATTAGTATGAAATTGACTGGAGTGAATTAATTACTCCTTAAATACTCCGATCCGTAGTATAGTTAAGTCGAGTCACAAGCTATGAGTCTATGACGTCCAACCTCCATCGGGCTAGGTCATGAACAGTTGCAGCAGTCACAAGAATGTAGTTCAGATTTCTAAACTAGAGAAATGGGTTAGCTTTCTTCTAAGTGTATAAATGTATGAATATTAATTTGAATACATGCGTAGTTGTTTTAAGGTGCAAAAATTTTACAAGTGAAATAAAAATATTTTTCAAATACTTTCTCCATCTTAGTCTCTCAATCATTTGTTTACCTTTAATTAAAACATTTTCACATATATTATATAAAACGTGAACAAATGATCGGGAGGGAAAGAGTAATATTCCCTAAGTACATTACTTGTAAGATTATCATTTCAACTTATTATTGTTTGTGGACATAACAAGCTAAAGAGAGTCCATGTGACTCAAGATATTCGAGACCTTACACGGAGTATAAAGTAATTATCGTAAAGAATCAATTAAGTGTGATATATAATCGGAGGGAGTATAATATTTGAAATATGACAATTATTAGTGGGAATGTCGACAAGCAAATGGAGGAGGAGAGGTTGGTGGTGATATGATAGAGGCTTGCTTGGTGTGTGTGATAAGGGCATCCCTACATGGATGAACAGTTGCGATGTGTCATCCGTAGTTACCCTTACATCATGCATTCCGTTACAACAAAACTGCCTTTAGGAACGGTAAGTGCGAGAATGATGAACCACCTCCGATATTGTCAGGATGTGAAATCTGGGAGACGATATCAGACTACCCGACGATCATTGATGGTACTGATCATGAACTCAAAGAACTTAAGAAGATGAAAACATGGTGGTTCAAAAAGAGCTTGTTCTGGGACCTACCTTATTGGAAGCATTTGTTGATTCGACACAATTTGGATGTCATGCATATTGAAAAAAACTTCTTTGAGCAATTAATTCATACAGTACTGGATAATAAAAATAAAACAGCTGACACCCATAACACAAGGAAGGACTTGCCCAAATTACGTCGTAGAAGTCACCTACACCTCAAGGACGGCCGCAAACCAAAAGCTCCCTACACTCTTGACAAACTGCAAAAAAAGATACTATGTGAGTGGATATGCAATTTGAGGTTTCCAGATGGATACGCATCGGATTTAGGTCGCTGCGTCGACCTACACAGTCACACACATCATGGTATGAAGAGCCACGATTGTCATGTGTTCAAGGAACGGCTATTACCCATTGCTTTGAAACACTTTCTCCCAACTAATGTGTGGAATTCAATTACCGAGATCAGTCAATTTTTTCGTGATTTGTGTGTCTCAAGCCTTACAACCCAAAATGTAGAGCGGCTGGAGAACGATATTGCGGAGATCCTCTGCAAACTTGAGAAAGTGTTTCCACCATCGTTCTTCAATTCCATGGAGCACTTATCAATACATTTGCCTTATGAAGCAAGAGTTGGTGGGCCAGTACAATATAGGTGGATGTACCCTTTCGAGAGGTATAATTGTGAAAATACTCAACTTAATAATGTTTCTTAATCATTATATCATTATAATTGTGAAAATACTCAACACTATATCAAAATGTAGGTTTCTTAATCATTTGAAAAAAAAGTGGGTAATAAAGCACGTGTGGAAGGTTCAATTTGCAATGCTTTCTTAACTGAGGAAATATCAAATTTCTGTTCTCTATACTTTGAAGACCACGTAGATACAAAGGCTAACGATTTGGATGTGGGCACAGGAGATGAAAATGATTCATCTTTACCCGAGCTCTTTCGACAACACAAAGGTAGAGCACTTGCTAAACCAAAACAGAGATACTTGGACGAACAAGAGTTCGATCGTGCCCATCTGTACGCATTATCAAATTGTGAATTACTAGGAGAATATGAACGGTACGTAAATAGCCACAACTTACTTATTTATTTTAAAATTAAAAGATCTAGATGTCACGACTGAACTGGATAATTACAGCTTATTTGAGCAGTTCATTTTGGAGCAACATCCACGAGCTAAAATTGATGAAGTTTGGACTACATATGAGAAGTTGTTTCCAAAATGGTTTAAAGGATATGTAAGTCTCAGTATTGACATATTAGAATGAAATAAACTTTGAGCACGTCACATATACATGCACTAACACTCTACTACGCAATTAGGTAACTGAGATGAATGTCAAAGATGAGTTTGAGGAGGAGGATGAGGAAGAAGAAGAAGAGGAAGAAGAAGAAGAAGAAGAAGAAGAAGACGATGATGATGACGACGATGATTGCTAACTTGTATTTGTTTAGTCAATGAAATAAGTGTCGATTAACACTCATGGATAAATGCAGTTATTTGTATATTTTTGTTTGGTTTTAGGCAAGGTAATATTATTTGTTAAATGTTTTCTTGGATTGCATTTGGTAAGTGTTATTTGCATATGTTTGTTTGTTTTGTCATTCAACAGATCATATCTGAAAGATGGTTGGACGTGGACGTGGAGGAGGACGTGGAGGAGGACGTGGAGGAGGACGTGGACGTGGACGTGGACCACAGGTGGAGGTCGACGAGCACGAGGAGGAGCAACAACAACAACAACAACAACAACAACAACAACAACAGGAAAATCTGCCCATAATTCCGATAGAACCCAATGGGAGATGGTATTGCTTATTCTATTATTATCGAAGTAGATGTAGTATATAATTTTTTTTATACAAAAATACAATTTGTTGTATTTGTTTTGATGACTCCGCTGTGGTAAGACGAGTAACGAAGTCATTCAAGGGTTTCTACCATGAACCGCATATGAACTATCGGGAGACCCCGAAGACGATCAAAGAAAAATGGTTCGGCAATTTTAGGGTATACATTCATTTTAATTTAAATGAGTATATTGCTAACTATATAGATATATATATATAGTTATATGCACTTTTAATTGTTATTTAAATATTTTCTTAATATGTAATTATTAAATTATGATCGGTCACAATGTCAGGGCTACTGCTCATGGAAGCCCGAGGATGAAGAGCAAGTTGGAGAGAGATACGACGTCGAAGCACGAAAATGGTTGAAGGACACCGTCAACGACATCTGTGAATTGAAGAATGGCAAGAACAAAGATTGCCCGGGGTGGATGGTGCCGCAAGTCTACAAGGACTTGTTCGAGAGACGAAAGACAAAGGCTTTTCAAAAGAGATCTAGGACAGCGGCGGCGAATAAAGCTTGTGCTCAGCCTGGTCCTACACACCACGGGGGGTCGATCAAGGCAACTAAACATGCTTCCAGGTTGGTAATGACAAAATATATTAAAATGTTCCATAATGTTTTTATTAATATTTTTTTGAAGATGATAGTAATAATTGATCCAAGTTTATGCATAGTAAGTTTTAATTTGTTTTTGTTGATGGAGCAACTGGGTGGTAGGCGGCCCAGCGTGGCCGAGCTCGCAGAAACCATACATTCTAAGGAAGTCGAGGGTAAAAAGGTTTATACTAGTCAGAAGGCAAAAGCTACATTTGTAAGTGTTAATTTAGTTAATTATAGAGATTATCTTAAAATTCCTTAATAAATTAGTTATAACTTGTTCCTAAACATTAACTTTGTCTGTTTGCTAATAGGAACGTTTTGAAGAGCTCAAGAAAAAGAACGAGGAGGAGGGGAAAGAGAAAGAGGACGACAAACTTTGGTTTGAAGCGGCCGGGGGCTTCAAGACGGGCCACGTCTACGGAGTGGGATCCGCCGGCCCATTGTACTTCACCCCCCCTGCACAGAATAAGGGGAATGCTTCGTGCTCTTATCATCCCGCTATTCTTGTACAACAAGAAAAACGGGCAGAAGCATTTCAAAACAAGATTTTGGAAGCCTTAGAGAAGGAAAAAGAAGAGAACAGGCGCTTTAGAGAAGAGACCCTGGAGCTCATGCAACAACAACAGCAGCTCATGTCAGCGCTGAACACGGTATTACAAACTCAGAATTGTAATCCGTTTACCTTCAATAACGTCCGTAATCCGAATGATGATAATTCGGGAGGTGGTGGAGTTGGGGGAGCCGGGGTCGGTTTTCAGGTGTAGCTTGAACCTCTCATTGATTACTCTTTTAAGTTGTGATAACTTTGATTTTTTTTCCCAGATGTTTAGTCTCTTTACACTTTCATTAGTATTGATCTCTTAATTAAGTAGTTAAACATTTTAGAAAGCTATGTCCATGATATCGAATGTTTTATGTGAATGAATTGTGAAGATGTTGGATTCTGAATGAATTGGATGAAGTTAATGAATGAAGGTTGAAGTGAATGATGTTGTAGTTTGAATGAGTTGGAAGAATTGAATGGTATGATGGTTATAATGCAGATTTGTATGTGCAAATTGGAGGACAACAAAACCACTAGACCCCCCGACCTTACCAAATTTTACCGACCGAACATGCCCATTACCGACCGAATCACCTCGTCACCGACCGCCCTAACTGACCAAGGTACTGTCAAACATCGGTCGTTAAGGATTACCGACCGATGATAGCGGTCGGTAATTAACACAAATACCGACCGCATTACCGACCGCCATAGCTTTTTTCCGACCACCCGTCTTCCAGGAGCTCCTGGTTTAGGCTTGGTCGGAAAAGATTACCGACCGCAGTTAACAGTCGGTAAATAAGATTACCGACCGCATATTCATTTTGCCGACCGACTTGTCGGTCAGTATTCCTGCTTTTTCCGACCGCTATCTTCAGTCGGTAAAAATATTTACCGACCGCCTATGTTATTTCCCGACCGTAATTCGGTCGGTGATTTACCGACCGCGATTTTTGGTTGATGAATTCCTTTTCCGACTATATGTTTTCGGTCGGCAATATTTAAAAATCGGTCGGTAATTCAATGCCTGTTTCCTTTTAGTGCTTATTACCAATGTAGTAGTATTCATAATATTAGTATAGATTCATCACTATTATTATCTAGTTAATAATAATAGTTATTATTTGGGTAAATCTTGGGTGCAACTTAAAGGAGGTCTTCTTCTTGGAAATTCAAGATTTGGAGGATCATCCATACTAATAGTAGGTCAAGAACAATAAGAGAAGGTGTTTCTTATTGTGCCCATATTATTTCCTTTTGTCATTGTAAGGAAATTTCTTCTTTTATCTAGTTTTGTCATTTTAATATCATGCATGTAACTAGATCTTTATATACTAAATTAACAAGTAATTTAGTAACTAATTAGAGAAGTCTAATTAGAGGGTTATGAACCCATCAATCTTTACACTTTTGTTGAACTTTTTTGTGCATCTCCGATCGAGTCAACCTAACCAATTAGAATTTTGTTGTTAGCCTTTGGCCTGACGATTTAGTGCTTATACGAGTAGATATAATGTTGCATATGTTGGGAGCAGGAGAACGACTTCACTAGGATCATACAGAAGAATATTATTCTTCACATGATGAACCTACTCAAGTTCATGCGGAAGGAAATCACTAAGAAACCTAGAGTCCAAAAACCGGATCAAGGACCATATCATCAAAGAAGACCTACGAGATCATCATATGAACCTTGGACTAAGCGTCACTAACCTAATTTTTATTTCTGTTTTGCCTGACCATTTGCCGACCTTACAACAATTTTAGGACTTGGTGTAATCCCCTAGAAAATCTAACGCAATACAGTGGCGGAAACACTGTAGAGTTGGGATTAAAACACATTGACAAACTATATCTTATTAAAAGAAATGGTAAGTTAATACAAAGGCCTTTTTTTACAAAAGAGCTAAAAAGGAAATTCTCCAAACAGGGTTCTACAAATCCATAAATCGTGAATGAAGAAAGAGTAGGATCCACGCTACTCGCTAGCTCACACCCTAAACCCAGCAGCAAATACCTGTCATGTTATAAACATAACAGCCACGTCAGTGGAGAGTAACTCGGACGTTCTCTCAGCTATATTATATCATATGGAAAAATAATAGTATTATTATATCAAAATATATTTAAACGGAAAACATTAAAATGATATGATAAAATAAGTTTTTAGAGTAACTTAAAGCTCTTGCCAACCTGCAAGTCAAAATCAATCGATAATAATATTCAAAACTAGCGTTATGGAAATTCGATCATTGTGCACAAGGCTAGACTTTCACTAGGGATAATACTGGAAACTAGCTTCGAGAACTGTAGACTTAACTCATAACAGACTCAGTCTCTAACTAGGCAACCCAACTATAACAGGACTGCGTGCAGCGAGGTCCTGGTTTAAGTAGTATACACCCCTCCTGGACACAAACCATGTCCAGTTCAACCCGACGCGACTTATACGATCTGATACCTAAGTTTAAGGTCAACATACACTCTCCTAAACACAAACCATGCTCAGTTCAACAACCAATGTGCCCCATAAAGACACACCAGCCTTACAGTTGATGGCAAAAACGTACATCCCAGACTATATTACTCTAACCTCACACTTGTCCTTATTCCATAACTCCAAAACAAGCCATTATCGATATTGAGAATAAATAATCATTATAATATGAAGATAAAAGGAATAAACATTCTATATCAAAAGGGAAAACTTTCTAAAAATAGAAACTTACCTAAAATAGAAATTGTGTAATAGAAAATACATAAGTTATTAAAATAAGTGAAACGTACAAAAAAAAGCATTTCTAACAAAATTAACATTTTATTATTATCGTCGTTATCATAACTTTAATATATTTCTAAATTCATTACTCAAAATATAAATAAAATATAATAAGTCAATATATAGTATTTTATAAATAATTAGGAAATCGAGTTAAAACAATAAATTTTAGAAAAGAGATGTGTTAAGAAAGACGATATCAATATTAATTGAGTGAACGAGTTTTATAAATTAAACGAGATTTGATAAAGCTTTCATATTTGTTTTAGCAAATAGATTTTATCAATAAATAATACTGATTTTACTAAGATAATCAATCGTAGACAAATTGGAAATTATTAGGGAAAATAGTCTCGACTGAAAATGTATTTAAAACAAAATCGACTACTTTCTCATTTATTAATATAAGTCGTAAAACAAAATTAATAGTATACAAATCTCGATTATAATATAAAAATATGATTTTGAGTTAAAATTATAAAATAACAAAATATGACGAAAATATAAAATCGATATTATTTAGTTACTAGTGTCACGAACGCACGATAACCAACAAAATATTATAACAGCCATAATTAATAAAATTACTAACGATTTATAAAACAATATCAAAAATTGTAAAATATTTATAAGGTACACAATTTTAAAAAAATATATTATTAGCAAATAATAAATAGCTAAAATTAGAAAACCGAAGTTAAAAAATTTACTACATACTACTACTCAAACATACGATATAAAATTCTAGTAACGTCCTAAAGTTACCTTTAGGCGATATCTGAATCAATCTCGTACATGTCCTCGTTGAAGTTCTCACGAAAGTCTAGGAGAACAAGGAGATGAACGTAGAATTATAGCAACAACGGGGCGTGAAAATGGAGAGCTGATGTTGGACAGAAACACTAACGGAGTTGCAGCGGTAACGTTGCAAGCGAATCGATGAGCAGCCCAAAGCAGCAGCACCAAAACGTCAAACAAAAGGAGAGGAACACGACATACACTTACGACACTAAGGTCGGAGTCAGAAACAGAGCAGAAACGGAGAGAAACGGAGGCAGAGAACAACAACTGGGTGAAGATTGAAGATGAAGAAGATGGTGCGCAGCAGCAGGAGAAATGACAGCAGCAGCGAGCATCAAATAAAAGGGAATGAATGAGGAGAAATAGGGGGAAAATATGAAGTGGTTTGTGTGGATGAACGAAGAGGTTGAGGAGTAAAGGTACTAGTTGTAAAAAGAAAATAAAGAGGGAGGGTGAATTGTCGAAATAACAAGGGGAAAAAGGGAATGAATCATGTGGGTATCAACACCATTTAATAAAAAGTGGTCAAATGATTTGAATGATGCTAGAAGAGAAGAATTACGTGGCAACCAATAGACGTACCGACGAAATCGAATTAATACAGATAATTGGACCGACTAATAAAATTAGCAAAATAATCGTTTCTCGAGATAGAAATAATTATTCGAGACGAAAATGAAGTTTATAGAAATAAATAATTAGACGATAAAATAGTATTTCCCAAAAAATAATAAATCTTTGATAAAGTGAATTAAATTGATTTTCTCGAGGAAAGGTAATAGATGTTTTGAAGAAACTTAAAATAAATGAGCTTCGAGCCGAAAATAGAAATTCAAGCTTAAATATAAATAAATAAAATGACTTTAGAATTTAAATCGCCGAAATTGACTTCCGATAAGAATAAAATTAAATGTGATAAAATAAATCGAAATAGAAATAAAAATATGTTTTAAATATAAGAAGAGTTTCCGAGACAAATAGAATTTTAGGAGTTTGAAACGATTAAACGATAAATTCGTTTAATAATAATTTTAAGAATTAAGAGTTAAATCGTAAACAAATAAAAATACGAACATAACTTTAATTTAATTTATAAAATTTGGGGTGTTACACTTGGAACCTTAAGTCAAGTTAACAGTGTGTGTCTTACGCGTAATCCTCTTTAAGCGATAACCTATCGTGAGACATAACCTATAGTTTTCCAGTTAAAATCTTAATCACACTGCTATGACAAAAATAGAATACCTTTGAGGTCGGGAGATGTTCAAGACGTAATTACATTGTATTTGTGGAATTATGTGTTGGAAAGAAGTATGCGAACGATCATCGATCGAATTTCCTTTGAGGATATCCTTTATAGATATTAAAAGTTGTTTTGAGGTATAATATGTGAACATGGATTATCATGTATCTAGAAATCCAGTGATTGATTGACTTATAACCATGATTTTTAGGAATCCCCAGGAAAATTGAAACTATTTTGGAGAATTACTTGTATTTTGAATGATGGTTGATAATATTACAATCCCGAGTGTCATAATGTTGACGGACACTTCAAAATCCAACACATTGTCAATTCAAATTTTGGACTAACCTACCAATCGAGAAATCGAGAAACAAGGAGACAATTGGAGATTTTGGAAACTTAAGAGAAATCAATAAAAGAGTATTGGATTAACACTAAGAGCTTATCACTGAAAGAACTAAACAACCCTAGGAGATCAACCTCTTTTGATGATAAATGTTGAGGGTGCCATAAGAACCATGAATTCCGATGTGACTGATAATATAGGATATACAAGTAACAGTTGTGATAAACCTAAAGAGATCAAAACTAATAAACATTCTGAAATTTTATAGAAATTAGGACAACCATTATTTGAATGGATTTATACCTTAAGCTAAACCAAAAATTTCCACAGAACATTCAATATAGTTTTTAAGGAACATAGATTATCATGTTATATATGAAGTTAGGACTCACAACAAACCGAATCTCGAAATGCCCCAAGATTATTTAACTTTTTCTTTCTTATGTTCTTTTCCCCTAGCATCCTATTCTTCAATTATCATTTTTTTTCCTTCTTCACCTCAATATGTCCGTGTTCTGCTTTGCTACTGATTCATCATTGTTTGTTGCGTATTCTTGTTTGTATGTGACTGATGTTAGCGTCATCGATGCCTCGGATTGTTGTTGCTCGTCATTTTTGCTGTTGCTGCTGTTGTTGTGCGGATCTGCTGCTCCGTTTTGAGTGAGGTAACCGCTGTTTCCTCTGTTTCTTTCTAACTTTTCTCCTTCTTTTTCTTCGTTTGATACTGCTACGTTCTGTTGCTGTTACGGTACTGCTACTGCTATTTTTGTTCCTTCTTCTTCCTCTTTTCTTCTCCTCCTTGCTGCTATATTCCTATCTCGTTTTTCTTATTCCCTATTTTTTGTTCTTGTTTTGGGTTTCGTGATTGTTCATTGTTGCTGTTGCATTCTGTTGTTGTCAATTGTCCGTGTTTGCTGTTAATGTCGTTTGCTGCTGCTGTTGCTGTACGTTGTTGTCATGCTCTTCCTCTTCTTACTCGTGTGGGCTGTTTGTTGATACTGTCTTTGTAAAAGTATTGCTATATATGTTGTTGCTGCTGTCGTCTATCGCTACTGCTGTGCTGTTGATTCGTTATTGTTGCTACCGCCTGCTGTTGCAGTTTATTTGTTCTTCTCGTCTGTCCTCTTCTCCTTGTTCTTATTCTTCTTCGTTCTTTATATTGGGCTGCTGCTGTTTCGTTGAGTACTACTCTTAATGTCTCGTGTGTTATGTTCAGTTCGTTCCGTTTGGGACTCGATTACTGCTATTACTCTTCGGGTCGATTTGTATTCCTCTCATTGTCCTTCTATACGTTGTCGATGTTATTGTGTCGGAATCTTGTCGTTTTCTGCTCGACTTTGGACCCTATTCTTCCCTCCAACTCATTTTATATTCATCTTCTGATATTTCTTCTTTCCGTCTTGTGTCGATTACCCATGTCTCATTCTTTTATTTTGTCTTCTCGTTTGCCGCGATGTCTAGCGGTTCTTCTACTTGGAGCTTAAAGACGAAATTTCTACTAATTTAAAGTTTGGATTGATCAAGAAGGACGAGTACGAGTTCATTTCGGATATCGACTTAAGGTAACTTTAGGACGTTACTCGATTTTATATCGTATGTTTGAGTAGTAGTATGTAGTAAATATTTTAACTTCGATTTTCTAATTTTTAGCTATTTATTATTTGCTAAAAATATTATTTTAAATTGTGTACCTTACAAATAATTTACGAGTTTTCAATATCCTTTTATAAATCGTTAGTAATTTAATTATTTACGATCGTTATGATATTTTGTTGGTTATCGTGACACTAATAACTAAATAACGTCGATTTCATATTTTCATCATATTTCGTTAATTTATAATTTTAAATCAAAATTGTATTTTTGTATTATAATCGAGATTTGTATACTTGTTCAATAAATTTGTAATCCCCTAGAAAATCTAACGCAATAAAGTGGCGGAAACATTGTAGAGTTGGAATAAAAACACACTGACAAACTATATCTTATTAAAAGAAATGGTTAGTCAATACAAAGGTCACCTTTTACAAAAGGGCTAAAATAAATTTCTCCAAACGGATTTATACAAATCCATAAATAACAATAATGAAGAAAGAGTAGGATCCACGCTATTCGCTAGCTCACACCCAAAACCCAACAGCAAATACTTGTCATGTTAAACATAACAGCCACATCAGTGGGAAGTAACTCGGACGTTCTCCCAGCCATATTATACCATATGGAAAAATAATAGTATTACTATATCAAAATAAATAAAAAGGAAAACATTAAATGACATAATAAAAATAAGCTTTCGGAGAAAACTTAAAATATTGGGACAATAAAATCAGAATAAGTTTTCAGAAGAAAACTTCAAATATTTGCCAACCTGCAAACCAAAGTGTATCGATAATAATAAAAATATTCAAAGTGGCGTTATGGATATGATTAGTGTAGACGGCTAGACTTTCACTAGGAAAATACTAAAAACTAGCTTCGAGAACTTAGTTCAAACAAATCAAATTTCGATCTCTAACTAGGCTACTCAACCATAATAGGGCGGCGACTTATAAATGTGTGGCCCTAGTTTAAGATAATGCATACCCCTCCTGGGATTACCTGTCACCCAATTCAACTTATGACGGCGACTTACTGCGAGACCTAAGCTTAAGGTCAAAATGTACACCACTCCCGGGATACCTGTCACCCGGTTTAACAACCAATGTACCGATTCCTGATACACTAGCCTTATAGTTGATGGCAAAAACCTAAACCCGGCCAAATTTTTTTCTAAGTGTAAGACATTCTACTGTTAAAAGAGTCGAGAAATAGTAATATAAAAATCACTTATCGACACTTTGACATCGTAAAAGCGTTGAGAATCTTTTCACAAATAATATATTTCGATCCAACATCTGAATACTCTTTGCGATAGCAGATCGAGCTGACCTTATTGCTAATAATTACTCCGTATAACAATAACTACATACAAATTAAATTAATAAAGGTTCATAAAACAAACAATTAATTAAAATAATCTCCAATCATACATTTCTCAATCAAGTAAAGTTTCATAAGACGAACACCTTGAATAATCGTCATCCAATCATATACGAGTATTTCGCAATCCAAAGTAGCAATAAAAAAATTCTCTACAATTATTATTTAAAAAAGTACGTGTCTTCGTCCGAAAAAACATTCAGTTTAAAATGTCCACGTTCAAAAAAGTGATCCGATTTTGTCATCTATCAATTCCACCATCTCCCTTTTTGTGTTATAGAATGTCCTGCAATGGTAAAAAAGTATGATAAGAAATACTGAATAGACTATATAATGAACCATAAATAGGTGGGAAATATAAAGGCATATTAGAGAAATAAAATGCCCACGGATCAGCCATGTTATGCAAGATTGTCTTCGTCATATTTGCAATATCAATAAAGGCGTACTTGTCTGTTGAGAACCCATTTCAACATACGTGTAAGTATACGAGAAGATTGGCCAAAAACTGTTCCAAATTTATAAGTCGAACGACATGGGGAAGAAATAACCCGAATAGACAACTCCAATGATCTGATAAGTGATTCTGCACTCGAATTTTTTTTTTCATGGATGAGCACAGACGGATTTTCCAGTTCTTGTCAAGGCGATTCTTAAGGGGTAAGTGGAGAAATATAAATATCAGTCAAAAATTGAAGAAAATAGTTCCGTATTTCTACTAAAGGTTTCTTACGCATTTCTGAGTCTTCTCTTAAGTAATGAAATAAGGAGAAATATAACCCCTCGCAAGCTTCATGCCTTCCACCACTTCCAACTCGTTATCCAACGTGTTACCATCCTGATCATTAAGGGCTTATTAATTTTTATTAACTTTCATAAAGGAATCTGACGGGACTAGTTACAGATTTGAAAGATTCGAATAGTAACTTACAGAAACAGTAATAACACCTTCCTTGCCAACTTTCTCCATCGCCCTAGCGATAAGTTCACCTATTTCACGCTCGCCATTAGCAGAAATGGTAGCCACCTGTTGACAAAAAATATCATCATTTCACAGACCAATGTTACCATAAATACCTTCTCGTATACAAACAGTGAATTACACTACTGTGTAGCATTACAAACAACCCCACAATTAAGTACGTTTACCTGGTGATCTCCTCTGGCGTGCTTATCATCACGACCCTGCTCTTCAGATTAGGTACTACAAGATCGACTGCCATATTTATTCCAGTGCCCAAGTCCATTGCGCTGACACCAGTTGCTATAGACTTGCACCCTTCCACTAGAATAGCCTGTGTTAAGACTGTGGCACAAGTTGTACCTAAAGTATACAAACAACACCTCAGATACAAGATTCAAAACTAAGTCTATCATGGTATAATGGAAGGTTTTAACACAATTAAGGAGTTAAATATAAAAGCAGAAGAGGAAGATAAATACTATCCCCTGCAGCACTGTTGGTAGCCTTCGCAACCTGTTTCACAAGCTCTTCACCGAGATTCTTAGTCCTGTCATTGAACTTGATACTTTTGGCAACTGTGACACTGTCGTTTGTAACCTTGGGACCTTTATGTTTCCTTTAAATAACAAAGTTGCGACCCTATAATTACATCTAAGAATATATATGTTACAGCTACCTGCCATTCTGCCACAGTCGTGAAATGTATGAATTCAAACAACGACATCAGAGCCTTAATCTCAAAAAGAGTTGGGGTCGACTAACATTAATCAATATCTTAAATCGTCATCCAAAAAAATAAAAATAAAGGTATGAATTCAAACATTCTAAATTAAAGATTCTATTTTGCTACTCTCCTCAGTTTCATTGAAGATGAAACCTTCGGCTCGTGGTGATTGCACTTATGATGCTTCCTAGATTTCATTACAGAAATCATACATGACAGTACGATTGTTGCCCTCATTGTCACTTAGACTCGATCAGACCACCCTCATCATACAAATACTAAAATATACTCGAATTAGAGCTACATTTCACTAACAACCACCAATGATACAATGTGCCACCCTACCAAAAGGGCAGTGCGAGCATAAAAATCATATCATTGGTCCCATAGTCACCTTCACAGCTTCAGCTAACTCATTAACTCCTTGAAGCATCATTAACTCCTTGAAGCATCACAGCCCGAGCTTCAGTACCGAAATTAATGTCTCTTGCAACATAGTTTCTATTGCTAATTACCCTACTATTCACCTACAAATCCGCGCTTAGAAAATAAGCAGAATTTTTGACAAAAAATGTAAATTACTAGATGTTGATTCTTAGGAGAGAAAAACAGACAAAAGAAAGACAAAAGGAAAATCAACGAAAATATGTAAAATCCTTGTGTCAAGACTGTCAACTGGTGCGTGTCTTTTTTAGAAGAAGAGGTGTGTCTTACCTTTCTAAATGATAGCTGACCTACATAAATGAATGTCAGACGTATTAGTAGTATTAGTAGTATCAGACGTATTAACGTATGACAAATCTATTTATCAAAACAAGGATACTGGAAGGATAACATATTAATGTCCTGATCACCTAAAAGGTTAAACATTAAGTGAATTTAACTGATAAATATAAGAAGTGCAGCGAAAGATACTTAACAAAATCAAAAAGATGTCACTTGGAAAGTTGTCAACGACGTTGATCCATAATTAAAAAGCAAACATACCATTACTCCCGCAAGAGTTGTAACTTTTTAATAATCTAATACGTTAACTTTATAAGCTCAAACTCATCAGGATTGGACTTCGTACATATTAAATCTTGAACATCTTTTGATACCTGCAATACCAGTACAGTAGAGCTAGGTTGAAAGAAAATGAGGGAAAACAAATAGCCGTAGAAAGATAATGAGCCTAATAACCAAATTTCACTAAATATGAGACTAATCTTGGAAGATAAGTTTGTATTTATAAATTCATAAAACAAAAATAGTGAAGGAATTTACTTACAACAGCAACAAACCAATCACGATTTGACTTAATAATAAAAACCTCCACTTTCTCATAGCATTGTTGCGTTGTTTTCAAAAAAAAATGACCTTGTTACTCTAGCCTACAAGAAAGGTCATTCTAATACTCTTCCCATGGACAAAATAATGGGATATCATAAAACATCCCATACAAATAGTACAAGATGCTAATAAGATTGTGTCAATTAGAATGTTTAGAAAAGATTTTTTTATATTTCACTTTGGTAGTGGAAGAGCCAAATTTATTTGACTCGGCTATTTAGACAATATATAAGAATGACCAATTCTTCATTATGTATATACCAGTAGTCATATATTTATAAGAATTGATGAAACAAATACTAGGAAAGACTTTTGAGAAACAATACCATGTATATTGGTTACATCAACCTTATAGGTAGTATATTGTATCATTTGCTTATATCCAGTGGCGGAAAATGAAAGATCAAGCTTCAAGTTTCAAATTTCAAATTTCAAAAAGGACTTATTAGGTAACTACATATTCTAACTAAATGCTTCGTAGTTGGTTATGAGCAATAATCCAGACACACAAGAATAAAGAAATGAATAGTAGTTAGTAAGAAGACCTTAGACGAGGTCGACGTTGATAGCGAGATCATAATGATGAATAAGACGACCAACAAAATGTCCGGCTGATGAAGATCAATATCACCTAAAATGAAAACAATGAGCTTCATATCAATAAACCCGATTACTTTGCAGTACAACTCCTAAGTAAGCCTGGATATATGAATAGAATAACAAATAGTTTATCAGTTGTGTCGAAAGTCATCTAGGCTCATCGGCCAATTTTTTTGTATGAAAGTTCAACGATACTCATCACCAATTACCCAGATGTAAAAACCAAGTTGGAGTACGAATCAAACTACAAATTCAATATCAAAATGAAACTAAACCAACTAAAATCGCATTTCATAAGCAAAACTAATAGAGTAATGAAATTACAATCTCAATTGAACAAATCAGTAACTAAAAATTAATTAGAAACTAAACAAATTAACCAAACCTACTTGCATAGATTATCAGGGAGGAATCTACTGAACAATAATGACGAAGGATGATGATGTTCGGTCGACCCACGTGCATATGCAAGAGGAAAGACACAGAATTAAATTAGTTGGAGGAGCGATAGAACGCAGTCACTTAGGGGCCGTTTGGTTCGTAAAAGGGTATGAGAATGGAATCAGGAATCAAACCAGGGTGGTATGGGTTTGAAACTTGATTCCTGAAACTTGGGGTTTGGTTCATTTTATAGATGATTGAGATTCAAATCCGAAATTCTAATTTTTTTTAAAAATTATATTTTAAATATATAAAAATTTATATCACTGATTATAAAAAATCTAAAAAATTTAGCTTGAAAGAAAAATTAAATAAATTTCATTAAAATCAAATTTTTTGAGCGATATAAAACACTGAGTTACATTAATAAAATTTTAAAATAATTTTTTTAGTATTTTAAATTAGTGTTTTTCAAAAAAATATTTCAGTTATAATATTTCAAAAAAAAATTGGAACAAATTCTTTCAGAAAATCAAACAAAGTTTGATTCCAAGGGTATGAATCTCATACCCACCTCCTCCCTTGGGTATGAGAAACCCATACCATGAGGGTTTGAGGTATGGGTATCGAAATGAAAAACTTGTCAACCAAACACGAGGTATGGGTTTGGTTCATTCTAAACCCATACCTCATACCTAAATTGAGTGAACCATACTGCCTCTTAGGATTTTCATCATAAGAAAAGAGGTTTTCTTTTAGGAAAGCTACGGAGCGGGAGAATGAAATGAAATTATAAAATGGGCGCGTTGCTTTAAGTTTTGGCCCAGATAAGCGGTTTTTTAATTAAAAGAGGAATATTAGTAAAAGTAGGGTCGACGCATTTAAAAGCGTCGACTTTAAAGTGTCTACAAAGTGAGGGATATGTACTAGTGTGTACTAAATACTTATGCGCAAAAAGGATAGAGTACTAAACGACGAATAACCCAAAATTACTTAGTTAAAACGTACGTAAATGTGCTAAACAACACTTAAACTTTTTAATAAGCACTTAAGGACTAATTAGCGACGAAGTCAAACTAAGGGTTGACTAGTCCATCTTGGTCAAACCTTTTCATTTTAAGTCAAAATAAACCAAGTCAAGATAAAGAAACTCATCTAAAATAATGTACTTAGTAATAAATGAATCTTAATCAAATCTCAAATAAAGAACGTTCGAATAATATACATCAAAGAAAATGTTCCAAATCTCAAACGTCAAATATACTTAAGATATTCAGTCAAGTAAAATACACTTAATATAATTGTGATGATCGTTTAGTAAATCGTTCCTAAATTAGCTTAAGGAACTGTTTTACCTTCGGGTCAGTTAGTGTCCTATATGAATTAGTGGACCCTCCTAGTGTTCCATTTCTTGGAGCTTCTGTACCTACGGGACAGTATGCATCCTTCTAATTATCTGAACAAAGTTCCTAAGGGAATCTGACAGTTCGATACCAAGGGAGCCTTATGTAGCAACTGTACCTTCGGGACGGTATGCGATCATTCTGGTTGTCTGAACCAATGATCCTACGGGAGTCTAAATGTCCAACATCCTTATATGTCTCCTATTGACAATCTATATCGTAGTATCGTTACGTGTTGGGCAATATTATGTCGAGGTTTGGAGGTCGACGTGATGGGAGATTGCTCAGAGAGCTTTGCTATGAGAGTACGAACAACACATTCTGAAGTTGCGATTGGATGGATTATCGTCAAAGTAGTAGTGTGGACATGACATAGGTCCACCACGACGCGACCACGCGCGGGTTTGGGGAGGCGAATGAATCTTCATATGAGATGGGTCGAATTGAAATTTAAATCGAAGTGGAGTCGCCACCGAACTTTGTGGGAGTTCGGGCCCGTTCGAACCCACTCTATATCTTAGTGGGCCGTGTACAAAATACGGCCCATTTGGATGTCAGAGTTTATTGGGCTCCTCCCTTTGCATTTGATACCGATTCCGACATTATCGGACACCGTGTATTGAATGACTCTCGTGCGCCAACGGTTTATGGCATCCGGAAACCGAGGTTCTGAGTAAGGGGTGAGGGTACGTGTTGGGAAGTTCACAAAGAACACCCTACCCCGCTTACACATTAGCGGCCTCTACTAAAATATCGTTTGACTCTCTAATACGCGTGTTAGTAGAACAATGAAAATGTTATGCAAATAGTATTTTGCCTAAACATGTGAATAATTGAATGGGTTGCTAAGTCTATTTAATGCATCTAATATTAGCGTCAAAGTTATATTTAGCATGCGAGGTTCATTTTAGTACAATAAAATAAACAACGGAAATAAATCGACAAAAAGGGAAGCAAACATGTTAGTAACGGTATAACGATAATAACGGTTCGCAATAAATAGAGAATAATATTGAATGAGGTAAACAACACGATGCATGGTTTTGGAAAGTAATAAATCACGTGATAGACTTGACACGTGTTGACTGAAGTCATAAAAGTATTTTATCGAGACCTAGAAAAGCGTTGGGGAACTCACGGTTTTGACGTGATAAGGCCACTCGATCGAGTCATTGAAGGACTCGACCGAGTGATCCTCGGAAAGAGGTTCTGTCCTGTTTTCTAGATGTCACTCGATCGAGTTATTGAAGAACTCGACCGAGTGGGAATTCACTCGACCGAGCCATTGTGAGATTCGACCGAGTCATTGTGAGACTGGACCGAGTGGTGGTCTAAAAACCCTTCTGGCTCGGTTTTTGGATGTCATTCAATCGAGTGGCCTATGGCACTCGGTCGAGTGACACCTGTACGAACTATAATTTGTTTTGGTTTTGCTTTTGAAAATTGCTTTTGTGTTTGAAAATCACCGATTCGTTAGACCGCATAGAAATATAATGAGATTTATACCTGACCAGAATCTTTCGATACTCGCCATATTCTATGCTCGATTATGTGATCGACATCGAATATTTTAGAGTGTACTTTAAGAAAAAGATGTTGGAAGAATAGTTGCTTAATTGGATTAAGATGAAATAATTGATTTTATGTCACGATTTTCAGGGAACCACGCGACCCGCGCAAGATGGGCGCGACTCGCGCCACCACGCGACTCGCACGAGGCACGTGCGACTCGCGTGGCGGACTGTTCTCTGTCCTGATTTCGCGTTACTCATTATACCCGGTGCTTGGTTATAGGACCAATACTGAATACTTAGAGTAAGTTCTGAAAATATGATTTTGTAAGTCGTTTTAAATCGGACTAAAATGATATGAATAATCTCCGTGTTTTATAGTGTCGTATTAATTCTATTGAATTAGGTGACAACTATTTTAGCATCAACGAAAATCGTATTAGTTGGATTTGTTGACTAGATCATTTAAATTCGACATCCAACTATTGAGTTGGTATCGAATCTAATAGATTGACGCTTTGCATTTAAAACTTGACCTGATTCCCTCCGCATCCCGACATCGTAATAAATCCTTGCGGATTGTGTGATGTCGGATCCGCATCAACGGGTTTCGACTCTAATTAAAAAAAGTGTTTTAAAAAAAATAGCTTTGAAATTGATGAAGATGAGATTAATGATGATGATAACGACGCGAATAATAAAAAAATCGATTATTGATGTTGACTTGCTTCAACAATCAAACACTCGGGGTGTCGGGATAAACGACCATCAACATCGGGTGCGATATCCTCGTAATATTCGGATTTTCTTATCCCGTCATCCCTCGTATTCGACACGAATTAGCAAGTATTTTAATGTCTTATACTAATAATATTATCGATATAATAGACGCGACGAAAAAAAAAATGACGACACGGGACGGACGACGCGAGAAGGAGAGAGGAAGAGAAAAGAACGAGATTTTGAACCCTCAACCTACATGTTTCTTAGTCTCGGACGTGACTCGCTTGATCGTTGTTTTTCCACGGGAATATCGAGGTGGATGTAAATTAAGTTATGGTGGTTTAGAGTTTGTCTCCTAAGTACTAGGGTTAGGGTTTGAAGGTAGCAATTAAGATGTAGAGTTGATTAGGGTTGTTTTAGGGTTTATAAAGTTGTAAAAAAAATTGTCCCCTAGTATGGGTGGTATGTGGGTGTATATATAGGCATGTCACCCGTGCCCCGTCTAGGGTTACTCGACCGAGTAGCCCCCTAACTCGGTCGAGTGGCCCAAGTTAACGCAGCCGGGCCAGTTTGAGGGCCCACTCGATCGAGTGGGCTGACACTCGATCGAGTGGGTCATCCGAGGCGCAAGGTTTCGTTTTTTGGACCTTGAATTTGGGCCTGTTTGTGGGTCTAGTACTTGGGTTGGTCTTTTGATGTTTGAATGGTGTGGACATGACATAGGTCCACCCCGACGCGGCCACGCGCGGGTTTCGGGAGGCGAATGAATCTCTATATGAGAATAGATCGAATTGAAATTTAAATCGAAGTTGGAGTGGCCACCGAACTTTGTGGGAGTTCGGGCCCATTCGAACCCTCTCTATATCGTAGTGGGCCGTGTACAAAATACGGCCCATTTTCGATGTCAAAGTTTATCGGGTTCGTCCCTTTGCATTTGATACCGATACCGACTTGATCGGATACCGTGTATTGAATGACTCTCGTTGCCAATGGTTTCGGACATCCGAAAACCGAGGTTCTGAGTAAGGGGTGAGGGTACGAGTTGAGAAGCCCACAAAGGACACCCAACCCCGCCCGCACATTAGCGGCCTCTACGAGGATATCGTTTGATGTTTTAATACGCGTGCTAGTTGAACGGAAAAATGATATGCAAACATTGTTTTCCCCAAACATGCGAGAATTGAATGGGTTGCTAAGTCGATTTAATGCAACTAAAATTTAACGTCAAAGTTGTATTTTAACCTGTGAAGTTCGTTTCAGTATAATAAAACAAATGAAAAGAAAAGAAATTGCTACAAACGCGAACAAACAAGTTAGTAACGGTTGAATAAATTGAATGAAAATATGAATGCGATGAATAATGTAAAAATATATCGAGATCTGAAATATCGCTAAAAAGACGCTGTTTTGTCCAAAAAACGGTGTTCGAAAAAATAACAAAACGAAGAACGGGTCGCGTTCCAGCCTGCTGGGCGACTCGCCCGAGTCAGGCCCGACTAGCCCGAGTAGGCGACTCGCCCGGGACGCACGCGACTCGCGTCCCGGCCTGTTTTCGAAATTGATTTTTTGAAAAAGCGATGATTTTATTAAATCGCGTACAAATATTTCACAATTTGCACCCGACTTAATATTCTTGACATTCATCACATTCGATATTCGATTATGAAATCGATATCGAATATTCGGAACGACTTGAGAAAAAATGAAAAAGGTTTTAAGAAATCGTTTTGTATAAAAAACGATGTGTAAGAAAAATTGAGAAAAGCGAAGAAGAGAGTCGCGGAATCAGGCTCTCGTGCGAGTCGCCTGGGAGGGACGCGACTCGCGTGAGGGTCTGTCCTGGTTCGGGTTTTTCAAAAATTGTTAATTTCGATGGATCGCGTACAAATATGAATTAATTTATACTCGAATTATGCTTTCGATGTTCGTCGTATTCGATATTCGATTATGAAATCGATATCGAATATTCGGAACGACTTTTAGAAAAGGTTTAATAAAATTGTTTTGAAAAGAATTTAAACGAAACGAAAAAGATTGTTAGTTCTCTCCGCGTTAAAATCGTCGTATTTTGTAAGAAGTAACGATTCTTAGCATCAACGAGATTAATGTAATTCTTTTAATACGATATTCTACTAGAGATTCGGTATCGTATTTTTAGAATATTCGTCATATGAAAATAGTTTTAGTAATATCGATATTAGAAAAAAAACGATGCGACGAACGACTCATAATAAAAATCGACAAACGACGAAAAGAAGGAAAAGACGAGGAAGAGAGAAAGAGAGAAAGGAGAAGTCGGGTTTGATTTTACACCCTCAACCTACATGCTTTTGTTAACTCGGATCGGGGCTCGTCGGAATGTGGCTAAGGCACGGGAGCGTCGGGTTAATGTCGGTGAGTTGGTGGTGGTTTTGGTCGGACGTGAAGGGTGACGGGTATAGGGGCCGGTTCCTTCGGTTTTGGATGTAGAATGTCGGGAATTGTATGTGTCGATGTATGAAACGGGTGTGTATAATGTTGGTCGATGTAATTGTCGTAATTGATGTGATGGGGAGGTCCTATTTATAGGAGAAGAGGTAGACTTGCTTGGACAACAAGAAATACCGGTTTGGATAGGAAACGTAAGAGGTTGAGAGGAACGAGAATTCCGTTACTTGGTGAAGAAGAAAGGGAATCTCGGTTGGGCAAGGGGAGCTCGGCTGAAAACAGGCTGATCGGCCGAGTGTCCTAAGCTCGGTCGAGTGTTTGATTCGATGTTCGGATAGAATTCCTACTTGAGATTGAATTCTACCTTTAACGGAATTGTTTAATATTTGTGTAGCTGATTTTTTTGTGGAGTTTGAGCTCGAATCAGCTACGTGAGGTGACACGGCTGACTCACGTGTCTCGAGAAAATATCTTTGTCCGGGTTTGACTTGGTCTCTAAAAGACGGTTTTGCCCCTGGTGTCGGATTCGACCCAAATTAGTCTTATTTGACACGAAATGACCCACTGGGCCTGGTTTTGAGGTTGGTTTTGTGAAATTTGTACTCCGTAAAAACCCAAGCTAAATATCCATGATTTCGAGCCCATTTCCGAGTACGTTAAAAGCACGTTTGCGTCCGATCATCATCGGGTGTTTGTCGAAAACTGCTATAGACACCTGGCGGTCAAAATGTGGGTGTCTACAGAGCCCCCACTCTGACTGAAGTTTGGTCAGGGCGAAAGTCAGAGTAGCTACCACGCCAATCAAATATTAAGAACTGGCAGACTTCCAATCGGGTCATTTAAAGTCCATTAGACCTGCGTTAAGGGCCCGCCGGCCACAGACTAGAAATATACCTGAGCTGATGACGATAACTCCGTGGGGAATTGAATAAGACTTGGGTGCGCCTATATATGGGCTCATCCTGTTAAATGCCGCTAGGGAGTCATGTGCATTGCACGGTCCTGCTTGAGTCGTCCTGTACATGATTTATGCAAAGTTGCAAAGTTTTGCATGTAACATTTGTAGGAAAATGACTCGCGCTAGGAAATAAAATTTTTGAGAAAGGTTTTGAATTTTTGGATTTGAAAATTAGAGAATTTTTTGAAAACTAGAGTATTATATGACTCTGAAAGGGAATAGGAATGCTCGGGATGACTTAGTTAGATCCTAGGATAAGGTCTGTATGCTAAATCCTCTGGGATTAGGAATCCTTAGGTGAGGAGGAGAATCCGGTTTTATGCTATAAATACCCTCTCCTTGCTTCATAATTTTTCACAATTCCCACAATTCCCTCTTTTCCTTAAATAAAAACAAGCACTGAGAATTTTATTCTTCTTTTTAGAAATCCAATTATGGGAATCGACCGATTAATTGGAATGCTGCAATAGTGGTCCCGATACTTCAGAGATGCAGATAAAGTCATTCTGAACCAGAATGGTGTTACCCAAATTATTCACGATCCGTCAGATGCAAGTAGACCGTCACTTTTTGGATGCTTGCTTGTCCTATTGGGACGATATTTATCATGTTTTTGGTTTTCCTCGAGGCGAAATCTGTCCTATTCTTGAGGAAATTGCTGCTGTAGGAGGGTGGAATCCTATACTTCGCCCTGCTATCCCGTTTTCAGTTCATTACCCGAGGAGAAAGCTACGAGAATTTTTAGGACTTTCTCATATGGAGGTATCTCGTATGCTGGAAGGAGATAGCGTTTCCAAGATTGATTTTGCTGAAAAAATTATGAACCTAGATGACGTCCGGGTCAGGCTGGTCCACAGCCGTAGGGCCTTTACTTTTTTCATGCTCCATGTTTATGCCTTCGAAGGCCATATGGATTTATTATCTTGCATGGGCCATGTTAGACTCTTCACTGTCGCTGGCCTGATGGAGACGGAGCATAGCCCGGCTTGGCTGATTACAGGAGAGATTATCCAGGGTTTGGATAATCGCAAAAGGGATCCATCAACCCTGTTAACTGGGAGTACCCGTCTTTTACAGGTATGCCGATTTTTTGCAATTTCCGGCTTTTTCAATTGTTCCGGCTTTCTCGGTATCTGCGGTTTTTTCCCGATTTTCTCGGTTTTTCCGATTTTCTCGATTTTTTTTTTGACGCGGTTTTTCGACAATTTTCGCGATTTTGATTTTTCACGGGTTTTTCAGCTGTGGTTGTTCGAGAGGCTATCGATCTTGGACTCTCCCCTAGACGTGAGCCGATATCAACCTAAACAAGTGATGACGAGGAGACGGACCATTGCCTTTTCTCGCCTCAACACTCAAAAATACTGGGATGAAGTGTTGTCCTTCCATGAAGGCCCATTGATCCGCTGAACCGTTCCATGGTGGCCCATTTATGTCCGGACCGGCTTAGAGTCTCGAGATAGGGCTCGATATCAGGTAATCCTATCTTTCAGACAAATAATTCACCTCTTTCCCGATCGTATACTTAGGCAATATGGTTGGGCCCAAAGAATCCCGGAAATTGAGGCAATCGTGAATGAATCTACTCAGTTGACGGATGTAATGTGTGACACCTTGATGCAAATGTGGTATACACGAGCCACTTGATCCGTTCCCAAGAATCCTCATTCGATCTGGGTATCCAATTCTTATGTCAAATGGAAAAAGGTTGATTCTGCTAAAGCCCGAGCTGCTTTGAAGACTGATGAGGCTTTCGACCTGTTGCATCGGGAACATTCTAAAAATAATAGAAGCTTCTTTGACGAAGGTGCTGCCCCGGAGAGTCAGAAAGGGAAATCTAGGACTCAGACTGAGGGGTCCAGTACTAAGGGTGCACGGGGGAAAGTGAGCCCCCAGACGGACTTAGAAAGGAGACTTGGCCCAAGATTGGCGGCCAATGACCGACTTGGTCCTCGGGACAGACTACCCGAGCCCGTACGGGCTCGGCTTGGACTGGTGCAACCGGCAGAAGACCCAAAATTGAAGAAGCGGGTTCGAGCAAAGGAAATTCCCCTTGTGAACAGGGAACGTTCGCCCCCGCCCCGTCGGCCTCGGGTTCCGCGTGACCCGAAAGATAAGGGGAAAAATGTACGAGTAGTCTCCTAAATTTATTATTTAAGTATTACTACTATTTTTGTGGTGTATTTTTGAAAATCCTGAGTTTATCGGTGTGTTTTTTATATAATAAAAGACATATTAGTGAATACCGTTCCCGTCTTTTCGTTATTGCGGTGGTTGTACCCTTTTGAGGGGTTGCCTACGTATCCACAATTAATGGAATCAAACCTTCCGTAGTTCGGAATTATTTTTGCAATTTTTCGAAATACATCAAGATTATTAATTCGAGATGTGCGACGGTAGGATAAGTAATCCTAACTTATTGACTTGCTTAAAATTTTGAAAAAGACAATTTTTTATAATTTTTTTTTGCAAATGACATTGAGATAGGGTTTAAGGGTAGTAACGCTTCAACTGGTCCAAGTTAGTTGGGTTGACGAACTCGTTCCCGTCCAAGTCTGTTAGCATTACTTCTCCTCCCGAAAGGATTTTCTTCAATAGATATGGCCCAGCCGAATTGGGTTTGAATTTTCCCCTTGGGTCAACTGGTAGCAAAGCTCGAACGGATTTTAGGACTAGATCGCCCTCTTTGATATTTCTGGGCCTAACCCTTTTGTTAAAAGCCCGTTGGATCCTTTTTTGATATATCTGAATATTATTCAGGGCCCGAGATCGCCGTTCGTCCAAGAGGATTAGCGAGTCATATCGGGCTTGGACCCAATCTGCTTCAGGTACCTGGCTCTCGAGTAGAATCCTAAGGGATGGTACTTCTAGCTCGACTGGTTGGACCGCTTCCATTCCATATGTCAGATAGTATGGAGTTGCTCCGGTTGCAGTTCGAATTGATGTCCGATATCCCCATAAAGCGAAAGGTATGTTGTCGGGCCAGTCCCGATAATTCTCAGCCATCTTTTTAAGTATGGTGACAATTGTTTTATTAGCTGCCTCTACCGCTCCATTCGTTTGGGGACGGTAAGGCGAAGATGTATGCCTTTGAATCTTGTATTTTTCCAACAAAGTGGCAGTTTCAGCTTGAAAGTGGGTCCCGTGATCACTAGTGAACTCGTGCGGAATCCCGTATCGACATATGATTTTTTTTGGATGAACTCAGCCACATGTTTGGCATTCAAGATTCCGTACGATTCAGCTTCGACCCATTTAGTGAAATAGTCGATAGCCACTAAAATGAAACAGTGACCCCCTGTCCCGGAAGGGTTTACTTTCCCAATTATATCAATTCCCCATGTCGAGAATGGCCATGGTGATGTCATAGTATATAAAAGGGACGAAGGCATATGCTGTACATTGGCGAAAATCTGACAGTTATGGCAGTGTTTGACATACAACTGACAGTCAGTTTCCATGCTATTCCAATAATAGCCGAGTCTCGGGATTTTCCGGGCTAGCATATGGGCATTCATATGCGGGCCATTTTCACCATCATGTACCTCAGCCATGACTTTTTCGGCTCCCGTTTTGTCAATGCATTGGAGTAAAGCCTCCTGTGCTGTCTTCTTATATAACTGTCCATTGTCTGTGCGGATGAACTGGGCGGCCCACCTTCGCAGGGCTTTCTTGGCCCGATTTTCAGTTCCCGGAGGATATTCTCCCGATGTTAAGTAGGTCAGAATAGCCTGATACCAAGGTTCTGGATCAGTTATTTCAATGTCTTGGATAGCGTGAATATATGCTGGCTCAGATCGCCTTTCAACGCAAATGGGCATGCTGGTCAGATGCGCTGGGATATTCAGTAAAGATGCTAATTTTGAAAGAGCATCTGCAAACTGGTTTTCTTCCCGAGGTAGATAGATGTATTCTACTTTCTGGAATTGTTTTTCGAGAACCCTTACTCGTGCTTGGTAAGCTACGAGATTTGCGTTCCGAGTTTTCCATTTCTTTAGGGCTTGATTTATGACTAACGATGAGTCACCGTGGACCCGGAGGTTTGTTACTCCTAAATCAGCGGCGGCTTGCAGCGCGTGAATGCACGCTTCATACTCGGCTGCGTTGTTAGTCACATCAAAATCTAGCTCGATGGATAACGGGGTGTGTTCCCCTTGTGGCGAGATCAATAAAATCCCGACACCAAACCCTCGAAAGTTGGATGCCCCATCAAAATGTAAATCCCATGTTTCGGTGTCAGTATGGAATATATCCTCATCTGGGAAGGCCCAGGTATCGGTGTGTCTCTCCTCGGATATCGGTCTATCAGCGAGGAATTCGGCTACTAACCGGCCTTTGATGGCTTTCAATGGTACGAACTTGATCTCGAACTCAGCTAGCATTAAAATCCATCTGGATATACGGCCGTTGAGGATGGGCTTCTCGAATAGGTACTTGATTGGATCCATTTTGGATAGCACATGTACCTCGTGACTGAGCATATTGTGTCTGAGCTTTTTAGTGGCCCAAACCAAAGCTAAGCACGTCTTTTCGAGCATTGTATACTTGCACTCGTATTCCAAGAACTTTTTACTGATGTAGTAAATAGCCCGTTCTTCAGAATCGACCGTTTGGGCTAGCATAGCCCCCATGGTTGTCTCGGTCGTTGTCAGTTATAGCGACAGAGGCAGGCCCAGTTGAGGTGGCATTAATACCGGTTGAGAGGATAAAATCTCCTTGATCTTATCGAAAGCCATTTGACATTTATCGTCCCATAGTGTTCGTTCTCCTATCTTCAGTTTCTTGAAAATGGGTTCACATACCATGGTTAGCTTTGAAATGAACCGGCTGATATATTGGACTTTCCCGATAAACCCCCTTATTTCTTTTTCGGTTTTGGGTGGTTGCATCTTGGTAATGGCCTTGATCTTTGCTGGGTCCACTTCGATGCCACACTGGCTGACAATGTGGTCCAGTAGCTGGCCCGATGTTACCCCGAAACTGCATTTTTGAGGGTTCAGTCTCATATTGTACTTGCGTAATCGGGTGAAGAACTTTTTTTTTTGGTAAAAGGTAACAATATTATTAGGTAACAATATACACAATTTACATAGCCTAGCAAAGGCTAATGATAAAGTTCTTGTCTTTATCACTCATCTGATGTTGCAATTTGGCCTTAAAAAACATACCTAATTCGGACTTAATATTCTTAATCACTATATCCGGACGTAAAAGTATTCCTTCCATACGGCTTTTGTTCCTCTGTTGCCATACATTATATATAACTGCATTGAGAACTCCGTTTCGAATAGCACACTGCATTTTGGAGCCTCTCACCCGATTCCTCCAATCATTTGTAATTGTTTCTTTAGCCTGCATCTTGACCCAATTTGTGGCACCTGTACATATCTCTTTACTGTACTCACAATTGCAAAATAGATGTTCTACATTTTCCTCCGCGTCTGAACAGATACAACATCTATCATCATCAGCTATCTTCAGTGCCGCCAATTTTTTTTGTGCTAAAAGCTTGATGTTGATGGATCCAAGCTATCATACTGTGTTTGGGAATTGTCCATCTATTCCAAATATGTTTATGCCATTTGATTTTATCTCCTTTCTCACGCAGCCACCTGTAAGCTTTTGCAATTGTGTACCCATTTGTGCCTTGCACCTGCCATGTACCTGGGTCGTAACCTGCCTGCATCTTTATTCTTGTTCGACAGATTTTCTTCCAGCTCCACGCACAATCATTACTCGGGATGTAATCCTCCCAACGCTTCCTTTTCAGGTAAACATGGTGGATCCAGTGAACCCAGAGTCTATTAGCATCGCTAGTCACCCATCCCGGGAGTTTTCCGATTGCAGCCATGTTCCACGCTTTAGTCTGAATAACATTCAGTCCACCCTCCTCAATCGGTAAGCAGATCTTGTTCCAAGCCACCAAAGGGACTCGATGAAATTCAGCCGAGTTGTCCCAAAGGTAATTCCTACAAATATTATCAATTTGATTGACAATACCTGTAGGTAGAAGAAAAATCTGCGCCCAGTAGTTGTGTAGAGAAGCGAGAACTGATTTGATTAGTACTAATCTTCCGGCATAGGACAGTTTTCTCACCCCTAATCTGCGAATTCGTTCCACAATTTTCTCCACGAGGGGCTGGCAGTCCTTAATGCTGAGTCTAGATGCCTTAATGGGGACTCCGAGGTACTTAAAAGGAAGGGTACCTTCTGTGCATCTTGCCACTTTCGTGATCTCCTGTTTTAGCAGCGTCGGAACCCCATTAAAGTAGGCATTAGACTTCCCGGGACTTAGTCTGAGACCTGAAGCTTGGGAAAAAGTAGCAAATGATCTCAATAGAACCATCATGGACTTCACGTCTCCTTTAATGAAAAACAAAAGATCATCCGCGAACATTAGGTACGAGAGTCTGAGTGGCTTACAAAGCGGATGATAATTGAAACCCATATTGCTAGTCGTGTATAACAGCATTCTATGTATGTACTCCAAGCAGATAGTAAATAAAAGCGGGGAGAGCAGGTCTCCTTGTCTAAGCCCACGCCTCCCTTGGAAGAACCCGAAAGTCTCGCCATTAAGATTGAGTGAATAGGAAGCGGTCGTTACACATTGCATAATGAGATTTTGGAATTGAGGTGGGAATTTCAGATTCGTGAGCATTTGGTCCAAAAACTCCCATTCAATCGTATCATATGCCTTCTGCAAATCAAGTTTGAACAAGCATCTCGGAGAGACCGATTTCCTATTGTACAATCGAACCAGGTCTTGACAAATCAGAATGTTTTCGATGATACTGCGGCCTTTTATGAACCCTCCTTGTACGTTTCCAATAATGTCAGGAAGAACATTGCTTAATCGGCGACAAAGGAGTTTCGCGATGCACTTATAAATAACATTACAGCATGCTATCGGTCTGAACTGCATGACCGTCGAGGGTCTATCCACCTTTGGAATGAGGGTAATGTTCGTAGTATTGAGTTGTTTGAGTAAATTACCCTCTCTAAAGAAATCTTTTATAGCATCACATACCTCAGCTCCCACGATGTGCCATGAGTCTTTGAAAAACTTGCTAGAGTACCCATCCAGCCCTGGCGACTTGTCATTCGGGATATTAAAAATTACTTCTTTGATCTCCTCGTTAGTGACCTGAATAAGCAGCTGCTGCCAATGATTCTTAGTACATTTAGGCCCTTGATCTATAAATTTTTGAGCAACATTCTTTGTAACAGTTCTCTCGCCTAACAGATTCTCATAGTAATGCAGGAAAGCGCTTTGGATCCCATCTCTGTCATTGTACTTCTTCCCCACAGCATCCATAATTTCATTGATTGTGTTTCTGGCTCTTCTAGATTTTAACGCACCATGGAAGTATGCAGTATTCTCATCGCTTTGTAACATCCATTGCGCTTTTGATTTCTGTTGAAGAAATTCGTAACATGCATCATTTGATTCCTGGAAATCTTTATGGGCTTTGAATTCCTACTGTTTGTAGACATTATTTCCAGGATAAGATGCCAACGTCTTTTGGGCCTGTAACAGCTTCAGTTGTGCAATACTATTTCTCTTCTCAATATCACTGTAAACTTGATTGTTTAGCTCCTTCAGTGGCCGTTTTAGGCGCTGCAAATTTTTAACAAGGCGATAGTTAGGCGTCCCTTAAATATCAGTATCCCATACTTCAGTCACTAAGTTATGAAATTGCGGGGCCTTGCTCCACATGTTAAAATATTTGAAACTTTTTTTCGAACTCATCCCCTCATTCCCGTTTGAAATCACACATGGGGTGTGATCAAAGAGACCTTCCGGCATGAAGTTCGCCCTCATATTAGGGAAGTGGTGCAGCCATTCTTGATTAATCATCCATCTATCAAGTCTGCTAAAAATACGGTCAACCGGTTGCTGCTTGTTAGACCATGTGTAGTAAGCTCCTATAGCAGGTCCATCCATTATCTCACAACTATCAATGCATTCCTGAAAGTCTTTAGCATCAGCAGTGGAAAAATTTCCCCCTAAACGCTCCTCAGGCCTGAAGACATAATTGAAATCACTAGAGACCATCCAAGGCCCCTGCACGGAATTCTTTATCTGAACCAAGTTACTTCATAGATCCTCCCTCGCCTTAGCCTTGTTAAAAGCGTAAACAACCGTAATATAACAGTTGCTATTAGAGATTCTATCAGTAACACAGCAGTGTATCAGCTGTGGATGGTACAGGATAGGCACAACATCACATTGCGTATGATCCCATCGATCCAAATCCTCCCACCTGGGTAAACATTATTGTTAGTCGAAACACTTCTGTTGCTAAAAATCTTATTGATCACTTTATTCTGCGACCGAGCCTTAACTTTATTCTCAAGGAGACCACAAAACCCAATTTTATTATTCATCAGAAATTTGATAATTTCTTTTTGTTTCTTAACCCTATTCATCCCCCTAACATTCCAAAAACCGAGATTTGTCATCATAAAAAGGTTTGTTTTGTAGGGTTACCACTTCCTGAACATAATATCTTCACAGGGGATCCATTCCGAATTTTAGGGGTTGCTGTCAAGGCCTGTTGATACGTCTGTCCTGTCATGCTTTGTGTCTGATCAGCTCTAATATCTTTTGTGTTCAATACTGTCTTCCCTGAATCCGTCTTCATCTGTTCAAACCCCTTATCATCCTCCAATTTTTCTTTTGTTGTGCTTTCTTTACCATTCTCCATTCTTTCCTGCAATTGGTTTGAATTACGGGATATTTCTCCCTCCTTCGTATTATCCTTTTTTTCTCCAATTGCAGGTTGTCGGGTATTCAGGACAGGTTTCCATTATTTCTTTGGTCCTTCTCTATAGCCTTGTTCTTTTTTCTATTGCATCCTTCTGCACTGTTCTTTTAAATGGCCCATGTTGTGACATACCTGACAGACCACAGGCTGCCACTCATATTCAAGTTTGATTTCCACAGACCCTCCTTTCTCATCCTTGAAATGCACAACCTGTAATAATTTTTTACCCATCTTCAACTCAACCATGACCCTAGCGAATCCTAGTCTGGTCTTGTTTGTTGTCGCTTCATCAGTTTTCACCATAGGTCCAATCAAGGACGAAATTTTGCCCAGGCTCGCCCCCAAAACTTGAGAGGCAATTTGTGCAGTCGCACCCAAATGGGCACGACCTTCACTTCTTCTTTTTCCAGATTCACGTCTTCCTTCCATGCTTTGACAACAAGGGGTTTATTATCAAAAAGATAATATCCGCCATTTAGCACTCTCTCCTGCATTTCAGACGTGGCAAATCTTACCAGGAAAACTCCATTAGGTAAGAATGAGATTTTGTCTAAATTGTGTTTGGCCCAAATCCTCTTCAAAAAGCCCTCTATGACCTGCCATGGGGGATTGGCCCCCACAACGAAGCCATAAACGGCCGTCTTCCAATATTCTATTTCCTCCAGGACATCTGCCTCTGTTAGCTGCAAACTGTCCTTACTTTCACTCCGGTTCATTGACGTATCCAGGACAGAATTTTTCCCTTGCTTGATGAACCAAGGTTCCTATATGTCTCCTCCTTCTTGTTTTCCATCATCATGAGTTTCCTCTATTTGAGTGTCGTTCTCCTCATCATCAATATCGGAATTCAAGTTGTACGCCGGTATGCCAACAATATCTTGTATGGATCGTTCCTTCAGGCTCACGTCTACATTTGGTTTTGAATTATCATTAGAGTTCTTGTGTTGGTCATTTGAATTCTTGTGCTGATCTCCTTTCCCTTTGCTCTTCCTCGTTGTTATGTTACGTAGCGCAGGTGACTTCGAGGAGTGGCCCTTGGTCATGGATGCCGGAGGACCCTCTCAAAACCACCGTTGTTACGTTTCTCTCTCAGTTATCTCTCAGAGAAGATGATCGGTTTATTGTCTCTGGCAGTTCGCGTCTAAGGGTGAAGAACTTTCTTAGGGCCGTAATGTGCCCGTTTCGGTCCTTGGATTTGACGATCATGTCGTCCATGTAGACCTCCACTTCCTTATGCATCATGTCATGCAATAAAGTGGTGGCGGTCCGTTGATAAGTGGCACCGGCGTTGATAAGCCCAAATGGCATTACGGTATAGCAGTAAGTACCCCAAGGTGTGATGAAGGTGGTCTTACTCATGTCTTCCTCCGCCATTTTGATCTGATTGTATCCGGCATACCCGTCCATTAATGATAGAAGGGCATGGTCGGCCGTGTTATCCACCAGTATATCGATATGTGGTAACGGAAAATCGGCCTTGTTAAGGTCTCGGAAGTCTACACACACCCGAACTTTGCCGTCTTTTTTGGGTACTGGTACTATGTTTGCAACCCAGCCTGGATATTCAGACACTTGAATAAAGCCCGCTTTGAATTGTTTATCGACATTTTCTTTGACTTTGAGAGACTATTCGGGCCTCATTCTTCGGAGTTTCTGCTTTACGGGCTTATACCCGTCTTTGATGGGTATACGGTGTTCAACTATCTCCCGGTCTATTCCCGGCATGTCCTTGTAGGACCATGCAAAGACGTCTTTAAATTCTCGGAGGAGATCCGTGAATTGTTGCTTCTCCTCAGGACCCAAAGATAAGCCCAACTTAAGCATCTGAGGTTCTAAAGGGGTTCCTAGGTTGATGGAATCAGTTTCTTCGATTACCGGATTTCGGGACTCCCTTTGTTCAAGTTGCTCGATTAGATGCAGAGGCAATGGTACCTGTTTGTCGGGTTTTTCAATGTCATTGCAAATAAGATTTTTGAAAATATTTTGAAAATAAGACAAGTCGTAAGCATAACGGTTATTGTTATTATTGATAGTGAATTTTGAAAAGAGCTCGAAAAGAGCGGCCATCTGATCGTTGGTCATAGGCGGGATAGGGAGAGCCCTCGGGACAGATTCCGGGGCTCCCGATGGTGTGACTAAAGAAGGGAGAGGGGTTACAGATTCGATCCAAGTACTGGACCCTCTAGACTTCGACTCAGACTCCGACTCTGACTCAGACTCGGACTCGGACTCGGACTCGGCGCCATGCATATCTCCTTCCCCTGTAGTCCGCTTGTAGACTCGACACTGACTGTCGGTCCACTTAGTTGTCTTCCTCCAAGCTCTCTTCCCAGTGTCAGCACCTACTTCGGAGATCAGCTTGGTTGGATCGAACCTGCTGCTGCGGAGAATCAAGTTGACCAGCTCCTATTTAGGGGTCGGGATGACCTTGTCTTCCCCGAATAGGAGCCCCAGGGCGGGCACAGTATTATTTGTGCCCTCTTTTGATTCGGCCTGGATAAGGGCAAAGATGTCATCCGGGATGAAATTGCATTCCCGAGCCAATTTGGTCTCGGGGTATGAGATGGTGGACTGATAGAGGCCCACTTGCACAGCTCCGAACACTGGAGTGACGAAGTAATCAGTCAGTCTTGGACTGTAAGGGCCCAAGTAGGTACCCTTGAAGATGTCGATGGCCTTCTGAATACCGGCCTGAACCACGTTTTCCGGGGTTATAGTATACCCCAAGCCGAATCTTGACTCTTCATTGGTTAAGACCTCGATGATCTTACCGGCCGGGAGGTCAGGTCTTGAGGTAATTTCGGGCAGGTAACCCAAATTTTGCAGCATCGTGTCGATGCTAGTGGTGAAATACGGCCGGAAAAGATATTCTTGCTCGATCATTCCCACGAAGTTGAAACCTCGTGGGCCAGCCTGGCCTGCCGTGTTGCAGCTTGACACGGTCATGGGGTAGCTTCGAGAGTAACGATCCCATCTTGTAAAGGTAGTTTGACCTTCCTGTGAAGGGTGGAAGACACAGCTTTGACCACGTGAATCCATGGTCTCCCGAGTAGAAAATTGAAAGATGAAGTGACATCTATCACTTGGAATTCTAGCTACTTCTCGATCGAGCCCGTTATGATTGTTAGTTTAACGGCCCCAGCAACTGATTTTGGGCTTCCATCGAAAGCCTGGATAGTTTGTGCAGTTGGAAGGTAGTCAGCCTCAGTAATGCCGAGGGCCTTAGCTGTCCTCAAGGGAAGGACGTTTACCGCGGACCCATTATCAATTAGGGTCATTGGGAGATATTTATTCCGGCAGATCACCGTGATATATAGGGCCAAGTTATGGGTGGCCCCAAACGGTGGAAGGTCGGACTCGGAGAAAGTGATAAGTGGGCCTTCTCCTTTGGACTTGCCTTTGAGGTGAGGCAAAATAGTGGCTACCATCTCGGTGGGGGTAACCGATGAGTCAACCTTGATTTCATCGAGAGCCTTAGTAAGTGCTGCCCGATGCTCCTGAGAACTAACCAAAAGCTGCCATATGGTAAGATCAGTTCGGACCCTCTTTAGTTTTCTGTCTAGGGCCGTGTCAGCGTTTGGTTCTTCGGGAGTAAGTTCTGTCCTGGAAGGTTCAGTGACGGTTTCCGGGATAGAAAGGCCGATCGTGATGACGTGTGTGCCGGCCAGGGCTCTGGCTTTAGCCTTCCGGATTTCATCGACAGTGACGGGGACAGCTTCCCCCTTAGCCAAGTAAACGTCATCTTCATCGTCATTCCATATCCCTTTGATTTGGGAAATGAAAGGGGAAATGAGATGAGAGCAGTCGACTACTTCTCCAGTAAAAATGGCGTGAGTAGCAAGGGGATTATTTGTGTTACTCGGATTATCACTGGGTAGTGGTATCTTCCCACTTTCGATCAGATCTTGAATGAGATGCTTCAACTTCCAGCATTTTTCAGTGTCGTGCCCGTTGCCTTGGTGATAGTGGCAATAGGCTTGAATATTGTACCTTTTGGATCGCTTTTCAACGGGAACTTCCGGGATTGGGCCTATCGGTTGGATTAGGCCTTTTGAAGACAGCCTTTGTAAGGCATTAGCATAGGTGGTTCCTATGTCAGTGAATACCCGATTTGGAGTATTCTTTTTGGTCGAGGTGTCTAATGAGTTAACCTCGTCAAAGATGCTTTGAGCCGCAGTTGTAGTTGCGGGCTTGCTGGAGGATGAACTAGCTCCTAGATACCCCTTGGCAGAGGCCTTAGTAAGGCTCTCTAGCCTTAGATCATCTTCGATTCTTGTACCCATCTCGGTCAAAGTGGCGAAATCGGGTATGATGGCGTACCGGAGATGGATTCGGTAAGCGGGGAGGAGGTTTTTGACAAAGGCCTCCACTAGCACCTTTTCGTTGGGCTTGTCCACCAGCTTTACACTTTCAGCCCTCCTCCTTTGAAGGTATTTGGTGAAACCCTGCTTAGGCTCTTGGGCCATAACCTCCAGAGTACGCATGGTAATCTGGATCTCGGCGTTATCCGCGTAGTTTCGTGCAAATTCCATTGGGACATCGTCCCAGGTTTTGTACTTCTTGGAATCAAGCCTGTAGTACCAGGGCTTCGGGTGCTTTTCCAGAGAGGAAGCAAAGAGGTGCTTGAACATGGTCGATTTTACCCCCTTAACAGCCATAAAATCCTTGAAGGCCCGGATATGGAGTACCGGGTCATCAGTCCCGTCAAACATTGGTAAGCCCGTTAAGTTGACGTTAGCGAGCAGTTCATCGGTCAAGAGTGAATAGGTACGGGCATTTTCTGTGAGGATGGTGTTTTTGGTGGTCGAGTGGACCTGTTCTTGCAGCTTTTGGACCGCGCCGGCCAATGCGGCCAAAGGTCCGTCATCCTCGATCGAAGCATTAGGGGTTCCTTGTTCCACGACACTTACCCGAGTGAAGATGGCAATCTGGTCTTCCCTCATTTGTCTCAATTGGTCTTGGATTTGGGCCAACGAAGTTTTCAACTCATCAATGGCTTCTTTCGTCATGGTTCGAGTGAAGGGTGGTCTGTCTGTAAGAACACCGCGTAATCAGCAACTTAACCCGAATCCTAAAAAAAGTACATCCCGAGCAAGGGAAAAAGAAGAAGACTAAAACGGTAATGACTCGGAAAAGACACCTAGACGGGTGACTTGTGAAAAGGTGGGCCTACCCTAGGATCCAGCTATGTGGGCTGGGCCCCGTTCGAAGGAAGGTTCACGTGAGACATTCACAGACTTTAGACTCGATTGTGTAAATGGGCCAACCTTTGTAGGAGTACGTCCTACGCAGGTGGGCCTTGCCTTAGTAAAATAAGGCGAACTGGGATAGGGGGAAACTCGTGATGTAAGATCGACAGAGTTTCGACGCTAAAGGCTTAGACGACTTATGATACGACCCTACACTGCTAAATACGGGAAGTCTAAGAAGAGGAAGTTTTGAAATATGATTTTTTGAAAAGCCCAAAAAATTCGGGGAGAACCAACCCTTTTTCGAGGAAAAAAAAACGGAAAAGGTGGGCTGGATGACGGTTTGAAAGTTTTGAAATAATTTCAAGTTTTAAATTGGGCATAATACCGGCTAGAAAAAGGGCTATTTTGAGTAAAATCATAAGTCCTAAATTCGGTATATGTCCGGGGTTTTGAAATTGGATATTTTGAAAAGGATGCATATTTTTGAAAATGACGTTTTTTGAAAAAGACATGGATCAAGTAGCACGTAGTCATGGAAACAGTATAATGACACCATGTATGCTCTTAAGCTAAGTCTCGGTCAGTCTATAAGGGTCTATACCAGTGTACATAGCCTATTCGAGAATTGGGGCGAACTTCCTAAGTCGAATTGAGCTTAGAACATGCCGTAAAACCCATACGAATCTGCTATGCACACCTTTTGACATATCCAATTTGGACTACATCAATGGTATAGTGGGACGTCGGTCACCAGTACCGGCCCGGGAAAGGTGGGGTTATGCATGAACCGTAAAACTAAAACGTGTATTGTACTACTCAAACGATTTCTATTCGAGTCTCACCCTGAGGATGCCGATGGTAAGTCACACATCAATTATTCCCCAGCGGAGTCGCCAAATTGTGGACATGACATAGTGATTAGTGTAGTTTGTAGTGCCCATTTCGTAGTATTTTGGTCCCATTTTCCTTGTGGAATCGCTCCTTGGGAGCGGTTTAGGGGCTTCTTATGCTTTCTTTAGTTCGTTTCAGGTTCCCAAGACCGATTTGGAAGAGTTGGAGCGATTCCGACTCTATACATACACATTTTGGAGCCAACGGAGTAAAGGAACGATGACTCGATGCTTCGGAATCGATCCCGAGACCTCGGGACCCAATCCCGAGCCTCCGAGACCCGATCCCGAGTCCCGAGAATCGATGAGAAGCTCATGTGCAGCAAGGAGGAACCAAAAGGGTCATATTGGAGGCCTACAAGACTCATCCCCGACGGGTATGCACCTCATCCCGTCGGGGATGAAGTGCACTTTGGAGGGTGCCACTGCCAAGCCGTCCCGGTCGGGACCAACCCGTCCCGGTCGGGATGGTGGGTCCGTCCCGGTCGGGACCAAAGGGCTGTAGTCCGCATTTCTTTCTTTCTTCTCCCTTCCATTTGTAACCCTATAAATACTTCCCTCTTGTATGGTTTATGGGGACTACATTAGTTTAGCCTCTCTTAAGCCTCTCTACAACATATAAACCCTAGATTTAGTTCCTCATATTAGTTTGAATCTCTCATTAATCCTTAGTTAGTCTTAGTTAATCCTAGTTAATTAGTGCTTGTATTAAGAAGATACTTGAAGATTTCTCCAAGATTGACAACCTTGGGATTATTTGGGTTTCTCTTTTATGCAAGATATCATCTTTTCATCATCCTATTGTTGGTATAACTTTCTTTTCTCTTGTTTATTGTTATTGAATCAAGTTTGAATCTTTACTTAGTGTTTGTTATTATTGATTGTTATTGTTTCTTGATGGTGAATGCTAGGGTTATGATGTTATGTTCTCTTCTTATTGTTGTTAGTTTTCCTTTGATTATGAGTGAGTAGATTACTTGTGGGTTAGTAGGGGGATTAAGGGTAGATTATGGGTGATTAGGGTTTGATTAGGGACAAGGGGTAAATCCTTATTGTTAGTCACATTCTTGGCACACCATGTGTTTGTTGAAATGCTTGTTTGAGTTGTAGTGGCCATCCTTCTCATGCTAGTTTTCCTCTACTCATTGTTTGTTTAGTTTGTGGACACCTTTGACCACCCAAGTCACCCTACTACTTTTATGAACCCGACCTAACCCACCTCTTTTCCATATTTGATTCTTCTTGTTAGTTAATCATCATTTCTTTAGGTTGTTAGTAGTTGGATCATTAGCATTGTTTAGCATTTCTCTTAGTTTGCTAGTTGGCTAGTGTTTAGTTAGTATTTGATAGTCTAGTTCATCATAGCTCATCATTAGTCTACTTTCTCCTCCCCTCATCTTAATTCATCAATTATTAGCTCTTTGTGTTTGTTTGGTAGCATAGTCTTGTTTTAGGCCGATTTAGTCTAAACCTTGCAATACCGTCTCCGTGGACCCGACCCGACTTACCCTAACTACCGTTAGGTGCTAGTTGGTTGAATAATTGGTGGCGGGATCCACTACAAATCCTACCATCAAATTGGCGCCGTTGCCGGGGACGGTGCATTGTTTAGACTTTGTTTGCTTATTTCTAGACTTAGTTACTCTCCTTTGTGCCCTTCTATAATCTCTTGTGAATATTCTCTAGTTTTTCTTAATTCCTTAGCTTTCTTTTCTCTTTGTCTCTAGTTGTGCTTGCTCGTTGTCGTTACCTAGTGCCCATAAAGCACTAGGTGTTCTCACGTTTGTTCTAGTGTGTAGTGTATGCCTAGGCGGGGAGGCGAATCCTTTCTCTTTAATCCAGAGCCGGAGAGGCTTTTTCGAGCTTTTCGCCAACGGACGATTAACCGGGTTAGGATCTCTCAACCATGTGCAAGCAATACCCATCAAGAACAAGCTCAAGGAAGCGATAGTGAGGAAGCATATCGAGAGACGGCCGAAGGGAATTTCACCAATCCCTTCGGAGATTCTAGTCCTAGTTCCCCATCTACATCTACATCAACTCCGTCTACACCATCTTCTCCCTTACATCCAATAATGCCGAAGTTTTCCTCCCACTCCATATTCACGGAAGACGTCTTGCCGGGACCCAATGCTCTACCGGCCGCTTATGCCGGAAATTTTACGGCCAAGACCCATTTCATCCAACTTGTGGAAAGGAACCAATTTAGTGGTTTACCCACCGAAGACCCGCACCAACATATGGAGACCTTCTCCGATTATTGTGACGCTATATCTCAACCCGGGGTTACACAAGATCAAATCCGATGGGTTTTGTTTCCATTTTCGTTGATTGGAAAGGCGAAGCAATGGATTAAAGGTCTCGATAGGGCAACCATGGGCATCGACACTTGGAAGAAACTTGCATTGGCATTCTACCAAACTTTCTACCCTCCGGAGAAGACTAATTTGCTTAGGGCCTCCATCACCGGTTTCCAACAACGGGATGAGGAGAGCTTATATGAAGCTTGGGAGCGGTTCAAGTCTTTGGTTAGATCGTGCCCCCATCATGGACTTTCACAATGGTTCTTGGTCCAACAATTTTGGAACGGTCTTTATGAGGACTCAAGAACTATACTTAATATGGGCTCCAATGGTAAGTTCACCGAGGTCGATGATGACCAAACTTGGGCGAGAATCGAAGAGATGGCGGTGCATAATTCGCAATACTCTAGGCCTAGGAAGGCAAACCGAGGAGGTAGGCACGAGGTTGATGCTATAACTCAATTAAGCATTGACCTTGGGGCTCAATTGAAGACACACATGGAATCCATTGACAAGAAACTTCAAGGCCACCTCACTCAAGTCCAAAGCATCGGTTCCTCCAACCAAGCCTCGATTTATGAAGTGAATGCTTTGGGATTTGCACCTCCTTTGCCTTATTATGGGATGTGTGACACTTGTGGAATCGTTGGTCATGACCCTATGAATTGTAGAGGGAGTATTGAGCAAGTGAATGCCTTTCAAGCATTCAAGCAAGGTACTTCCTATTCCAATCAATACCAAGCTTCCAATCAAGTCCCTCAACAACAAGCTTTTCAACACCAACAACAACATCGTCCTTATGTTCCACCTCCCTTAAGGGACAACAACCAAGGTTACCAAGGCAACCCAAGGCCTTTCAACAACTTCAAGCAAGGTAACCAAGGTTCATTCAACAACAATCAAGGGTTCCAACAAGGGAACTTCAACCAAGGATATCAAAACCACAACCATGGCAACAATCAAGGCCTTAATCAAGGCAATTCTCATGGGTTCCAAGGGAACCGTCAACAACAAGCAAATCAAGGCAATCAACAACAAAGCAAGCCTAGGAGCCGGTCTCCTACTCATGACTATGGCATTCCTCTAGCCATCACCAATACTCCGCATAATCCATCATCTCCACCTCGGGGATTCGATATCCAAAAATCTATGATGGATATGCAAAAGAGTCAAATGGACATAACAAGAAACCATCAAGAGCTCTTTGGTTATATTCAAGGGGAAAACGCGACAAGAGATGCCCGTATGAAGATGCTTGAAACTCAAGTATCTCAACTTGCTTCGGGGAGCTCCTCAAGACAAAAAGGACAACTACCTTCTCAAGGAGAAACACCGAAATTTGAGCATGTAAATGCCATCACCACAAGGAGAGGTACATCTTATGAATCCCCTCAATTTCCTAGTGAGCAAGAGCCAATGCAAGAACCGACAAGAAAGGTGACACCTCCAACTCAAGAAAGCTCAACCCTTGATAATCCAATAGAGGAGCAAGTCTTATGGGAGGTTGAGAAACCTCAACAAGACAAGCAAACCACACCTCAAGCTAAAGATAAGGGTAAAAAGAAAGTGTCATTTGAAGAGTCCACCCCGATTGAGCCAAATAAATATCAAGTAAAGTTGCCTTTCCCATCAAGGCAAATGAAGACTAAGGTGGACACTCAATATGACAAGTTCCTTAACATAGTTAAGAAGTTGGATGTGAGTGTCCCATTCACCGAGCTACTTACCCAAATCCCGGCATACGGAAAATTTATGCGAGAAATATTGGCTAGGAAGAGATCCGTCGACAAGGAAGAGACCATCGCATTCACAAGGGTGGTGAGCGAGCTCATTCAAGGTTCTACGCTTCCAAAGTTGAAGGATCCGGGTAGGTTCTCGATCCCTTGCACCATAGGGCACTACAAGATCGAAAGAGCTTTATGTGATTTGGGTGCGAGTGTAAGCATCATTCCCTACTCCATTTGTTGCCGACTTGGGATGAAGGAGCTTAAAAGTACCTCTATCACGCTCCAAATGGCCGATAGTTCATTCAACCGGCCATTGGGGATGCTAGAGGATGTGCCGGTGAGAATCGGTAAGTTCTTCATTCCGGTTGACTTTATCGTGCTCGATATGCGGGAAGATGAAATCACTCCCATTATTCTTGGGCGCCCATTTTTACATACCGCCGGTGCCATGATCGATGTGAAGAACGGTAGGATCACATTCGAGTTAGGCGAGGAGAAGCTAGTGTTTGACCTTCAAGGTAACACTTCACCTACTAACGATGAGTCATGCAATATGATCCAAGCCAAGGAAAACATCGATCTAGGGGGAGAACCGAGACAAAGCTTGAAGAAGTACTCGTATGTACTTGAAGATGATGACTCCGATTTGGAGGAGGATGAGAGCCCATGTCATGGGTCCAATGACAAGTTGAAGAGCAAAAAGGATGAAGATGAGCCTCCCTTGGGGCCACATGAGGATAGATGGACGTTTGGGTATATACCGAAGGATCGAAAGTACAAGTTCAAGCCATTGAACTTAGTAGATCGGGATGACCCGGGAACGTCGAGACAAGATCATGAAGAACCTTGGTTTGTGGATGCTTATGTTACTAGCTTGATTGAGGACTTTGCTAGGGCCTTCGACTTGTTCCTTCGTGCCCTCGATGGAGATGGAATTAGTTTTAGGTGTTGAAAAAGATTGAAGAAAGTACCACCTTGGTTTGACGGAGTTCCACAAGAACCGTCTCTTTGTATATATTTCTTTCCCTTGTAGTTTGTTTGCTTTTGTGAAATTCTTGATTGTTTGGATGATTGATGAGCGTTGTGAGGGAGGGAATTTGATGTGTCATTTGAGTTTATTGTGATAGGTATGAAGTGGAAGTGATTCCTAGAGAAGATTGGTCATTGTTTAAGCTTGGATTGTGTAAAGGGAAGTCGGTTTTTGAAGCTCGGTACGAGCTTTTGGGTGCTATAGAGGGTTTGGAGACTCTTCCCGGCCTAGAAGAGGTCATCCCGTCCGGGATGGAAGGCCCATCCCGACCGGGAAGGATGCCATCCCGTCCGGGATGAGGTACACAAAAGTTGGGCTCACTGGCAGTCCGTCCCGACCGGGACGAGGTCTTCCCGACCGGGACGAGACAGCCATCCCGACCGGGACCACCCATCCCGACCGGGATGGACCCCCTGTCCTCCGTTGGCTCTTTTCTTCGTTGTTTGAGACCACCCAACCACTTTATACCCCCTCCCAACCTCCCTACATGTCCTTACTCTCATTGTATGACCCTTACACCCCACATGCACGTTTTCACTTCACTTTCTATTCACTTCAAACCGTCTTTTGCATCAAAAACCCGCCTCATTTTGCATTTGTGACCCAACCATGGAACCGGATCGCAATTGGAGAGGAATAACGACGACATGGACAAGCTAAGTGCCTATTTTGACTTATGAGACGATGGAGCGAGTGAGTTGGTAACCGTATGGTACGGCAACTATCCTCTCTTTTCCGTTTTTATCGCTTGTCTTCTTGGTTATTCCCTTTCCCTCTTATCATTTGTGTCATGGTGGCCTTCGAGGCCTTGGTGTGCTTGCTCCCGACTCTCGATGATGTGATTACATCGAGAGTCATTTTCAAAATCCAAATTTTCCAAGTTTTTCACTCTTTCTTTTTGAGGATTTAGTCGGATTTAGGCGGAATCCGGGCTAGGTGACGTGATTACACCTAGTCCTCCCCTCCCATTTCCTTTTATTTCCTTCTTTTTATTTTCTTCCCCCATCCATATCCTTTTCTTGTCTCGGCCCATGGTGACTTGACTACACCCCGGCCGGACGCTTTCTACCCTTTTCTTCACTTTTCTTTTTGATTTCTAGCTTTGTTTTCGTAGTTTCTTTTGTGCTCCCATGCGCTACGGTCGAGCATGAGGACATGGCTCGACTTAAGTGTGGGGGAGTGATATTCTAGCGTAGTTAGCTTTATTTTCGTAGTTTTTCGAAGAAAAAAAAATCTTTAAAATCCATAAAAATTTGAAATTTTTTCATAAAAATCAAAAAGATTTTCCTCTTGTGTGTCTTCCTTTTGTGTCATTATGTCGTATATTTGTTTTGTTGTGTGTTTTGCCTCCCCCTTTTTTCTTTATAGGTTGCCTAATCGCCATTAGCTTTGGAGAGCTTTCAAGACTTCCGGTATCATCTTTAACCCTTTTTCTTCTTTACCTCTTGCGGAGTTTGGAGGAGATTGAGATGTTGTGTGCTCGGGTGGAGCTTTGTAAAGTTTGTGGGTGATTTGGCGATTTATTTGAAAGCTAGGGGTGGTGTTTGTGTTATGTGTGTGTTTGTTTTGTGTTGTTTTTGTTTTGTTGCTTTTGTTTCTTTTTCTTTCGTTCCCGGTGAGTCTTTGTTTTGTGTCTTGTTGTGTGTCTTGTGCGTAAACCATTTTCGAAAACCCGGTTTAGAGGCTAGTGTGTGAGTGTTTACTTTCCCTTCTTAGTAGTATAAATCGAGTCTTGGACTTTAATCTAGTAGAATGACCCTAAATCAATGAATTCGTTGGTCATTTACCTTGAGTCCACCTAGCTTACTAGGGATTTACTACGGGATGTGCATTTTGACCATTATGACCACCCATGGTGTGAAAAGGCCTTGGTTACCGAGTCCCGTCCCTTAGGTGACCGTGTCTAGGATTGTTTAATTAGTCCTAGTTCTCCACTTTTTGTGGGTTTGAAGGGAAGGGCCCGTCCCGACTCACCCATTCACCTACCTCCTACACATTTCCACACAATAAAATTGCAAATTGTTGATTCCTCTCTTTCTTGTCATACAAAGAAATGCCAGAAAGCCAAATCTTGCCCAAAAGGGCAAAGGAAAGAAAAGAAAAAAAAATGAAAAAAAGAAAAGAATGAAGAAAAAGAAAAGGCACAAAAGCCAAAAAGAAAATAGAAAAGAAGAAAAAGAATGGCATGGCAGAACAAGGCAAAAATGCAAAAGAAAAGAGAAAATGCCAAAAGAAAATCGTCTCACAAAAAGATCTTAACCTCACAAAAATAAGCCTTTTTCCGACTTTTGCCGTGAACAGCCTACCAAAGGACCGAGTCCCGAGGAAGGATGATAGCGGCATTAGTCGGTCTTCCCTCATTTTGCACGTTTTTCACTTTTTACTTGGACTAGTTAGGCGGTTTCGGACATGGGACGACCCTCTTGGGTCACGCTAAAGGGGCGGGGTCTCACTTACCTACAGTGTCGACTAACACCGTGGATCATCACTTCCCACTCCGCCGATCGTCCCGTAGTACGTTCTTAGAAGGTTAGGAGGAACCGAGGTAAGTTACCAACGTTTTTATAGCTTTGTCGTCATACTATTAGGGTTTAGTCCATCTTGGTTTGTATTGCTAGCTTGGGAACGTTGTCACTTGCCTTGAGTCCTAAACCGGTGCTTCTTTCACCGCTTGTTTGAGGGAAGCGGTATTTCTTTTCTTTTGGGTGCAACCTTTTGTGTGTTCGTTTGTGTGTTTGCTTGTTTATGTGTTTTGTGTCCGGTTGCATCCACAGTTTTGTCGCAAGACCCGACTTGCCTTGCGGGGTGCACTTTTCCTCTAAGTGCACTCGCGTGAGTTGAAAGGGCGTAGGGTGCGCTAATACCCATTCGGCTAGTATAGTACTTAGTATGTGCTTACTCGAGGGCGAGTAAGGGTTAAGTGTGGGGGAGTTGATTAGTGTAGTTTGTAGTGCCCATTTCGTAGTATTTTGGTCCCATTTTCCTTGTGGAATCGCTCCTTGGGAGCGGTTTAGGGGCTTCTTATGCTTTCTTTAGTTCGTTTCAGGTTCCCGAGACCGATTTGGAAGAGTTGGAGCGATTCCGACTCTATACATACACATTTTGGAGCCAACGGAGTAAAGGAACGATGACTCGATGCTTCGGAATCGATCCCGAGACCTCGGAACCCAATCCCGAGCCTCCGAGACCCGATCTCGAGTCCCGAGAATCGATGAGAAGCTCATGTGAAGCAAGGAGGAACCAAAAGGGTCATATTGGAGGCCTACAAGACTCATCCCCGACGGGTATGCACCTCATCCCGTCGGGGATGAAGTGCACTTTGGAGGGTGCCACTGCCAGGCCGTCCCGGTCGGGACCAACCCGTCCCGGTCGGGATGGTGGGTCCGTCCCGGTCGGGACCAAAGGGCTGTAGTCCGCATTTCTTTCTTTCTTCTCCCTTCCATTTGTAACCCTATAAATACTTCCCTCTTGTATGGTTTATGGGGACTACATTAGTTTAGCCTCTCTTAAGCCTCTCTACAACATATAAACCCTAGATTTAGTTCCTCATATTAGTTTGAATCTCTCATTAATCCTTAGTTAGTCTTAGTTAATCCTAGTTAATTAGTGCTTGTATTAAGAAGATACTTGAAGATTTCTCCAAGATTGACAACCTTGGGATTATTTGGGTTTCTCTTTTCATCATCCTATTGTTGGTATAACTTTCTTTTCTCTTGTTTATTGTTATTGAATCAAGTTTGAATCTTTACTTAGTGTTTGTTATTATTGATTGTTATTGTTTCTTGATGGTGAATGCTAGGGTTATGATGTTATGTTCTCTTCTTATTGTTGTTAGTTTTCCTTTGATTATGAGTGAGTAGATTACTTGTGGGTTAGTAGGGGGATTAAGGGTAGATTATGGGTGATTAGGGTTTGATTAGGGACAAGGGGTAAATCCTTATTGTTAGTCACATTCTTGGCACACCATGTGTTTGTTGAAATGCTTGTTTGAGTTGTAGTGGCCATCCTTCTCATGCTAGTTTTCCTCTACTCATTGTTTGTTTAGTTTGTGGACACCTTTGACCACCCAAGTCACCCTACTACTTTTATGAACCCGACCTAACCCACCTCTTTTCCATATTTGATTCTTCTTGTTAGTTAATCATCATTTCTTTAGGTTGTTAGTAGTTGGATCATTAGCATTGTTTAGCATTTCTCTTAGTTTGCTAGTTGGCTAGTGTTTAGTTAGTATTTGATAGTCTAGTTCATCATAGCTCATCATTAGTCTACTTTCTCCTCCCCTCATCTTAATTCATCAATTATTAGCTCTTTGTGTTTGTTTGGTAGCATAGTCTTGTTTTAGGACGATTTAGTCTAAACCTTGCAATACCGTCTCCGTGGACACGACCCGACTTACCCTAACTACCGTTAGGTGCTAGTTGGTTGAATAATTGGTGGCGGGATCCACGACAAATCCTACCATCACATAGGTCCACCCCGACGCGGCCACGCGCGGGTTTGGGGAGGCGAATGAATCTCCATATGAGAATGGATCGAATTGAAATTTAAATCGAAGTTGGAGTCGCCACCAAACTTTGTGGGAGTTCGGGCCCGTTCGAACCCACTCTATATCATAGTGGGCCGTGTACAAAATACGGCCCATTTCCGATTCAGAGTTTATCGGGTTCGTCCCATTGCATTTGATACCGATACCGACTTGATCGGATACCGTGTATTGAATGACTCTCATTGCCAATGGTTTCGGACATCCGGAAAACGAGGTTCTGAGTAAGGAGTGAGGGTACGTTTTGGGAAGCCCACGAAGGACACCCAACCCCGCGCGCACATTAGCGGCCTCTACTAGGATATCGTTTGATGTTTTAATACGCGTGCTAGTTGAACGGGAAAATGATATGCAAACATTGTTTTCCCTAAACATGCGACAATTGAATGGGTTGCTAAGTCGATTTAATGCAACTAAAATTTAACGTCAAAGTTGTATTTTAGCATGTGAAGTTCGTTTCAGTATAATAAAACAAATGAAAAGAAAAGAAATTGCTACAAACGCGAACAAACAAGTTAGTAACGGTTGAATAAATTGAATGAAAATATGAATGCGATGAATAATGTAAAAATATATCGAGATCTGAAATATCGCTAAAAAGACGCTGTTTTGTCCAAAAAACGGTGTTCGAAAAAATAACAAAACGAAGAACGAGTCGCGTTCCAGCCTGCTGGGCGACTCGCCCGAGTAGGCGACTTGCCCGGGACGCGCGCGACTCGCGTCCCGGCCTGTTTTCGAAATTAATTTTTTGAAAAAACGATGATTTTATTAAATCGCGTACAAATATTGCACAATTTGCACCCGACTTAATATTCTCGACATTCGTTACATTCGATATTCGATTATGAAATCGATATCGAATATTCGGAATGACTTGAGAAAAGATGAAAAAGGTTTTAAGAAATCGTTTTGTCGAAAAAAATGATGTGTAAGAAAAATTGAGAAAAGCGAAGAAGAGAGTCGCGGAATCAGGCTCTCGCGCGAGTCGCCTGGGAGGGACGCGACTCGCGTGAGGGTCTGTCCCGTTCGGGTTTTTCGAAAATCGTTAATTTCGATGGATCGCGTACAAATATGAATTAATTTATACTCGATTTATGCTTTAGATGTTCGTCGTATTCGATATTCGATTATGAAATCGATATCGAATATTCGGAACGACTTTTAGAAAAGGTTTTATAAAATTGTTTTGAAAAGAATTTAAACGAAACGAAAAAGAATTTTAGTTCTCACCGCGTTAAAATCGTCGTATTTTGTAAAAAGTAACGATTCGTAGCATCAACGAGATTAATGTAATTCTTTTAATACGATATTCGACTAGAGAATCGGTATCGTATGTTTATAATATTCGTCATACGAAAATAGTTTTAGTAATATCGATATTAGAAAAAAAACGATGCGACGAACGACTCATAATAAAAATCGACCGACGACGAAAAGAAGAAAAAGACGAGGAAGAGAGAAAGAGAGAAAGGAGAAGTCGGGTTTGATTTTACACCCTCAACCTACATGCTTTTGTTAACTCGGATCGGGGCTCGTCGGAATGTGGCTAAGGCACGGGAGCGTCGGGTTAATGTCGGTGAGTTGGTGGTGGTTTTGGTCGGACGTGAAGGGTGACGGGTATAGGGGCCGGTTCCTTCGGTTTTGGATGTAGAATGTCGGGAATTGTATGTGTCGAAGTATGAAACGGGGGTGTATATTGTTGGTCGATGTAATTGTCGTAATTGATGTGATGAGGAGGTCCTATTTATAGGAGAAGAGGTAGACTTGCTTGGACAACAAGAAATACCGGTTTGGATAGGAAACGTAAGAGGTTGAGAGGAACGAGAATTCCGTTACTTGGTGAAGAAGAAAGGGAATCTCGGTTGGGCAAGGGGAGCTCGGCTGAAAACAGGCTGCTCGGCCGAGTGTCCTAAGCTCGGTCGAGTATTTGATTCGATGTTCGGATAGAATTCCTACTTGAGATCAAATTCTAGCTTTAACGGAATTGTTTAATATTTGTGTAGCCGATTTTTTTGTGGAGTTTGAGCTCGAATCAGCTACGTGAGGTGACACGGCTGACTCACGTGTCTCGAGAAAATATCTTTGACCGGGTTTGACTCGGTCGCTAAAAGACGGTTTTGCCCCTGGTGTCGGATTCGACCCAAATTAGTCTTATTTGACTCGAAACGACCCACTGGGCCTGGTTTTGAGGTTGCTTTTGTGAAATTTGTACTCCTTAAAAAACCCAGGCTAAATATCCATGATTTCGAGCCCATTTACGAGTATGTTAAAAGCACATTTGCGTCCGATCATCATCGGGTGTTTGTCGGAAACTGCTATAGACACCTGGCGGTCAAAATGTGGGTGTCTACAAATGGCTGTTTTTTATTTCTCGGAAACGGCTTTGATCGGGGTTTGACCCGGTCGCTAAAAGTCGGTTTTATCTCCGGTCTCGGTTTTCACCCAAATTAGCTTTATTTGATTGGAAACGACCCACTGGGCCTGAATTTGAGGTCAGTTTTGTGAGATTTGTACCCCGTAAAGGGCCTAACTCAGCCATCAATGGTTTCGAGCCCATATCCGAGCGCGTAGAAACACGTTTGCGTCCGATCATCATCGGGTATTTTTTTGGAAACTGCTATAGATACCCAGCAGCCAAATGTTGGTGTCTACCGAGCCCCCACTCTGACTGAGGCTTGGAATAGGCGAAAGGCAGAGTAGCTACCAGGCCAATCAGAGATTAAGACCCGGCAGACTTCCGGTCGGGTTGTTTATAGGCCATTCGACTTGCGTGAAGGGCTCGCCAGCCATAAGACAAAAATCATACATGAGTTGATGGTGGTAACTCCATGGGGAAATTGGACTTGTCGCGTAAGTCTTGGGTGCGCCTATATATGGGCCCATCCCGTAAAAAATGCCGCCTAGAGCTTTCTGCTAGGGAGTTATATGAGTTGTGTGGGCTTGCCTCTGAAGCCTTGAGTCGTACCTGTAGCAGTTACATAAATTTTGCATGCAACACGTAGGTGAAAATATGACTCTCGCTGGGGAATAAAAATTTGAATTTTTGAATCTTTATATTTTTGAATTTTTTTGAATTTTTTGAAATTTTTGAAATTTTGGAATTTTTGACAATTAGGAATACTCGGGATGACTGATTCCCGGACTAAGATTGGGGAATCTGAGAATAGGCCCCCCTTGTCTCAATTTTCTTCACAACTCGCTCATAATTCTTTCTTCTTCAAAAAGAAAATTCCTTATTCCTTTCAAGAATTTTACTCATGGGAATCGAGCGATTGACCGCCATGTTGCAAGAATGGTGTCGATGCTTTAGGGACTCGGATAGGGTGGTTCTCAATCAGACGGGTATTGCTCAGCTGTATCCATTCCGTCAGATGCAAGTTGACCGTTACTTTCTTGATGCTTGCTTGTCCTATTGAGACGATACATATCATGTCTTTGCCTTTCCTTGAGGCGAAATCTGTCCTTTACCCGAGGAGATTGCTGTTGTGGGAGGATGGAACCCGATACTTTGGCCTGCTGTTCCGTTTTTGGTCCGTGACCCAAGAAGAAAGCTCCGGGAATTTTTAGGACTTTCCCACAATGAAGTATCTCGCATTATGGAGGATGGTAATATTTCCTTGATCCACTTGGCCGAGAAATTTATGAATCCTCATGATGTCCGGGTTAGACCGGTTCACAGCCGTAGGGCCTTCTCCTTTTGTATGCTTCATGTTTATGCTTTTGAATGTCACATGGACTTATTGTCACGCATGGGTAATGCCTGTCTTTTAACCGTGGTTGATCTGATGGAGACAGAGCACAGTCCGGCTTGGCTGATTACGGGTGAGATTATCCAGGGCTTAGATAACCGTAAGAGGGATTCATCGGTTCGTCTGACTGGAAGTACCCGTTTATTGCAGGTATTTCTGATTTTTCTGATTTTTCAATTTCTCAATTTTTGATTTTTGATTTTTCTGCGATTTTCCTGCTGTAGTGGGCACTCGATCGAGTCACCCTGGCACTCGATCGAGTGCTCTCCTAAAAGTCTCTTGTTTTGGTGTCAGAGGTACCACTCGATTGAGTGACCCTCGGGCACTCGATCGAGTGCCCGCAGGCGGACATCTATTTTGTCCTGAGAACTTATATTTCCTTTTTCTTATTCAGATTTGGTTATTTGAGAGGCTATCAGTCATAGATCCTCCCCTTGACTCGAGTAAATACCGCCACAATCAGGTGATGACGAGGAGACGGGCTATTGATTTTTCTCGCCAGATTACTTTGAAGTATTGGGACGAGATGTTATCATTCCACAGTGGTCGGTTGATCCGATGGATAGTACCATGGTGGCCCATTTATGTTTGGAGGGGGTGGGATCCAAGGGATAAGTCTCGCTACCAAGTGATTTTGTCTTTCAGGCAGACGATTCATCTCTTCCCGGACCGCATACTGAGGCAGTATGGTTGGACCCAAAGAATCCCGGAGGTTGAAGCAGTTGTGAGTGAATCTACCCAACTGACTGATGTGATGTGCGATACTTGGATGCAAAGATGGTATACTCGGCACACTTGGCCCATTCCCAAATCTCTCCACTCAATCTGGGTTTCAGATTCTTACGTGAAGTGGACCAAAGCAGATACTGCTAAAGCCCGAGCTGCCTTGAAGGTTGATCAAGCTTTCGACCTGCTGCGAAGGGAGCAAGTTAAAGATAATAGGGGCTTCTTCGACGAAGGCGATACTCTGGCTACATTGGTCCGCCTGATGTCAGGTAAAAGAAGGAAGACTAGGACTCAAGGTGAAGGGTCTAATGCTAGAGGTGCACGGGGGAAAGTGAGCCCCTAGACTGACTTGGAAAGGAGACTTGGCCCAAGACTGGCAGTGCAATACCAACTTGGCCCGCGTGACAGATTACCCGAGCACGTGCGGGCTCGACTTGGACCGATGACAATGGCAGAAGACCCGTTGTCGAAGAAACGGGTTCGAGCTAAGGAGGTTCCCCTCGTGATCGGGAACGCTCGCCCCCGCCCCGACAGCCTCGGGCTCCGCGCGACCCAAAGGATAAGGGAAAGAGCAAAATGCACGAACACTAGTCTCCTTTGTCTTATTATTTAAGTATTATTACTATTTTGTGGTGTGTTTTTTTCGTTTTTTTTGTGTGATTGCCGTTTTTGGCGTTTTTTTTTGTGTGTAATTTTGGATTTCCCGAGTTTATCGGGTTTTTTAAAATAAAAGACATATTAGTGAATATTGTTCCCGTCTTTTCGTTATTGCAGTGGTTGTACCCTTTTGAGGGGTTGCGTACGTATCCCCAATTAGCGGAATCAAACCAAACGTAGTTCAAGACAGAATTTTTTTGCAATTTCGAAATACACCAAGACTATTAGTTGAAGATGTGCGACAGTAGGATGGATAATCCTAACTTGTTGACTTGCTTATAATTTTTGAAAATTTATAAAAAGACGAATTTTTATAAACTTTTTTTTTTGCAAACGACATTGAGATAGGGTTTATGGGTAGTAGCGCTTCAACTGGTCCAAGTTGGTTGGGTTGACGAATTCGTTCCCGTCCAAGTCTGTCAACATCACCGCTCCTCCTGATAGGACCTTCATTACTAAATACGGCCCCGCCCAATTGGGTTTGAATTTTCCTCTTGGGTCGACCGGTAGTAGGGCCCAGACGGATTTCAGAACTAGGTCCCCTTCTTTGATATTTCTGGGCCTAACTCTTTTGTTGAGAGCCCGTTAGATCCTCTTTTGATATATTTGGATATTGTTAAGAGCCTGGGACCGTCGTTCGTCTAAGAGTACTAACGAGTCATATCGTGCTTGGACCCAAACTGCTTCCGGCAGTTGGCTCTCAAGTAGGATCCTGAGGGATGGCACTTCTAGCTCGACCGGTTGGACCGCTTCCATACCATATGTTAAATAGTATGGGGTTGCTCCGGTTGCGGTGCGAATTGACGTCCGATACCCCCAAAGGGGAAAATATATTTTATCGGGCCAGTCCCGGTAATTCTCAGTCATCTTTTTAAGTATGGTGACAATCGTTTTATTAGCCGCCTCTACCGCTCCATTTGTTTGAGGACGGTAAGGCGAATATATGCCTTTGGATTTTATATTTTGCTAGCAACGCAGCAGTTTCAGCTTGGAAATGGGTCCCATGATCGCTGATGAACTCGTGCGGGATCCCGTATCGGCATATGATCTTGTTTTGGATGAATTTGGCAACCTGCTTGGCATTCAAGATCCGGCTTGACTCGGCTTCGACCCATTTGGTGAAATAGTTGATGGCCACCAAAATGAAGCAATGACCTCTCGTCCCAGAAGGGTGCACCTTTCCAATTATGTCAATACCCCACGTCGAAAATGCCCATGGTGATGTCATGGTATATAATATGGAAGATGGCATATGTTGTACATCATCAAAAATCTGGCAATTATGGCAGTGTTTGACGTATAATTGACAGTCCGTTTCCATGGTGTTGCAATAATAACCGAGCCTCATGATTTTTCGGGCTAGCATATGGGCGTTCATATGCGGACCATTTTCACCATCGTGTACCTCGGACATAACCTTTTCGGCCTGTATTTTAGCGATACACTGGAGGAGAGCCCCCTGTGCCGTCTTTTTGTATAACTGCTCGTCGTCCGTACGAACAAATTGGGTCACCAATCTTCGCAAGGCCTTCTTGGCCCGGTTCATTTTCAGTTCCCGGGGGATCCTCTTCTGTTGTCAAGTAGGTTAGGACAGCCTGATACCAAGGTTCTGGATCAGTTATCTCGATATCCTGGATGGCGTCGATATAGGCCGGCTCGGACCGTCTTTCAACGCAGATCGACATCCTGGTTAGATGCTCCGGGACATTTAGCAGGGATGCTAATTTGGAAAGTGCATCTTCAAATTGATTTTCTCCCCGAGGTAGGTAGATATATTCTACCTTTTGGAATTGTTTCTCGAGAAACCTTACTCGTGCTTGGTAAGCCACGAGATTGGCGTTCCGAGTTTTCCATTTTTGGAGAGCTTGATTGATGACTAGAGATGAGTCACCGTGGACCCGAAGGTTTGTTACTCTTAAATCAGCGGCGGCTTGCAACCCGTGAATACATGCTTCATACTCGGCTGCGTTGTTAATCACATCAAAGTCCAATTTAATGGATAACGGTGTATGCTCTCCTTTTGGTGATATCAAAAGAATGTCGATTCCAAATCCTCGGAAGTTGGATGCCCCATCAAAATACAAATCGCATGTCTCGGTGTCAGTATGGAATATGTCGTCATCTGGAAAAGCCCAAGTATGGGTGTGCCCTTCTTCAGATACGGGACTATTGGCGAGGAATTCGGCTACTACCCGACCCTTGATGGCCTTTAATGGTACGAATTTGAGGTCGAACTCTGCTAGCATTAAGGTCCATCTGGACATCCTGCCATTGAGGATGGGCTTTTCGAATAGGTACTTGATAGGATCCATTTTGGATAAAACATGTACCTCGTGACTAAGCATATATTGTCAGAGTTTTTTAGTTGCCCAAACCAAAGCTAGGCACGTTTTCTCAAGCATTGTATACTTGCACCCGTATTCCAGGAATTTTTTACTGATATAGTAGATAGCCCGTTCCTCCGAATCGACTGTCTGGGCCAACATAGCCCCCATGGCTGTCTCGGTCGTTGTTAAGTATAGTGACAAAGGTAAACCGTGTTGAGGTGGCATTAATACCGGCGGTGCACACAGAATCTCCTTGATTTTATCAATAGCCGTTTGACATTTGTCGTCCCATAGTACCCGTTATCTGATCTTCAGTTTTTTGAAAATGGGCTCACATACCATGGTTAGTTTTGAAATGAACCGGCTGATATATTGGACTTTCCCGAGAAACCCCCTTATTTCTTTTTCGGTCTTGGGTGGCTGCATTTCGTTAATGGCCTTGATTTTAGCTGGGTCGACCTTGATGCCGCGTTGGCTAACGATATGGCCCAGTAATTGGCCCGATGTTACCCGGAAACTGCATTTTTGAGGGTTTAACCTCATGTTGTATTTACGTAACCGGGTAAATAATTTTCTTAGGGCCGCAATGTGCCCACTTTCGGTCTTTGGAGTTGGCGATCATGTCGTCCACATAAACCTCCACTTCTTTATTCATCATGTCGTGTAGTAAAGTAGTGGCGGTTCGTTGATAAGTGGCCCCTGCATTGATAAGCCCAAATGGCATAACGGTGTAGCAGTAAGTATCCCAAGGTGTGATGAAGGTGGTCTTACTCATATCCTCTTCTGCCATTTTAATTTGATTGTATCCGGCGTACCCATCCATAAATGATAAGAGGGCATGATCAGCCGTGTTATCCACCAGTATATCGATGTGTGGCAATGGGAAATCATCTTTTGGGCTGGCCTTATTAAGGTCCCAGAATTCTACACATACCCGCACCTTGCCGTCCTTCTTGGGTACCGGCACGATGTTTGCGACCCAGTCTGGATATTCAGACGACACTTGTATAAAGCCTGCTTTAAATTGTTTGTCGACTTCTTCTTTGACTTTGAGAGACCATTCGGGCCTCATTCTTCGGAATTTCTGTTTTACCGGTTTACACCCATCTTTGATGGGTATATGGTGTTCGGCTATCTCCCGATCTATCCCCGGCATGTCCTTATAGGACCATGCGAAGACATCTTTGAATTCTTGAAGGAGGTCCGTGAATTGTTTCTTCTCCTCGGGATCTAAGGATAGGCCCAACTTAAGCATCCAGGGTTCTAAAGGGGTTCCTACGTTGATGGACTCGGTTTCTTCAATTACCAGATCTCGGGATTCCCTTTGATCGAGCTGCTCGATCAGATGCGAAGACAGATGTACCTGTTCGTCGGGTTTCTCAATGTCATTGCATATAAAATTTTTGAAATTGAAAGAATTTTGGAAATAAGACAAGTCGGAAGCGGAACGGTTTTCGTTATAATTAATAGTAAATTTTGAGAACAGCTCAAAGAGAGCGGCCATCTGCTCGTTGGTCAGTGGCGGGATAGGGAATGGTCTCGGGACAGGCCCCGAGACTCCGGTGGAAGTGGCTAAAGGGATAGGGGTTAAAGACTGGACTCTAGCACCAGACCCTCTAGACTTGGACTCAGACTCCGACTCTGACTCTGACTCTGACTCTGACACAGACTCAGACTCGGTATCCGGCATGTCTCCCTCGCCGGTGGTCAGTTCGTAGATCCGTCCTTGGCTGTCAGTCCACTTGATGGTCTTCCTCCAGGCCCTTTTCCTGGTGTCTGCACTGACTTCAGAGATCAGCTTGGTTGGGTCAAACCGATTGATGCGAAGGATCAGGTTGACCAGATCTTCCTTTGGAGCAGGGACGACCTTATCTTCTCCAAATAGGAGCCCCAGCACGGGCTCAGAGTTTTTTTCACCTTCCTTGGACTCGGCCTGAACAAGGGTGAATATATCATCGGGGATGAAATTGCATTCCCGAGCCGTTTTGGTCTCGGGAAACGTGATAGCGGGCTGGTATAGCCCTACTTGGATAGCCCCGAAAATTGGTGTAACGAAGTAATCGGTTAACTTTGGGCTATAAGGGCCCAAGTAGGTACCCTTGATGATGTTGGTGGCCTTCTGGATACTAGCCCGGACCACGTTCCCAGGGGTTATAGCATACCCAAAGCCGAATTGCAATTCACCGTCATTTAGGACCTCGATGATTTTCCCGGCCGGAAGATATGGTCTCGAGGTAGCCCCCGGAAAATACCCCAAGTTTTGTAGCATCGTATCGATGCTAGTAGTGAAGTAAGGCCTGAAGAGATATTCCTCTTCGATCATTCCCACGAAATCAAATCCTCGTGGGTCGGCCCGGCCCGTAGCGTTACAGCTAGCCACGGTAATGGTGGTTGCCTCCAGTGTAATGATACCATCTTGAAGAGGCATCTTGACTTTTCTATGGAGGGTGGAGGATACGGCCTTGAATGCATGGATCCAAGGCCTTCCTAGTAGTGAGTTGAAGGACGAGGTTACATCAATCACCTGAAACTCCAGTTCTTTCTCGACTGGGCCCGTTATGATTGTCAGTTTAATGCCCCGGCGACTGGTTTTGGGCTTCCGTCAAAAGCCTGGATAGTTTGCACCGTCGGGAGATAGTCGGCCTCGGTGATGCCGAGGGCCTTAGCGGTCCTTAGGGGAAGGACATTTACAGCAGATCCGTCGTCGATTAGGGTCATTGGGAGGTACTTCCCTCGGCAAATGACCGTGATGTATAGGGCCAAGTTATGGTTGGGCCCGAACGGTGCAAGATCATACCCAGAGAAGGTGATGAGCGGGCCTTCTTCTTTGGATTTGCCCTTGAGATAGGGCATAATAGTGGCTACCAATTCAGCGGGGGTAACCTGTGAGTCGACCTTGATCTCATCGAGGGCCTTGGTCAGCGCTTGTCGATGTGCTTGTGAGCTAACCAGAAGTTGCCATATGGTTAGATCAGCTCGAACCCTCTTCAATTGCTGGACCAAAGACGTGTTGTTGCTTGTTTTCTCGATGATGGGCTCCGTCCTAGCAGGTTCAGTGACAGTTGTTGGAGTAGGGTGCCCGGCTGTGGCGAGGTGGTTAGTGGCTAAGGCTTTGGAATTAGCTTTTCGGACCTCTTCACTGGTGATGGGGACAGCTTCCCCTTTAGCTAGGTAAACATCTTCCTCATCATCGAACCATATCCCGTTAATTTGTGGGATAAAGGGGGAAATGAGGTGTGAGCAGTCGATTACCTCTTCGGTGAATATAGCATGGGCACTGAACGGGTTTTCTTTGTTACTCGGCTTGTCTCCGGGCAACGGTATTTTCCCGCTTTCAATCAGGTCGTGGATCAGATGCTTCAATTTCCAGCACTTCTCCGTATCGTGCCCATTACCTCGATGAGATTGGCAATAGGCTTGAACATTGTAGCCTTTAGATCTTTTCTCCACTGGAACTTCTGGAGTTGGGTCTATTGGTTGGATCAGGCCCTTTGAAGATAGCCTTTGTAAGGCATAGGTATAGGTAGTCCCTATATCTGTGAATACCCGAGTTGGAGTATTCTTTTGGATGAGGTATCCAGCAAATTAACCTCATCGAAGATGCTGCAGCTTGCAGCTGCAGGCGTGGGCTTGCTCACAGATGAACTGGCCCCTTGATATCCCTTGGTAGAGGCCTTAGTCAGGCTCTCTAACCTAAAATCATCCTCGATCCTTGTTCCCATTTCAGTAAGGGTGGCAAAGTTGGGAATGACAACATACCGGAGGTGGACCCGGTAGGAAGGGAGGAGGTTCTTGACAAAGGCCTCCACTAAAACTGTCTCGCTGGGCTTATCGACCAGCTTCACACTCTCAGCCCTCCACCTTTGCAGATATTTGGTGAACTCTTCTTTGGGCTCTTGGGCCATCACTTCCAGAGTACGCATTGTAGTCTGGATCTCGGTATTATCAGCGTAATTCTGAGAAAATTCAGTTGCCACATCATCCCAAGTCTTGTATTTCATGGAATCGAGCCTGTAGTACCAGGTCTTGGGATGTTTCTCAAGGGAGGAAGTGAACAAGTGCTTAAACATGGTGGACTTCACCCCCTTGACAACCATAAATTCTTTGAAGGCCCGGATGTGATGGACCGGGTCTTCAGTATCCTCAAACATCGGTATTCCCGTGAGGTTTTTTTTTGGTGAAATGTAAGTGATTGCATTCAACAAAAATTTTACAAGGAGCACATATTCTGTACAACAAAGTATCAAAACCTAATCAAAAAAGATACATGAGCTGATGCAAATCAGTTCGCATATCCAAATTTATGAAGATAATTGTACTCCTCAGCAGAGATATCATCATCTTCATTTATCTTTATACGGCTCTTAATTTCTGATATGATTTGCTTTGCCACGATTTCTGGTCTTAATAACATCCCCTCCATTCTTGCTCTGTTGCGCTGCATCCAGTTGCTATAGAAAGTAGCAGCTAGAATGCAAGCCGAAATCCTCCATTTGACAGTCCCATCTCCATTGCAAACGGTCTGGTTCGTGCACAGCTTCAAACTAGTGTCATGCTCAAGTTGTAACAGCAGTTTGGAGCTATAAACAAAGTTAAAAAATAAATGCGAAATAGATTCGCATTCAGCATTGCAAAGGCAGCAGTGTTCGTCATTGCTGCAGCCAAATTTCAGCAGTTTGTCTTTGGTATTAATCCCGTTATGCATAATAAGCCAAGTGATTAGTCCATGTTTAGGCACATTCCAAGGGTTCCACACAAACTTAATCCAATGAGGAATAGCGTTCGGAGGGATTAGCCATCTATAGGCGTTTCGGAATGAATATCCCTTGATGTCTGGACTCCATTTACCATTGATGAAACCGCTTCGTAATTTTTCCTTTACCTTGCAAATCGCTTTCCATGTCCAGGGGACATCCTTAGGTGGATAGTAATCATGCCAATCGGTATCTTTCAGGTAAAGGGTAGAGACCCATTTGATCCATAGGATGTCTCTCTTTTCATATATCCAATTGACAAGCTTTCCAATAGTCGCAATATTGCTCTCACCCGGTTTTTTGATGCCAAGTCCTCCTTCTTGCTTTGGCCGGGTAACAGTATCCCACGCCACTAGTGGGACTCTTCTATATTCCGCACTTCCGTCCCATAGATAATTCCGACAAATCGCTTCAATTCTCTTGATAATATGCTTAGGTAAGAGGAATATACTAGCCCAATAACAGTGAAGAGTATTAAGAACCGAGTTAATCAAAGTAACTCGTCCTGCATAGGATAGTTTCCGGGCTCCTATACTTCTGATTCGAGCAACTATTCTTTCAGCGAGCTTATTGCATTCCTGTCGATTTAGTTTTCCAGGTTGAACCGGGACACCCAGGTATCGAAAAGGGAGAGTTCCTTCTTTTATTCGACTAACCTGGAAGATGTCCTTCTTATAATTCTCCTTCATACCGCAATAGAACACCTCCGATTTGTCTTTGTTAATACTAAGTCCAGAGGTATCAGAAAAGGTCGAGATTGCCCGCAAATGTAGGATAATAGAAGGGACATCTCCCTTACAGAACATAAGGAGGTCATCCGCAAAAATAAGATGAGTGAGGCGAAGCGGCTTACATTGAGGGTAGTATCTGAACGACCATTTGTTTGTAGCATAATCAATTGTTCGAGTAAGATAATCCATGCATAAAGTGAAGAGAAGGGGTGATATGGGGTCTCCCTGTCGAAGTCCTCTCTTTCCCTTAAAGAATCCAAACGAGCTTCCATTTAGCACAATAGAGTATGTAGTAGTGGTCATGCATTGCACAATCCAGCCTATAAACCTGGGTGGAAAATTCAGTTTATTCAGAAGATCCACCACAAAGTCCCATTCAATCGTATCATTGGCTTTTTGCAGGTCTAGCTTAAACATACATCTAGGAGAGGCATTTTTCCTAGAGTACATTCTAACAAGATCCTGGCAGATAAGTACGTTTTCAACAATCGATCGATTCTTAATAAAAGCTCCCTGATTGCCTTGGACTATATGCGGAAGAACAGTAGCCAACCTGTTACACAACAGTTTTGAAATCACCTTGTAAATCATGTTACAGCACGCAATCGGTCGGAATTGAGTAACCACTTCAGGTCGATCACATTTAGGAATAAGGGTGATATTTGTAGCATTAATCTGTTTAAGCAGTTTTCCATGGTCGAAGAAGTCCATAATAGCCTTACTCACATCATTGCCTATAATCTCCCAAGCGTCTTTATAAAAGGAGCTCGAGTACCCATCAGGACCCGGAGCTTTATCTCCTGGAACATCCCTAAACGCCTTCTCAATCTCCTCTTTCGTGATAGGAGTGAGGAGAATACGTTGGTGTGATGATGAGCAAACTGGTCCCCTAGCAATTATGGAGGATCGTACACGTTGTACAGTCTTATTTTCGCCCAACATATTTTGGTAGTATTCCAAGAATGCAGCTTGAATACTGCTAATGTCCGTGCACATCATTCCATGGCTGTTCTTAATCTGGGTCACCTTATTTCGAGTTATTCTCTGTCGGATTGCTTGGTGAAATAGTCTCGTATTAGAATCCCCTTGTTCCAACCAATTCACCTTGGCTTTTTGTGAAAGATAGCTAACCCTTGCTTTGATACATATCTGAAGCTCTTGAGATATCCGCCTTTCATCCTCTATTAAAGTAGGATTCTGATATTCTTCAGCAATACGTTGCTGTACAGTGTGCAGGTCCTTGATCAGCCACTCAGTTTTGATTTCAATGTCAGCAAAGTGAGTCTTGTTGAGTTTCCGCAATTCCAGTTTAAGAGCCTTCAGTTTCTTCACAATGCAATACATAGGTGTCCCCTGAAGATCAATACTCCAACCAGTTTTCACAATCTCTTTGAATTGAGGAGCCAAGCTCCACATATGGAAATATTTGAAGTTATTCGATCTCCTTTCTTCACTGCCCCATTTACTAACCGTACATGGATTATGATCAAAGAGACCCTCCGGATGAAAATGAGCTTGAAAATCAGGCATGGTATCCATCCAATCTGAGTTAATTAGAAATCTATCAAGCCGACTATATTTTCGTATATCAACATCTAGTTTGTTCGTCCACGTAAACCAAGCACCTGTTGCCTTTATGTCCCATAAATCACAATGCATCAGGCAATCAATAAACTCATCCATGTCCGATTGTTTAGATTGTCCTCCCAAGCGCTCATCCGGGGATATCACAGTATTAAAATCCCCCCCCCCCCACAGCCCAAGGCCCGTGGGTTATCAAAGCAATCTCCTCAAGTTTTTTCCATAACGATCTTCTATCCACCACATCATTGAAGGCATAAACCACCGTATAATGAAATCATATACCGGAATCAATATGCTCCACTTTAAAGTGGATGAATTTGGCGTTATAAATCAGAGGGGTAACAGCATAATGAGCTGGTTTCCAAATAACCCAGACTCGCCCTCCTGGGTGAACGTGTGTATTAGTGGTAATACACCATCCTTCTAGCATTCTATTCATGACCATATTGTTATTCGCAAGCTTTATTTTGGTTTCAATGAGTCCAAACAGACCCACATCATTATTGTTTAAGAAGAATTTAAAATCACGCTGTTTATTTACACTATTGAGCCCTCTAACATTCCAGAATCCGATCGTCATTGGAAACATTAATAATAGAGGTGACAATATTTGGACCATTTTGAGGCGTACTCACCTTTTCAGGATCTCTTGTGACAGGGGTTTCAGGTGTGTTCCTCACAGTAGCAGCATATGTTCTGTTACCAGTCACAACTCCTGATACATTAGCAGGCGTTGCAGAGATTCGACCATCATTTCCCGTTTCCATTTTCTTTGGTCTCCATATTTTCATATGATTGGAGCTTGGAACTGTCTTTCCTTTTCTGCAGGAAGAGGCTTCATGCCCTAAATTTTTACATTTAGAAAAAAGGGTGGGCTTCCATTCATATTCAATTTTGATGTTCTCAGTTTCACCCTTGGGATTCTTAAACTTAATGTTGTCAGCAAGTTTTTGTCCCACTGTAACTTCAACTAGGGCCCTAGCAAAACCCAACCTCGTCTTATCAGCAGTAGCAGCATCCAATTGGATGAATTTGCCTGTCAATCCTGCTAGCTTCGGTAAACTGGAGCCCCAGTACTTCAATGGGAGATCATATAACCGAACCCAAGTTGGCACACTCTTAACATCAGCTTTTTGTAAATCCACATCTGGCGTCCAAGGTTTGACAATCATAGGTTTGTTGTCATACATGTGGAACCCAGCCTGTAGAACTACAGATTTGGCCTCCTTCTTCTTGAACCGCACCAAGAATACTCCATTCGGTAGGAAAGAAATTTTATCGATTCCATGCTTGCCCCAAATACGCTGAATGAATCCTTTAACGACTTCCCATGAAGGATTCGCCCCTAGAATATAGCAAAAGACTGCTGTTGACCAGTAATCCTCCTCCTCTTTAGTATCCTCATCGGAAAGTTGTAAGAGATCATTTTCCTCCATATTCGATTTCTCCTCATCTGCATATTTGCTCTTAGGTTTGTTACTTCTTTGTGTAATCCATAATCCATTCGTGGATTCATGATCATTGTCTTCATCATCATCAAAGTTCAAGCCAGGGATGTCCTGGATTTCATGCATAGGCTTTATTTTTCCAATAATTTCCACATCCGGTCCCCTCTTGTCTTTCAGATTGTTGCTAATCGTATTACTATTAGTCTTCGTCTTCTCCTTTGAATTGCTGCCATTGTTTCCAGACTTCTTCTTCTTCGTTTTTGAGGCGGAGTTTCGAGACATGGCTTCGCCGCAAAATCGCCCCAAAATCGTCGCAAATCTCCCTCAAACCCTTACCGTCTTCATGTTGTATTCCCGTGAGGTTGAGGTTGGCAGGCAGCTCGTCATTCAGAGGCGAGTAGGAATGAGTATTCTCGGTATGAATCGAGTTGCTTGTTGACAAGTGGACCTGCTCTTCAAGCTTGCGAACAACGCTGATTAATTCAGCTATGGGCCCGGTGGGCACAGATCCAGCATCAGGAGTCCCTTTCTCCATAGCACTCACAGGGTTGGCCATAGTCGTTTGGTCGGTCTGGATAGCAGTCAATTGGGTTTTGATCTTGGCCAGTGCGGCGGTCAGTTGATCCAAAGTGGTCTGCATTTTTTGGCATCTGGTTTCCGGTGGCCTGTCTATAAGAACACCGCGTAATCAGAAACTAAACCCACATCCTCGAATAGAAAGTACATCCCGAGCAAGACTGACAAGAGAAATGACTCGGAAAAGACACCTAGACGGGTGACTTGTGAAAGGTGGGCCTCCCTTAGGATTCGGCAATGTGGGCCGGGTCCTGTTCGAAAGTAGGTCAGCGTGAGACATCCCCTTCCCAGGCTTTGGACTCGAATGTGTAGACAGGCCCTTCTTTGTAGGAGTATGTCCTAGTAGGCGGGCCTTGCCCTAGTCTAATAAGGCGGACTGGGATAGGGAGGAAACTCGTGATGTAAAATCGACAGAGTTTCGACGCTAAAGACTTCGATGACTTATAACACGACCCGACACTGTTAAATACGGGAAGTCCTGAGAAGATGAAGGTTTTGAAAAGGAATTTTTTTGAAAGATCCGAGAAAACTCGATGGAGGGCCCGATTTTTCGAGAAAAAAATCGGAAAAGTGTACCGGGCCTCAATTTTGAAAGTTCAAAAAATTTTCGAGTTTTGAAATGGGCAGAATACCGGCTAGAAATAGGCTATTTTGAGTAAAATCATAAGTCCTAATTTCGGTATACGTCCAGGTTTTGAAATTAGATATTTTGAGAAAAGATGCAATTTTTGAAAAATTGACTGTTTTTGAAAATGACACAGAAACCAAGCAACACGTAGTCAAGCCTTATAACGACGCCATGACTGCTTTACACTAAGTCTCAGTCGGTCTATAAAGGGTCTATACCAGTGGACATAGCCTATCCGTGAATCGGGACGGACTCTCTAAGTCGAGTTGAGCTTAGAACATGTCGCGAAACCCATACGAATCGACCATGGACACCTTTAACATATCCATATTGGAGTACATCACGGTATAGTGGGACGTCGGTCACCGGTACCGGCCCGGGTAAAAATAGGTTTATGCATGAACCGTAAAACTAAAACGCGTATTGTACTAGTCAAACGATTTCTATTCGAGTCTCACCCTGAGGATGCCGATGGTAAGTCACGCATCAGTTACTCCCCAACGGAGTCGCCAAATTGTGGACATGACATATGTCCACCCCGACGCGGCCACGCGCGGGTTTGTGGAGGCGAATGAATCTCCATATGAGATGGGTCGAATTGAAATTTAAATCGAAGTTGAGTCGCCACCGAACTTTGTGGGAGTTCGGGCCCGTTCGAACCTACTCTATATCTTAGTGGGCCGTGTACAAAATACGGCCCATTTGGATGTCAGAGTTTATTGGGCTCGTCCCTTTGCATTTGATACAGATACCGACATTATCGGACACCGTGTATTGAATGACTCTTGTGCGCCAACAGTTTCGGGCATCCGGAAACCGAGGTTATGAGTAAGGGGTGAGGGTACGTGTTGGGAAGTTCAAAAAGAACAACCAACTCCGCCCGCACATTAGCGGCCTCTACTATGATATTGTTTGACTCTCTAATACGCGTGTTAGTAGAACGATGAAAATGTTATGCAAACAGTATTTTGCCTAAACATGTGAATAATTGAATGAGTTGCTAAGTCGATTTAATGCATCTAATATTAGCGTCAAAGTTATACTTAGCACGTGAGGTTCATTTTAGTACAATAAAATAAACAACGGAAATAAATCGACAAAAAAGGAAGCAAACATGTTAGTAACGGTATAACGATAATAACGGTTCGCAAGAAATATAGAATAATATTGATTGAGGTAAACAACACGATGCATGGTTTTGGAAAGTAATAAATCACGTGATAGACTTGACACGTGTTGACCGAAGTCATAAAAGTATTTTATCGAGACCTAGAAAAGCGTTGGGGAACTCATGGTTTTGACGTGATAAGGCCACTCGATCGAGTCATTGAAGGACTCGACCGAGTGATCCTCGGAAAGAGGTTCTGTCCTATTTTCTAGATGTCACTCGATCGAGTTATTAAAGATGTAACACCCGCTATTTTTCCTAAGCATTTTATTCTTTCTGTTAGGACTTCGTCTTAACTCTGTCACTTTTGGCCTCATATTTTATCATTTTACTAAGCTTTATTTTAATTTTTGAGTTTAATAATTTCTGTTTTTAATTTTAAAGATTTAAAATTCTTTTAAATCCATTTATTTGGTTTCTTCGTAAACTAAGTAATTTTTCCGCGAGGAATTCTATTTCTCTCCGAATTGACATTTTTAAGCTTGGATTTAAGTTATTTCTTTTTCCTAAAAATGTTTGAATACGTTTATGGAATATTTTCTACTAAAATATATTTTAGTTACTAAAAACAAGCCATTTATGATTTTATTACGAAGCTTCGCGAATAATTATTTTCTTACGCGAGGTTTACTCGAATTACTTTGAAATGCCTTTAACTATTTTACGATTATACTTTTTATCAACTTATAAATTATTTGAAACTGTTTTCTCACATTTTGGACCGACTAAGCTCTTAGTCACAAGTTTTATTACATTTTATTTAAACGTTTCATTTTATCACATTAAAACGTAATCATAAGATAAATCATTTTCATTCATTGTAGCATTTATGTCAAAACTTTTCTTACTCCCTCTCTTATCCTTTTGGCCGGCCAACTATAGGTCTAGGTACATTTTGGATTCCTCATTTTGAAGCCTTAATTCATTCTTACTCCTTTAAGTGTAGTAACATCCATCTCCTCCTTTACTCTACATTCATTTTTGCATTAACAAAAATATTCATCACTTCTCTCTTCTCTCTTTTGGCCGGGTACTTCTTACCCTCCTTGGGCTGATTTTTGCTTCATTTCAAGTCCCAATCGCATCATTTTTATCGTCATAATAATCCTCTTTCCGATTCCTTCGTTAAGGTATTAATCGACGTCATTTTCGATCAATTTTTACCTTGTTTTTATTAGTTTTCTCATGGTATTTTTCTGCCATGATTTACGTGTTTGGTAGGATTTTTGGACGATCCCGAAGCCGACGAATATATCGTTAATTCAGACTTGGAGTAGAGGTAACGTCGATGTTACTCGGTATTTCAAGATTTTAATTGAGTATTTGCATGTATATATTTTTATATTTTATTTTGGCAATATATGTATGTCACGGATTCTGGAAAAATTTTTAAAGTTGAAATTTTGCATGTTTCGATATTTTTATCGCATTTACGAGATTAACGATTAAATTGTTATATTAATTTGTAAAATCGTAATAATCGGCCTAAACATGTAATATATGTTTATATTCTGGAAAAATGTTTTTTTTGATGATTTTTAGTAATTTAGTATTTTTCTGATATTTTTGATATCGATTATTGAATTATTATCGTTTTCGAACAAAAATGATTAAAAACCGATTTTTAGTTCTAGTACTTAAACATTTTATTTTAATCTGATTTTTGACGTGGTGAAACTTTCTGGTGAAATAGAATTTTCTGATTTTTTTCATAATTTTTCGGAATTGTTAAGTGGATGAATTAATTAATCACTTTAAATCATCGTTTATCGTTAAAACCGTGTTTGTTGTTTAAATTCTCGATTTCTGGTCTTTAGTTTAAATCTGGAAAAAATTATGATTCTGATGATTTCATATTAAAATGTATTATTATGATTTTTAGTGCCTTAATAAAATGTTAGGAACGATAGGTTTATTAATAAAATCGTTAATTGCGAAAACGGGTTTAAATGACGGTTTTGTTGAAATTTGTTGAATCTGGGTTTTGGAAAAATCTGGAAAAATTTATATTATGTAAAATTAGGATTTTAAAAGTGTAATAATAATTTTTGAATATTAATACTTAAATCGTTTTGTAATTACTATTTTTATTAATCGTTATTGTCGAGATTGGACGATTAACGAGAAAACGTTTTAAAAACCGAGTTTTTAGAATTCTGGAAATTTTCTTTTCTGGAGAGAATGTCCATAAATATAATTTAACTATTTTACGTAATTTTTGTACTATTTATTATAGTCTTTAATTAATAAATATTGATTTCGAACAAGTTGTGATTTATCGCTAAATTGCTTCGTCTTACCTAAAAGAATTATTTTTCCAGCAATTTTGAAAGTATTTAAATCTGAAACATTAGGAGTTAAATCATCCCTTAACATACTCTAAATATATTTGTTGGTTTAATTAAATAAAGACGTTCAAGTATTTAATTTAGTATTTGCCGTAAAATCCTATTTATAATTTTATCGTCGAAACTAATAATAATTAGGGAATTTTAGCTTTATAACTTTCGAAAACACCCTAATTAGTATTATTAAATATTTTTTTTGATGTCTCTAATCATTTTATAACACTTGTACGATATTTTAATAGTTTCATAAAATCAAATGTTCTTACTTTAATAATTAATATCGTTAAGGCCGAAAGTATTAGTTTTATAAATCTATATCGTTTACTAAAATGTGGTATTAGTATGAACTAATATTTTCACTACTTTGATATAATGCTATTTTTAGTAAAGTTTCTAAAAATAGAAGTTTCCTAAAATAGAAGTTTCCTAAAATAGAAGTTTCCTAAAATAGAAAGTTTCCTCTTTTAGAATATAAATGTTTACTTCTTTTATCCTCATATTGTTTATGATGAATACATCTTTTAAATATCGATAATGGTTTGTTTTGGAGTTATGGAATAAGGACAAGTGTGGGTTTAGAGTAATATAGTCTGGGATGTACGTTTTGCCATCAACTGTAAGGCTGGTGTGTCTTTATGGGGCGCATTGGTTGTTGAACTGAGCATGGTTTGTGTTCAGGAGAGTGTATATTTACCTTAAACTTAGATATCGCATCGTATAAGTCGCGTCGGGTTGAACTGGATATGGTTTGTATCCAGGAGGGGTGTGCACTACTTAAGCCAGGACCTCGCTGCACGCAGTCCTGTTATGGTTGAGTTGCCTAGTTAGAGACCAAAGTCTAATTTGTTTTGACTAAGTTCTCGAAACTAGTTTTTAGTATTATCCTAGTGAAAGTCTAGATTCTACATTAATCCTATCCATAACGCCATTTTGATTATTTTATTTATTATCGATATAAATTGGTTTGCAGGTTGGCAAATATTTTTATGTTTCTTCGGAAACCCTTTTGATTATTTTGTTTTACGCTAAAGCTTATTTTAATATGATGTTTTAATGTTTTCCCTTTTACTATTTTTCTATAATAGTAATTACAATTTTAAAATCCTGTTATACGGCTGGGAGAACGTTGGCGTTGCTCCCCACTGATTGTGGCTGTTATGTTTTAACATGGCAGGTATACGTGTTTATTTTCCGGTGGGTGTGGGCTAGCGAGCAGTCTTGGATCCTGCTGATCTTTTAATAATCATGTTTTAAGGATTGTTTAACCTCTTTATGGATTGTTTTAAATTTTAGCCATTTTTATGTATGGCGCATGTTTGACTTTACCAATTTAATTTATTAAGACATAGTTCTGTGTGTTTTAATCCCGACTCTACAGTGTTTCCGCCCCTGAATCGCGCTAGAATTTTTAGGGGATTACAGTTGGTATCAGAGCATCACTGCTCCCAACGCTTACACTTGAAATTAGGGAAAATACTAGTAAATTATTTAAACAGTAAATAAAAATATTATTAGAGATGGGTAGAAACAAATAAGGACTTAACTGTTAAGACTATATGTTTCTGAACTCAATGATTAGCATTGAATATTTGTTGCTTTTGTGGGAAGAAGACGAATGAACAAGATATCGATAGGATGCTGCTCCTGATCGGGACAAGACCTGCTTAGAACTCTCAACGTCTGCTGACTCGAGTGGACAACTTGGTGCTCCAAGAAAGATGCCGATGGTGATTTTTAGCTCCAATTCAGTTTACTTAAGCTACAGGCCAGATGATCAAGAGTAGATTCCTGTTCCATGATGTCGCAGTAGATCGAGATGGAGCGACCGAAGACTTATGTGCTCGTTCCTCTACAAGAAGATGAAGTAAGCCATTTGGATCCCGCGTGAACTCTGGAGGCCCGAAGATTCTCCTCTGGTTCAAGAACTTAGTAATATAGGATCATCGATTCTTTTCTTCCTTCCTCTATTTCTTCCAATTCTTCTCTTATATATTCTCATCTTCATTCTCTTGGTGAATCCTTGTTCTATTCTTCTATTCTACCATCTTTCTCTTCTTTCTCTTGAGATTCTTTGGTTAGACCGGATTCTGTCTTAGTGAACCCGTGTTATAGATGTTTGAGGTTTAGCAAACCCTTGTTACTTGGTTTGAGGATTTTAAGTCTGCCCTACTTTCTAAGCAAGTAAGAAATTCTTGAGGATTAATTTGAATAGCAAAATGTTGCTTGATGGAATTAGGATGATACTTTAGACACTGAACCTTGGGTTATAGGTTACCTTGATTATTTTGGCGTACTTAGAGTTGGATATATTTGGGAGTAGTAAGAGAGTATGTCATATTTGATGGGTACCTAGTACCTAACCTAGAACCAAACTAAGGGTAACTCATAATATTACCTTGGATTATTTACCTAATGCTTATTTAATTAATGCATCGCGAATATTTGAGATCATAGAGTATTGTTTAAGGTGTTAGACTGAGTGTTGTGGTACCATTGAAGGTTTTCATTAATGTCGTTAGAAATTTTGGTTGACATAGATTACCCGTATTTCTTAAGGATTAAATCGTTGATCGTCGTTTAAGGTTGTAACCTATGAACTTTGGAGTTGAGTGATCTAACTTGGGATAAATTGTTGTTGTCCCTAGAGAAGAGAACTATCTTGCACAATCACAGTTTGGTTTTATTGTGCTGTTTTGAGGAATATTATAATACGGATCATCTTTGGGACTGTTATAACCTTAGACCAACGAGATTGTGGCTTCGTTGATTTAATAAATATTTTAGTGGTTTCGCTGTTACGATATGAAATTTGATGGAATTCTCATAAACCTTAGTCGAATGACATGTTTGAAGATGTGAGTATTTGTCGTTACATGTCAGGCTGAGTGTGTTTAAGGTTTGGCGTACTTTACTAACCTCTGTCTAGTGATGATGTTAAAAAAATATGTTGATGATCATTTTGAAGTTTTTGTGTCCGGACATTGTGAATTGGTGGATTTTATTTAGTGTTCCTTACTCGAGAAATTTGAAGTATACCTCGAGTTTAGACCTTATGAGCTTTGAATTTATGAGCCTTAGTGGTTACAAGTTTGGGTATATTTTGATAACCGTCTAAATCATTTGTGGATTTTTACCGTACTAATTGAAATATTATATAAGTATGTAAGGCTTAATTTTGGAGGCTATAGCAGTTGATGATTTTGGAGGTTGTAGATTGAGTAGGACCACCCTGTACTGATATTGGACTTGGCGTTATTTGATGGGAATTAGGAACCCGTGTTTGTGGAAGTCGTGCTAGGAATCTCGAGATGATTAATTTCTTCCATAATCCTTGAGAGCTCTTTTTGATTCTCAACTCCGTCTTCCTTTCTGCTTCTCTTGAATTCTGTTACGGTAACTCCTGCCAATCCCTTCAACCTTTGTCGATTTTGAAAGCTCTTATTTTTAATTTATTTATCCTTGTTCTATTTACCCGTTAACTATTTTTCGAACTCCCTATTTTATAAAAAGTTTGACTACTTTAAAAAAAAATGGATTATCGTAAAATTTTAACATTTTGAGTTATAATTTCTAATTGTAAATTTGCCCGTTTTGTAAAAAGCTTGACTAATTTAAATTTTTTGATTTTCATGAAATTTTAACATTTTGAAGCATTATTTCAAATTTTAAAACTCCCCATTTTGTAAAAACTTGGAGCAATTTAACATTTTGGGTTATCGTGAAATTTAACATTTATTTATAATTTAAGAACTATATACTTCACTTTGTTTTATCTTTGTTTGATATTTATATTTAGATCTATTTCAAAATGCCTTAATAATTTATTTAAAATTATTTCGAAATTATTTTTAATTTTTGATTTTCAAGCGATCAAAATTTTATGAAGACTTTTATATTTCCAAGTACTTCAATTTGTATAGGATTGTTATGTAAAACGTTTTAACATTGTCGAAATTATTTTGTATGTTCAAGTTTGATAACATTTTTGAAGACTTTCATAATTACTTTAATAACATTTTCGAAATTTTAACGTTTTGAAAATTGATTTTCATTTTATTGTTGGCGGACTTTTGAATATGTTATTGAAAATGTTTGACGGCTGGTGCAATTTTTTTTTCTAACTACAAAATTTGATTTCTCCAAACTAAATTTTGTTTCATTAAAAAAAGGAATAATATCGAATTTCTTAATCAAAATATTTTACTTTTGTTTTCAAAATATTTTGGTTATCCTATTTCCTTCGAGTTTGTTTACAAATGTTATTTGACGTCATTATTTTACCAAATAACTTTACTTTACGATTTCACTAATTAAAAAAAATTTAATTAAATTCCGGGTAGCTTAGCCCAATTCCTCTCGGAATAAATATTTGCATTTGATTTCATATCACTTTAAAAGTTGTAAAATTTTCTTTTACAGCAAAATTTTTATGCGAGATTTGTATCCTCACCTTTTCGAGTGGGGTAATCTTGTTTCCTTTCTGTTTATTCTTAGTTTCGAGGACGAAACTTTCTTTTAGTGGGGAGGATTGTAACACCCGCTATTTTTCCTAAGCATTTTATTCTTTCTGTTAGGACTTCGTCTTAACTCTGTCACTTTTGGCCTCATATTTTATCATTTTACTAAGCTTTATTTTAATTTTTGAGTTTAATAATTTCTATTTTTAATTTTAAAGATTTAAAATTCTTTTAAATCCATTTATTTGGTTTCTTCGTAAACTAAGTAATTTTTCCGCGAGGAATTCTATTTCTCTCCGAATTGACATTTTTAAGCTTGGATTTAAGTTATTTCTTTTTCCTAAAAATGTTTGAATACGTTTATGGAATATTTTCTACTAAAATATATTTTAGTTACTAAAAACAAGCCATTTATGATTTTATTACGAAGCTTCGCGAATAATTATTTTCTTACGCGAGGTTTACTCGAATTACTTTGAAATGCCTTTAACTATTTTACGATTATACTTTTTATCAACTTATAAATTATTTGAGACTGTTTTCTCACATTTTGGACCGACTAAGCTCTTAGTCACAAGTTTTATTACATTTTATTTAAACGTTTCATTTTATCACATTAAAACGTAATCATAAGATAAATCATTTTCATTCATTGTAGCATTTATGTCAAAACTTTTCTTACTCCCTCTCTTATCCTTTTGGCCGGCCAACTATAGGTCTAGGTACATTTTGGATTCCTCATTTTGAAGCCTTAATTCATTCTTACTCCTTTAAGTGTAGTAACATCCATCTCCTCCTTTACTCTACATTCATTTTTGCATTAACAAAAATATTCATCACTTCTCTCTTCTCTCTTTTGGCCGGGTACTTCTTACCCTCCTTGGGCTGATTTTTGCTTCATTTCAAGTCCCAATCGCATCATTTTTATCGTCATAATAATCCTCTTTCCGATTCCTTCGTTAAGGTATTAATCGACGTCATTTTCGATCAATTTTTACCTTGTTTTTATTAGTTTTCTCATGGTATTTTTCTGCCATGATTTACGTGTTTGGTAGGATTTTTGGACGATCCCGAAGCCGACGAATATATCGTTGATTCAGACTTGGAGTAGAGGTAACGTCGATGTTACTCGGTATTTCAAGATTTTAATTGAGTATTTGCATGTATATATTTTTATATTTTATTTTGGCAATATATGTATGTCACGGATTCTGGAAAAAATTTTAAAGTTGAAATTTTGCATGTTTCGATATTTTTATCGCTTTTACGAGATTAACGATTAAATTGTTATATTAATTTGTAAAATCGTAATAATCGGCCTAAACATGTAATATATGTTTATATTCTGGAAAAATGTTGTTTTTGATGATTTTTAGTAATTTAGTATTTTTCTGATATTTTTGATATCGATTATTGAATTATTATCGTTTTCGAACAAAAATGATTAAAAACCGATTTTTAGTTCTAGTACTTAAACATTTTATTTTAATCTGATTTTTGACGTGGTGAAACTTTCTGGTGAAATAGAATTTTCTAATTTTTTCATAATTTTTCGGAATTGTTAAGTGGATGAATTAATTAATCACTTTAAATCATCGTTTATCGTTAAAACCGTGTTTGTTGTTTAAATTCTCGATTTCTGGTCTTTAGTTTAAATCTGGAAAAAATTATGATTCTGATGATTTCATATTAAAATGTATTATTATGATTTTTAGTGCCTTAATAAAATGTTAGGAACGATAGGTTTATTAATAAAATCGTTAATTGCGAAAACGGGTTTAAATGACGGTTTTGTTGAAATTTGTTGAATCTGGGTTTTGGAAAAATCTGGAAAAATTTATATTCTGTAAAATTAGGATTTTAAAAGTGTAATAATAATTTTTGAATATTAATACTTAAATCGTTTTGTAATTACTATTTTTATTAATCGTTATTGTCGAGATTGGACGATTAACGAGAAAACGTTTTAAAAACCGAGTTTTTAGAATTCTGGAAATTTTCTTTTCTGGACAGAATGTCCATAAATATAATTTAACTATTTTACGTAATTTTTGTACTATTTATTATAGTCTTTAATTAATAAATATTGATTTCGGACAAGTTGTGATTTATCGCTAAATTGCTTCGTCTTACCTAAAAGAATTATTTTTCCAGCAATTTTGAAAGTATTTAAGTCTGAAACTTTAGGAGTTAAATCATCCCTTAACATACTCTAAATATATTTGTTGGTTTAATTAAATAAAGACGTTCAAGTATTTAATTTAGTATTTGCCGTAAAATCCTATTTATAATTTTATCGTCGAAACTAATAATAATTAGGGAATTTTAGCTTTATAACTTTCAAAAACACCCTAATTAGTATTATTAAATATTTTTTTTGATGTCTCTAATCATTTTATAACACTTGTACGATATTTTAATAGTTTCATAAAATCAAATGTTCTTACTTTAATAATTAATATCGTTAAGGCCGAAAGTATTAGTTTTATAAATCTATATCGTTTACTAAAATGTGGTATTAGTATGAACTAATATTTTCACTACTTTGATATAATGCTATTTTTAGTAAAGTTTCTAAAAATAGAAGTTTCCTAAAATAGAAGTTTCCTAAAATAGAAGTTTCCTAAAATAGAAAGTTTCCTCTTTTAGAATATAAATGTTTACTTCTTTTATCCTCATATTGTTTATGATGAATACATCTTTTAAATATCGATAATGGTTTGTTTTGGAGTTATGGAATAAGGACAAGTGTGGGTTTAGAGTAATATAGTCTGGGATGTACGTTTTGCCATCAACTGTAAGGCTGGTGTGTCTTTATGGGGCGCATTGGTTGTTGAACTGAGCATGGTTTGTGTTCAGGAGAGTGTATATTTACCTTAAACTTAGATATCGCATCGTATAAGTCGCGTCGGGTTGAACTGGATATGGTTTGTATCCAGGAGGGGTGTGCACTACTTAAGCCAGGACCTCGCTGCACGCAGTCCTGTTATGGTTGAGTTGCCTAGTTAGAGACCAAAGTCTAATTTGTTTTGACTAAGTTCTCGAAACTAGTTTTTAGTATTATCCTAGTGAAAGTCTAGATTCTACATTAATCCTATCCATAACGCCATTTTGATAATTTTATTTATTATCGATATAAATTGGTTTGCAGGTTGGCAAATATTTTTATGTTTCTTCGGAAACCCTTTTGATTATTTTGTTTTACGCTAAAGCTTATTTTAATATGATGTTTTAATGTTTTCCTTTTTACTATTTTTCTATAATAGTAATTACAATTTTAAAATCCTGTTATACGGCTGGGAGAACGTTGGCGTTGCTCCCCACTGATTGTGGCTGTTATGTTTTAACATGGCAGGTATACGTGTTTATTTTCCGGTGGGTGTGGGCTAGCGAGCAGTCTTGGATCCTGCTGATCTTTTAATAATCATGTTTTAAGGATTGTTTAACCTCTTTATGGATTGTTTTAAATTTTAGCCATTTTTATGTATGGCGCATGTTTGACTTTACCAATTTAATTTATTAAGACATAGTTCTGTGTGTTTTAATCCCGACTCTACAGTGTTTCCGCCACTGTATCGCGCTAGAATTTTTAGGGGATTACAAAAGAACTCGACCGAGTGGGAAGCCACTCGACCGAGTCATTGTGAGACTCGACCGAGTGGTGGTCTAAAAACCCTTCTGGCTCGTTTTTTGGATGTCACTCGATCGAGTGGCCTATGGCACTCGGTCCAGTGACACCTGTACGAACTAAAATTCGTTTCGGTTCTGCTTTTGAAAATTGCTTTTGTGTTTGAAAATCACCGATTCGTTAGGCCGCGTAGAAATATAATGAGATTTATACTCGACCGGAATCTTTCGATACTCGCCATATTCTATGCTCGATTATGAGATCGACATCGAATATTTTAGAGTGTACTTTAAGAAAAAGATGTTGGAAGAATAGTTGCTTAATTGGATTAAGACGAAATAATTGATTTTATGTCACGATTTTCAGGGAACCACGTGACCCGCGCAAGAAGGGCGCGACTCGCACCACCACGCGACTCGCACGAGGCACGTGCGACTCGCGTGGCGGACTGTTCTCGGTCCTGATTTCGCGTTACTCATTATACCCGATGCTTGGTTATAGGACCAATACCGAATACTTAGAGTAAGTTCTGAAAATATGATTTTGTATGTCGTTTTAAATCGGACTAAAACGATATGAATAATATCCGCGTTTTATAGTGTCGTATTAATTCTATTGAATTAGGTGACAACTATTTTAGCATCAATGAAAATCGTATTAGTTGGATTTGTTGACTAGATCATTTAAATTCGACATCCAACTATTGAGTTGGTATCGAATCTAATAGATTGACGCTTTGTATTTAAAACTCGACCTGATTCCCTCCGCATCCCGACGTCGTAATAAATCCTTGCGGATTGTGTGATGTCGGATCCGCATCAACAGGTTTCGACTCTAATTAAAAAAAGTGTTTTAAAAAAAATAGCTTTGAAATTGATGAAGATGCGACGAATGATGATGATAACGACGCAAATAAAAAAATGATTATTGATGTTGACTTGGTTCAACAATCAAACACTCGGGGTGTCGGGATAAACGACCGTCAACATCGGGTGCGATACCCTCGTAATATTCGGATTTTCTTATCCCGTCATCCCTCGTATTCGACACTAATTAGCAAGTATTTTAATGTCTTATACTAATAATATTATTGATATTATAGACGCGACGATAAAAAAAATAAAAAAACCGAAAAAAAACGACGAGAAAAGAACGGGATTTTGCACCCTCAACCTACATGTTTCTTAGTCTCGGACGTCACTCGCTTGATCGTGGCTTTTGCACGGGAATATCGAGGTGGATGTAAGTAAAGTTATGGTGGTTTAAGGTTTGTCTCCTAAGTACTAGGGTTAGGGTTTGAAGGTAGAAATTAAGATGTAGAGTTGATTAGGGTTGTCTTAGGTTTGTAAAGTTGTAAAAAAATTGTCCCCTAGGATGGGTGGTATGTGGGTGTATATATAGGCATGTCACCCGTGCCCCGTCTAGGGTTACTCGACCGAGTATCCCCCTGACTCGGTCGAGTGGCCCAAGTGACCGCAGCTGGGCCAGTTTGAGGGCCCACTCGATCGAGTGGGCTGACACTCGATCGAGTGGGTCAGCTGAGGCGCAAGGGTTCGTTTTTTGGACCTTGAATTTGGGCCTCTTTGTGGGTCTAGTACTTGGGTTGGTCTTTTGATGTTTGAATGGCTGTTTTTATGTCTCGGAAACGGCTTTGACCGGGGTTTGACCCGGTCGCTAAAAGTCGTTTTATCTCCGGTCTCGGTTTTGACCCATATTAGCCTTATTTGATTGGAAACGACCCACTGGTCCTGGATTTGAGGTCAGTTTTGTAAGATTTATACCCCGTAAAGGGCCCAAGCCAACAATCAATGGTTTCGAGCCCATATCTGAGCGCGTAGAAACACGTTTGCGTCTGATCATCATCGGGTGTTTTTTTGGAAACTGCTATAGACTCCTAGCAGCCAAATGTGGATGTCTACAAGTAGTCACCGACTATCACTGAGGACTTGCGGGAGTCCGAGAGTTGTGTTAGGGGGTACATGCGCATGTATTTGACAAGCTCTTGATTAGCTCTACTCTCCTTCGAATATCTTGGCACTTTTATTCATGGTTGTGAATGTGATTCTTTTCCATGACTTCTGCGTGTTGTCATTTGGCCTCGTGGTGGTGTGGGTAGGCTTCTGCGAGTTTTTGTCTACATCATCTGCAGTCTGTTCTCCCCCGCGATTAGAGTTCTAAATCAAATCATAACTGTTGTTCGATCTTATTGAGCACTAGGGGTGAGATGTAAACCTCCTAGTATCGATATGATTGGCGGGATTGTTGTTCCCAGCCGCACTTATGGTGATATTCAAGCCTTAAGTGCGCATGAGTCATTAGTACTCACGTCTCGTGCATTATGTGAAAGGAAACCATTGTTTTTAAAAGTAAATGACTACAGTTTTTTAAATCACGTGTTAGTATGCTTTGTTATTGTTCTATACTCTTATGACTGATGATGTGATTGAAATGCTTGATAATGGGAAGTGATGTTTTGTTATATGTCTTGCCTGAATATTGATTATGATTGATATTATGTTTCATATGATTTGTATTATGTATGTCTTACTCTATTTTCACACGACACTTCTATGAATCCATGATCCATGCTTTACTGTATTCTATTGACATTATACTCATATGATGTATGTATTACTTTATTCTATATAACCTACATTTCTTATATATTTAAATTGATTTGCATGTTAACTGAAATCACTTTATGTGTATCTCACATTGTATACATGTCGATTTGTAATGTGACATGCTTGCTTTTCTAAAGAAGTTTTAGCCTCAACTGATTCTTTCTCTTTTGGTTCTAAACTCATTTCGATCCCTTCTTGTGTAACACCGCTATTTTCCTAGCACTTTATTCTTTCTGTTACGATTTTGTCATAACTATCACATTTCGACCTAATGTTTCATCATTTTTTTCAAGCTTTATTTTCATTTTTGAGTCTAATGATATTTATTTTTTTATTCTAAAAGATTTTAATTCTTTTAAATCTATTTGTTTGATTTTCCTTGTGAGCTAATTATTTTTCCACGAGGAATTGTACTTCTCTACGAATTAACATTTTTTAACTCGGATTTAAGCTATTTCTTTTTCTACAAATATCAAAATATATTTATATAATATTTTCAACTAAGAAATATTTTTATTTATGAAAATTTAGCCATTTATGATTTTATTACGAAATTTCGTAAATAATTATTTTCCAACGCGAGGTTTACTCAAAATGCTTTGAAATACCTTTAACGATTTTATGATTCTTCTTTTTACCAACCTACAATTATTTTTGGACTCTTTTACCCTGAATCAGACCGTGACGCTTGTCACACACCACTATTACACTTTCTTTTATAAACATTTCTGAACGATTAATATATTTTCTTCTCATCTATTTAATGACTCATACATAGACTTTTCACTCCCTTATTCATCCACTTGGCCGGCTCATGCATTCCCTGGTAGCATAGTTTACATCAATTTTTAAAAGACCATTTATGCTAAAAACCTTTCAATCTTTTATTCATTCATTTTCCTAATTTAATCAAGCAAAATCATCTCCTTTATCCCTCATTATTCACTTGAAACTGAAGGGAAAATAGTAGCATTTTCCGTCCTAAAACGGGGTCCAAGCATCTCTTTCCGACTCTTATTTTTTCTCTCTTATCGATCCTCTTTTCGATCCTTTCGTTAAGGTAATAATCGATGTTGTTTTAGATCGTTATTTACCTTGAATTTCTTAGTTTTCTCATGGAATTTTTATACCAGCATGTCGTGTGTTAAGGACTTGTGGCCGATCCCGAAGCCGACGAATTTATAATCGACTAGGATTTGGATTAGAGGTAACGTCGATGTTACTCGGTATTGCATGATTTTATTTTTGTAATTGCATGTATATTTTTATATTTTATTTTTTTACAATATATGTATGTCAAATAATCTTGAAAATTTTTAAAAGTTGAAAATTTGCATGTTTCGGTTCTTTTATCGCTTTTACAAAATTAACGATTAAATTGTTATATTATTTTGTAAAACCGTAATATTCGGCCAAAACGTATAAAATATTAATATATTCTGTAAAAAATAATTTTTTTGATGATTTTTGATAATTTTTTATTTTTCTAATATTTTAAGTATCGATTATTGAATTATTATCTTTTTCGGACAAAAATGATTAAAAGCCAATTTTTTTAATTCTAGCGGTTAAACATTTTATTTGAATCTGAAATTTGGCATGGGTGATCTTTCTAGTGAAAACAAAATTTTCTTAATTTTTCCATAATTTTTCTAAATTGTTAAGTGGGTGAATTGATTAATCACTTTAAATCGTCGTTTATCGTTAAAACCGTGTCTGTCATTTTAATTCCCGAATTCTGATTTTGTTTTGAATCTGGAAAAATTGTTCCTAATAATTCTTGACAAAAAAATGTATTTTAACTATTTTACGTAATTTTTGTACTATTTATCAAAGTCTTTAACTAATAGTATTATTTTTTGGACAAAATTTCGATTTATCGTTAAAATGCTACGTTTCAGCTAAATGAATTATTTTTTTAGCAATTTTGAATAAATTGATATATGAAAGTTTAGGAGTTAAATCACCCTTAACATACTCTAAATGTGTTCAATGGTTTAATTAAATAAAAGACGTTGAAAGATTTATTTTTACATTTGCCGTAAAATCCTATCTATGTTCGTGTTGTCGAAACTAATAATAATTAGGAAATTTTAGTGTTATAAAGTTTGTAAACACCCTAATTAGTAGTATTAGAATGTTCAAGGCAATTTTTAAATATTTTATAAACACTCGTATGATATTTTAATAATTTCATAAACCCAATTGTTCTCGTTTTAGAAATTAATATCGTTAAGGCCGAAAGTATTAGTTTTATAAATTTATATCGTTTACTAAAAAAGTTGTATTAGTATGAACTAATATTTTCGATATTTTGATATGATGCTATTTTTAATAAAGATTCTAAAATAGAAGTTTTCTAAAATAGGAAGTTTCCTGTTTTAGATATAATGATTACTCCTTTTACTCTCTTATAATTATTATGATTATATCTTTTATATATCAATGATTGGAGTTATGGAATATGGACAGGTGTGAGGTTTTGAATAATATATTCTAGGGTTTACGTTTTTGCCATCAACTATAAGGCTGGTATGTCTTTATGGGGCACACTGGTTGTTGAACCGAGCATAAATGTTGTTCGGGAGTGTGTTTATATTTTCTTAAGCTCATGACTCGCAGTGTAAGACGCCGTCGAGTTGAACTGGGTATTTATGGTGCTTGGGAGGGGTGTACATATCATCTTAAACCAGGGCCACGCGTTTATAAGTCGCCATCCTATTATGGTTGAGTAGCCTAGTTAGAGATCGAAGTTTGATTTGTTCGAACTAAGTTCTCGAAACTAGTTATTATTATTCTCCTAGTGAAAGTCTAGTCTTCATCACCAATCCTATCCATAACGCCATCCTATTATGGTTGAGTAGCCTAGTTAGAGATCGAAGTTTGATTTGTTCGAACTAAGTTCTCGAAGCTAGTTTTTATTATTCTCCTAGTGAAAGTCTAGTCTTCATCACCAATCATATCCATAACGCCATTTTGAATATTTTATTATTATCGGAATAATTTGGTTTGCAAATTGGCAAATGTCTTATGTTTTCTCCGGAAAAACTCGTTCTTATTTCATTGTTTCGATACGTGAAGTTTTTCACTGAAAGCTTGTTTTTATTATAATGTTTTACTGTTTCCGTTTTTACTATTTTTCAATAATAGTAATTATAGTTTTAAAATCTTGTAATATGGCTGGGAGAACGTCATCGTTGCTCCTTACTGTTTGTGGCTGTTATGTTCTTAACATGGCAGGTATATGTGTTTTCCTTCGGGTGGGCTAGCGAGAAGTTACGGATCCTGCTTCGCTGATTAGTAAGTTTTGTACTGTGGATTGTTTTTTATTTTAGCCATTTTTATTCAATGGCTTATGGATTGACTTTGCGTTTTTATTTAATCAAGACATAGTTACAGTGTGTTATAATCCCACATCTACAGTGTTTCCGCTACTGTATTGCGTTAGAATTTTTAGGGGATTATAACTTGAACTAGTTCTAAGGCCTGACTACTCATCCTGAGTCAGACAAGAAGCTTTTCGCTTATTTCACCTTCGTACATTATGGCTCAGCTAAACTTAGTCTGAAATATTTCTATTTGATGGAACATTTTCATATTTACCATTTTAACTTATTTCATTTTCATTTCTTCAGCTTGTTTCCTATTCTTTTAGATTGCCATCAAACTACATGTATGCTAACACCATACATATTCATCGTCTTTTATCCCTACCTTGTTACCATTTCCTCTTTCCAAATTTGTAATAATCGTTGACTATGGAGACAAACTTCAATACTCTCAGTTATTATTCTCACCAACCCAAATTCAAATTCTTATATATTTATTCTTTCAACCCATTTCCTAAATACATTTCTATTTCTTGAATGAACCATGGTTACAACTTATCAGAGCGCGCAGTTGAAGCACGATTAACCCTTAAACCACTCAGAATGGACATAGTTATACCAAGGATTCTCACCAGTATAATGTACTTGAAGTATCAAATATCCTTCCAAACCAACCACAATAGGATCACCTAATCTTTAACCTTTTAGTCAACCTGTAATTATTGGACATAGGAACCTATTGATTTCTGGAATGACAAGAGATTGGAAAAAGATGAGAACCAACTAATGTTTTTGAGTGTTGATCTTGGATTCAATGATCTTGAGGATTATTAATTTTAACCAACAATTGAGAGGCTTAGAGATTGTAACGTGAGGATAGTAAAGAATTGCGGAAGATTGGAAGATTTAAAGTTGTAAGCTAAGGAAAGATAAGAAAGAATGACAATTATGGAAATCTAACCCAAATACATATAACTAATGAGTGCTTGATGAGAAACTAAGTCATACAGATTTTTGGTGGAATTTAGAACCCTTTTGTTTGAATGTTTTTGAGGATTAAGTTTGTTAATGTACGAGTTTTGTGAATGATTAACTACTTGTATTAATAAGAGAGTTTTGACTGGTATGCAAATATATTGAGGACAAAGAAACAACAAAGAACACTAAATGATAGAATGTAAAATAGCTACAGTAGTAGTTTAGAGGAGTACGAGAATTTTAGGAAAAGTCGTTGAAGAATGAAACTTGTATACTAATGATAAGATATATAGTTCTAAGTGAATGAATTTATGGAACTCTTAGTTTAATCATGAATAGACTTAGAATTGTAAATCGAGGTTGATTGTGAAAGCTTGAAAGAAGAACCCTGATTATTTGAGGACTGACATTTTGAGTTGAGTAGACTTACAATGAGATTTGTAAATCATATTCTTTAAATTCAAGGACATAACTGAAACTTGATAAAGACTCATTGGATAAAATAGATCCAACTATGGATATGAATTAGTATAACATCTAGAGAAAATCCACGATGAATGGAAACACAAGTGGACCTACCTTAGTGGTTATCAGATAGTTGGCTGATAGAATTAAGTTGATCAATAAAATTGAGTAGATAAAGGGCATTCATATATCATTGGAGATATATACCTATACGAGAGATAATCTTATGAAATACTTAAGGAATAGTATGCCGAGAGTTTAAAGAACTAAAATTCTGAATATAAAGGTTAAAGAGACAATAGGAGGAACAATAAATATTTTTAGGATCAACTTGAAAGAAATGTAGAATGATGAAATTACTAAGGATAGAGACATGAGTGACCAAATCTAACGTGGTTCTTGATTGATGATGCATTACTTCCGTTATCAGTTAATTCACTCCATATCAATTATTCATCCAATTTTTGTGTGGAATACTCTTTCCAGCTACTCCTTAAACGGAGCCTTTCATGAATCATTGATATGATCCTATATGTTCCTATTCAATTTATTATCTATAGTTGTGGGAACACTTCTTAGCCCGACTTTGTACCATGACTGAACCTATGAAAATCTTCAACCCTGGCCTTTTGGTCTTGGATTCATCTTTGGCTATTACCTGAAACCTCATATGTTATTTGAAAACTCAATAATACTTCTATTCTTCTCGTTGAGTAGAACATCCATATCGTATCTATCTCGATTCTTACCTTTGTTACTCATTTGAAAAACTCGTTCCTTATATCGGACGATGAACTCTTTGGTCAGTTGGAATAATATTCTATTGACAAATCATCGCGATAATTCCTCCTCGTAGGTGTCACTTCCCCTACCTCTTTTATCCAACGAAGCAAATGACAATGTTTTGTTTAACTTACCACTTCTATTCATATATTCTTTTGTGAAACGTACTCCCACATCATTGATTTACCTTATCTACACACTTTTGTTGAACTTTTTTGTGCATCTCCGATCGAGTCAACCCAACCAATTAGAATTTTGGGGTTAACCTTTGACCTGAAGATTTAGTACTTATACGAGTAGATATAATGTTGCATACGCTGGGAGCAGGAGAACGACTTCACTAGGATCATACAAAAGAATAGAATTCTTCACATGATGAACCTACTCAAGTTGATGCAGAAGAAAATCACCAAGAAACCTTGAGTCCAGAAACCGGATTAAGAACCATATCATGAAAGAAGAGCTACGAGATCATCATATGAACCTTGAACTGAAGCGTCACTAACCTAAATTTTGTTTCTGCTTTGCCTGACCATTTGCCGACCTTAAAACACTTTTAGGACTTGGAACCTTAAGTCAAGTTATCAGTGCGTGTCTTACGCGTAATCCTCTTTAAGCGATAACCTATCGTGAGTCATAACATATAGTTTTCCAGTCAACATCTTAATCACCCTGGTTTGACAAAAAGAGAATACCTTTGAGGTCAGGAGATTTTGAGATGTAATTACCTTGTATTTGTGGAATTATGTGTTCGAAAGAAGTATGCGAACGATCGTCGATCGAATTTCCTTTGAGGATATCCGTTATAGAGATTAAAAGTTGTTTTGAGTTATAATATGTGAACATAGGCTTATCACGTATCTAGAAATCTAGTGATTGATTGACTTATAAGCATGATTTTTAGGAATTTCCAGGAAAATTGTAACTATTTTGGAGAATTACTTGTATTTTGAAAGATGGTTGACAATATTACAACCCTGAGTATCATAATGATGACAGACACTTCAAAATCCAACACATTGGTAATTCAAATTTTGGACTAACCTACCAATCGAGGAATCGAGAAACAAGGAAACAATTGGAGATTTTCGAAACTTAAGAGAAATCAATACAAGAGTTTTGGATTAACACTAAGAGCTTATCACTGAAAGAACTAAGCAACCCTAGGAGATCAACCTCTTTCGATGATAAATGTTGAGGGTGCCATAAGAACCATGAATTTCGATATGACTGATAATTTAGGATATACAAGTAACAGTCGTGATAAACCTAAAGAGATCAAAACTAATAAAGGTTTTGAAATTTTATGAAAATTAGGACAACCTTTATTTGAATGGATTTATACCTTAAGCTAAACCAAACATTTCCACAGAACATCCAATATTGTTTTTAAGGAACATAGATTATCATGTTATGTGTGGATTTAGAACTCACAATAAACCAAATCTCGAAATGACTCGATATTGTTTTACTTTTGAGAACTTGAGAATATCCTACGGATAAATACGAGCCTCCAAAAAAATTAAAGGAAAACCATAGCCTAACCTTAGAAAATATATACCTTACCAACCTAGTAGTTGCGAATTTCGAGGACGGAATTTTCTTAAGGGGGGTAGTCTGTAACACCCCGTATTTTGACCATTTTATTTATTTTTAATAACGACTAATATTTATAAATTGAGTCTAGACAAACTATTTTAAATATTAATATTCAATTCTTGTGCCTTTGGAACATTTTTATTTTCAGTTGACTGTTTACAAAACTGAAATTTCTATCGTTATCGTAATTCTGCGTGAACTTGTAAAACGGTTCCTATTTTCTCAAACGGACTCCGATCCAAGCGTTTCAAAAGCATAACTTTATTAATTTTCCAAGATATACATAGCGGTAATATCCAAATTTTCAGTTTCTAAGTGCATCAAAAGAATATTGTACTAGACAGCTCCTTTGCAACAAAAATTGTCATCTGATTAGTCGTTTCTAGATTTTCAATTTCCGTACTTCTTTCTGAACCATTGTGTGACCAAATAAACTTATAAATATCATCCTAAGGCATGTCGAACCGTCACTTTGAAGTCGAAGCCTCAAAATATGCCTAACTAATCAAAAACACCATTTTTAGTAATGTACTTCTTAAAGTATGATTAGCTACTTTGAGTAATTGTCAAATTCTTTTCCACCCTTTGCTCCCCCATCAAATGCACGACCTTAGTGATTATACCCAGCCTTATTCTATTCATTTACTCATCCGTTCTCTCACTTAAACACTCCTTTAAAGATCCATCTAAAACCAAAGAAAACCATACAAGTTTTCCTAAGTTCTAAGGTGTTTACACCACCATATCTCAAGAGAAAATACTCTTAATTTTCCTTACCTTATACTCTTTATTTTTAAGTCTTATTCCTAGTATAATTACTAACTTACTTTGTTTGTGTGTCCTTCTAACTTATTCATGAAGAGGAGCAAGAGGAAGGGGGCTTCGATCTTAATATATTTGATTTTATAGTTGCTCCGGAGAATTGCTAATAAGGTAACCTAACTTTTCTTCGCCCTCAAATATCGTAGTATAGTTTTTAGACTCTAATTAACGTATAACATCATGTTTAAGACTAAATCACTAGATCACCAAGTTTGATGTTAACTATTGTTGATTGTCACTTAACAATACATGCTGTAAAATGAACTCTGGGATGTATGATGTATGCTTACAATTTTTCTGTGTAAAATACGTTTCGAATTAGCCTTAGATTCCTTCATAAAAGTTGTAGATCTAAATGTCTAAGATATATAAAATATATGAAAATTATGTTTTTACGAAAATATATATTTAATAATGATTTATTTCGTAAACTGGTACTGTATGAATTTATGTACTGTCTGCGAAAATAATATTTTTCCTATGTTAAACGTTTTTTTTGGACTTGAAAAAAATATATTATGTTCCTGATGATGTCTGCTATGTTCACGTAAAACTTCATATAAATCCATCATATATATTTTCATTTATAAAATTTGTACTAAAATGGGTAAGATCTGGAAAGATGATTTTATTTAAGAACATCAATATATATATGGACACACACATACACACACACATATATATATATTTGAAGATATTTTTGAGCTATCTCATTGGTCCGTTTCATCAAAAATCAAATTAATTAGGAAAGTATCTTAAATAATAAAAAAAACCAATTATAGAATCTTTTAATTATTATAATATATATTTAATCTATTATATTAATGTATTGTTTTACAATTCTTAGGTAAAAACCTTTAGAGGTTATTTTTTAAAAACATTATCGTAAAATAAATTATAAAAATGAAATAACTAGATTCATTGTACAAAATGCTTTCATTAGAGTATAAATTTTATATTATTTTTTCACATCATGTGATGAATTTATTACATATAACAGTTGTATAATTATCCCACATCGACAAATTACAATATGATGATGAAATTCTATATTATAAAAAAGAGTAATCATTCGTTTTTTGATATCTACCAAAAGTCTTTTGAATCGCAAAAAGAGTTCTTAAGACTATAAACCTTAAATTATAATAGAGTGATGAAATTTTATATTATAAATAAGAGTAACCATTCGGTTTTAAATGTCAATAAAAAACTTTAGAGTATTAAAAAGACTTTTAATATATAAGACTACAAACTTAAAATTAAGAGTATAAGTTTTGAGTATTATAGTGAGGTGATGAAATTTTGTATTATAATCAAGAGTAATGCCGGAGTATGATGTATTTTTTTTCGTTATAAAAAGAGCCCTTAAGACTATAAGTTTAAGTAATTATCTCACATCAAAAAATTATTATGAGGTGATGGAAGACTAAAAACCTAATTAAATTATCCCACGTCGAAAAATTATGATAGATTGACGAATTTTATATTATAAATAAGACTAATCGTTCGTTCTTAAATATCAATCAAAAAAAAACTTTTTAAGTCTTAAAAAGTCTCTTAACAAGACTACAAACTTATATAAAATTACGACTAGAAATGTGCAGAAGAAGAAGCAATGGATTCTTGTTACTAAGGGGGCTAGTGTAAACCAGCCAGTTCCCGATGTTCTAGGTAGTCCAAAGAGATCATTCAAGCAGGTTATTCAAGGGGTTCCACGAGCTGATGAAAGACCTGCGAATGAAGGGGCAATGAATGCAAATACTGAGTTTGAAAGTCAAGGGGTGGAAGTAGTAGATGAGACACCAGTCAGTTGGCAGTCGGGTCCAGAAATTGGTAACTTGCATATTCCTATATTTAATGATTAAAGTTGGATTTTGGAATGTACGAGGTCTCAATAGTGTAAATAAGCAAAAACTTGTTAAAGAGTTCATGAATAAAGGAGTGGTGTTTTTTGGTCTCCTGGAGACGAAAGTAAATAAGGGAAATATCTCGAATATTACTCAGTCATTGCTAGATTGTTGGAGTTTTACTACTAATATTGGTTGTCATAAAGGTGGTAGAGTGTGGTTGATGTGGAGGCCGTTTGTTATGGATATTACTATATTGGAGTATGATGCCCAATTCATTCATACTTTAGTTAGTATTAAGGCTATCGGGATGAAATTCTACATAACCATGGTTTATGCGTTTAATGAAGGCAAGGATAGGAAATCATTATGGAATAGAACGAGGATGATTGCTGCTACTAACCACTTGCCATGGGGTGTGGCTGGAGATTTCAATACTGTAATAGCTAGGGAGGAGATATTGGGTGGGCTTACGAAGGATGAGGATATGGAGGACTTCATCGAATGCCTTGATGATTGCTCGTTATTTGATATGCCAGCCACTGGTAATTTCTTTACCTGGACTAATAAGCAAGATATCGGTAGTAGGAAATACAGTAGATTGGACAGATTCTTGATAAATAAGGAGTGGTGGCTCATTTTCACCATGAAGGAACGTTTGACCATTCCCCTTGTACTCTTCAGTCTAAAGAATGGGGAGAGAATAGCAAGAGATCCTTTAAGTATTTTAATATGTGGAGTAGTGTTCCTACCTTTAATGATAAGGTTAAGGAACACTGGGCTAAAGATGTTGATGAAGTTCCTATGTTCAGAGTTGTGAAAAAACTGAAGACTTTGAAGCCAATCCTCAAGAGGTTGAATAGAGATTGTTTTTCTGATATAGAGTGCAAAGCTGGGAAGGCTTCTTATGACCTTGAGAGGCTACAGGAGGAACTGAGTAGGAACCCGTTGGATAAACAACTGATAAATGCTGAGTTGGAGGCGCTTACTACAACAAGAAAGTTACAGGTGGATAGGCAAAGTTTTCTGAGGCAGAAGGCTAAATCAACATGGATTACGGATGGGGATACTAATACGTCTTATTTCCATTCAAGCATTCGGCAGAGAATCTGCAGAAATAGAGTGAGCGAGATCCATACTATGTCTGGAAAACATTGCACTAAACAAACTGATATCCATGATGCATTCCTAGAGTTTTACCAGCAGCTATTAGGGAATTCTAATGATACTGAGCCTGTTAGAAGATCCATTGTTAGTACTGGTCATGTCTGCAATAATGCTCACTGGTAGGAGCTGATGGTGCCTGTCACTAGAGAGGAAATTAAGAAGGTCATCTGCTCAATTCCCCAAGATAAAGCCCAGGGCCTGACGGGTATACAAGCAGTTTCTTCCGGTCAGCGTGGGATACGGTTGAAGAGGAGGTATGTGATGCTATATTAGACTTCTTCGACAAGGGTGGAATGCTACAGCAAGTTAATGCGACAGTGATTACGCTTATTCCAAAGAACGAAAGACCCACTTCAGTGAGTCACTTTCGTCCTATAGCATGCTGCAATACTATTTACAAGGCCATATCAAAAATTCTGTGTAATAGATTAGTAGTGGTACTACCAGATATTATTAGCCAGAATCAGGGGGCATTCATCCATCTACGAGCTATCATTGAAAATATACTTATTTGCCAAGATTTGGTTAAGTTATATGCTACTAAAAGCTCCTCGGCTAGATGCATGTTTAAGATTGATCTTCAAGAAGCTTATGACATGGTGGAATGGGAGTTTGTAGATCAAATGATGCAACCCTTAAACTTCCTTCCCCATTTCGCCAGATTGGTGATGGAATGTGTTTCCGCAACTTCCTTCACTTTGTCCCTCAATGGTAATCACTTTGGATAATTCAAAGGGAGAAGAGGTTTAATACAAGGGGATCCTATATCTCCCCTTCTCTTTACTCTTTGTATGGAGTATTTGTCTAGAACTCTAAAATACGCCACAGCAAGGAATCAATTCCAGTTCCATCCAATGTGTAAAGAACTGGAATTGACCCATTTGATGTTTACTGACGATTTGTTGATGTTTTGTAAAGGAAATGCTTCATCTATTCTGCTATTGATGAAAGTGTTCACCACCTTTTCCAACACAACGGGGTTGCAAAAAAATTGTAGTAAATCTGAGGTTTACTTCAGTGGTCTTACCTCTGAACTCAAGAAGGATATACTATCCGTGACCGGTTTTAAGGAAGGAAGCATGTCGTTTAGGTACCTTGGTATTCCAATTAAACCGGGGAAGCTAAACAAAGATGATTGCAAGGTCCTCACAGATAAAATAGTGCCATGAATTAGGAGCCTTGGTGCAAAACAATTGTCCTATGCGGGTAAGATTACGCTAATCAATGCAATCTTGAATATTCTTCATTCATACTGGGCGTCCATCTTCATTCTTCCAGGTGCAATTATTAAGAGAATCGAGGCCATCTGTAGGAATTTTCTGTGGTCAGGGTCTAGTGAATATCAAAGAGTACCACTAGTAGCTTGGGATAGAATAACAGTTCCAAAGATGGAGGGTGGACTGAATATTAAGCAGGTCGATAACTGGAATAGGGCAGCTGTCGCAAAACTAGTGAATTGGATTTACACCCAACCCGAAAAGTTGTGGATCAAATGGGTGAATCAGGTTCATCTAAAAGGGCGAAACTGGGATGATTACACCTCGAAGGCTGCTGACAATTGGTCGTGGAAGAGTATTTGTAAAATGAAGGACCGTATGAAGCATGGATACCAGAATAATGATTGGCAGGCAGATTAAGGAGGGTATTCAATAGCTAGTGGATATGAATGGTTAAGAAGCAAACAATCGAGTAAGGAGTGGACTAAAATTGTCTGGTGCAAATGGATTATTCCAAACCATTCAGTCATTGTTTGGTTGGCTCAAATGGGGGAAATGAACACCATGACCAGATTGGCTCGTTTTGTATGTAGCGAGAAAGATAAATGCTGGCCATGTCAAACCCACCTTGCTGAGACAATTGACCACTTATTCTTTTCTTGTGAGTACAGCAGGAGGGTGATGAGTTGTGTTGAGGACTGGTTTGGGCATGTTAAGGATCTGAATTAATTAACTGTAGGAGCTAAGGAGAGATGGACTGGAAGAAAAATACTGTTATTCTCGCAGCCTGTTACTACTTCGTCTGGGCGCAAAGGAACAACGCGAGGATGAATGAAATGCTTATAAGACCTGTACGGTTAGCAGCGATTATCAGGAATGAAATGAAGGCGCGGATACAGACCTGGCTGCCTGGTCAGATCTTTGGCTGGTAGATGCTTGGACCTAGGAGTAGTAGTTGATGTTCTGTATTGTTAGTGAGAAATAGTTTGGAAGAGATGCGTTTCCTTGGTTTGGACTATATGTACTTTGTAAAGATTCAATTTTTTGATATAATACAATCACATTTTATCAAAAAAAAATGTGTGTAAAATTAATCTCACATGGAAAAATTATAATAAGGTGATGAAACTTTATATTATAAATAAGATAATCATCTGCTCGTAGATATTAACAAAAAATCTTTGAGTCTTAAAAATATAACTTAATTAAAACTATCCCACATTCGAAAAATTATAAAGTTTCATCCAACAAAAATCTTGAGTCCTAAAAAAGTTCTTAAGACTATACACTTAAGTAAGAAATTATAATAAGATGATGAAATTTTATATTGTAAATAAAACTAATAATAATTCTTCTTTAGACATCAACCAACTTAAGTAATTCTCCCACATCGAAAAATTATGATGAAGTTATGAATTTCTACTAAATAAGAGTAATCATTGTTTTTAAATATCAACCAACAATATTTTAAGTTTAAAAAAGGTCTTAATAAGACTACAAAGTTAAAATTATCTCACATCAAAACAATTAAAATAAGGTACGGTGGCGATTCTTTATTATAAATAACACTACAAATTTTGGTTAAGTTATCCCACATCGACAAATTATAATAAGGTGATGGATTTCTATATTATAAATAAGACTAATTATTTGTTCTTAGATATGATATCAGTCAAAATCTTTTGAGTCTTAAAAAAGTCTTAAGACTATATACTTATGTAAATTATCGCACCTCGAAAAATTAGACTCCCTCTCTTTTGAGTTTTAAAAAACTCTTAAGACCATAATAAGACAATGTAATTCTATTATAAATAAAAGTAACCATTTCTCCAAATTATGATGAGGTGATGAAATTCTATATTACAAATAAGACTAATCATTCACTTTGGATGTCAACAAAAACCTTTTTTGTCTTAAAAAAAGTTCTTAATTAGACTACAAATAAAGTTAAATTAAAATTATCACATATCGAAAATTTATAATGAGGTGATAAAATTTAACATAATCTTTCGTTCTTAGATATTAATCAATAATCTTTTGAGACTTAAAAAAAAGTTCCTAAGACTAAGACTGAGACTGAGACTATATAGTTGCAGTATAATTATCCCGCATTGAAAAATTAAGATGAGGTGATGGAATTCTATATACTATTAATAAGAGTAATTATTCGTCTATAAATAAGTATTTAATTAGACTATATCTAAACTTAAATAAACTTAAGTAAAATTATCTCACATTGAAAAATTATAATAAGGTGAATTTTTTTTATTATATAAATAAGAGTAATCATTCATCAAAAATATATACTCTAATAAGATGATCAGATTATATAAATAATGAGTAATCGTCTATCATTTCACTTTGATATAAAAACAAACAGTTTTAAGTCTTCAAAATAACTCTTAAAACAATAAACTTAATTAATTAAATTATACCGCATAGAAAAATTATGATGAGGTGATGAAATTTTATATAATAAATGAGTAATCTTTCGGTTTTAAATATCAACCAACAATCTTTTGAGTCTTAAAAAGCTTTTAAAAAGGCTACAAACCTAAAATTATCCCACATCGAAAAAGTAAAATAAGATGATGATTCTAAATTATAAATAAGAGTAATTGTGCATTTTTCTGGGTCTTAAAAGCATATCTTAAAACTATAAACCTTGAGTAAATTATCCTGTATCGAAAAATTATGATGAGGCGATAGAATCTTATATTATAAATAAGATTAATTTTTCGTTCTTAAATATCAATCAAAAGTTTAATTCATTCTTAGATATCAATCAAAAAACTTTTGAGTCTTAAAAAATCTCTTAATAAGATTACAAACGTAAAATTATTTTCATATCGAAAAATTATAATAAGGTGATGAATTTTTATATTATAAATAAGATTAATCATCTATTCTTTTGAGTTTTAAAATAAGCTCTTAAGACTATAAACTTTTTTTTTTTGGTAAAATGTGAAGTGGTATATATATCGATAAAAATTTACAAGTGATACAGTCTAGCTGATCATACACAAATACAGGATATTAGCAAGAAAATAGAAATATCGAAACGACCAAACGCTATCAGATGCCCAATATTCTACTCTAGCCCTTATCCTCTTGAGTCAGGGTAGGAACTTTAGCAGTGATCCTCCTCTTGGCCTTGTGTATGATTGAATTAGCCACCAGCTTAGGCATCATAAGAATACAATGTATTCTTGCGTTATTCCTCTGCATTCAAACTTGATAATGTACAACAGTCCACAGAATCGTATGAAGCTTATACTTCAACGTGAATCGTCCCAGTCCTGCCATGGTTACATTATTCAATTTGAACCCGCACCAATCTTCAACATACTATCATCAAAGAGTTGTATGGACAGTAAAAAAACAGATGCTCAATTGTTTCCGTATCTCGTTCACAAAGACAACGGTCCTTGTCTTGACAATAGCCCAAGTCATATAAAAGACTATAAACATAGCTGAAATTAAGTTTGATTACTAATATCATGTGATCATCTTATTTATTATAATGATATAGATTGATTAAGTTTCATATTTAACGAATATACATCATCAATGTAATTAAGCCAATTAACCTGTGCAGCGCACGGGCTTTAATCTAGTTTATAAAGTATTTAGTCTAAATTTCTGTTGATAGGTTATGCACAAGTATAGATATCCAAACTAAAAATTTGGTTCACTTTTCTGATGTTTAAGTATTTTAAACGATTTAAAAGAAAGTATTGAAAATCGTATTGTTTTCGTTTTTAATTTGTTAAAAATAATAAACCTTATTATTTTTGAAAAACGGCTTTATATCTGGCAACCTAACTCATAAAAGTATGTTGAGTACGAAAATCGAAAGTTATAAATAACATTTGAAAAATGACTCATTTATTATCCTTAATAATATTATCGATTTCGTTATTACTTAAAGTTATTTTTGTAAAACTCTAAGTTTTGAGAAATATGATACATAATAAGGTCAAAATTGATTTTTATAATTATTACAAATTTATTTGATGTTTGAAATATTTTACTAAGTATAAATGAGCTTTAAGAGATAAGTATACCTGTACAAATACGAAACCGTATAAAAATACTAAATACGTACACTTGAAGAATAAATGTACTAAATACTTATGCCCAAAAAGTATAGAGTATTAACCGATGAATAACCCAAAAGTACTAAGTAAAAACATATTTAAATATGCTAAACAAAAACATAAACTCTATAATAAGCACTTAAAGACTAATTAGCGACTAAGTCAAACTAAGGGTTGACTAGTCCATCTTGATCAAACCTTGACTTTTTAAGTTAACATATACCAAGTCAAGATAAAGAACTCATCTCAAATAATGTACTTGGAAATAATTGAATCTTAATCAAGTCTCAAATAATTAACGTTCAAATAATATATATCAAATAAAATGTACCAAATCTCTAACATCAAATATACTTAAGATATTCAGTTAAGTAAAATAAACTTAATAGTCTCTAAGTTTTATCCTTCTTGTGTGTGTTGATCGTGACATGTTGTCGTGGTCATTGTATAGCTTAAACTGTTACTTCGATCTAATAAAATTTTTACATTTTACCGAAAAAAAAACTTAATATAATTGTGCTGATCGTTTAGTAAATTGTTCCTAAATTAGCTTAAGGAACTGTTGTACCTTCGGGTCAGTTAGTGTCCTATATGAATTAGTGGACTTTCCCAGTGTTCCATTTTTTGGAGCTTCTGTACCTACCGGACAGTATGTATCCTTCTGGTTATCTGAACTAAGTTCCTAAGAGAGTCTGACCGATCGATACCAATTGAGCCATATGTAGTAACTGTACCTTCTTGACGGTATGCGATCATTCTGGTTGACTGAACCAATGATCCTACGGGAGTCTAAGTGTCCAGCATCCTTATATGTCTTCTATAGACAATCTATATCATAGTATCATTACGTTTAGGGAAATATTATGTCGAGATTTAGAGGTCGACGTGATGGGATATTGCTCAGAGAGCTTTGCTATGAAAGTACGAACAACACATCCTGAAGCTGCGTGTGGATGGATTGTCGTTAGACTAGTAGTCACCAGCTATCATTGAGGACATGCGGGAGTCCGAGAGTTGTGTTAGGGGGTACGTGCGCATGTATTTGACAAGGGCCTGATTAGCTCTACTCTCTTTCTGATATCTTGGCACTTTTATTCACGGTTGTGTACGTTATTCTTTTTCTTGACTTCTGCATGTTGTCAGTGGGCCTCGCGGTGGTGTCGGTAGGTTTCTGCGAGTTTTCGTCTACATCATCAGCAATCTGTTCTCCCCCGCGATTAGAGTTCTAAATCAAATCATAACTGTTTTTCGATCCTATTGAGCACTAGGGGTGAGATGTAAACGTCCTAGTATAGATATTATTGGCGGGATTGATGTTCCCAGCCGCACTTATGGTGAGATGCAAGCCTTAAGTGTGCATGAGACATTAGTAGTCACGTACCGTGCATTATGTGAAAGCAAACCATTGTTTTTAAAAGCAAATGACAACAGTTTTCTAAATCACGTGTTAGTATGCTTCGTTATTCTTCTATACTCTTACGACTAATGATGTGATTGAAATGCTTGATAATGGGAAGTAATGTTTTGTTATATGTCTTGCTTAAATATTGATTATGATTGATATTATATTTAATATGATTTGTATTATGTATGTCTTACTCTATTTTCATATGTCACTTCTATGAATCCATGATCCATGTTTTACTGTATTCTATTCACATAATACTCATATGATGTATGTATTACTTTATTCTATATAACCTACATGTCTTATATATTTAAATTGATTCGCATGTTAACTGAAATCACTTCATGTGTATCTCACATTGTATACATGTCGATTTTTAATGTGACATGCCCGCAATTCTGTTAATTTGATAACCTAAACGTTATACTACATTGATTATTCGGGGGCGTGTAGATGGATAGTTAGGTTACTCCCACTAAGTGGGATAGTTTTGTATTTTTCTAAATTTTGCAGGATGTCAAATTACTGGGCTTACATGGGAAACATGTGCAAGTGAGGACTAGTCTTGCTTAATTTTGAATTTTCTATTCATGCGTCCACATGTAACGCTAAGCAAAACTGGTACTTAAAATTGTAATTCATTATGATGTTGCATGTGATGATCGATTCTTGTATTAATGAAAGACTCACTTGAGTCAACGATTTTAATGTTTACCACTTTTTATGACTTAATTATATTCCGCCTTGTTAATTAATGTCATTGGAAGAACCGGGTTGTTACATAAGAGTTCATCAAACATTGACCAATCAACTCTACAAGTCAAGTGAACGGCAAAAACTCTAAGGAAACAACCTTCTCTCAACAATATAACGATCCTCAACCAAATGCCAAATGTAAACACTTAGTATTACATCTCTACAACCCAATTTGCTTCTTTTTCACAAAAATATCCGCCTTGGTCCCTTTTAATTAGCAACACCTTTTCTCCTCTTTTAATCAATGAGGGCATGTTGCTTGGCTTTTTTCTAGTCATTTTATTTTCTTTTTGGGCGACCAAGTCGGAAGAACACTACTAACCACCAAGCCTTACATTCTCAAATGCACCTAGGCTTCTCGAATCAACACCCCCGAACTCTTTAAAACAACATCAATCTAACACCAACTAATGACCAACTCGGTAGGGGAGGGTAAAGTTAGGTGTGTTGCTAGGCAACGGTAAATGAAAAAAGAGAGGCAAACAAAGGAAAAATAACGGTGAAACAAAGGGAACCTAGTCTAAAAGGTGAAAAACATGACTATATAATTTGGCTACGTAGAGTTCATATTTTGTGCAACCTCTACGGTAATGCTAAAATGAAATCACATAGCAAAGCATAACAAGGAATCACACCACAAAAGTGCATGAAAATGAAACATACCAAGCAAGGAGACCTACTCACAAAACCTAAATGGTGAGTGGTTATGGACGTGCCGGTCACAAAAAGGCTTAATCCTCAAAAAATTTGTAGTTATGCTCGGGTTCTAGGTAAGTCAGAGTCAAGCAAGGTCGCACCTAAGCAGTCAAGACTCGTTCAAAAGGTCAACCAATTCCGGGTGATCGTTAACAACCACCCAAAGGAAGTCACAAACATGATGAAAGACACTAAATGGACAATGGCAAAGTTCATAATAAGAATCATCGTCGCTAACTATCATCTTCTAAACTCATGACAAAACTTTTTGGATTTTAGAAATTTTCAATTTTTATGGAATTTTCAAAAATTGAACAAAAGAAAATACAAACACAACAAACAAGCACAAACTACAATGCCACAAGAATCACCATAATAATACCACAGACACACCACGAAACTCCAACAAGATTCAATCAACAATCTCGATCCACAAACCACAATGGAACCATCAAGGAAAAAGTCCTCCACACTTAAACCGAACATTGTCCCCAATGTTTAAGATAAGGGAGGGAAAGGGGGAAAACGAAAATACCGCAAGGGCATTAGAGGTCCCCCACACTTGATTGCTTCCATGTACTTCATCTTCAATCCATGATTGTTTCTTGATGGAGATTCCTACAAACAAAAACAACAAACAAACACAAAAAGCGTAAAATAAGTACAATAAGCTTGGGTTGCCTCCCAAGAAACGCGGTTTTGGCTACGACCGCAAAACCTTGAAGTTTTTTTTCTCAATTACCACCATAACCCTCAAGGGCTCGGAGGAGCAAGTCAAAGGCTGTAGCAAAATTAGCATGTGGGCTCATGTAGCCGAGCCAAGATATCATTAAAAGATTTCAAGTCGGAAGCGAGAAGTAGTCTTCAAATCCATTATTCCCGGGTTTCTCATGATCTCCCGAGTCTTTCCAACCAACAAGCTTTATTGACCTCTTCATCCCTAAGCACCATCTCCAACCACAAGCAAGCTTGATATCTCTAACATGAGGCACAAAAGGTTGTTTTTGCCACATTTTCACATCCCCATATCTTCTTCAAGTTGTGGGCTCACTTGTCCTCATATCATCTTGGATGGGAGGATTGAAACTTCTACCGGCGGTTTCAATATCTCCAAAACCAAAGTCCGGCTTACTTGCAAGGAGTTTATGATGTTGTTTCATACCTTCACCCAAAGGCAACTTAATTTCATCACTTCCATCCCATGACTTCAGAATATTAATCACCACATTTAACTCATCCCGAAGATTCACGTTCCCTTCTTCTTCTTCCTCAATAATAGGCTCATAAGAAGTGGTGTGAAGATCGAGAGGAGAACAAGTGAAAGGGATTGATGGTTCAACAAGAATGGAGGAGATAGATCCTTGGATTTCCTCAAGAAATTTCTCAAAAGTGGGTTCCTCAACTTTATCGGTATTTTCATCACCCAAATTAACCTTGAGTTCGTTGTCTCCGGTTTCAACAAGGTCATTCTTATAGATAATTGTCCCTACTCGAGCCATGTCTCCCTTATCAAGTTGAATTGAAGAAGCCTTTTTAAGCACAACCATATTATCACAGGAAGACACATTGCCTTCATCAATAACTTCTAAGGACTCAACAACATTATTAACATTGCTCCCATCGGATTTTCAAGGGTTAACGATTCAAAAAGTTCAAGTGCTTCGTCAAATGATAAGGAAGAAATTTTTCCCTCACACAAAATACAAAGCAATGTCGTAGTGCAATCGCTTATACCCCTAGTAATCGTCAAATACAAAGACCTCTCGGTGAAGCATTTTCCGCCTAAGTAGCGAACATGATGTTTAAATCGAGTCATGAAGTCCCTAAAATCTTCATCTTCTCCTTGAAGAAAGACGAGATGAAACCCAATATTTTCACCAATGAGACTCTTCAAATTCCCACTAACATTATTCACTTCTTCACTACCAATACCTTCATCAAATATTACTTCCTCATTTGTCCCGTCTTGGGTAGACAATTAAGATTCTTTATTACAAGTCGCACTTCTCAAAGAGTTTGCATTAGCGGTTTCATGATCGGGTCGATCGCCTAGTGGAAGCAATTGATCTTCTTCCCCAAATATGTCATCCGACTCAATTTGGGTAACTTGAGCTTCAAGAATCTTGCTATGAGCAAGGAGGTTGGCGATTTGTTCATTATGTTTCAATATTTGAGCATCCAATGCCTTGCTATTCTTTTCCATTTGGTGGAGAATTTGAAAAATCTCGAAGTTGAGGATTTGTTGTTGTGAATAGGTATGAGAAGGTGTTTGATAGTTGTTGGGATTATGGAACGATTCTTGACAACTTTGATAATGCCCAAAGGGTGGGGTCTCACATGGTTGGGATGGTTGGTAGTATTGTGAGTTTTGGGGGAAATGACTCCCATAAGAGAAATTCGGATAAGACATGGTATGATTATTATGCAAGTTTGAAATTTGGGGGTTATACTCATAATATTGGGAAGCATTCATCGGTTCGATGTAGTTCCCATACCCTTGAAGATCATAGCCACATGTCCCTCTATTATCTCTTGACGGTTGTTGGTACTATGGAGACGTCATAGTGGTAACGTTGCTTAGATACATAATATGGAATATAAACACTTGAGCAAACGTTAGACGCCTAGTGCTTAAGAGGCACTAGGAAAAGAGAAATAAGCACACAAGACAAATAACGGGGATAAACGAGAAGATGAAACACAAACATCGAGAACCAAGTCTAAAACTAAGCAAACAAAAGTCTAAACTACGTCGTCCTCGGCAACGGCGCCAATTTGATAGAAGGGATTGTCGCCTATCCTACCGATCAAATAATAATCAACGAACCTAAGCTAAGTAGCTAGTGTAAGTCGATACTCAGGGACATGAATTCGGACTAAAGCAAGCTATGGGTCTATACTAGGTTCAAGACGAATGAAGGTGATTGGATTGAGTTGTGACTAAGTTAGAGTCGAAGAACTAAAACTATGCAAAGCAAATGAAAAGTGATAATCAACAATAAGAGAAGAGACTAGGGTTAGGTTGGGTTCAAGGGTGTCTAAGAGATCAACAAGGATAAGGGTGTCTGTGCAATCCACTAGCCTTGGCTACGCCCAGGCTCTCGCACTTAGACGACCAAAGAAGGCTCTACACTACGCTCACGCTAATAACAAAGATAACCAACAAACCATTATGCAATAACACACAAGAGAAAACAAGGAAACATGGTTTTCTCAATCACAAGTCTACTAGGAACTTCATCGAACATGTTATGTCCACAATGATAGGAGGCAAAGTAAATGACAACCAAACACCCCTAATTCTACCCTAATCACCCATTAAGCAACACCCAATCCCCCTACTAACCCTAGAAAAGAAATCTACTCACTCATGTTAAAGCTAGTAATCCCATCAACCATCAACACAAACAACATGACCAATGCATTCATATTGAAGTACAGAAGAAGTTAGAATAAATAATGAGGAGAACTAATTAAACAAGATTAGACTAGAGAAGGATAAGGAAGAAGAGAAATGTACCAACAAATGGAAAATAGAGGAACTTGGATAGAGTAATCAAGAAATAAAAACCCAGATCTTCAATACAAAACCCAGAATCCAATGATTAAACTAGATTAAAAACTAATTGAAGAGTAATTAGGGAATGATTAATATAATCTACACTAACCTGAGCTAATCTATCCTAAAGTAGATCTCAGGTTTCTTGTTCACAAATGATTACTAGAGAGACTATTTATAAGGTAGGAAGAAAGGGGAGGAGGCGAGGAATCGAAACCGGCCACGGGAAAGGCGACACGACCGTATTAGGGGAGACACGGCCATGTCACTCACCCCTCATGGCTGTGTTACTCACCCCCACGGCCGTGAGGCCTTTCTTCGACATGTTTGTGTCATGATTGACACGATCGTGAAGCACCTTAGTAGACCCAATTCTTTTTCATCTTCTGTCACGGCCTGTGACCCTTAGGGACGCCTCTAGGGCGCTCCAACATGTTATTTCTTTGCTTCTTATCGATTCTCAGTGCTTGGGATTATCTCAAGTGGGCTCCAAGGGACTCGGGATCGAGTCTAAGGCATCGAGTCACTGTTGCTTCTCTTCATTTGCTCCATATGCGTCAGAAATGAGATAGAATTGTTCCATTTCTCCATGATCGGCCTTAGAAACCTAAAAAAACTAAAACAAGCATAAGTAGCCTTGAAACCTCTCGAAAGAGCGATTTCGTCAAAGAAAGTGGGATAAAATACGTGAAATAAACAATACAAACATGCTTACCAAAAAACAATATAGGTAGTGAGAGAGCGACGACTAATCAGACAACTGGCCCAATTAGCATCACAATAAGCTTTAAGGGTTAAAGGACCATCACTACGCAAAAGTATACCTTGGCCAGGCTAACCCTTTAAATAAGGAACCACTTAAAATGCGGCGTCCCACTGAGGCTGAGCAGGATGTTGCAACAACTAAGCTAAAATATGATCATAGTAGCAAATTTATGGATGAGAAAGGGTAAGATAAACTAACTTCCCAACTAACCAACAATAAGCAGATGGATCAGACAAATTTTCATCGGTGGTGAGAGCTGGACGATGATTTTCTTCGATAGGAATGCTCGCATGCTTGCAGCCTAAAATCCCAGTTTCCGTCAAAAGATCGAGGGCATATTTTCCATCGAGTTTCAGGCAACATCGAGACCAAGAAAATATTTTAATTTACCCAAATCCTTCATGTGAAAGCATTTATTGAGATAAGTTTGAAAATCAGAGATAGCTTGAGAATTGTTTCCTGCAATTACAAGATCGTCGACGTATACAAGAATATGTAGCTTGATATTATTCTTGCGATAATTAAAAAAAGAGTGATCCGACAGACTTATGGAAAATCTGTAGGAACATAAAGCTTTGGCAAGCATGGCATACCAACATTAGGGAGCTTGATGGAGACCGTATAAGGACTTTCCAAGCCGATAAACTTTTCCTGAAACGCCAAGACTAAGACAAGTTGGAAGATGCATATAAACCTCTTCACCGAGGTCACCCTGAAAAAATGCGTTGTGAAAGTCCATTTGGTGAAGTTCCCAATTATTAATCGAGGCAATCGTCCGAAAAGTGCGAACTGTGAACATCTTGACAGTTGGGGAAAAAGTCTCCGTGAAATCAGTACCGTCCTCTTGGTGATTGCCAAGAATAACTAAACGATCTTTATAACGTTCGATCGTACCATCGGAATTATATTTAATTCGATAGACCCACATACACCCGATAGCCGTCTTATTGACCGGTAAATTTTCCACCATCCAAGTACCCTTCAATTTCTTCTGCCATAGCGGGTCGCCATTTCTCATCCTTCATAGCTTCCTTAAAGGAAGTTGGTTCCGTCTAGCGAGAAATAGCTGCAATAAATTTTTGGTGTCTAACAGAAAAGGCATTACAACTTACATAATGAGAAAGGGGATACAGAGTACCTGAGATGGGAAGAAGGGTGGATGACGAGGACATGTCGAGGGGAATCGAAAGCGTGTTAACGTGCTCGTTAGTGTTTGACCATCAAATAAAGTCCTGATGACGAACATTTCCGTGTTTCACTTGTTGTCCATGTCCAAGAACTTGTTCCTGCTCATTATCAGAAACCAAATTTTTGACCGACTGTGCAGAGTTAACCCTGTTTTCGGTAGATGTTTCGTCATGAGTCACTTTCTCAGATGTAACATCGGTAGTCGTAATAGCAAGGGACGAATTAACCTTGGATGTCGTCTAAGGTAAAGCCTGTTCTTCAGGTTGTTGTGAACTGTCAGGCGCATTAATAGCGACATTGTCACTGTCATTTGTGAGAACATAATCGTGCTCCATCAAGAGGTCAACTTCAGCATACAGAGAGTGTAAATGTGCTAACTCGAATTGATCAGCAAAAGGGAAATTTATCCTCCACAAACTGAACGTCCCGGGAGGAAAAATAATCTCTGGTTTCAATGTCAAACAAAAGCCAACCTTTCTTCCCAAAAGGATAGCCAAGGAATATACACCGTCGACTAGGACTATCAAACTTATCATGAACTTGAATATTCTTAGCATAACTTAAACAACCAAAAACACGTAGCAAGTCTAAACTTGGTGCTTTTCCATATAGAATTTTGAAGGGTGTCATACCATGGAGAACACGGGATGGAGTTTGATTAATTAAATAAGCGGAAGCTAACACACATTCTCCCCAAAAATCGACGGGTAAGCTACTCTGAAAACGCAAAGCATGAGCGACTTCGACGGGTAAGAATATGCCTATGTTTACGAACCACGCGAGGATTTTGTTGAGAAGTTTTAACCATCGAGGTTTGATGAGTTATACCCTTTTCACAATAATAGTTTGCAAGGCCGTTTAATACCGTACAATTATCACTACACACGATTTTAACACCCTGATCAATTTCACGGTCAATCAACGTAAAAAAATCCATCATGATACAAGGCACTTCATCTTTAGTTTTTAAAAGATAAACCCAAACGCTGCTAAAAAAATTATCAACGATGGTCAAGAAGTAACGAGAATTGGAAACACGATTAGCACGATACGAACCCCAAACATCACAATGAATTAATTCAAACAAAGTACCTGCTTTATTGTCACTTAACGAGAGTACTGCACGAGTTTGCTTAGCACGAAAACAAATGTCACAACTCATAGAAATCAAAGAACTCTTATTCTTATTAAAAATAGATAGATGCTCCATTGCTTGATAAGATGGATGCCCCAACCATTTGTGCCACAACTCCAAATTCTCGGTGCTTGTAATTGTATTGACACGTGTGGATTCCCCCATGGTTAAGTAATAGAGCTCGTCGGTCATCTCACCCACTCCAATCCTTGTCTTCTGGGTACGGTCCGGTATCACACATTCTTTATTAGTAAATTGATGCTTAAATTTTGAGAATTGAGCAATTGTGACACAGATAATAAATTGCAATTAAACAACGGGACAAATAAAACATGCTCGAGAACAAGATTTTCAATAATTTGTACTCGGCCAATCATTCGTGCTTTTAACCACACACCATTTGGTAATCCCACTTGTATCGGATTAATTGAACGACACAATTTAAGTAGCATCACAACAAACATGAGTCGAAGCACCGGTATCGACATTCCAAGAGTAAATATTCTTACAATTCAATCACACAACATTTGAAGCAAAAGACGGCTCACCGGACACCATGTTAGTTTTGACATTTTGTCCAACAATAATGTCGGTACGTTGTCCAACTTCAGCCTCAATCAATTTATGTTGACGCCCTGGCTCACGTCCTTCAGGATAGCCGTACTTTAACCAACAAAAGTCCTCCAAATGTCCGTTCTTTTTACAGAATGTGCACTTTTGACTAGATCAGTTGCCTCGTTCTGGTTTGTAAACTCCTCCTTTAACCGCAAATGTGATTGGAGTTGTATCAGCAACCCGTTACGTCAAATTGTGGACTTCTTCTTGAATGAGACGTGAATATACAGTATTTAAACTCGGTAGAGGTTCGATCCCCAATATTTCGGATTGAACATTGGCATAATATAATTTGAGCCCCATCAAGAATTTACGAACTCGGCCGTTTTCACACTGTGTCCGTAGCATGTCGTTCAACCCGCCTTTACAACATGTGCATTTACAGGTCGGCAATGCATCAAAATCACTTATCTCATCCCAAAGCTTCTTAAATCATCCGTAATAATCCATTATGGTTTTTTCTGTGGTTTGTTTGCAGTATGAGATTTCTGAATTTATCTGGTAAATTTTTATACCGTTCCCTTGAGAGAATGGTTGGCGAATGTATTCCCACAACTCCTAAGCCGTTTATCGGTAAGAAATTGACTTACACAAATCCTTGTCGATTTAGTTAAAAATCCAACATACAATTATACAATTGACGGTACTCCAATCTTCAAGATCATCGGAGTTATCGTCTGGTTGTTTGAGTTTGTGGACACTGCCACACCACTGCCCACGTGTAGCCGCACAGGGTCCATCGCGGCGGCCACCCAAACGGCCTTTCAGACGCTCGTGGTCTGGGCCGATCCGATCTTGCGTTCGAGGCGAAGTGTTGGACCTCGATTTGGTTGACGATTTGAAATGTACTAGGTAGATGTGGGGAAATCTATGTATCCGTTGAATCGATCGAGACATGCTTGTAAACGTTTAAAGGCCGATATGTTTAGTTCGACGACCTTTTTAGTGAACCGAATTCGTTGTCGATTTGTGCAGTCGCCACCGAGTAATTTTACGATACTCGGAAACTATTCAAGTCAAATTTAATCCTTAGCCGGCTAAAAGCTGAGTGACATGGGGACCTAAAGATAAAGACTTGTGCCCTTAAGCATTCTATGTCTACAATGACTCTTATTACCAATGGTTTCGGACATACAGAAACCGTAAATTCTGAGTAAGGGGTGAGGGTACGTATTGGGAAGCCAACTTCCGAAAGACATCAACACCCAATCCTGTCCGCACGTAGCGGCCTCTACTAATTAATCGATGGGTTGATAACTTCGTTCCTAGTTGTGGCGGAAATGCGATAACATCCGTTGTTTTAACCCTATGCCTTTTCTACGTCGGTTGTTTAAGGACAAATATATTTTATCGTCGAAGTGAGTATTTTACATTCTTTGCATGCAATTTAACGTGACAGGCATGCCATGAAAAGACGCACGTAGGAGACTAGAGAGTACTAGATAGTATTCGTATTAGAAGATCGGTTTTAACATGATAATACGGATATTAGTCATTCTTGTGGTATAGCTTACCTGATATTCTCCTTAAGGTGCGTCGGTTTGGTATTAATAAGGATGCGTCGAACGACGTGTGAGGGGTGAACATCGAGATTAATACGGAACCCAACCACCGCTTGTTTTGTTTTAGTTTTTTTATGTTTTGAGTTTCGTTTTACGTGATTTAGCAAGAGATTATGGTCATAAAAGCGATAAATCATACAAAAGCTGTAAATACAAAATGTAAGTAAATCACATTATATAAGGAATTGCACCCCCAGAGTGTATACGAAAGGAGATACGATGCATAGACGATCGAGAACAAATCACACAACTACTCGGATTCGATTTATGGTTTTTTAGTATTTACGGTTGAATTTGTGGACGTTACCTATGTTTACGACACGTCGTGGAGTTAGTATCCACATGTGACAGACTCGACGTTATCAAAATGCATAATTGTGCATGATATTTATGCGCTCACAAATTTCATCTTTGGTTGCGGGATACCAAAAACCTATTGTGTGTGTTTGACCAACAGGGTCTTGAAGTTCAGCTGCGGTGTTCGGGTTTATCTTTAATGACAGTCCCAGGAAATGCCCTTGTTGTTTCATCACGAGGTTAATGATGATGTTCGATTATTTATCGAAGTCGAAAGGCGCTAGATCTTGCTCTAATAGGTTTACTACGTTGAATCCCCTTAATTCGGTGTCGGCATCTACAGTTACTTGTGAGGTAGTGGCTTTTTCTATAAAGGCTTTCATATGTGAGGCATGTATGGTGATTATTTACCCGTTGAGAGGGACCTTAACCTTTTGATGTAAGATGGATGATATAGCTTTGATGGCGTGGATCTATGGTCGTCCGAAGATCATATTATACGATCCTGTTTTGACGTCTAAGACTTGAAAGTCCATTTTTTTCTATTGGTCCTACGATTGTATTAACGGTTGCCACAACAGCGACTGGGCGTCGGGTACCATCGTAGGCACATGCCCAGGATTCGGTGGGATTGAAGTCTATGTCTGTCATGCCTAGAGCACGAGCGGTTTTGAGAGGGATTACGTTTACTGTGGAGCCGTCGCCCACAAGGGTCATTGGTACCTTTTTGTCTAAACATGTTACGGTGACATAGAGGGCTAGATTGTGTTTCCGTCCAAAGGGTGGGAGATCCTTGTCGGAAATGTTATGGGATCTTTTAGCTCCCTTGTTTCCTGAAGAACATGTCCCACCATGTCCTCGGACGTGACTGTTGGGGATATGTTCATTATCCCTAAGGCGTGGACCAAAGCCACGCGATGGTTGTATGAAATGGCTTTGAGTTGCCATATGCAAAGGTCGGTTTTGGCTTTTTTTGTAGTTGTTTGACTATCTGAACCTCGAAGTGTGGTGATAGGGATATCATCGGTGGTAACAGTGTTTTCGGGGGTATGGTCGGTTACCGATATGTTGGTGGTGATATTTTAATAAGGTCGCTCTGACCTAGTGACGTGGCTTACGTCTTTGGCTTGTGGGGGGAGTCGGGGGAATCATGACTACTGGTTCTTGGATGTAAACGTTGTCGTCATCATCTGCCCAGAACCCATGAATGGTACAATCATGTTGATATTGTTCGTAGTCAATTGTACCAAATTGGACGTATTTCGGATTCCTAAGGGGAGGAAAGGTTCCTTCTTCGATCAGATTTTGGATAACATGTTTCAACTTGGTGCAGGATTGAGTGTTATGACCGTGCCCTTGGTTAAAGGAGCAAAAGGCTTTGGGATTCCATGATTTAATCCTTTGTCCAAAATGAGGTTCCAGGGTTGGTTCTAGAGGGGATAATACACCACACCTGACTGAGAGCGTTAGGGCTTCATCGTATCAGATGTTTAGTTTAGTAAACTCTCTAGGGGTTCGTCCTTTTCGGATGACCTCGCTTCTGCCTTCTTGTATTGATAGAGGGTTTTTTGGGTTAGCTCTAAGGGAATTAACCCGCTCATTAAGGTTACGGATGGACGCTTCCATGGAAGCAATGGATTTGGCGATATTTTAGACCATATTGGTTAAATCCTTGATGCTAAAGTTTGGGGTTGTAGTCATGTCGGAGGATAACTCTGTAGAACAACGTTGGAGATCAAACGAATCCATCGGATGACGTGAAAGACCCGAGGAACGCTCGTAGGTGAGCGACACGGAAATGTGACACTTGATTTACGCGTGCTTGCGGTCATCGTGTTTGGGACTTAGGTGCTTTAGAAATTTGGTGTGTTCGGCGAGACGCCTAACAGACACGGATCTCTAGAATGAGATGATTTGACATAAATCTCGGGGTGAGATTTAGAGAGGACTCTCAAGATGATATGACCCAAAATGTAAGTCCTCGGGCCAAAGGTGATTTTATTAACTAGCACAAACAGTTAATCAGACGGTTGTACGATGTAAGGAAATGATCACGATCCCGGCTCGGAATCAAAGAATTTCTATGTTCTCGAAAATGGATGAATTTGAAAAGCGAGTTTTCGAAAGTGGAAGTTTTGCAATGGACATTACAATGGTCAAGTGATATTGTTTGTGATATGTTGAAAATTGTCACCATGCAGGTTTCAAGAGTCCATGAGTTGAAAAATTGACGATAACAAAGGTGTGAATCGTGATTTTGCAAAAGGAAGGTTGTAGAAGAACCGGTTTTGAAGATATGTGAAAATCGTGGGGTTGCACTATTATCGAGACTTTAATTAGTTAGGAGTTCGATATTTGCGATGTAAAGGGTGCTTTTGAGAAAACATAGTGTCTGTGGTGGTGCTTAAAAAGTGTAGCCAAATTCTCGTTTCGTGTATTTAAGTGGTGATAGCGGTGTTTTGAAAGATTTTTCGAAAGAAATGAAAGTGTGACCGTGTTCGATCCTTTTATCCCATAGATTGGAATTTTGGCGTTAATAACGGTATGTGTAGAAGTGTTTTGTGAGTGTAACCGTGCTAGATACCTTGATTTGATTGATATAAATTTCGGGTGCTGGTAACGATGTGTGTAAAAGTGTTTTATGAGTGCAACCGTGTTAGACACCTAGTTTTTGTTGATTGGAATTTCGGTGTTGGTAACGGTATGCGTAAAAGTGTTTTGAATAGGAAAACGTAACCGTGTTAGGTGCCTTGATCCAATTGTCCAGAATTTTGGTGGTAGTAACGGTATGTTAATGTTTTTTTTTAAAATGGTGAGTTTTGTTTTGCCCAGCGTGATGGCGTTAAAAATGAGTTTTCTTGAAAGTAATGAGTGTGAATTCGGCCAGACCAACGACGCTAAAAATGGTTTTGAAAACAATGAGTTTGACTTTGGCCGGAGTAACGGCGCAAAAAACAGTTTTGAAAAATGTCTTTTCAAAAACGGAGTTTGGGTGTAGTTGAATATGTTGCCGTGGATGAATCTGGATTTTAATGTTTTATTCGGGTTGTCACAACACACTACACGTAACTAGAAATGCATACACTCATGGAGGATGCAAACGCAAGTAAGCTACCGTCCACGAAAAGTCCTTGCTTCGGTAGAGATGTGTCACCTCGAGTGGAGATGAGCGTTGCCCTGTTCCACTGGGATCTTATCGCTTGGCACATTCATGGAATGCGTGACTCCCTTGGACAGCCGAAATATAATTCGGGGGTCTCCCCGGCCGTGAGTCCGATCTGAGAACCTTACTGCAAGAAGGTCGATTGGTCCTATAATCAGTTAGGGTGGGCTTTTTAGGGCCAAAACCTGTAATGACAAAAAAAGGAACTAGGAAATGGGCTTCATCGACCTCGTACGTGTTACACCACCGCTGGAAATCTGTTTCCATATCCCCAGCGGAGTCGCCAAACTGTGGACCCTGCAACACCACTGCTTTTGTGGGGACCGTCGCGACGGCCACCCACACGGCCGTCAGACGCTCGTGGTCTGGGCAAATCCGATCTCGCGTTCGAGGTGAAGTGTGGGACCTCGATTTGGTTGACGATTTGAATTGCACTAGATAGATGTGGGGACATCTATGTTTCCGTTGAATCGATGGAGACATGGTTGGAAATGTCTAAAGGCCGATATGTTTGGTCTGACGACCTTTTTAGTAAACCGAATTCGTTGCCGATTTGTGGAGTCACTACCAAGTAATTTGGAGATACTCAGTAACCGTTCAAGCCAACTTTAATCTTTAGTCGGCTCAAAGCTGAGTGACATGGGGACCTAAAGATAATGACTTGTACCCTTAATCATTCCATGTCTAGAATGACACTCATTAACAATGGTTTCGGACATTCAGAAACCGTAGATTCTGAGTAAAAGAGTGAGGGTATGTATTGGGAAGCCAATGTCCGATAGACATCAACACCCAATCCCACCCGCACCTAGCGGCCTCTACCAATCAATCGATGGGCTGATAACTTCGTTCCTAGTTATGGCAGAAATGCGATAACGTTGGTTTTTTTAACCCTATGCCTTTGCTACGTCGGTTGTTTAAGGACAAGTAAGTTTGTCGTCGAAGTGAGTGTTTTACATTCTTTGCATGTCATTTCACGTGACAGGCAGACCATGAAAAGATACACGTAGGAGAGTAGAGAGTACTAGATAGTATTCGTATTAACAGATCAGTTTTAACGTGATAATACACATATTAGTCATTCTCGTGCTATACCTTACCTGGTATTCTGCTTAAGTTGCATCGGTTCGGTATTAATAAAAATGGGTCAAACGACGTGTGAGGGTGAGCATCGGGATTAATACGGAACCCGACCACTGCTTGTTCAGTTTTAGTTTGTTTACGTTTTGAATTTCGTGTTATGTGATTTAGCATGAGATTATGGTCATAAAAGCGATAAATCATTCGAAAGATGTATATGCGAAATGTAAGTAAATCACATTATATGAGGAATTGCACCCTCAAAGTGTACACTAAACAAGATATGATGCACAGACGATCGAGCACGGACCTCACGACTACTCGGATTCGATTTAGGTGTTTTAGTATTTGGGGTTGAAGTTGTGGACGTTACGTATGTTTACGACGCATCGTGGAGTTAGTATTGAGAAGGATTTGGCGTTATCGAAATGCATAATTAAAATGTGCGATATGTAAAGTTGTGTTTAGATGACAACCTACTGACAATTCAACGTCTACAGGCGGATCCTCCTAGCTTCTTGCGGTGATTCCGACAGAGCTTCGCTACGATGAGTCGATGAACCAACTCACTACAGAGAGTAGTGTTGATTCGTGGAATGTGAATCAAAGAGAAAACGATCGAGTGGATCGTGCCTAATGTCATAGTGCGATGCTAAAGAAGAGCTGCAAGTTGTGTGGACCTCGTAGAGAGGAGAGGGAGAATTGAATTCTGAAATGTGTCGATTATGAGCGGAGAAGGGGGTATTTGTTATTTTTCTCGTAGTTCAGATCAATATTTCAGGCGCCAAACATCGTACGACCCAGTGTTGGGGCGCATGACGCTAGGTGATGCAGAATAGAGGCGCTAGGGAGGAGGTGATCGAGATTTTGAAGATTCGATTTATAACTTTCCGAAGCGGGGATTATACGTAATATTTGCTCTTGCTTTGTTGCTAAGGTATCGCCCTTTGTCCTATCACGTGCGTCGTTGGGCCTCGGCCGCGCGTCTCGAGGCTCGACTCGGCCTGGCGCACAGACTCGGGTTTGACTTTGCGTATTTCGGGACCGATTCGGAGCCCCGGTGTTGGAATTGACTCTAATTAGTGTCGACGCGACTAAGACCGTCTTGATGTTGAATTAATTTTTCCGAGTAATTATTTAATCCATTCTATAGAAAACTGTCTAAAATATCGTAAAATCGTGTCGTGTTGCAGTCCGATCGTCTTCGGGTGTTTGTCGGGCAGTTCTGCAGCCACCATGTCCAAATCTGGGTGTCTACAGAGTTTTCTATTAATGAAGCCTAACTTTCGTTTGACTCCCAATGAGACCCGTAGTGTTTTTGCCCATTCACCATAGCTGGTCCCTTTGAAGGTCACTTGTGTGATAACCGTGCCTGGACCAACATTTGAAGCAAGAACGTAAATTGGATTCGGGGTATGAGGTGCCGATTTCTTGTCATCCACCATTGTTTTGTGTTTATGTGCTCAAAAGAGAGGCTCTAATACCATAAAGTAATATTGAAATCTATGTGAACGTGTGTGTTGTTTATTCATATGTCGGATCTACAAATATATTCTCAAGCTCTCGAGATAATTACAAATATATATGATCAACCAATTATTTGGTTTCCACGAACAACACAAGATTGTTAGCTACATACAAGAGAATCATATATTCTCGATGATCGACATATTATAATTTACAATCTCGAAAAAATGTTATATTTGGATAATAGGGTTATCGACAACATAGTTAAGCATAACCGAATATTTGCATATCTATAATTTTAAAATAGATGTAGTATTATTTTCATTTAAATTTATCATTAATATATGGCTATAAAAAGAAGTAATAATCATGATGCACAAGCATGAGATAAAGATGATAAACCAACGCCATTTTCTAATTTAACAAATCATTATACTACTACTACATGATTCCCTAGTACCCTAGAATCCTTAGGTAGAGGTGATCATGGGTCGGGCTGGGCTGGGCTTTGGCCGGGCTTAAAGTAAAAAACAGTCGAAGCATATGGGTTGGACTGGGCCGGCCCATTTATTTGGCCCGATTGGGTTGTTAATGGGCCTCTAGGTCAAATGGGTTTTTTGGGCTACATTATTTGCATAGGCATATTGTTAGTTTTTTACCAAACGTACAAATTTATAATACGGTTTTTCTAGCGTGTGCCCATTGAGCACGTTAATAAGCTAATTAAAGCAACATTTACATAGATATTATCATGATAAATTGAAATATTAAGTTCTAATTACCATATTTAGACGATATCTATGTTAATGTTGCTTTAATTATCTTATTAACGAGTGAAAAACCGTTTATAATAATATCCGTAACTCATCTATCACTCTCGGTACCATAAAAATTAGTAGACTAGCAAATATTAACAAGTTATTTGAAAAAACTAACAAGTAAAGGAACAATTTGACTTCTCTTTATCATATTTCAAAACATTATAATAATATAATATGAGTCTCGGTTGGACCTTAGGGCCTTAAGCACGGCCCATATCCAACCCAATTTTTAGCATGGGCCTTTGGGGGCGGACTTTGGGCTTTTACGGGCCTAAAATCATAGCCCAAACCCTGTTAAATATAGGGTTGGACCGGGTTGGGCTTATGGTCCTAGGCTGTTTGATCACCTCTATGTTCAGGCTACTCTAACATGATTACAAATTTACAATGGCTAAACTAACTAACAATAACATGATGACATGGATAAAAGTAAAATAAACAAAAACTATTCTGAGGAATGTGAAGGAGAAGAACAAAAAGTACCGAACTGAAACTTTCTATCAAAGGTGAAAAAGTACTTCTACAAATGATGCTCAAACTTGAATACGAATGCTAAAGAACAAATTTATTATGAAGATTTCAACTAAAACTAAGCTACACTACTTTTCTATGTGTTTCAATGCTAAAAAATGGATGATTTGTTGCTGAAATGCTTGTCCCTATTTGTCGTACTCGAGGATAAGCACAGATTTAAAGATGAACAAACCATGGGAAGACTGTCTCCGGTTTCCCGGGGTGGCTGCCCCCTAGTCGGGTTTCGCTCTTTCCCCTTGTATTGAATGATAATGTTGGGGCGTCTCTCCATCTAGGGGTCATAGACCATCTTAATTGGGATTTTTCTCTTCCTCCCCTTGGTCCATGTGTTGGTCACCCCTAGGTACACTTGGGAAGGGGTTTCAACATCTTTCATGCATCTTCTCATGCAAATGCAATTCTTTCGACTCCGGGATCCTTGATCCAGAGACCTCTATGAATTGAACGAAATGCCATTGTGTGCGTTTAGCTTGTCCTAGGTTAGCTCTCATCTTCTCGATGTTCATCAAGGTATAGGAAATAGGCTCGTAAATGACCCGGAAAAGCATAACATCCTACAAAATACAATAAAGTATAAGAAACACTTACAACACGAATGATAACAGCTCATAAAATCACTCACAAGGGTGAATAAAACGTGTAATACCGAGCGAAAGAGTCATGTGATAAGTAGTTTAAAGTTTAGTTATCTTGTCATTTCAAGCTTGTAAAAATTAAGTTTATATAATGTTTCGGCGGGCCATTTAAGGGCACAACCCATTTTCGCTTATGTTATTATCAACTTTTTTTCGAGTTATTAGTTTGTATATTGCAATAATAAATATTCCCAATTATTCTCCCTCTTCCTCCAATCATTCATATCGTCCATGTTTTATATGTTTATAACGTTTTTCCCCTCCGTAGTTTTAATCTCCAAAAATCTTATTTCTACTCAACTAACTTTGTGGACATGGCAAAATCCACTCCGCCGGAAGAGACGAAGCATGGGGTTTCTTTGGTAGGCATGAATTCTCGTGGAGATATTAGTCTCGAATAGAAATGGAATCGAAGTGGAGTCGCCATCGAACTTTGTGGGAGTTAGGACCCGTTCAAACCCACTTTATACTTAGGCCATACTGTAGATACATGAATTTGTACCTGGTAGATTGTCCAAATATCACCCGATGTAACAACCCGGTTCTTCCAATGACATTAATTAACAAGGCGGAAAATAATTAAGTCGTAAAAAGTGGTAAAATTTAAGAACCGTCGACTCAAGTGAGTCTTTTACCGATAAATGAACCTTTTGTTAAAATACAACAACTGAAAACCGAATTACAAATTTCTAAATACAATACTCTGACAAAATTTGTGTTACAAGATTTAAAGTTTGACACTCTCATCTGCTACACTGTATCTCTTGCACTCGTGCATGACCCCATGTCCAGTCTTGAGAGTTCGTCAACTTGAATGCATATTTAAATATACATGTAACACTTAGTTGGAGTAACCTAACCGTCCTTCTAACACTGCCCCAAATAATCAATGTAGTACAACGTTTAGGTTATCTAATTAACAGATAAGCAGACATGTCACATTACAAATCGACATGTATATAATGTGAGATACACATGAAGTGATTTCAGTTAACATGCGAATCAATTTAAATATATAAGACATGTAGGTTTTATAGAATAAAGTAATACATACATCATATGAGTATCATGTGAATAATACAGTAAAGCATAGATCAAGGATTCATAGAAGTGTCATGTGAAAATAGAGTAAAACATACATAATACAAATTGTATGAAACATAATATCAATCATAATCATTATCCAAGCAAGACATATAACAAAACATCACTTTTAATTATCAAGCATTTCAATCACATCATTAGTCATAAGAGTACAGAACAGTAACAAAGCATACTAGCACATGTGATTTAGAAAACTGTGGTCATTTACTTTTAAAAACAATGGTTTCCTTTCACATAACGCACGGGATGTGACTACTAATGTCTCATGCACACTTAAGGCTTTCATCTCACCATAAGTGCGGATGGGAAGGTCAATTCCACCAATCATATCGATACTAGAAGGTTTACATCTCACCCCTAGTGCTCAATAGGATCGAACACCTAAATTGACTCGGTTTAGTCTTCTGACATACGGAGAAGAAGGACTGCAAGTACATGGACTCAGAGGCCCCGCTAAACCGAACATGTCCCATACACTGCTAAGGCAAAGGTCGAAAGGTATTCCACCCCCAAAGATATCCGATATAGAGAGTGAGGGCTGATCAGTGCCCTTGTTTATGTATGCGCACACACCCAATCCACAGTCTTGGTCTCGGGAAAAAGAACCTTTACACAACTGAGCACCTCAATGGCAACTGAACGACTACTACTCTACCGACAAACTCATAAAGAGCTGGTTGCCCATTTACTTCTTAGCATTTTCTCGCACCGGCATGATGCATCATCGCCTCCCATGAGCAGTGACTCCGAGTGTCGTAGTCTACTTTCGAAGTTGTCTTCTATCGCATCGCCTTCTAAACTTTACCAAGATAGCGCCCAACACAAAACATAGGCTGAATTTGGGTGTCTTACAAAGACAAAGTCTCTGGAATATCGAGCTCAGAGGTCATCGGGGGGCACATGTCTGATGACCAGAGGGATGAAACAATACCGGGTTCCATAAGGATGACCGGTCTGTGGGCTGTGTATTGACTCGGAATAAGTCATTACAACATGGAATGGTGAAGACAACTCAGAGGGTACTGCCAGGGCACATGTTCATTTTCACCATGATTGGTGTCGATAACATCGTTCGTGAAAACGTGTCTGATAACCAGCGTAGGTAACACACCGACTAGAAGTACGGTTGTTCCTATGGAATTTAAGTATGTCGATTTTAATATTAACAAACATGATCAATCGTCGTAAAATTTATCTTAACTGATAGTTTTAGTTTACCGATGTAAGAGATTTGGAACATTTTATTTGAGATATATTATTTGAAGCGTTAATTAGTTGAGATTTGATTAAAGATTCAATTATTTCTAAGTATATTATTTAAGATGGGTTCCTTTATCTTGACTTGGTCTATGTTGACTTAAAAAGTCAAAATTTGACCAAGATAGACTAGTCAACCCTTAGTTTTGACTTAGACACTAATTAGTCCTTAAGTGGTTATTATAAAGTTAAGTGTTGTTTTGCACATTTAAGCATTATTTAACTTAGTACTTTTTGGTTATTCGTCTTTTAGTACTGTATACTTTTTGGGCACAAGTATTTAGCACATTTATTGTTCAAGTGTACGTATTTAGTATTTTTATACGGTTTCGTATTTGTACAAGTATATTTATCTCTTAAAGCCTATTTATACTTAGTAAAATATTTCATCCATCAAATAAATCTAAAATAATTATAAAAATCAATTTTAACCTTATTATGTATCATATTTCTCAAAACTTAGAGTTTTACAAAAATAACTTTAAGCAATAACGAAATCGTTAATATTATTAAGGATACTAAATGAGTCATTTTTCAAATGTTATTTTTAACTTCTGATTTTTTTACTCAACATACATTTATGAGTTAGGTTACCAGATATAAATTTATTTTTCAAAAATAATAAGGTTTATTAAAACGAAACCAGTACGGTTTTCAATACTTTCTTTTAAATTGTTTAAAATACTTGAACACCATAAAAGTAAACCAAATTTTTATTTTGGATACCTATACTTGTAAATAACTTATCCCCAGAAATTTATATTAAAATACTTTATAAATGTTCTTAAATAAAATCTTCTTTCCTGATGTGACCCGTTTTAGTACAAATTTTATAAATGAAAATATATATGATGGATTTATATGAAATTTGACTTACATATAATAGACATAATATGGAACATAATATAATATTTCCAAGTCCAAACAAAATGTTTAACATCAGGAAAAAAATTATTTTCTCAGACATTACATAAAATCATACAGCAACAATTTACGAAATAAATCAATATTAAATATATATTTTCATAAAAACTTAATTTTCATATTTTTCTCATATTCTAGAAATTTAGATCTACAAATTTAATGGAGGAACATAAGGATAATTCGAAACTTATTTTACACAGAAAAATTGTGAACATGCATCATACATCACAACATCCATTTTACAGCATGTATTGTTAAGTGATAATCAACAAATAGTTAACTTTAAACTTGGTGATCTAATGATTTAGTCCTAAACATGATGTTATATGTTTATTAGAGTCTAAAAACTATAATACAAGATTTGAGGGCAAAGAAAAGTTAGGTTACCTTAAGAATAAATAATCGATTCTACAACATACAAGAAAATGAAGATCGATGCTCCTTTTCTCTTGCTCCTCTTCATAAATTAGTTAGAATGACACAAAAACAAACTAAGTTATTAGTTATATTATTAAATAAACTTGAAAATAAGTAGTATAAGATGAGAGAAAAAGGGATTAGAGCTCTTCAAAAATGATGGTTGAAACACCTTAAGAACTTGTGAAAACTTGTGTTCTTTTCTTTGGGTTTTTGAAGGGAATTGAAGGAGGGTAAAAGATGGATTAATAAGTAATCTAAATGAGCATATGATGATGTTTATATGCGGTCTTGGTCGTCCAAATGATGGGGGAGCAAAGGGTGGACAAGAAGTTGACAATTATTCAAAGTAACTAATCATACTTTAAGAGGTACATTACCCTATTTGGTGTTTTTGATTAGAAAAACATATTTTGAGGCTTTAGATTCAAAGTGACGGTATGGCATGCCTTAGGGTGATATGTTTGAGTTTATTTGGTCACAAAATGTTTAGGAAAGAAGTAAGGAAATCAAATGTCGAGAAACGATTCGTCGGGTGACGATTTTCGTAGTAAAGGAGTTGTCCAGTACAATATTTTTATGATGAACTTATAATTTGAAATTTTGAATATCACCATTATGTATATCTTGTAAAATAAATAAATTTAGGCTTTTGAAACGCCTTAATCGGAGTCCGTATGAGAAAATAGGAATCGTTTTACGAAATCGCGCAGAATTGCGATAACGAAAGAAATTTTTGTTTTGCAAACAATGAAGTGAAATAGGAAGGTTCCAAAGGCAGAAGAATTTAATATTACAATATAAAATAGTTTTTAAAGACTTGATTTATTAATATTAACCGTTATTATAAATAACTAAAATGGTCAAAAATACGGGGTGATACAAACTACCCCCCTTACGAAAATTTCATCCTCGAAATTCACAACTACTAGGTTGGAAAGGTATATATTTCCTAAGGTTAGGCTATGGTTTTCCTTTAATTTGTTTGGAGGTTGGTATTTATCCGTAGGATATTCTCAAGTTCTCAAAAGTAAAACAATCTCGGGTCATTTCAAGATTTGGTTTATTGTGATTTCTAACTCCATATATAACATGATAATCTATGTTCCTTAAAAACAATATTGGATGTTCTATGGAAATGTTTGGTTTGGCTTAAGGTATTAATCCATTCAAATAAAGGTTGTCCTAATTTCAATAAAATTTCAAAACGTTTATTAATTTTGATCTCTTTAGGTTTATCACGACTATTACTTGTATATCCTAAATTATCAATCATATCAAAATTCATGGTTCTTATGGCACCCTAAACATTTAGATTCGGAAAGTTTGATCTCCTGGGTTGCGTGGTTCTCCAATTGTTTTCTTGTTTCTCGATTCCTCGATTGGTAGGTTATTCCAAAATTCGAATTGAAAATGTGTTAGGTTTTGAAGTATCCGTCATCATTACGACACTCGGGTTGTAATAGTATCAACCATCATTCAAAATATAAGTAATTCTCCAAAATAGATACAGTTTTCCTGAAGATTTCCGAAAATCATGGTTATATATCAATCAATCACTGGATTTCTAGATACATGATAAGCCATGTTCACATATTATACCTCAAAATAACTTTTAATCTCTATAAAGGATATCCTCAAAGGAAATTCAATCGATGATCGTTCACATACTTATTTCAAACACATAATTCCACAAATAAAAGGTAATGAATCTCGAACATCTCCCGACCTCAAAGGTATTCTCTTTTTGTCATACCATGGTGATTAAGATTTTGATTGGAAAACTATAGGCTATGTCTCACGATAGGTTATCGCTTAAAGAAGATTACCACTACAACAAAATGACCTTTTCGTGGCGATTATTTTGGTATTTCGTGGCGATTCTATTCGACGCGAAAGGTTTCCCCATCGATTGTGTATTCGAGGTGGTAGGCGGCGTTGCCGTAGCATTTCGTAGCGAATAATCTATTCGCTGGGTTAGGTTATAAAAATCGACACGATAGAAGAGACGCTTTAATGGCGATTTTAGTGTCGATTATTATTGATGCGGTAATATAATTTGATAATAATATTAGCGATTGTATTTGACACGGTAAGTACGATAAAATGTCATTTAGTAACAATTGTTGTAATTGTATTCGACACGATAAGTACTATTAAATGCAACCATATATGTAGTAAGTTTGGTACCAATTTCATTCGATACGAAATATCATCATCTCTATCTCTGAAATGCGGTGTGAAAATAAAAAGAAAGAACAAGTTAAAAAAATGTACTTTTATATTACTCATTAATTCCCAAAATTTTATATATCCAACATCGACTAAATTAAATTAATATAAATAAGTACAAAATAAGTGCAAACGAACTTTTGACAATGTAAAAAAAATTCCTACGTCTTCGGCTACCAAAGCAAAGCTCTGAATTATGTTAAAGTAGTCGCGCCTCGGAAAAAAATCCTCAAGCTGATTCCGTGCAATTTCCTCCTTGGTTAAACCCTCCTGCATTTGAACTAGTTTAATTAGTAGGATTCATTAGGTATAACAATTTGTGTTAAATAGTTAGTCTCCCGTGAGACCGTCTGTAGACACCCGAATTTTGCCTGCTAGTGTCTATAGCAGTTCCGACAAAACACCCGATGATGATCGGACGCAAACGTGACTTAGTACACTCGAATATGGGCTCAGAATCAATAATATCCGACGTGGACATTTAGCGGAGTCTAAATCTCTCAAAACCAACCTCAAATTCAGGTCCAGTGGGTCGTTCCGAGTAAAATGAGACTAATTTGGGCCGAAAACGACACCAAAAATAAAAACCGTCTTTTGGCGACCGGATCAAAACCCTGTCAAAGACGAATCCGACACAAAAATCGACCAAGTTTGTTTCTAGAAACTTGCGTCTGAACACAATCCTTAAACAAATCAAAGAGTCAACCATTTCCTAAAATGGCTCGCCACCCTTATCCACTCGATCGAGTGGAGCCTCAAATTCTGGAACAGACCCGTTTCCAAAGGCACTCGATTGAGTGCACTAGGGCCACTCGATCGAGTGACCCTAGGTCGAGGGGTAAAATCTATAATACCTCCCCTTGTGCTCTTCATTTGACAGGAATTTTCATGCATAAAAAACCTACATTTTCAACCTAAGTCTAGCATCCTCTCCACCCTACAACCCTAAGCCATACTACACAAAAAACCGAGTCATTTGTTCCTCGAAAAACCGACAAAACCATCCACACACACACACACACACCATAACTCAACTACATCCTCGATACTCCCGCGTTCCCGTCGCTATTACGAGTCCATTGCCGAGGCCATTCTAAGCATGTATGTTGAGGGTGTCATAAACCCCATCACGATCTTTACTATCTTGATTCATTTTATTTACATTTTCGTATTTTGTATTATAATCGTATTAGTATATTTACACTAACTTTAACACTAACATTTTCATCATTTACTAACTTTTTATCCTTTCGTTTCTAACACATTACATACCGCGTATATATATAATAGTATTAAAATTCGGATCTTAACACGTTTGACTATGACGACGATCCAAAGTTCGTTTAATCTATTTACGAGCCACGGCGGAGGTGGCACTCTTTCGAGGAGCGCCGCCCCAATGTACTCAAGGGCGTAATGTGATCGTGGTCGATCATAGTTGAACGTGTTTGATTCTATTTCTAAGATTAGTGCAAAATCCGTTGATGCGAAAACTGATATCACATAATCCATTAGAATTAGTATCGATGTCATGACGCGGAGGAACACAATTTTGTCACTAATCAATGCTTTTAATCCCATAATGATATTTTCATAAACTTCCAATGACGGTATTATAATCGTATATTACACGATTTTAGTACCGAAAAACCGAGTGAGATTTTAATTATGCCATATTTCTATTTAACTCGGCCGACTATCGATTTAAGAGTAAATAAAACGAAATTGCCAACCTTTTTCAAAGCGAGTTATGCCTCGTACAGGTGCCACTCGACCGAGTGCCATGGGCCACTCGATCGAGTAGTACCCCAATAACTGGGAAGTAGCTACTTAGAAGGTGCACTCGATCGAGTCCGTGCCATGACTCCATCGAGTGGGTCCTGTAGCCTAGAAAACCGAGAGCTTTAATGCATCATTCGAGCCTCGTCTTTTTTTTACGACTTAGTCGTCGCGTGTAAAGTCAATCACGTGATCCCCTTTTTTAAAACTCATGCATATCATTTCACTTTAACGACTTTGATTTACGTTCTCTCACTATTAATCTTGTGTCGACGACTCCTTAGTCGTATCCGACGCATGATTAATCTAGACTCCAATTTCTCAACGTGATAAGTCGGGATAAGGCGTCGAGATTCGGGATCGGGCTAGCATCACGTCTAGGTCCCATATCTCCGTCCTTCGCTTAATACACAATATAATGTGTATTTAATCGAATTTCGTCCATTTGCACAACTTACTGTCTAGTTTGTATTTTTGTATACGGGTCCGTTGCAAGTTATTATTTATCGCTCTTTATATCTCATTTATTCTTTTTTGTTCGTTATTTTGTATTGGCCGGGTTGTATTTCTGCCCGTGTATTTTGTACATATTTACGAGCTTTATTTATTTTGATGCTTATCGCTTTATAAACGAACCTCGCATGCTAAACAATTCGACTTGGATTTAGATGCATTAAATGACGTAGCTAACCAATAATTCACATGCTTAGCCAAAAACTCTGTTTGCATATCATTTAGTCGTTTTACTAGCGCGCGTACACGAACACGAACGATGTCTTAGTAGAAGGTCGCTAAGTGCGGGCGGGGTTGGGTGTCCTTAGTGGGCATCCCAACACGTACCCTCACCCCTTACTCAGAACCTCAGTTTCCGGATGCCTGAAACCGTTGGCGCACGAGAGTCATTCTATACACGAAAGCCGGTGTAAACGGTATCGGTATCGTAATGCAAAGGGACGAGCCCCATAAACTCTTAAATCGAAATGGGTCGTACTTAGTGTATGGCCCACGACGACATAGAGTGGGCTCGAACGGTTCCGAATAACCATAAAATTCAGTGGCGACTCCAACTTTGACTTAAATTTCAACCCGAGAACAATCTCACCATGAGATTCATTCGCCTACCCAAACCCGCGCGTGGCCGCGTCGGGGTGGACCTACGTCATGTCCACAATTTGGCGACTCCGCTGAGGATACCTGATGTACCACATGTCATCGGGGTTCCTAGGGTGAGACTCGAAGAGAAATCGTTCGTATATTAGTGTGCGCGCATTAGTTTAATGATTCATACATAACCCAAATTTTGCCCGGGCCGGTTACTTGTGACCGACGTCCCACGATACCACGGTGCATTCCTACATGGGTGGGCTAAAGTCTTCGATGGCTGAACTCGTATGGGTTTTGCGGCATGTCCTAAGACCAACTCGGCTTGGGGAGTCCGTCCTGATTTACGAGAATGCCATCGTTGTTGGTATAGACCCTATTTTGACCGACCGAGACTTAGCGTAAAGCATACATAAGCGTCGTTATAATGCTTGTTTGACTACGTGCTACTTGGTTTCCGTGTCATTTTTCAAAAAAAAAAAACGTCATTTCAAAAAATGCATCTTTCCAAAAATACCAAATTTTGAAATTAACCCCAAAATACTGTCCTTTTCGGGACCCGTCTTTTCAAAAATATCCAATTTCAAAAATTCGGAATGCCGCCGAAACTTAGGATCAACGATTTGACTCAAAATATCCTTTTCTTTAGCCGGCATGCTGTCCGTTTTGACTGTCAAGTGTCCAACGCCACCTCGATTTTAAAGAATTTTTGAAATTCTTATCTCGTCTTTTTCGAAATTCCGTTTTCGATTTTCAAACTTTTGGAAATTCGCTCATTTCTATATTCAAAATTCAAAATTTCAAACATCCGACTTTCCCAAAACAAATCTTCCTTATTATAGGACGTACCGTTTATCCGTGTGTCGGGTCTTTGCATAGTATGTCGAAGGTTTATAGCGTCGAAACTACGTTGATCCTATATAACGAGTTTCCCCCCTTTCCCGAGTCCGCCTTATTTGTCAAGGCACAACCAACCCGCGTAGGGCATACCCCTACAAAGGAAAGTCCATCCGTACACTCGAGTCAAAAGTCTGGGGAAAAGTCTCACGTGGACCTTCCTTCGAACGTGATTAGGCCCACAAGGCCAAAGCCCTAAGGAAGTTATACCACCCACGAGTCATCCGTCTAGGTGTCTTTCTCGAGTCTTTAGTCCTTTTCCTTGTGTCACTCGGGATGTACTTTTTATTTTATGATTCCGAGATCTGGGTTCGGTTTCTGATTACGCGGTGTTCTTACAGACAGGCCACCGTCCACCAGACACAGCCGCAAAATGGAAGCAGCTTTAAACAACTTGAAGGCCTCCGTCGATGCCATGGCCGCCAAACAAACCGACATTGATGCCCAACTGACTGAAATGAGGGCTGGCCAAGTGGCCATCATTGCTCGTATGGCTGCAGTGGAGCAAAGGGCTCCTAATGCCGAGGCTACTGGGCCTCTAGCTGAACTAGTTAGCGCGGTGCGCCGACTGGAGGAACAAGTTCACTTAGCTGGGAGTAACAATATCCATCGGGAGAATAGGCGTGAGTACTCCCCGGTGAGTGACAAGCTGCCCGCGAACCTCAATCTCACGGGCTTACCCATGTTCGAGGGAACCGAAGACCCGTTACTACATGTACGGGCCTTCAAAGAGTTCATGGCTATCAAAGGGGTAGATTCTTCGATGTTCAAGAATCTTTTTGATGCGTCCCTTGAAAAGCACCCACGGGCCTGGTACTACAGGCTAGACCCGAAGAAATACCCTACCTGGGATGATGTGGCTACGGAGTTTGCCCGGAACTATGCTGACAATACCGAGATCCAAACCACATGGCGGTCTTTGGAGGTCATGGCCCAAGAGCCAAAAGAGGGTTTTACTAAGTACCTTCAACGCTGGAGAGTCGAGAGTGTGAAACTGGTCGATAAGCCCAGTGAAAAGACTTTGGTGGAGGCTTTCGTTAAGAATCTTATCCCCTCCTACCGGGTTTATCGCCGCTACGCTGTCATACCCAATTTCACCACCTTTACTTAAATGGGTATGAGATTTGAAGACGACCTGAGTGTGGAGGGCCTTACTAAGGCCTCTGGCAAAGGATACCAAGGGGCTTCCACTTCCACTGCCAAGCCGCAGGCTGCAACCCGCAGCATTTTTGACGCGGTTATCTACTAGATGCCCCGTCCAAGAAGAACACCCCACCTCGGGTTTTCACTAATATAGGTACCACCTATGCCTGTGTCTTACAAAGGCTGTCCTCAAAGGGCCTAATCCAACCGATAGGCCCTACTCCTGAAGTTCCGGTCGAGCGTTTCTCCAAGAACTACAATGTCCAAGCTTATTGCCAGTAGCACCGAGGCAATGGGCATGATACCGAAAAGTGCTAGAAGCTGAAGCATTTGATCCTGGACTTGATTGAAAGCGGTAAAATCCCGCTGCCAGAGATAAGCCAAGTAACAAGGAAAACCCTTTCAGCTTCCATGCCATCTTTGCCGGGGAGGTGATTGATTGCTCTCATATTATCTCTCCATTCATCCCGCAAGTAAACGGGATCTGGTTTGACGACGAAGAAGATGTCTACCTCGCTAAAGGGGAAACTGTCCCCATTACCCTTGAGCAGATTCGCGAGGCCAAATCCCGAGCCTTAGCCAGTAACCACCTTAGTCGTCCCTATCAAGCCACTAGCTCTAGGGACACCCCCATCCCGACAACCATCACCGATCCACTCGGGATGGAAGTCGCCCCTGAGGAGCCGACTGCTGAAACGGCCCTCGTGATGCAACTAAAGAAGACCCGAGTTGACCTCACTATATGGCAACTCCTAGTTAGCTCACAAGAACATCGAGAAGCACTCACTAAGGCTCTCTATCAAGTTAAGATAGACTCTTTGGCTACCCCTGCTGAAATGGTAGCCACGTTCCTGCCCCATTAGAAGGGCAAAACCAAGAAAGGAGGCCCAATGATCATTTTCTCTGAAGCCGACCTACCGCCGTTCGGGGCCTCCCATAATATGGCCCTCTACATTACGGTGGTCTGCTGAGGAAAATACCTCCCGATGACCCTAGTTGACGATGGGTCTGCTGTGAATGTCCTTCCTTTGAGGACCGCGAAAGCCCTCGGCATTACCGAGGCCGATTATATTCCAACGGCTCAAACCATCCAAGCCTTCGATGGGAGTCCAAGGTCGGTAGCTGGGGCCATAAAGCTGACCATTATAACGGGCCCAATTCAAAAGGAACTTGAATTCCAGGTGATCGATGTCACCTCATCTTTCAATTTGCTCCTAGGAAGGCCGTGGATTCACGCGGTCAAAGCGGTATCCTCCACCTTCCACCGAAAGATCAAGATACCTTTGCTCGAAAATGTTATTACTTTAGAGGCGACCCCAATGACTGTGGCTAGCTGCAACTCCACGGGCCAGGCGGACCTCTGGGGGTTTGACTTTATGGGGATGAACGAGGAAGAGTACCTTTTTAGGCCCTACTTCACAACTAGCATCGACACGATGCTCCAAAACCTAGGGTACTTACCGGGGGCTACTTCTCGACCCGATCTTCCAGATGGGAAGATCATTGAGGTCCTTAAGGACGAAGACTCTCACTTTGGCCTTGGCTATGCCGCCACCCCGGGCAACTTGTCCGAGCAGGAATTGAAAAGGCCTGCAACATCATTAAGGGTATCAACTTGAGCCCTTATAGCCCACGGTTGTCTGACTACTTTGTCACACCAGTATTCGGGGCTATCCAGGTTGGTCTGTACCAACCCAATGCTGCGCACCTTGGGGCCCAATTGGCCCAGGACTGAAACTACATCCCAGATTATGTGTTCGCCCTCATCCAGTCTGATGGAGTTGATAATGATGAGCCCGCGCTGGGGCTACTTTTCGGGGAAGACACCATAGCCCCGACTCCAAAGGAAGACCTGCTCAACCTGGTTCTCCGCCGCAACAGGTTTGACCCGACCAAGCTGATCTCAGATGTTGGTTCCGAGACGGGAAACAAGGCCTGGAGGAAGACTGTCAAGTGGACTGACAGTCATGGAAAGATCTACAAGCTGGTCACTGGAGAGGGAGCCATGCCTGAGTCTGAGTCCGAGTCCGAGTCTGAGTCAGAGTCTGAGGTCGAGTCTAGGGAGTCTGGTGCTAGAGTCACTCCTGTAACCCCCCTCCCACTTGTCATTCCTGCTGCTGGCACTTCGGGGTCTGTCCCGCGTGCCTTACCAATTCCGCCACTGACCAATGATCAGATGGCTGCTCTTTTCGAGCTGTTTTCAAAGATTTCAATCAATAATAACAATCGTTCTGCTTACGACTTGCCTCTTTTAAATTCTGCTTTCAAAATTATTTTATGCAATGACATTGAGAAACCCGACGAACAGGTACCCTTACCTCCACATCTGATCGAGCAACTAGAGCAAAGGGAATCCCGGAATCCGGTAATCGAAGAAACCGAGTCCATCAATTTGGGAACAACCTTAGAGCCTCAGATGCTTAAGATAAGGTTATCTTCAGATCCCGAGGAGAGACAACAATTCACGAGCCTCCTCCAAGAGTTCAAAGATGTCTTCGCATGGTCCTACAAGGACATGCCGGGGATAGACCGGGAAATAGCCGAGCACCACATACCGATCACAGACGGGTGCAAACCAGTTAAGCAGAAGCTCCGCCGAATGAGGCCCGAGTGGTCTCTCAAAGTAAAAGAAGAATTCGATAAACAGTTCAAAGCCGGCTTCATACAGGTGTCCGAATATCCAGACTGGGTTGCCAACATCGTGCCGGTTTCTAAAAGGGACGGTAAGGTGCGCGTATGCGTAGATTTTCGGGATCTTAACAAGGTAAGCCCAAAAGATGATTTTCCGTTACCACACATCGACATACTGGTCGATAACACGGCCGATCATGCCCTTCTGTCATTTATGGATGGGTATGCCAGGTACAATCAGATAAAGATCGCGGAAGAAGATATGAGTAAGAGTACCTTCACTACACCTTGAGGTAGTTACTGCTACACCGTCATGCCATTTGGTCTCATTAATGCCGGGGCCACGTACCAGCGGACCGCTACCACCTTATTACATGACATGATGCATAAAGAGGTAGAGGTTTATGTAGACGACATGATCGTCAAATCCAAAGAACGGGACGGTCACATCACCGCCCTAAGAAAATTCTTCACCCGATTGCGCAAATACAATATGAGGCAAAACCCTCAAAAGTGCAGCTTGGGGGTAACATCAGGCAAATTACTGGGCCATATCGTTAGCAAACGAGGCATCGAGGTCGACCCAGCTAAAATTAAAGCCATTACCGAGATGCGACCACCTAGAACCGAAAAATAAATAAGGAGATTTCTCGGGAAAGTCCAGTATATCAGTCGGTTCATCTCCAAACTAACCATGGTGTGTGAACCAATTTTCAAGAAACTGAAATTAGGGGAACGGGTACTATGGGACGACAAGTGCCAAGCTGCTTTCGACAAAATCAAAGAAATCATGTCTGCTCCGCCAGTCTTAATGCCACCTCAACCCGGTCTGCCTCTATCGTTATACCTAACAACGACCGAGACACCCATGGGGGCTATGCTGGCTCAGACAGTTGACTCCGAAGAACGAGCCATCTATTACATTAGCAAAAAGTTTTTAGAGTATGAGTGCAAATATACCATGCTCGAAAAGACGTGCTTGGCTCTTGTTTGGGCCACTAAGAAGCTCCGACATTATATGCTCAGCTAAGAGGTCCATGTGCTATCCAAGATGGACCCGATCAAATACCTGTGGACTCAGCTCCTTCAACTGGGACCGTCTTCTCCACAGTGCTCAGGCGAGTGTCCAAAGTTGCTTGGTTAGCAAGGATGGAGGTCAGTTGAGTCTCGATTTTGGTTAGGGCATCTTTCAACTCTTCCATTTTGCGTTGATGTCGGGTTGCGGGTGGCCTATCTGTAAGAACACCGCATAATCAGAAACTAGCCCAGAAATCCCGGAATAGAAAGTACATCCCGAACAAGACTAAAAGAGGAAATGACTCGAGAAAAGACACCTAGACGGGTGACTTGTGAAGTGTGGGCCTTCCTTAGGATTCGGCGAGTGGGCCTAGTCCTGTTCGAAGGAAGGTTCACGTGAGACATCCCCAGACTTTTGACTCGATTGTGTTGACGGGCCCTTCTTCGTAAGAGTATGTCCTACTTAGGTGGGCCTTGCCTTAGTCTAATAAGGCGGACTGGGATAGGGAAGAAACTCATGATTTAAGATCGACAGAGTTTCGACGCTAGAGAAACTTGACAACTTAAGACATGACCCAGCACTGCTAAGTATGAGAAGTCCTAAGAGGAGGGAAGTTTTGAAAATTGATTGTTTTTGAAAATTCCGAGACAACTCGGTGGAGAGGCCCAATTTTTCGAGAAAAATCGGAAAGTGTATCGGGCCTCGGTTTTGAGAGTTCGAAAAGGCTTTGAGTTTTGAATTGGGCAGCATACCGTCTAGAAAATAGGCTATTTTGAGTAAAATCATAAGTCCTAAATTCGGCATGTCCCGGGTTTTGAAATAGAATGTCTTGAAAAAGATGCAATTTTTGAAAAGTTGACATTTTTGAAAACGACTCGGAAACCAAGTAGCACATAATCACACAAGCATTATAACGACGCCATGTATGCTCTACACTAAGTCTCGGTCGGTCTAAGAGGGTCTATACCAGTGTACATAGTCTAGACGTTGATCGGGACGGACTCTCTAAGTCGAGTTGAGCTTAGAACATGCCGCGAAACCCACTCGAATCGACTATGGACACCTTTTGACATATCCATATTGGAGTACATCAATGGTATAGTGGGACGTCGGTCACCAGTACCGGCCCGGGAAAATTTGGGTTATGCATGAACCGTAAAACTAAAACGCGTATTGTACTAGCCAAACGATTTCTATTCGAATCTCACCCTGAGGATGCCGATGGTAAGTCACGCATCAGTTAATCCCCAGCGGAGTCGCCAAATTGTAGACATGACATAGGTCCACCCCGACGCGGCCACGCGCGGGTTTGGGTAGGCGAATGAATCTCCATATGAAATGGATCGAATTGAAATTTAGGTCTATGTGGAGTCGCCACCGAATTTTGTGGTTATTTGGAACCATTCAAGGCCACTCTATGTCGTAGTGGTCCGTATACAAAATACGGCCCATTTCCGATGTCAGAGTTTATTGGGCTCGTCCCTTTGCATTTGATACCAATACCGACATTATCGGATATTGTGTATTGAATGACTCTCGTGCGCCAACGGTTTCGGGCATCCGGAAACCGAGGTTCTGAGTAAGGGGTGAGGGTACGTGTTGGGAAGCCCACAAAGGACACCCAACCCCGCCCGCACATTAGCAGCCTCTACTAAGAATTCGAATGACTTTCCAATACGCGCGTTAGTTAAACGGGAAAATGATATGCAAAGATTATTTTCCCTAAACATGTGAATGGAATTGAAAAGGGTTTCTAAGTCAAATTAATGCAATTAATTCTACGTCAAAGTGGAATTTTAGCATGTGGGTTCATTTTAGTAAAATAAAATAAACAATGAAAATTGACAAAGGAAACAAACAAACTGTTAGTAACGATATAACGAATAATAACGGTTTGTGCAAATATTGAATTGAATTGAATGATGTAAACGAGATGATGCATGGTTTGAAAAGATAGTAATACACGTGATTAATTAAGCACGTGTTGACCTAAGTCGTAAAATACTATCGAATTTGAAAGAAGAAGAATGTTCGACTCGCAGTTTTGGTCGTTATGAGGCCACTCAATCGAGTGGTCGATGGACTCGATCGAGCGGACCTGTAAAAGATGATTCTGTTTTGCGTTTTAGACCGTACTCGGCCGAGTTATTGACCAACTCGGTCGAGTACATGGCCACTCGACCGAGTCACTGTGAGACTCGATCGAGTGGAGGTCGTAATAGCCATTCTGATCCGATTTTGGGGTGCCACTCGACCGAGTGGGCTAGGCACTCGGTCGAGTGCCCCCTGTACGAATTGTAATTCGCTTGCAAATTGAACTGATTTCGAAATTGCTTTTGATTTTTGATAATTCGACACTTTTACCGAATTTAGCATAAATATTGTATGACTTATGCTCGATTCGGGTTTTTTATAAATCGTAGATTTGGTCAAACCAAATATAAATATTGTTTGAAATTATACCTGATTCTAAATTTGAAGGCTCGTCGTATCCCATATTCGATTATTGAATCGATACGGAATATTAGAACGAAAAAATAAAGAAAATTGATTTGAGTCGTTTTAAGTCGATCAAAACGACATGAATTTCTCTCCGCGTTTGTAGTGTCATAATTATAACGTGACATCTATGTTAGCATCAACAAGAAAATCTAATTGATTGAATTAATTGACTAGATTGTTAGATTCGACATCCAATTATGGAATTGGTATCGAATCTACAAAACCGACGCTTTACTTGAATAAAAAAGGACTTGATTCCCTCGACTTCTCCGACATCGAAATAAATCCCTAGGGATTGTGATGTCGGATCCGTGTCAATGGGTTTCGACCCTTATTAAAATACAATGTTTGCTTTTGAAAATCGACGCGATTATGTGACTCGAATAAAGATGAAGGCGAAATAAAAGGATTATCGTTTAAGTTAACTTATCTCAATAATCAAATAGTCGGGGTACCGGAATAAGCGACCGTCAACGCTGTGTGCAGTACACTTGTATATTCGTGTTTTTTTATTCTGATATCCCTCTTATTCGACACAAATTGATAAGTATTTTAATGCTTTGATGTTGATACTATCGATATTAGTGATATTAGGATGCGATAATAACGATAAAATAAAATAAAAATAAAAAAAAAAGTTAAAAAAAAAAGGAGATGACGAGAGAAAGGGGTTTTAACACCCTCAACCTACCTGTTCTTGTCTCGGAACGGGTTCGTAACCGTGGCTTTAACACAAGAGTCTTCGAGGTTTTATGGAGGTTAAGTTATGCTGGCTCGTGATTGATTCCTTAAGCTAGGTTTAGGGTTTTTTTCTAGTGTAGAATTGCTAGGGTTTGATTAGGGTTGAATGTGTAAGATTAGGGTTCTTGTGGTTGTGAAAAAAGTTGTCCAAGATGTGTGCATGGGGGTTGCTTATATAGGAGAAGCTAGGGCACCAGGTTTAGGGTTACTCGACCGAGTAGGTGGCTAACTCGGTCGAGTGGCCCGTTACGCCTGCCGCCGGGCTCGAAACAGGCACACTCGATCGAGTGGGTCGGGCACTCGATCGAGTGGCCCAACGGGTTGCACGGGTCCATTGACTTGGACCTTGATTTTGGATGTTTGATGGGTTTTGTGTTTGACTTGGCCTTTTGATGGTTGTATAGCTGTTTTTGTGTGTCTCGGAAACGACTTTGACCGGGGTTGACCCAATCGCAAAAAGTCGGTTTTAATTCCGGTGTCGGTTTTGACCCAAATTAGTCTTATTTGTTTGGAAGCGGCCCACTGGACCTGGATTCGAGGTTGATTTTGTGAGATTTGTACTCTGTAAGTGTGTTAGCCAGCAATTAATGGATTTGAGCCCGTATCCGAGCGCATAGAAACACGTTAGCGTCCGATCATCATCGGGTGTTTTTTTGGAAACTGCCATAGACACCTGGTAGTCAAAATGCGGGTGTCTACAACACGAAAACACACACACAAACAAACAAACAAACAATCGGTTCCATCCAAAAAGAACAAATACTGCTTCTCTCAACAAAGCGGTGAAAGAGACACCGGTTAAGGACTCAAGGCAAGTGACAACGTTCCCAAGCTAATAACACAAATCGATATGGACAAAACCCTAATAGTATGACAACAAAGCAATAAGAACGTTGGTAACTTTCCTAGTTCCTCCTAACCTTCTAAGAACGTACCACGGGACGATAGGCGGGATGGAAAAAGGATGAACCACGGAGTTAGTCGACACTGTAGGTAAAGTGAAATCCCGCCCCCTTTAGCGATGAGCCAAGAGGGTCGTCCCATGCTCAAAAAATAGCCTAACTAGTCCAAGTAAAAAGGTGGATATTGTTGCAAAGTGAGGGAAGACCGACCATTACTGCTATCATCCTTCCTTGGGACTCGGTTCTTTGGTAGGCTCTTCACGATAACAGTCGGTAAAAGGCTTATTTTTGAGGGAGTGAGATTTTTTTTGTGAAATGATTTTCTATGGCATTTTTCTTTTGTATTTTGCTTTTGAGTTGATATGTCATTTCTTTTTCTTTTTTGTATTTTGTTTTTGATTTATTGTGCCTTTTCTTTTTTCTTCTATCTTTTCTTTCTTTTTTTTTTCTTTTTCTTTCTCTTTTTGACTTGATTTGCCTTTTGGATAAATCTTGCATTGTAGTCAATCATTGCAACCAAGTAAGTATAGAAGCCTCAAAATTTTGCAACTTATTTGTGGAAATTTGTAGAAGGTAGGGAAATGGGTAAGTTGGGAAGGCGCCTTCCCTTCAAACCCACAAAAAGCTGGAAAACTTGGACTAATCAAACAATTTCGAACATGGTCACCTAAGAGACGGGACTCGGCAACCAAAGCCTTTTCACTCCATGGGTGGTCAAAGTGGTCAAAATGCAAATCCCGCAGTAAATCCCTAGTAGACTAGGTGGACTCAAAGTAAGAAACCAACGAAACCATTGATTTAAAGTCATTCTACTAGACCAAAGTCCAAGACTCGATTCACATCACTAGAAAGGGAAAGTAAACACTTGCGCACTAGCCTCAAAACCGGGTTTTCGAAAACATTTCCTACACTAGACTCACAAACTATACAAGACAAAACAAAGACGAAAGAAAATGAGACAAACAAAAAAAACAAACACACAAAATAAACAATTAACACCCCGAAACATCCAAGCAAGCAACCACATCAACCACAAACTCCAAAAAGCTCCACCCGAGCATACATTATCACAAAACATCCTCCAAACTCCACAAAAGGGAAAAAAGAGAAAGAAATGAAAGGATATTACCGGATGTCCTGAGAGCTTTCCAAGATTCACGACGATCGAGCAAACTACAAGGAAATGGGGAGGCAAAACACACAAAAAACAAATATACAACACAAAGACATAAAAGAAAAAGACACAAAAGAAAATCTTTTTGATTTTTAGGAAATTTTTCAAATTTTTATGGATTTTTTTGATTTTTTTCGAAAAAAATTGTGAAAATAAAACTAAACTAGACTAAGATATCGCTCCCCCACACTTAAACCGAGCAATGTCCTCATGCTCAGTCGGTAGTTTGTGGAAGACACTAAAAAGAAAAGAAAAATCTACGAAAATAAAGCTAAGAAACACAAATGAAAGTGAAGAAAGGGTAGAATGTGTCCGGCCGGGGTGTAATCAAGTCACCTAGGGTCGAGACAAGAAAAGATATGGATGGGGAAGAAATAAAAAGAAGAAAGTAAAAGGAAATGGGAGGGGAGGGCTAGGTGTAATCAAGTCACCTAGCCCTGGTTATGCCCAAATCCAACTAAATTCTACCAAAAAGGGGATAAAAATAAAGAAGAAGTGAAGAGAACTTGTCAATTTTGATTTTTTTTCAAATGACTGTCGATGTAATCACGTCATTGAGAATCAGGAGCAATGACCACCAAAGGCCCAAAGGGCCACCATGACACAAAAAGGATAAAGGGAAGGGGAACATACAAAGAGAGACTAGAAATAAAAGACGGAAAAGAAAGAAGAGTCGCCTTACCAAATGGTTAGCAACTCAATAATCTCCATTGTCTCAATGATCGTTATCAGCACTTTGCCTTTCTTCATCATCGTTATTCCTCTTCTTCCTAAATGTAGTCACATGGTTGGAGCAACAGGCTTGTATTGTGGTAAATGAGGTTGGGATTTGAGGGGAAACTCGGTGTATGGTGATGAGAAGTTGAGATGAAGGTGTATAATTGAAGTGTAAGGATGAAATGATAGTGGCAGAGGTGAGTCGGAAGGTTAGGTGGGGGTATAAAGTGGTGGGTGGGGCTTAAATGAAGAAAAGAAGGCGAAAACCACCTAAGGTACTCTTTCCCGGTCGGGAACAACCCTTCCCGATCAGGATCTTGCCTTCTCGGTCGAGAAGCTCTCCCTTCGCGAGCGGGATGGCCTCACAGTGACCTATCTTTTGGAGCATAACTCGTCCCGGTCGGGAAGACACCCATCTCGAGCGGGATGCTTCTCTAGGTCTTCATTCCCCTAGATTCTACCAAGTCTTCCATCCTTAGAACTTTACCAACTACGGGATAAAATCCCGTCTCCAAAAGCTTATAAAAAGCTCAGAAACCGACTTCCTCCACCAAGCTTCAAAATCATATCATCCGACAACTCTTAAAAACTCTTCATCTTCACTTCAAACCTATCAAGTAAGCTCAAAAATTTTCATCAAAGATCCCTCCCTCACATCATTCAAGAAAATCCCAAATTACAAGAATTCCACAAAACATACAAAGCCTAGAAACAAACAAATCACACAAATACAACACAAAAGCTCAAAAGAAGAGGAAAGGGGAATATACAACATAACGGTTCTTAAGGAACTCCGTCAAACCGAGGATGGCAGACTCTTCATTCTTATCCATAGCCCTCAAGGGCATGGAGTAGCAAGTCAAATGCTCGAGCCACATCATAACGAGGGCTCATTGAGTACCCGAGCCAAGTTATCCTCCAAAGCCTCCAAGTCGGAACGAGAAGTAGTCATCCAAAGACCCATTGTCATGTTTCATGTGGTCTCCTGGGTCTTTCCAACCTACAAGCTTTAATGACCTCTTCCTCCCTAAGCACCACCTCCAACCACAAGCAAGCTTCAAATATCTAGCACAAGAGTAAAAAAGGAGTTTAACCCTCTTCTCTTCATCCATCATTCCCAAGTCATCAACAAGTTTCGGCCCAATATCTCCAAATCCTAAAACATCGTTCTTCCCCACATCATCAATAAGAAGAGATTTAAAACTCATACAAGCGGTTTTAACCTCTTCTAAACCAAGATCCAAATTACACACAAGGGGTTCACAATATTTTATTGGATTATCACAAATGGGCAACTTGATTTCATCATTCATATCCCATGACTTCACAACTTTTAATACCTCACTCAACTCATCCCAATGGTTTTCTTTCCCAAATCCTTCTTCCTCAATAATAGGCTCATTAGAAGTGCCATGAAGGTCAAGAGGAGGGCAAGCGAAGGGGATTGAAAGTTCAACAAGTATTGTGTTCTCATCGATGAAACTCTTCAAATTCCCACTAACCTCATCCAATTCTTCACCAACAATGCCTTTATCAAGGGTCATTTCCTCATTTGTCTCATCTTGGGTAGACAATCAAGGTTCTTCATAGCAAGTCTAGCTTCTCAAAGGAAATTCATTACTGGCTTCATCATTGGGTTGTTCCCCTTCCCGAAATGAACATCCTTCATCAAGTTGTGAAGTTCGAGTTGAAAACATTAAAGTTTGAGCCGCTATAGCATTTAATCTAGCCTTACATGCCTCTCTTTCCCTTTCATATTGGGCCATGAATTCATAATGTTCCTTTTGCATTTGGATGGCCATTTCTTGTTGACTCTTTTGCATTTGAAGAATCGATTGATATAACTCCAATTTGGGCATTTGGCGGTCATTGGGGTTTTGGAATGCTCCTTGAAAACCTTGATGATGCGCAAGGAGTGAGGCATCATAATGTTGGTAATGAGGTAGAGATGATTGTTAGTATTGTGGGTTTTGAGGCTCATAATGTGGTTGAGGTGAAGGGTAATATGGTGGGTTTTAGGGAGATTGGCGTCCATGTGAAGAAACATGATGAAACATGGTGGGCTCACAATAGAAATTTGAGTTATAACCACCATGATCATAGGATTGATAAGCATTCACTTGTTGGAAGCCGTTTCCACGTCCTTGAAACTCGTACCCACGGGTTTCTTGATTACCCCATAAACCTTGATAGTAGTTAGGAGACATCATGGCATAGTCTCGATTCATAGAGGGAGAGGAGGAATTTATGGTGGCTTCTATAGGTGGGGAGTTTAGATCAATCTTCAAGTTTTGCTCAAGATCGTTGCTTGTACCCGGTTGAGAACCTCTCAATCTTACAACCGTCCGTTGATGAAGGCTTTGAAAAAAAAACCTTTCCGACTCTGAGTTGTAAAGAAGAGGATGGTCACCACCTCTAGGCATAAACTGTAGACTAGGAACAAAAGTGAGAAGTCTAGTGCTATTTGGGCACTACACAAGAAGTAATTAAACTTCACACACACAACAAGCAAAGGAAAACAAAGAAAAACACAAAAACAAAGACAAAGTCAAGTAAATAGGCAAACAAAGTCTAAACATGCACCGTCCCCGGCAATGGCGCCAAATTTATGGAAGGGATTTGTCGTAGATCCCTATACCAAATAAACCAACTAAACCTAACTGGGTAGATAGGGTAAGTCGGGTCGAATCTACGGGGACGGAAAGAGGTGTCTAGACTAAGGTCTACCTAAGGACTAGACTAAGTCAACTAAGCTAAACAAACTAAAACGATGAAGGGGGATAAAACTATGACTAAGAATAAACTAAGCATAACAACTAAAGCTAAAAGATTCAACTAACAAGAGGAATAATAGCTAAGAAGAAGAGAAAATCAATAAGGAAAGAACTAGGATTAGGTCGGGTTCAAGGGTGATGAGATGATCAAGAAAGAGCAAAAATGAAGGGGTAGTCAAGCTATCTAGGTATAACCCAGGCTCTCGCTCCAAAACCGACATAGAGGTTCCCTGCTCTCGTGCAAGAACCCATCCTAGCAACATGCAAGGTCACAAGAAGAAGGCAAGAAATAAAACATGCATTTGCAACTACAAGTCATTCAAGCAATTCATCAAACATGTTCTATGCATACAACCAAGAAGCAACCAAAACCATCACCAACAACCTACACAAACCCTTAATCACCCACAAAGACACCCAATCCCCCTACTAATCCTAGCAAGGAGACTACTCACACATAATTAAACTAAAACAAGCAACAATTATAAGAAAACTCATAACAAAAGTATTCATAATAAAATCTAAACAATTAACCAAACATAACTTAAAGAAAGATTCAAACTTTAAATAAAAGAAGAAGACATTATACCAACAACACAAGGAAGGATGAAAGGAAAGAATTTAGAATAAAATCAACCCAAGGGATACTTAATGTTGTCAAGATTGAATAATCGATAACAAGTCTTCAAGAATCCAAAGATGAAACTAAGATTAAACTAAGATTAAGGAATAATTAAAGAGGGATTAATCTAATCTACCCTAATCTAAGCTAATCTAACCTAAAGTAGTTTAGGGTTAAGTGGATGTAAGGTTGAGTCCTTAAAACAATACAAGAGGGGGTATATATAGGGTTCCATGAATAAGGGAAGCGGAAAAGCGAGACGGGAGGAACTGGGCCCTTCCCGGCCGGGAAGGGGATGATCCCGGTCGGAAGGTCATGGTCCCGGTCGGGAGCACCCTCTAGGAGTCCGTCTTTCCTCGTCACTTCATCCCGGTCGTGATGGATGTGTTCCCGACCGGGATGGGTCTTGTAGTCTTCAAATATGGTCACGTAGGTCCCTACCTGCTCTTCCTAGGCTTCTTATCGACTCTCGGTGCTCGGGACTAGGCTCCAAGGGACTCGGGATCGAGTCTAAGCCATCGAGTCATCGTCGCTTCTCTTCGTTGGCTCCATATGCGTCGGAAACAAGTCAGAATCGTTCCATTCCTTCAAGATAGGCCTTAGGAACCTAAAACAAGCTGGAAGAAGCGTAAGTAGCCTTGAAACCGCTCCAAAGAGTGATTCCAAAACCGGGACCAAACACAAGAAATAAGCTCTACATAACACACTTATCAAACATGTGTACCTGAAATGCAAAAGTTGGGATGATTATCAACTCACAACAGACTCGAGTTGGGCTTGGAAGAAGGTGTGCCAAGCTAGGGACATGTTACAACCTGCTTATACTGCTAATGCGAGTAACCTGCAAGGATCTAATAAATACAGTATAACAGCTGCTTATGAATGGCTTAGGGAAAGAAGTACAAGAGTGAACTGGCATAACCAAGTTTGGACGAACTGGTCCATACCAAAGCATAAGATGATTGCTTGGATTAATCAACCCAAGCTCTTAAGCTGAAGGAGAAGCTACATAAGCTTGGTATTTCTCAAGATGATGCGTGTTGTATTTGTGCTGCTGACTCTTAATCAGCAGATCATCTCTTCATACGGTGTGAATACAGCAGGAGACTTATTACTGCAGTGATGAAAGGACATTAACTGTACACGTGGTATAGAACTAAGTACGCGAGGGAGGAACAGACTGAAAGGAACAATGTTTCAACGAGCCATTAAAAATGGTATTATTAACGCTTTGATATACCACATATGGAATCAAAGAAATAAGAGCAGGATGGAGCAACATCTGATAAAACCAGAAGTGCTAGCTAGTGGTATTTCTAAAGAGTTCAGAGAGTTTTGTAAGAATAAGAAAGTCTATAAATTGGATAGTAGAGATTCTAATTTCATCACTAGCCTCTTGAGGCATAATATGTAAATGTCATGATATAACTTTTTTCATCAATATACTTACCTTTACCCAAAAATAAAAATAAGTTCTTATGTTGTCACTAAAGGTTTTTCGGCCTCGTAAGGACCACCCCAACCGATTTTACGACCAATCGACCTTTTTAACGATAAGGTTAAACCCGAACCGTAGGAGGGCCCCCGTTTGATGTTCCGCCCGTCTCAGGTGGTCCAACAGTCCGTGATATGCCATGTTTTAAGCACTGTCCGGTCGGGTCGTTTTAAGTCCATTGGACTACGTGTTGATGCTCGCCAGCCAAGGCTTGGAAATCTTACCTGACGTCTTCGCCTGTGGTTGCATGTCGGGGCCCGGGCCCGTGCTTTCCATCTCGTCTCGGGATTTTTGTTTTAGTAGTTTCAGACCTTTTGTTTAAATATTTATTGGTGTCTTAATTTTGGTTAGATTTCCTTGGCGGATGGTTGTATTGATTTCGATTTTGCTTTAGTTATTCCTTAGGGGGACGTGAATTGAATGGTTAGGGACTCGTTTCAGGTTGATTTGATTATTCTGAGTGCTACCAGGGACTCACTTAAAAGTGAATTGAATTAAATTAAATTAAATTGACATGAAATTAAATTGGATTGAGTTCTACCAGGGACTCATCCAAAATCGGAATTTTAAGCGCTCCCAGGGGCACAATGAATTGACTTAACTTAACTTGAATTAGATTGAGTGCTACCAGGGACTCATCCAAAATCGGGTTTTGAGTTAAATTGAGTGCTACTAGGGACTCGTTTAAAATGGGTTTGAGCGCTACAAGGGGCTCGTTTAAAATAGTTTTGAGCGCTACAAGGGGCTCGTTTAAAATTGTTTTTATTCTGAGTGCTACCAGAGACTCGTTGAATTAAACTGAGTGCTACTAGGGACTCGTTTAAAATTGGATTTTGAGCGCTACCAAGGGCTCGTTTAAAATTGTTTTAAGCGCTACATGGGCTCGTTTAAAATTGTTTTGAGGGCTACAAGGGGCTCGTTTAAAATTGAACTGAAATTGAGGTTTGAATGCTTTGCGGTTCGTTAGACTCACGAGTTTAAAATTTACCTTAGGAATGCTTTGGGATTCGATTGAGTTTGTTTTGTTCAGATATCGCGCATAGATTGTCACGTGCTTCGGTATGAGTGGTCTTAATTATTAGCTAGGAGTTTTCACGTTTTTTCTGCTGAGGGGTTGATTTTGATTAGGGGAGGTTTTGAGGTTTCACCTAGTTTGGTTTGGTTTTGCTAATGATGTTTTTGGGTTTTTGCAGGATTGCTTTTATTCCTATTTCCCTCGATTGGCAACTAGGACGGTGCACGCTCGTCCGGTAACGTTTCCGGCGGGGATTGAATGGTGGTTGGATCAGGCTAAGAGTACAACAAGTCAGTACTCGTCGGAGAATATGCTGGTGAACCAGCTGCGCATCGAGGATGTAAGTTTCCTTCTTACGGTTTGTTTTACTTAGTAGCCCCCAAGGTCAAGGTTGTTGAAATGTCGGTTTTGGGTTTATCGCTTGTTTTGCCCTATGGTTTAGTGTTTGCTTTCATTTTGAACAGTTCGCTTTTCTTTCGGCTTGCCGATTCGGCTAATGTTGTTCAGCCCCCAGACTACCCTTTGACGCTGCTCAGGGTTGATGTGGCTGGGGTAGCCTTTACAAAGCCTCTTTTCCCGTCTTCCGCTGAGGAGATTGAGGCTGGGATAGAGTGGCGTGACCGGGTATACTAGGTAAGTTTCGGTTTCTGTTTCAGATTTGGGTTCTAAGGGTTAGGTTTTGTTTGGCTAACATGTATGGTTTCGCCTTTCAGGTTTCGTTAGCTTGCCATCAGTGGTTGTGGCAGGCTGCCAACTGCTTCCAGACCTATGCCTCGAGGGTTTCCCGTGACACTTCGGGACCTTGATCGGGAAGTACGCATACCTAAGGTTGGCTTTTAGGTTGTCTCTATGTTTTCCTAAAGTGCGGGCGACATTTGCAGGATACCCCTAATATGGTGGGGCAACTGGAGACTCTGGTGACCGAGCTTGAGGCGGAAGAGGCCAAGTTGTTGTCGCTCCTGCCATCTCGGGATAATGAGATTGTCAAGCTTAAGGAGCAGCTTTGCTCGGACTCCGGACGAGACCTCGATACGTGGTGAGGCTAGGTTCGGGACCGAGGCGGAGAGGGAGGTTAATGCTACGGGCGCTACCGATGATGTGCGAGGGACTCCCGAGACAGTTACCCTAGATATGACGTCGGGTAAGAGTGGTACTGAGTCTCCTCTTATAGACTTGGAGGATCTAATTTTAGATGAAAACCTTTGCGAGGTTGTGATAGCCATTGGCGCGGCTTCTAGGAGTCCTCCCTAGCCTCGATTTGTGTATGAATTTGTATATGTTGGATATTTGTTTTTAAATTTTAGTACTTGAATTAGATGGATTAGTCTTGTGTTTTCGTTTGGCGAATTGTTTACCTAGATTGACAAGTAATCACGTTAGCGTTCATTCATTTGCGATCTGACCTAGTTTGGGGTGCGTTGACGTTGTACAGAAGTATGAAAATAGTTCCTTTTGGATGTTTTGAAATGCGTCAATTTGAGCCGGGAGTTGGATCAGATAGTACGTCGATTAAAACATTTTGACTCGAGCCGGACGAAATGTAAGAGGTCAACGTGCTATGACATAGTGCACTAGAATGCAAATGTAGTTGTTTCGACATTCATAATGAGGCCGAAGCCAAAATCTAGGCTACCTTTGAAAAAAAATTAGACCACTTTTTTGTATATCCAAGACAATGCCGTACCGGGCTTACAGACGCGACTTGACAACAACCGTTAAAGGCTACAACACGCCTAGGTGGGGTAGCTTATCCCACTAAAAGAAAAAATGAAAAGACATTTAAGTCTGGTGGATCCGTTGGACGAAATGTACCGTCCGTGTGGACCTGTAACTCTTGCGCGAGCATTTTGGCTGTTGGAAAGGGGTTTAGCGACTTCAAGAGGTTGTTCCTGACGTCTCGGGTTGTCGGGTGTGAGAGTAAGGTTAAAGATTGTGGAGATGACCTTAGTACTGAATAAGGAAGCTATGTGGGTTAATGTCGCTAAGCGCCCGACCGAAGACGGCGTTACCGATCCTAGTATTCGTCAGTTCATCTAAACGGGTCGAGACCGACAAGACCTATATTGCGAATGTGAGTGGGGAGGGGAAGTGAGATTCGCTGGGCTCGCTTTTGGCTAGGGAGTTGGAAGCTTGCGTTAGGAGGGTCAATGGTGAGAGACTCAAGCAAGCACACCCAAATAGCGAGGGAAAGGAAAAGTTGGACCGGTAGAGCCCAGTCGTTTAGTACTATGTTGTACTAATTGATATTATGTGGCGTATTAGTACTAGTTTTTTGTAGGGTTTTGCTTGACACGTCGTCATTTTTCGGGGTAGCCGAATTTCGGATGCTCGATGTAAAGGGCCTCGATAAAGGCTTGATTGAACTGTTTTTTTTATTAATGAGAAGCACATTTTTTTTAATTTTTTTTCCTTTTTTGTGGTGGCTCGTAACTCGATTCTTCATTTTGCCCGGAGCGCCCTTTCGGGTTTTCACTCCATCCTCGGCTAACCTTTTTTGCTCTCTTTTTTTTTTTTCTTTTTTTTTCTTTTTTTGTGTATATATATATATATATATACATATATATATATACATATATATATATATATATACATACATATATATATATATATACTACGGCTCGCAACTCGTTTCTTCTTTTTGCCCGGGGCGCCCTTTCGGGTTTTCACCCCGTCTTCGGCTCGTCGTTTGTGCTTCGTCACTTAAATCACTTATAGCCGGAACGTGGAAAGAGTCCCAGTTTGTACGTGAATCGAGTAATCGATTTTTTTTGTTTTGTTGGTTGTACCCGGGGATGGGTTGCCTACGAACCCGCGTTTAGACGGAATCAAACCATGTTCGTAGTTCTTTATAGATGTGAGTGATTTTGCTTTAGACCCGTTATGCCAATTATCGATGTGAGATGTTTAGAGTGTTTCGCATGGGTTTTCATCCTAGCTAAAAATTAATGTGAAATGGTCGGGTGTGACCCCTTGAAAGTGACAATTACCGAGATATCGCGTTTGGTTCAGGGCGACTGGCTTGGATGGTTTTGGAATGTGGAGCTAGGTAGTGAGTGGCTTTGATAAACTAAGATCTGGAGCTTGATTTTTGTGGAGTAAAGGGGGTTTCATTTGACCGTTGATTTTGGTCTTATTCATTGAATTGGGCCGGTTTAATTTGGCCTTGGTTTCATTCTTTCTTTGGCTCCTTTTGGCCATTTCAGACCCTTTTTTTTTTCTATTTTGTCAGACTAGCACCTATGGTAGGAATTGGTCGGTCCTTATTTGGGGGATTTTTATTGTGGGAAATGGGTTTGCCTTCCGTCTTTGATCAAAAGCTAAAAGACTATCTAGGTTTGTCATAGGATTCGGGGATGCTCGTTCTAAGGGATAGTTTGTGGCTTTCTACACCAGGCATGGAATAGGTAAAAAAAGGAACACGGGATCTCGGTTCTTGTAACTCCTCGCTGTTTTGAGGTTTATTAGGTTGTTATCGATAAATGGCATAATATCGAGTCGTAAGCGAGAAATATATGTTTTAAATCAAGCGATTTTCGAGGCGCATTATAAAGGAAGAAAAGTTTATTTCTCTTTATTGATAGTAATAAGCAGGCTATGCGCCCAAGATATTGTTTTCGGAGAGGTGGAGGACAGGTCCCCACATACCTTCGGACTTGATGCGAAAAACAAAAAGACATTTATTACATTATTAGGTCTAGGCCCTAAGACAAACTAGACTCTGACTCAGACACAGATTTTAGTCGTCTCGGCGGGTGCTCGCGGGTTGTCGGGGTCTTCCTCGATATTCAGGACATTCTTCTCTATAGGGTTGAGGTGGAAACAATCGATGGTGTCGTCAAAGGCAGCGTGAACGCTAAAGGGGTTTGTGGTATTGTTTGGTTTCCCGGGTGGAGGCAGAGGGATAGTTCCATTTTCTATCATATCTTGTATGGTATGCTTGAGCCGAAAACAATATTCGGTATCGTGGCCCTTGTCATGGTGGAAGTGGCAATACTTATTAGCATGCCATGACTTTGCCCTTTTGTCCGCGGGTGGGTCCGCAGTGGGACCTATGGGCTCGAGCTTCCCTTGATCAACCATATGCTCGAGAGCTTCGGTGTAGGAAGAATTGATTAGGGTGAATTTCCTTAGTGACCTTTCTACTTTGTTGGATGCGGTTTTATAAAGTCTTGAGGTTTTTCCCGTATCGACTTTAGAAAGTATCGATCAAGCGGAGCATTGGGATGCTCTGCCCTTGGTAGGTTCTTGGGCATGGTAACCGCTCGGATTAGCGTTTGTTTCGCTTTCTGGGTCTCTACTCTCAAGGAAATTGAGGCGGTTATCGATGTAATAAACGAAGACAGTCAAACGGATTACCAAATTATGGATGTTGCAAACCAATTTGGTTAGGGTACTAACATCGTTGCGGATGCTTTCGACGGCGCTTGAATCTAGCGACATGTTGGGGAGTGATTCTAATGGGAAAGGATCAAAAGGTCAGATCGGATCCACCAGATGACTTAGAGACTCGAGGAATGCTCCTAGTGGAGCGACACGGGAATAAGACCCTTGATGTGCGCGTGTTTGCGGTCACTGGTTTAGGACTCGGGTGCTTTAGACTCTTGGTCTATTCGACGAAACGTCTATTGAGTTTTAGGTCTCGGTAGCGAGACGATTTGACACAAATCTCGGAGGTGGGGTTTAAAGAAGACTTCTCGAAATGAGACAACCCAAAATGTAAGACGTGACCAATTCTCGAACAAAGGTGACCCTAGTAACTAACACAGACAGTTAATCACACTGTTGTACGACGTAAGAAGTTGATCGCAATCCCGGCTCTGGATCAAAGAATTTGATATATGTTTTTTTTAAAAACGACCAATTTTTTCAGAAAAGATTTTTTTTGAAAAGGGTGATTTGTAGAAATAGTGCAACGATGGCGTGACAACATCGTTTGTGACGTGAAATTGTGTTGCCATATGTGTGCGTCGGGAATCCGATGATCACAAAATGTAAATGTTTTTTTTAAAGGAGCACAGTACTTTAGGGAACCGGTTTTGAAAATGATTACGTGATGCTGTTATCGAAACTACTATTAATTAGCTGGTTCGATACTCGTGGTGTACGTGCTGCTCGTGGTAGAGCATGAAGTCTAGTGACAGTGTTCTTAAAAGTGTGACTAACTCCCTAGTGAGGGATTTAGGTGGTGAGTAGTATTTTGGAAAATCTTTTAAAGCGAGTGACCCACGTTCGTTGGTTGCATTAACTAGCATTTAACGGTGGGAGGGTGCATTAAAAAAAATGTTATGAAAGTGTGACCGTTTTTTGAGTTCCTTGATTTCATTAATTGAAGTTTCGGATTGTGTTAACGGTACGTGTGTAAAAACATTTTTTGAAAATAAGAAATGTAACCGTTTAGTGTACCTCGATCTCATTGATCGGGAGCCTCGGTGGTATTAACGGTATTCGTTGTTGACGGGTTTTACTTTGGGCAAGGTGATGGCATTGAAATTTTTTTTTTTTTTGAAAGTGTCAAGTGTAAAATTTGCCATGATAACGACATCTAAAATATTTTCCTTTTTTAGAAATTATGGTTTGACAGGAGTATCGGCGTTCAAAATGTCGTTTTGAAAAGAGGAAGTATTTTTCGAAAATGGAATTGGGTGTCGTTGACTATGTTGGCGTGGTTGAATCCAGATTCTTAGTGTTTTATTTGGGTTGTTCAAACACGCTACACGTAACTAGGAATGCATACACTCATGCAGGATGCAGACACGGGTAGGTTAGGGTAGGCTACCGCCCACGAATAGTCTTTAATTAGGTATTGACAAATCATCTAGGGAGATGAGTGCCATACCGTCCGTTCGGAACTATCCGCTTATTAATACCGCGGATTACGCGTTAGGCGACTGGAGCGTCAATCGAGGATCTCTCCGCGTGTCCCTAGAGATCTTACCGCAAAGAGGTCGATTGGTCCTGATATCAGCTAGGGTGGGCATTTTAGGGCCAAAACCTGTAGTGACCACAACTAGGAACTAAGAAATAAGCTTCACCGACCACGTTCCAGTTACACCACCACTGGAAACTTGTTTCCAAATCCCTAGCAGAGTCGCCAAATTTTGGACGTCCGTCTCCACCGCCCGGCACCCGCGCGGGACTGACCCGGTTTTTCAACGTGTGGCGACGGCCACCCACGTGGCCCCCTCCCTGTCGGGGGCGGGTCCGATCTCACGTACGGGGCGAAGTGTTGGACTGACGGGAAGGATTTGTCGTTGGTCCCACCGATCAAATAATAACCAACTAACCTAAGCTAGGTAGCTAGGGTAAGTCGAGTCGAACCACAGGGACGAGGTGTCGGACTAAGGTGTGCTACGGTCTAAGACTAGGTTAGAGAAAAACTAACTAGGATGATGGCTAAGGTGAACTAATGACTAAGCTAAACAAATAAGTAATGATAAATGGAAGCTAATAAAGCGATAAGAAGAAACTAGGGCTAGGTCGGGTTCATGGATGTCAAGGAGATCAAAAGAAGGAAACGGGGGTTACTAGCATGCTTTCGTAGCCTAGGTTACGATCGGGCTCTCGCTACTTAAACGGTGTAGGGGTCGTCCTCACCACGCTCTCGCTACTAATGAGGGAACCAAACCAACCAACCAAACACACACATACAAGAGAGAGGCAAGAAAAACAAGGATTGATCATCTCGAGTCTCACAAGCATTACATCGAACATGTGGAGTGCAAGGCAAAAAGGAAACAACAAAAACAACAACTAGTACCACCCATCTCACCCTTATCATCCCTAATCACACCCAATCCCCCTACTAACCCTAGGGGATAACTACTCAAACATATCTAGACTTAAACTAACACAAACACGAGAAAACATCAATTGAGAACTACAACATTCAATACGAAGATGAAACTAGCAAGAACAACAAACAAATGATAAAGATTGAAACTTGAATGATAAACAAATATTAAAGGGAAAGAGTAGAGAAAGATTATACCAAACTAATAATGAGATGAAAAGATGAAAACTTGTATAGAAAGAACACCCAAAACCTCCACCAATGTTGTCAAGATTGAATGGATTCTTCAAGAGATCTCTTAATACAAGAGTAACTAACTAGATTAAGGAGTAAATAAGGACTATTCTACACTAATCTAAGTTAATCTAACCTAAAGTAGTCTAGCGTTTAGTAGGTAATGAAAAGTAAAGCATAATTCCTTAAACAATACAAGAGGGGGGGGGGGGGGGGGTATATGTATGGTTTCACGGGTAAGGGAAACGAGGAAAGTGAAAACATCCTGTTCTGGGCCCATCCCGGTCGGGAAGCTCATCATCCCGGCCGGGAAGGCCCTCCAGAAGCGCAGCTTTCTTCGTCTCTTCATCCCGGTCGTGATGGATGTGTTCCCGAACGGGATGGGTCTTGTAGGCTTCAAATATGGTCTCATAGGCCCCCACTTGCTCTCCCTAGGCTTCTCATCGATTCTCGGTGCTCGAGAATGGGTCCCAAGGGCTCGGGATCGAGTCTAAGCCACCGAGTGATCGTTGCTTCTCCTCGTTGGCTCCAAATGTGTCTGAAACGAGTCGAAATCGTTCCATTTCTCCAATATTGGCCTTAGGAACCTAACACAAGCTAGAAGAAGCGTAAGTAGCCTCAAAATCCGCTCCAAGGAGCGATTCCACAAGAGAAACCGGGACCAAACACAAGGAAATAGCACTACAAACCACATTTATCAACTCCCCCACACTTAACCCTTACTCGCCCTCGAGTAAGCACCAACCAACTACTAAACTAATAGAAACTAGACTACTAACCGAGCGGGTATTAGCGCACCCTACTCCCTTTCAACTCACGCGAGAACACTTAAAGGACAAGTGATCTCCGCAAGGCAAGTGAGGTCTTGCGACAAAACTTTGGATACAACCAAACACGAAAACACACAAACAAACAAACAAACACACAAACAAACAAACAATCGGTTGCATCCAAAAAGAACAAATACCGCTTCTCTCAAAAAAGCGGTGAAAGAGACATCGGTTAAGGACTCAAGGTAGGCGACAACGTTCCCAAGCTAATAACACAAATCGATATGGACAAAACCCTAATAGTATGACGACAAAGCAATAAAAACGTTGGTAACTTACCTAGGTTCCTCCTAACCTTTTAAGAACGTACCACGGGACGATAGGCGGGATGGAAAAAGGATGAACCACGGAGTTAGTCGACACTGTAGTTAAGTGAAGCCCCGCCCCCTTTAGCGATAAGCCAAGAGGGTCGTCCCATGTTCAAAATAGCCCTACTAGTCCAAGTAAAAAGGTGGATATGGTTGCAAAAATGAGGGAAGACCGACTATTTACCGCTATCATCCTTCCAAGGGACTCGGTCCTTTGGTAGGCTTTTCACGGTAACTGTCGGTAAAAGGCTTATTTTTGAGGGGGTAAGATTTTTTTGTGAAACGATTTTCTTTGGCATTTTTCTTTTGTATTTTGCTTTTGAGTAGCTATGCCACTTCTTTTTCGTCTTTTGTATTTTGTTTTTTCATTTGTTGTGCCTTTCCTTGTTCTTCTTCCTTTTCTTTCTTTTTCTTTTTATCTTTTCTTTTCTTTTTCTTTCTTTTCTTGGCTTGCCTTTTGGATAAATCTTGTATTGTAGACATTTCTTGCAACCAAGTAAGAACTTAGACAATTTGCAACTTATTTGTGGAAATGTGTAGGAGGTAGGGAAATGGGTGAGTCGAGGAGCGTCCTTCCCTTCAAACCCACAAAAAGGGGGAAACTTGGACTAATCAAACTATCTCGAACACGGTCACCTAAGGGACGGGACTCGGCAACCAAGGCCTTTTCACTCCGTGGGTGTTCAAAGTGGTCAAAATGCAAATTCCGTAGTAAATCCCTAGTAGACTAGGTGGACTCAAGGTAAGAAAACAACGAAATCATTGATTTAAAGTCATTCTACTAGACTAAAGTCCAAGACTCGATTCACATCAATAGAAAGGGAAAGTAAACACTCGCGCACTAGCCTCAAAACCGGGTTTTCGAAAACCTTTTATTACACAAGACACAACTAAACAAGACAAAACAAAGACACAACAAAAACGAAAGGAAAAGAGACAAACAAAACAAAACAAAACAAAACAAAACAAACAAACAATCAAACAAACAATCAAACAAACAAACAAACAAACAAACACAAAAAATAAACAATCAGCACCCCAAAATATCTAAACGAGCCATCACATCAACCAAAAACTTCAAAAAGCTCCACCCGAGCATACACCATCACAAATCTCCTCCAAACTTCACGAGAGACAAAGAAGAAAAGGGACAAAATGATGTTACCGGATGTCTTGAAAGCCCTCCAAAGTTAACAGTGATCAAGCGACCTACAAGGAAATATGGGGGAAACACACACGCAAAGCACAAAAACACGACACAACGACTCAAAAGAAAAAGACACAAAGGAAAATATTTTTGGTTTTTATGAAAAATTTCAATTTTGTAAGGATTTTTAAGATTTTTTCGAAAAAACTACGAAAATGAAGCTAAACTAGAATAATATATCGCTCCCCCACACTTAAACCGAGCAATGTCCTCATGCTCGATCGGTAATGTGTGGAGACACTAAAAAGAAGAGAAAAAGGGAAAATAAATCTAAAAAACAAAAATGAAAGTGAAGAAAGTGTAGAATGTCTCCGGCCGGGGTGTAATCAAGTCACCAAGTGCCGAGACGAGAAAAACTATGGATGAGGGAAGAAATAAAAAGAAGAAAATAAAAGGAAATGGGAGGGGAGGGCTAGGTGTAATCAAGTCACCTAGCCCGGATTCCGCCCGAATCCAACTAAATTCTACCAAAAAGTAAAGAAAAAGTGAAAAGAACTTGTTAATTTGGATTTTTCAAATGATTCTCAATGTAATGACTTCATCGAGAATCGGGAGCAATGACCACCAAGGCCCCGAGGGCCACCATGACACCAAAATGATAAAGGGAAGGGGAACAAACGAAGAAGGACTAAGCAACAAAAGACGGAAAAGAAGGAGAGTCGCCTTACCAAACAGTTAGCAACTCAATCCACTTCATCGTCTCAATGATCATTTTCGGCACCTGCTTGTCTTCATCATCATTATTCCTCTTCCTACATGTAGTCTCAAGTATCGGGCTTGCATAGGTGTAATGAGGTTGGGATTTTGGTAAAACTGGGTGTATATTGTGTTGAGAAGATGATACGAAGGTGTATAATTGAAGTGTAAGGGTCAAATGATAGAGGCTAAGGTTAGTATGGAGGTTGGGTGGGGGTATAAAGTGGTTGGGTGGGGTTTAAATGAAGGAACAAAGGCGAAAGAGGCTTCAGGATCCATTCCCGGCCGGGAAGGCAGTGATCCCGGTCAGGAAGAGCTCATCCCGGTCGTGATGGTTCTCATCTCGGTCAGGAAGGACCATCAGTAGCTTCTGTTTCCATGCTCACTTCATCCTGGTCGTGATGACACCCATCTCGGTCGAGATGGCACCTTTCCTGTGCCTTGAAGCCTTCTTTCAATACTAGTTCCACCCACAAGACAAATACAACCTCGGGATCCAAAATCCCGTCCCCAAAAGCTTGTACCAAGCTCAAAAACCGACTTCCTCCACCAAGCCTTGAAGCTTCTATCATCAATACCCTTCTCTAATTTTTCATCTTCACTTCAAACCTATCAAGTAAGCTCAATAAACACATCAAAGATCCCTCCCTTACATCACTCATAAAATTCCAAATTACAAGAATTCCACAAAAACTAACAAATCCCAGAAACCAAACTATTCCATCAAACATATACAAAAAACAAAAGCTCAAAAGAAAGGGAAAAATATATTTACAATAAGATACTTTCACCATCTACACCTCCATAGCCATCAAGAGCTCGGAGGAGTAAGTCAAATGCTCAAGCAACATCTTTGTTAAAGCTCATGTGGCCGATCCTAGCCATCAACAAGAATTTCCAAGTCGGGGTCGAGAAGAAATCATCTAATCCATTACGCTCGGGTTTCTTGTGATCTTCTGGGTCTTCCGAACCATCATAGCAACGATTCTTATGACCATCCGGTAGGTATTGTGGCCTAAAGTCATGCTTGGCGTTGTGATTTGGGAGATCACACCCTAAGGGTGTTGCTTCTTCTACGGGGTCAAGAGTAGCACTCTTTTCCACCGTCCGACAAGGATCCTCTTCATCAACCGTTTCACAAGACAAGCGACTTGAAATCGAATGCGACAAAGGAGGTGAAGGCAACAAGTTTTCTTCATTGGAGGCTTTAGGGGAGACCTCATCGTCATTCTTACTAGAATTCTCACCATGAAGAAACTCAAGGCCTTTGATGAAGGCCTCAATTTCTTCGACGGTTTGGTCTAGCATAGCATCTCCAAATCCCCTAATCGGCTCCTCCAATTTCCCATTCAAGGCAAGTTCTAAATCATCTAACTCTTTGTCCCAAGTATTACCTTCCTTTTCACTCACCTTGTCAATTTGGCCTAGAGGAGTTTTGTCTTCACTTGGCTTTGGATTGTCAAGATCCGGTTCATCACGAAGAAAATCATACAAATCCAATTTGATAGCCAATACATTGGCTCCCCAAGAGTTACCTTGAGAATCATGTTCAATTTCCCCCTCATTCTCGACCCTTGAAGCTTCAGCTTCCTCCATTCTTCCCGTATCTTCACCATACAAGCAACACTCAACAATGATCTCTTGATTGACTCTCTCTTCTTCATTCGTGTCTTCATGATCGGGTCGATTTCCTTGTGGAGACAACCGATCTTCTTGCCCAAATGAACCTTCCTCGACAAATTGTGGAGCTCGAGTGGCCAACATCGTGAAACGAGCCATGAGTGCATTGATTCGAGCATCTTGCACCTCTATTTGGGCCTTGAACTCCTCTTTATCCCTTTGCATTTGAATCATCATCTCTTGTTGATTCTTATGCAATTGAACCATCATCTCTTGTTGAGTCTTTTGCATTTGAATCATCATTTGACAAAGCTCAAAGTTGGCGATTTTTGGTAGTGGGTTATGTGAGGGTATTTGGTAGTTGTTAGGATGTTGGAATGATCCTTGACAACTTTCATGGTAGTCATATGAAGAGGGTTCATAAGATTGTTGATGAGATTGGTATGGTTGGTAAAATTGTGGGTCTTGGCAATTTGCCCCATGATTGTCCCATGACGATTGATGGTAGTTTGGATGCCTCATTATCGTAACGTTGCCTTGATACATTGAATGCACTAGAAGCACTTGAGCAAACGTTAGTAGCCAAGTGCTTTTGAGGCACTAGGATTTGAGAAATAAGCACACAATGAGAAAAAACGGAGATACACAAAGAGAAGAAACACAAAACTTAAGAACAAAGTCTAAAACTAAGCACAAAAAAGTCTAAACTACGTCGTCCCCGGCAACGGCGCCAATTTGACGGGAAGGATTTACCGTGGGTCCCACCGATCAAATAATAACCAACTAACCTAAGCTAGGTTGCTAGGGTAAGTCCAGTCGATCCACAGGGACGAGGTGTCGGACTAAGGTGTGCTACAGTCTAAGACTAGGTTCGAGAGAAACTAACTAGGATGATGGCTAAGGTGAACTAATGACTAAGCTAAACAAATAACTAATGATAATGGAAGCTAATAAAGCGATAAGAAGAAATTAGGGCTAGGTCGGGTACATGGATGTCAAGGAGATCAAAAGGAGGAAACGGGGGTTACTAGCATGCTTTCGTAGCCTAGGTTACGATCGGGCTCTCGCTACTTAAACGGGCTAGGGGTCGTCCTCACCACGCTCTCGCTACTAATGAGGGAACCAAACCAACCAACCAAACACACACATACAAGAGAAGAGGCAAGAAAAACAAGGATTGATCATCTCGAGTCTCACAAGCATTTCATCTAAGATGTGGAGTGCAAGGCAAAAAGGAAACAACAAAAACAACAACTAGTACCACCCATCTCACCCAATCCCCCTACTAACCCTAGGGGATAACCACTCAAACATATCTAGACTTAAACTAACACAAACAAGAGAAAACATCAATATGAGAACTACAACATTCAATATGAAGATGAAACTAGCAAGAACAACAACCAAATGATAAAGATTGAAACTTGAATGATAAACAAAGATTAAAGGAAAAGAGTAGAGAAAGATTATACCAAACTAATAATGAGATGAAACGATGAAAACTTGTATAGAAAGAACACCCAAAACCTCCACCAACGTTGTCAAGATTGAATGGATTCTTCAAGAGATCTCTTAATACAAGAGTAACTAACAAGATTAAGGAGTAATTAAGGACTAATCTACACTAATCTAAGCTAATCTAACCTAAAGTAGTCTAGGGTTTACTGGGTAATGAAAAGTAAAGCGTAATTCGTTAAACAATACAAGAGGGGGGTTATATATAGGGTTTCACGGGTAAGGGAAGCGAGGAAAGCGAAAACAACCTGTTCTGGCCCATCTCGGCCGGGAAGGGATGATCCCGGTCGGGAAGGGACCCATCCCGGTCGGGAAGCTCATCATCCCGGCCGAGAAGGCCCTCCAGAAGCGCAGCTTTCTTCGTCTCTTCGTCCCGGTCGTGATGGATGTGTTCCCGACCGGGATGGGTCTTGTAGGCTTCAAATATGGTCTCATAGGCCCCTACTTGCTCTCTCTAGGCTTTTCATCGATTCTTGGTGCTCGGGAATGGGTCCCAAGGGCTCGGGATCGAGTCTAAGCCACCGAGTGATCGTCGCTTCTCCTCGTTGGCTCCAAATGTGTCTGAAACGAGTCGGAATCGTTCCATTTCTCCAATATTGGCCTTAGGAACCTAACACAAGCTAGAAGAAGCATAAGTAGCCTCAAAAACCGCTCCAAGGAGCGATTACACAAGAGAAACCGGGCCAAACACAAGGAAATAGCACTACAAAGCACACTTATCACAGACCTCGATTCGGATGACGATCCGGACTTGTACTATACGGGTGCGGGCACCCGTGTTTCCATTTGGAATCGATCGAGTCGTGGTGGTAAATGTTTAAAGGCCGATTCATTTGGTAAGGCGACCTTTTTAGTGAACTGAATTTGTTACTGATTTGTGGAATCGCCACCGAGTCAATTATGGGGACTCGGAAACCGTTCAAGTCAACTTTGATCCCTAGTCGGCTCAAAGTTGAGGGGCATGAGACCTAAAGATAAATACTTGTACCCTTAAGCACTCCATGCCTAGAATGACTCTCATTGCAAATGGTTTCGAACATCCGGAAACCGTCGATTCTGAGTAAGGGGTGAGGGTACGTATTGGAAAGCCAACATCCGATAGATGTCAACACCCAATCCCGCCCGCCCTATAGCGGCCTCTAATAATCAATCGGTGGGCTGATAACCTAGTTCTTTTGTTGTGGCATAATACTGTAACATCCGTTGTCTTAACCCTATACCTTTTGCTACGTTGGTTGTTTAGAGACAAGTAAGTATTGTCGTCAAAGTAGTTGTGTTTACATTCTTTGCATGCGATTTCACGTAACAGGCAGGCCATGAAAAGATGCACGTAGGAGAGTTGAGAGTACTAGTATTATACGTATTAGCAAGTCAGTTTTAACGTGGTAATACAGGTATTAGTCATTCTCGTGGTATACCTTACCTGGTATTCTGCTTAAGATGCTTCGGTTCGGTATTAATAGGGATGCGTCGAACCTAGTAAGGCGAGCACCCAGATTAATACGGAACCCGACCATCGCTTTGTTCAGTTTTAGTTATTTTACGTTTTGAATTCCGTGTTAGGTGATTTAACATGCGATTATAAGGCCATAAAAGCAATAAATTATACGAAAAATTGTAAATGCGAATATAAGTAAATCACATAGTGAGGAGTTGCACCCTCGGAGTATACACTAAATAGGACACGATGCATAGATAGTTTGAGAACGGATCTCGAAATTACTCGGGTCTATTTAGTGTATTTTAGTGCATACGGTTGAAGTTGGGACATTACGTGTTTTAGTAGATGTTTGTGGACCTAGTGTCCACATCTAGTGTTGTCGTAGTGCATAATAAAAGAAAGTGCAAATATGGAAAGTTTTGTTTAGGTGACAACCTAGTGACGACTCGACTTCAACAGGCGGATCCTCCTAGCTTGACCAGTGACTCCGACAGAGCTCCGTTACCGTTGACCCTTCCTGCGGCTACTCCAGCAGAGCTTCGTTACTATGGACCAATTCTGCGGCTAATCCGGCAGAGCTTCGCTACTAGACTTGAGCTAGTCGAACACAGGCACCTCGGTATCGAGTGGGGTGCTCGAAGGTAAGGATTAGTATCGATGTCGCTTTTATCGGAACTACGATCGAGTGGATCGTTTTCCTCGGGTGTCAGAGTGCGAACCCTTAGCGAGATAAAAGAGAGGGAAGAACGAGTTGTTTAGAAGTAGGCACGAACTCGTGATTGTGTGTCGAATGAATGAGGTGAGGGGGTATTTATAGGTGTTTTCGGTCCTGGTCACCCATATGGAAGCCCGGGGTAAAGCGGCTCGGTTTTTCAGATGCCTGGTGTGGGGCAGTTTAGTCTTCAGGCGCCTGAGCTGTGGCTGTCGAAGTTTTCAAGATCCGATATCAAAACTTTCCAAAACGGAGAAGATGCATATCTTAGGTTATCTTGGAGGTTAAGGCTTCCCCATAACCCTAGTGTGTCAAGCGCCGGGTGGGCTTCGGGTGCGCGTCCCAAGGTTCGCTTGGCCAGACGCGTTGACTCGGGTTTGACTTTGCATATTTCGGGACCGATTCGGGGCTCCGGTGTCGAAATTGACTCTAATTAGTGTCGACGCGACCGTAATGACACGACTAAGCCTGCCTTGATGGTAATTTAATCTTTTCGAGTAATTATTTGATCCGTTCTATAGAAAAATTATCTAAAACATCGCGAACTCGCGTCGCGTTGCAGTCCGATCGTCATCGGGTTTTTGTCTGGCACTCCTGCAGCCACCAGGTCCAAATCTGGGTGTCTACAGTTACAACCAGATAAAAATGACCAAAGAGGATATGTCCAAAATAACCCTCATAATACCATGGGGAACATATTGCTACTATGGCATGCCCTTCAGACTCATAAACGTAGGGGCAACCTATCAACGAACCACAACAAAACTTCTACACGACATGATGCACAAAGAAGTCAAAGTCCACGTAGACGACATGATAGTGAAATCAAAAAGCGGAGAGCGATACATCGACACTCTCGAAAAATTCTTCAAACGCTTGCGTAAATACAACATCGGATTAAACCCTAAAAAATACGCCTTCAGAGTCACGTCCGAAAAATTCCTAGGCCATGTCGTGAGCTAAAGAGGGATAGAAATAGACCTATTAAAAATCAAGGCCATACTCCACATGCCGACGCTCGATGACCAAAACCGAGAAAGAAATCCAAGGATTCCTAGGCAAAATACAATAAATTAGTCGATTCATCGCCAAATTATCCATGATCTGTGAACCCATCTTCAAGAAACTTAAAATTTCCGAACCAACAATCTGGGACGACGAATGCCAAAGAGCCTTCGATAAGGTAAAATAGATGGTAGCCAAACCACTAGTGCCGATGCCTCCTAAGAAAGGGATACCCATGTCTCTCTGTCACCGTAACCGAGACCGCAATGGGAGCCATGCTAGCACAAACCATCGACCAAGAAGAGCGAGCAATTTACTACATTAGTAAAAAGTTCCTCGAGTACGAGAAAAAGTACACACCCCTAGAGAAAACATGTCTCGCCTTATAGTCCACCAAGAAGCTACCACACTACATGCTTAACCATACTATACTCGTACGCTCCAAAATGGACCCTATCAAGTACATCTTCGAGAAACCTGTTCTCAATGGGCGACTGTCAAGGTGGACCCTAATGCTCGCAGAATTTGACCTAGCCTACATACCCCTCAAGGTTATCAAAGGAAAAGCCGTCTTCGACTTCCTAGTAGAAAACCTAGTGGAGAAAACCCAATCGGCGGATACATGGTCATTCTTCAATGAAGACATACTGTTCGCAGACAACGAATCGATCATGGGACATATACTTCGATGGTGCCTCAAACATGAGAGGCTACGGTGTAGGAATCCTCTTAATTTCCACGCAAGGCGACAATACACTCATATCCGTAAAATTAGACTTCATGGTAACCAACGATGTAGCCAAATACGAAGTCTGTCTAATAGAATTACAAGTTGCAGTAACACTAGGAGTCAGAAGCCTTAGGGTTCACGAAGACTTATCCTTAGTAGTAAACCAAACCATGGGAATTTGGAAAGTCTACAGAAAAAGCCTAGCTCCATACCAAGCAAAAGTTGAAGAGATATCCCAACATTTCAAAGAAATTGACTTCGTGCACATCCTGTGCGAAGAAAATCAATACACAGACGCACTATCAAGGCTAGACTCACTAATCAACATGTCTGACGATCTATCAACCATGCCAATCTATGTAGAAAGAAGGGAACAACCATTCTGCATCAATGACATCGAAACCGACAGCAACGACACAATCAAAGACCCATGGTCCAAGACAATCCTAGAATTCAATACGGATGATCGTATCCTCCCAATTCAAACGCTAAAAGCAAACGCGCTCTTAGGGTGCTCACCGCTCATTACGTATTAATTCAAGGACTTCTATACAGACGTACCCCACAAAGAGTACTGCGCAGTTGTGCCGATGAAACCGAAGCCAAGAAGTCATGGAAGAAGTACATGACCAGGAATGTGGACTCCACATGAGCGCTAACACACTAGCCCGCAAGATAATGAGACTAGGATACTACTGGACAACCCTGGACAGACGTCATGTCTTCCACTGCCACAATTGTCAAATTGTAACACCCGCTAGCTAATTTTCTATGCGTTGTTATCTATTCCCATATGACTCCAGCATGACTCTGTTATTTTTCTGCCTTCAGTTTCCTTCATTTTCAAGCTTCATAATATTTTCAAGTCAAATATTATATATTTACATTAAAAGATTTTAAATATTTTATTTCCCTATCATAGATCTATTTATAAAATTTTCATCGCAAACTATTTATTTATTCACGAGGAGTTCCATTTTTCTACGAACTAGTGTTTTAAGGTCGAAATTGAGTTATTTATTTTTCCTAAAAATATCCAAACACTTTTATATGAAATTTCCAACTAAGAAATATTCTTATTTATGAAAATTTAGCCTTTAATGATTTTATTACGTAGTTTCGTAAATAATTGTTTTCCAACGCGAGGTTTACTCGAATTGCTTTGAAATACCTTAACAATTTTACGATTCTTCTTTTTATCAACCTACAATTATTTTGGGACCCATTTATACTCAATTGGACCGTGACACACCCATGTCACATTTTACGCGACAACTTTTTATACATTTTATTTTACAAATAAATTAAGCCTTAGTTATTTTCTTTCTTCTTATTTATTGTGATGAATTGATCAAACTTTTCATACTCCACATTCACCTCATTTGGTTGGTTCCCTACTGTGTTTTTGGTCTTGGTTTTATCCACTTTTAAGTATCATTCATGAATGAAAAGCCTTTCATTTTGTATTCATTCATTTATACAAAATAATCAAGGCAAATTCTCTCCAAAATTCTCTCTTATTCACGTGAAAATGAAGGCAGACAGCAGCCATTTCAGTCCTTAAAGTCGTGTTCAAGAATCCGTTTTGGTCTCATATTTTTCTCTTGTTTCGATCCTCTTTTCGTCTTCTTCGTTAAGGTATTAATTGAGTTCATTTCCAATCGTTGTCACCTTCATTTTTCAGCGATCTTATGGTATTTTCATACCATGGAATTCATGTGTTTTTAGGCTTCCTAAGCGATCCTGGAGAAGATGAATACATCGTAGATTCGGACTTGGAATAGAGGTAACGTCGATGTTACTCGGTATTGCATGATTTTATTTGTGCAATTGCATTAATATAATTATAATTTTATTTTCGACAATACATGTATGTCATATAATCTGAAAATTTTTAAAAGTCGAATATTTGCATGTTTCGGTATTTTTATCGCTTTTACAAGATTAACAAATTAATTGTCATATTAATTTGTAAAATCATAATATTCTGCCAAAACTTGTAATATGGGAATATATTCAGTAAAAATGATGGTTTTTATGATTTTTGATAATTTTGTATTATTCAGATATTTTATGTATCGTTTATTTAATTGTTACCGTTTACGGACAAAAATGATTAATAGCCGATTTTTAGTTCTAGCACTTAAACATTTTATTTTAATCTGAAATTTGGCGTGGATAATCATTCTAGTGAAAAAGAATTTTCTGAGTTTGTTTTAAATTTTTTCGGGATTGTTAAGTGGATGAATTAATTAGTCACATTAAGTAATCGTTTATCGTTAAAACTGTGTTTGTCATTTTAATTCCCGATTTTTGATTTTTCTTTCGAATCTAAAAAAATGTTCCTGATGATTTCTTGATGGAAATTTATTTTTATGATTTTTAGTGCTTTAATAAAATATTAAGGACGAGAAATTTTATTATGAGAATCGTTAATTGTGGAAACGGGTTTTAAAAGACAGATTTATTCGAATTTGTGAAATCTGGAATTTTGGAAACCTTGAATAAAATGAAATTTTCTGGAAAATCATATTTTTTAGGTTTAATAATACTTTTTGGATATTAATACTTAAATCGTTTTGTAATTACTATTTTTATTGATCGTTATTGTCCAGATTAGACGATTAACGAGAAAATCCTTTAAAAGCGAGTCTAAAGATTCTGGAAATATTATTTTTATGGAAAGAATGTCCAAAATTGTATTTTAGCTATTTTACATAATTTTTGTGTAACACCCCTGATTTTATAAATTTAAATTAATTTTAAGTTATGTTTTTATTTTTATTTTGTTTACGATTTAACTCGTAAAACTTAAAATTATTATAAAACGGATTTATCATTTAATCTATTCAAACTCCTAAAAATTATATTTGTCTTGAAAATTCTTCTTATATTTAAAACATATTTCTATTTATGTTTCGGTTTATTTTATACATTTAATTTATTTCTATCGAAAGTCTTTCTCGGTGATTTAAATTCTAAATTCTTTTTACTTAAGTATATTTAAACTCGAATTTCTATTTTCGGCTCGAAGTTTATTTATTTAAAGTTTCATCAAAACTTCTATTTCCTATTCCTCGAGAAATTATTTTAATTCACTTTATCGAAGATTTATTATTTTTCAGGAAATGCTATTTCTTCGTCTAATTATCTCTTTAAGCTTCGTTTTCGTCTCGAATAATTTATTTACTCATTTTATTTGATGTCCCGATTATTTATTAATTTTATTAACTCGTTTTAATTCGATTCGTGGGTCAGTCAACTTTATCGTTACGGAATTCGTCTCCTACCCGATTCATTTAATTTAGCCGTATTTCTATCCTATTTTTGTTCATGTATCAGCCACCTCTCATTCATCCCACTTATTTACAATCTTTTCCATTTCCACCTCTTGAATACATCGTTTCATCCTTCTTGTTTCATTTCCTCTCAGGGCCGGCCCATAGGTAGTGCGGTCCGGTTCTCTGAACAGGGGCCCAAAAATAAGAGGGCCCAAGAGAAGACATGCTTTGAAAAAAATATATAAAAAAAAAAAAATTACCAACTGTACATAGACAGTAAACGGGAAAGGTGGAGCTGTGGATGATTTGTGGAAGTCTATAGTAATTATGGAAAAGATAAAAGACCTTCCATCTTCTTCTTTTCTTTTCCATATTTACCATCAATCAATCAATAACTTTATCAATTCCAATATTCCATAAAATATTATTTCAGAAAAATAAAAAACTTATCTTTATTTAATCCATACAAATTTTCTTTCCCCAGAAAAAATATACGTTAGTATGACATGTTGTGACCATAGGTTTCAATTAATCAATTTTATTTGTTTATAAAACCCTATAATTTTATTTTAGAATAATGTATTAGCTTGTTTGTCTTTTTAATTAATCAAAAAATATTATATTATATGTCAACGATGATTTGTTTTTTTTTTCTTAAAAAAACATATTTTATTTTATGTGATTTTCGTAAATACGGGGCCCCAAATCAAAATTTTGAACAGGGCCTCACAATGTCATTGGCCGGCCCTGTTTCCTCTTCCTTTTTTTATATTATTAATCACACCTTATACCAGCCTCCATCATCTTCTTCTTCCGCCTCATCCTCCTTTTTTGTTCTTCTTCGACCAAGAACGATTGTTCCCCATCAACATCTTCGACCTTTGTACGCTGCTGCTGCTACGGTGCTGATGTTGCTGTTTCGTGCATCTTCTGCTGTCGCCTGATTTTGTAAGGTAATCCCTTGCTCCCCTTTTTATTCCACTTCTTCTTCCATTTCTGGCGTTGTGTTGCTGCCGCCTGTTGCTTTGTTTGTTGTTGCGTGTTGTTGCTCGTCTGTCTTCTTTACCGTCATTCTTCTTCTTTTCGTTCTATTGTTTCCCCTTTCTACACTCCTGTTTCGTTCTGTACTGCTGCTGCTCGCTTTATCCGATTTTCGTTCCTTGTTTCTTAGTTGCCTTCCTGTTCCCCTGTCTTCAATTGTTCTCGATTTCTGCTTTCGAGTCCGTTTTATCTCTCTGCCTGCTATTGTGGTCGACTTTGTTGTTACTATTGGTACGTGTGCTATTGCTGTCCGTTTTACTTTCTTCTTCGTTCATCCCATCTTATTTCTTCTCATTTTCTTTCCGTAATTTTTCTTGCTTTGCTGCTGCTACTTCCGATTTTCCGTTCCTTCTTCTTTTCTTCGTACCCTCCTGTTTTCATCCAATTACCTTGCAGCTATTATCCTCGCTACTGCTCTATGTTGTTGTTCCTTCTCGGTCTTCTTTTCTTTTTTCTTCCTCGTTCTACATCTGTCGCTGCAGTTTGTTATTTCCTTCCCTTGATCGTCTTCTTCCTTTGAGTGGTGTTGTTGTGGCTTATCGTGTTGATTGTTGTGCATTACTGTCACCGTGAAGGTTGCTGTGCTGTTTCGTGGCTGCCGCTGCTATGGTCGTGTCGCTGCTGCTGTGTGATGCTGATATCGACGTACTAGTTCGGGTTCAAGCTATGGCTCGATGTCCGGTTCTAACGTGGGTGTATCTCTAGTTTTTGTCAAGAGCCGTCAAGGACTAGTACGTGATCAACGCGGTTATCGACTCAAGGTAACTTTAGGACTTTACTCGATTTCATATCGTATGTTTGAGTAGTAGTATGTAGTAAATATTTTAACTTCGGTTTTCTAATTTTAGCTATTTATTATTTGCCAAAAAAAATTATTTTAAATTGTGCCTTATAAATATTTTACAACTTTCGATATCGTTTTATAAATCGATAGTAATTTTATTATTTATGATCGTTATAATATTTTGTTGGTTATCGTGACACTAGTAACTAAATAATAACAATTTTATATTTCCTTCGTATTTCGTTAATTTGTGATTTTAACTCAAAATCTTATTTTTGTATTATAATCGAGGTTTGTATACTTGTTTAATATATTAATTTTGTTTTACGACTTATATTAATAAATGAGAAAGTACTCGATTATGTTTTAAATACATTTTTAGTCGAGACTATTTTCCCTAATAATTTCTCATTTATCTACGATTGATTATTTTGAGTAAAATCAGTATTATTTATTGATAAAATCTATTTACTAAGACTAATTCGAAAGCTTTATAAAATCTCATTTAATTTATAAAATTCGTCGACTCAATTAATTTTGGATATCGTTTTTCTTAAAACATCTCATTTCTAAAATTTATAGTTTTAACTCGATTTCCTAATTATTTATAAAATACTATAAAATTAATTATTATATTTTATTTATATTTTGAGTAACGAATTTAGAAACATATTAAAGTTACGATAACGACGATAATAATAAAATGTTAATTTCATTAGAAATGCCATTTTTATACATTTCACTTATTTTTCACTTACATATTGTCTATAACAATATATTTATTTTAAGTAAGTTTCTAAAATTAGTAAGTTTCTATTTATAGAAATTTTCCTATTTATGTAAAATGTTTATTCTTTTATCCTGATAATGATTATATCTTTTGTTTATATCAATAATGGCTGTTTTGGAGTTATGGAATAAAGAGAGTGTGGGGTTAGAGTAATATAGTCTGGGATGTACGTTTTTGCCATCAGCTATAAAGTCGGTGTGCCTATTTGGGGCACATTTGGTCATTGAACTGGGCGTAGTTTCGCCCAGGAGAGCGTATGTTTTGACCTTAAGCTAGATATCACATCGTGTTAGTCATCGTCAGCTGAACTAGACATATTTGTTGTGTAAGGGTGTGAACTACTTAAACCAGGACCTCGCTTCACGCAGTCCTGTTATAGTTGAATTGCCTAAATAGAGACTGGATTCTGTTATGAGTTAAGTCTACAGTTTTCGAAGCTAGTTTCCAGTATTATTCCTAGTGAAAGTCTATCTAGCCTTGTGCACACTGATCGAATTTCCATAACGCCATTTTTTAATATTATTATTATCGATTGATTTTGATTTGCAGGTTGACAAATGCTTTAAGTTTCGTCGAAAACTTATTTTATTATATCATTTAATGTTTTTTCTCTTTAAATATTTTGATATAATAATACTATTAGTTTTATATATGATATAATATGGCTGGGAGAACGTCCGAGTTACTCCCCACTCACGTGGCCATTATGTTTATAACATGAAAAGTATTTGCTGCTGAGTTTTGGGTGTGAGCTAGCGAGTAGCGTGGATCCTACTCTTTCTTTATTCATGTAATTTATGGATTTGTATAACCTGTTTGGAGAATTTCCTTTTTAGCTCTTTTGTAAAACGAGGCCTTTGTATTGACTTACCATTTCTTTTAATAAGATATAGTTTGTTAGTATGTTTTAATCCTGACTACACAGTGTTTCCGCCACTGTATTGCGTTAGAATTTCTATGGGATTACATTTTGTACTAATTATCAAAGCCTTTAAATGATAGTATTGATTTTTGGACAAAATTACGATTTATCGTTAAAATGCTCTGTTTCAGTTAAATGAATTATTTTTCCAGCAACTTTGAAATTGAAATCTGAAAATTTAAGAATTAAATCACCCCTTATCATATTCTAAATTTGTTTAATGGTTTAATAAAATAAAAGACGTTAAATTATTTATTTTGACATTCGCCGTAAAATCCTATTTATGCTTGTTTTGTCGAAATTGTTAATAACTAGTATAGAACCCGTGCCCAGCACGGTACATATAGAAATTTAATTTTGAGTTGATCGTTTATACAAAATAAATTTTAATTTAGCATTTCATTATTTTTTGGTTTGATAAATAACTTGAAATTAAACTAATTAAATAAGGATCTTAATTAATTCTCCATATCATGAAAGATGTATTCTAAAGAAAATACTACCTCAATACTAAATTCTAGTTGAACTCGTGACCTCAATCTAAATGTAAGAATTGTAGTACTTATTAATTAAGCGCAATGTTGTTGGAGTTTTCACTATTGTATCTCTTCGATTTTTGGTCTAATTGATCGAGAGTTAGAATTTTAGGCGGAGAGATATTTAAATTGGTATTTTCTTAGTTAATACGGTAGATGGTTTTGTTTTTATTACCGTAGTTCACAAAAAGTGTAAGTAATAAAGGATGATTTGGAGTTTTGATTTTCGTGGAAGAATCTTTCATATCTAAAAATATATGGAATTATGATTATATAGGATCGTGAGATGTTATTGCCTTATTAGGGTGCATAATATCAGAGTAAATAATTTTGAGTGAGAACTTGGGTTGATGAGAAGTTGACACCTCATCATTTTGATAGTTTTTGTTATCCGTTTAGTATAAGGATTAGGGCATTTTAATATTATAAATTTTGAAAACACCCAAATTAGTAACTGTAGACACCCAGATTTGGACCTGGTTGCTGCAGGACTTCCCAACGAACACCCGATGACGATCAGACTGCAACGCGATGCAAGTTCGCGATGTTTTAGATTGTTTTTCAAGTACTCGGAAAAATTAAATTAATATCATGGTAGCCTTAGTCGTGTCATTACGATCGCATAGACACTAATTAGAGTCAATTCTGACACCGGGACCCCAAGTTGGTCCCGAAACACGAACCGAGTCAGCACCGCGCCAAGGGAACCTTGGGACGCGTACCTCTGGCCTACTAGGCGCAACGACGCTAGGTCAAGAAGGGGGAATCTTCGTCCCCAAGCATCGTATAATACGTACCACGTCTCGGTTTTGGAAAGTATTAAAATCGTATCTTCAAAATCCCGAGCGCCTCACCTTGCGCGCCTTAGTCTTCACACGCCTAAACCCAGGCGCCTGAGTTTTGGTGCGCCTGAACTTAGGTGTCCATCCGGGTGATAAGAGCCGAAAACACCTAGAAATACCTTCCTCCACCCCCTTCATTCGACACACAATTCAATTCATTCTCTCTTCCCTCTTCACTCGTTAAGAGTTTCTCGCTAAAAGCTCGCACTCCAACACGCGAGGCAAACGATCCACTCGATCGTAGTTCCGATAAAGCGATATCAATGCTACTCCTCACCTTCGAGCACTCCACTCGATCCGGAGGTGCCTGTGTTCGACTAGCCACCCCGAGTTCTGCCGGATTAGCCGCAGAACTAGCTAGTAGCAGCGAAGCTCTGTCGGATTAGCCGCAGGAGGGGCCAATGGTAACGGAACTCTGCCAAAATCATCAGGCAAGCCAGAAGGATCTGCCTTTGAAGTCAAATCCTCACTAGGTTGTCATCTAAACAAAACTTTACATTCTTGCACGTTTATTATGTACTACGATAATGTCAAACGTGGACCCTAGGTCCATCACACATACTAAAACACTAAAACACCCTAAATAGACCCGAGTAGTTCCGAGATCTGTTCTCAACTATTTATGCATTGTGTCCTGTTTATCGTATACTTCGAGGGTACAACTCCTCACTACGTGATTTACTTACGTTCGCATTTACAGTTTTCTTATGATTTATTGCTTTTATGACCTTATAATCGCATGCTAAATCACATAAATACAGAAATCAAAATATAAATAAGCTAAAACTGAACAAAGAGATGGTCGGGATGGGTGGTCCCGGTCGGGATGACATACCCGTCTCGGTCGGGAAGCCTCCTTCCCGATCTGGATGACACTCCAGTGAACTCGATTTTTGGCACCCTCATCCCGATCGGGACGGCCCCATCCCGGTCGGGATGACACACCCTTCCCGGTCGGGAAGGGTCTTCATGACTCCCATGACCCCAAAAACCGACTTCCTTACTCACGATCCAAGCTCTATCACTAACCACTCCTTTCTAGGAGTCATCTTCACTTCACCTATCACAATAAACTCAAAGTACACATCAAATTCACTCCCTCACATAGCTCATCAAAATACCAAATCAATTACAAGAATATCACAAAACTAGCAAAATCAAGAGATAAAACACACAAATACAAGCACAAGTACTCTAAAGAGGAGAGGAGAATATACAACATGACGGTTCTTTAGGAACTCCATCAAACCTAGGATGGTGGACTCTCCTTCAACCGTAGCCCTCAAGGGCATGGAGGAGCAAGTCGAACGCGCTACCGACATCATAATGAAGGCCCAAGAAGCGCTCGAGCCTAGCCAACCTCCACGGCCTCCAAGGTGGAGGCAAGAAGTAGGAATCAAAAGACCCATCGTCATCATTCATGTCATCTCCGGGGTCTATCCATCCCACGAGCTTCACCGACCTCTTCCTCCCTAGGCATCGCCTCCAATCACAAGCAAGCTTCATCTCCAAGAAGCGAGGCACAAAAAGCGGTTTTGGCCTCATCTCCTCGTTGCACACCCCCACACTTTCCTCAAGTTGTGGTTCCCCATCTTCATCACTCGGCCCCACATCATCTTGGAGAGGAGAATTGAAACTTCTACCGGCGGTTTCAATCTCTTCCAAGTCATTGCTTGGTTCACTAGCTAGGGGCTCTTGATGCTTATCCACATTCTCGCACAAGGGCAACTCGAGGCTATCAACTTCACCCAACAACTTCACAAATTCTACCAAACCATCCAACTCACCATCCTCCTCTAATTCCTCACCAATGTTGTCTTCACCGAGGGTCATCTCCTCATTCGTCTCTTTTTGGGTAGACGATTGAGGTTCTTCAAGGCAAATCTCTCTATCAAAGGGAACAACGTTAGCGGCTTCGTGATTAGGTTGCTCCTCTCTCTCAAGTGGGCACCCTTCATCTAATTGCGATGTTCGGGATAAATACATTACGGTTTGAACCGATAATGCATTTAATCGAGCATCCCTCGCCTCGTTTGCCCTTCAAACTTGGGCCCATAATTCATCTTATTCTTTTTGCAATTGAATGGCCGTTTCTTGGATGCTCCTTTGCATTTGAAGCATAGAATGAAACAACTCCGTGTTTGACGATTGGTGGTCATTGAGGTCATGTAATGCTTCTTGAAAATCTTGATGATGCCCAAGGGGTGGGGCATCATATTGTGGTTGGGGTGGAGGGTAATATGGTGGGTTTTGAGGGTATTGGCTTCCATAAGGTGAATCTTGATTGAACATGGTGGGTTCACATTGATAACTCGAGTAATAGTCACCATGATCGTAGGATTGGTAATCGTTCACTTGTTGGTAGCCATTCTCATAACCTTGAAGTTCATACCCACTAGAGTCTTGATTACCCCAAGAAGCTTGATAGTGATAGGGGGACGTCATGTCATAGCTTTGGTTCATGGAAGGAGAGGAGTAGCTCATATCGGCTCCCGAGTATGTGGAGTTTAGATCAAACCCCATGCTTGCTCAAAAATCGTAGTCCATACCCGGTTGGAAACCTTTCACCCTAGCAACCGTCTGTTTAAGCGGCTCTAAGTCGCAAGAATAAGATGGTCACCACCTCTAAGCACAAACTGTAGACTAAGAACAAACGTGAGAAGCCTAGTGCTTTTTGGGCATTAGACAAGAGAGAAATAAACCACACACACACAAGAAGCAAGGTAACAAAAAGAAAAAAGAAAAACACAAACACAAACACAAAGTCAAGTAACTAGGAAAACAAAGTCTAAACTAGCACCGTCCCCGGCAACGGCGCCAAATTGATGGTAGGGATTTGTCGTGGATCCCACCGCCAAATAATTAACCAACTAGCACCTAACGGTAGTTAGGGTAAGTCGGGTCGTATCCACGGGGACGGTAAGAGGTGTCTAGACTAAGGTCGCCCAAATACTAGACTAAGTCAACGAGCTAAGCTAGAGAATGATAAGAAGGGGGGAAGGCTAGACTATGACTAAGAAGAACAACTAAGGAAAACGGGCTAGGATTAGGTCGGGGTCAAAGGGGTAACGGAATGGTCAAGGAGGAGTTAAAGTGAAGGAGGTAGTAGGGTAATCTAGGTAATCTAACTTAGACTCACCTAGAGGTTCCACATGGAACCCATTTCGGCGACACACATGACAAATGGGGTTCTAGCGCGCTATGGTGGCCTAGGTCGAATCCGGGCGGTCGCAACTTAGACCGACCTAGGGGTCATCCTCACCGGGCTCTCGCTACTTAGTGAGGGAACCGAACCCACAAGCAAACTATCACCCACAAGAGAAAAGCAAGAAAACAAGCGTTCGCAACTACATGTCACTCAAGCATTCCAACAAACATGTGATATGCATCAACCAAGAGGAAACCCAAATCTTCCACCAACATCTCCAACAAACCCTTAATCACCCAATTAACACCCTAATCACCCTACTAACCCTAGCAAGAACACTACTCTAACATTATCAAACTAATTCTAACATAAACAAGATGAACCAACACAAGAACAAGATGATGCATATATGAAACTAACAAAGATGAAGAACAAAACCATAAACAAGAACTAAAGATTCAAACTTGATGAAAGAACAAAGATTTAAAGAAAGGAAAAGAGGTTATACCATACTAGAAGATGAAAAGAAGAAGGAAACTTGCATAAATGGAAGAACCCAAAAACAATCAACCAAGGTTGTCAATCTTGGTGGAGATCTTGAAGAATTCCCAAATTACAAGCACTAAACTAAGATTAAGGACTAATTACCGACTAATCTACTCTAATCTAAACTAATCTAACCTAAAATAGTCTAGGGTTTAGTGGGAAGTGAAGAACATCCAGCTTTACAAAACAAGGGAAGAGTATATATAGGGGTACAAATGGAAGGGAGAAGAAAGAAAGGAAATGCGGGCAGCAGCAGCACGGTCCCGATCGGGACGGGTTCAACCCGTCCGGGACGGACCCACAGTGGCGTCCCTAATCGTGCACCTCATCCCGAACGGGATGAGACCATCCCGAACGGGATGAGCCTTGTAGGCCTCCTTTAAGCTCCTTTTTGTCCTTCCTTGCCTCTCATGGGCTTCTCGTCGATTCTCGGGACTCGGGACTCGGGATCGGGTCTCGGAGGCTCGGGATTGGGTCCCAAGGTCTCGGGGTCGACTCCAAGGCATCGAGTCATCGTTCCTTAGTTTCGTTGGCTCCAAAATGTGTATGTATTGAGTCGGAAATTTTTCCAACTCATCCAAATCGGTCCCGGGAACCTGAAACGCTCCCAAGGAGCGATTCCACAAGGAAAATGGGACTAAAACACTACAAAATAGGCACTACAAACTACACTTATCAACGCTTCGACGCATCCCTATTAATACCGAGCCGACGCATCTTAAGCAGAATACCGGGTAAGGTATACCACGAGAACGACTAATATTCTTATTATCGCGTTAAAACTGATTTGCTAGTACGTATAATACTAGTACTCTCCTATGTGCATCTTTTCATGGCTTGCTTGTCACGTGAAATCGCATGCAAAGAATGTAAACACAACTACTTCGACGAAAAAACTTATTTGTCCTTAAACAACCAACATAGCAAAAGGCATAGGGTTAAGCCAATGGATGTTACAGTATTTCTGCCACAACAAAGGACAAAGTTATTAGCCCACCGATTGATTAGTAGAGGCCGCTACGTGCGGGCAGGATAGGGTGTCGATGTCTAACGGACGTTGACTTCCCAATACGTACCTCACCCCTTACTCAGAATCGATGGTTTCCGGATGTTCGAAACCATTGGCAATGAGAGTCATTCCAGGCATGAAGTGCTTAAGGGTACAAGTCTTTATCTTTAGGTCACGTGCCCCTCATCTTTGAGCCGGCTAAGGGTCAAAGTTGACTTGAATGGTTTCCGAGTCCCCATAATTGACTCGGTGGTGACTCCAAAAATTGGCAACGAATTCGGTTCACTAAAAAGGTCGCCTTACCAAACATATCGGCCTTTAAACATTTACGACCACGACTCGATCGATTCCAACGGAAACACGGGCGCCTGCGCCTGTCTAGTACAAGTCTGAATCGTCATTCGAATCGAGGTCCGAGACGTCGCCCCGAACGCGAGATCGGACCGGCTCCCACAGGGAGGGGGCCGCGTGGGTGGCGGCCGCGACTGAAAAAACTGGGTCAATCCCGCGCGCGCCTGCGCGGGGCGCTGGGCGGTACGGACGGACGTCCACAGTTTGGCGACTCCGCTGGGGATTTGGAAACAAGTTTCCAGCGGTGGTGTAACTCGAACGAGGTCGGTGAAGCTCATTTCCTAGTTCCTAGTTGTGGTCACTACAGGTTTTGGCCTTAAAAAGCCCACCCTAACCGATATCACGACCAATCGACCTTTTCACGGTAAGATCCTTATGGACGCGCGGAGAGAACCTCGTTTAACGCTCCGGCCGCCTAACGCGTACCCCGCGGATATACTAAACGAGTAGTTTTGAACGGACGGTACTACACTCATCTCCTTAGATGACATGTCGTCACCTAAGCAAAGGCTATTCGTGAGCGATAGCCTACCCTAACCTACTCGTGTCTGCATGCTGCATGAGTGTACGCATTCCTAGTTACGTGTAGCGTGTTTGAACAACCCAAATAAAACACTAAAATCTGGATTCAACGACGCCAACATATTCCACCGCACCCGACTCCGTTTTTCGAAAAAAAACCCTCCTCTTTTCAAAACGACCTTTTGAACACCGATACTCCGGTTAAATCACAATTTAAGAAAAAAAAAACGTTTTAAATGCCATTATCATGGCAAATTTTACACTCAATATTTAAAAAAAAAAACTTTTTCATAGCGGCATTATCATTGGCCAAAGCAAAACTCGTACTTTTCCAACAACAAAGGGAGCCGTTAATAAATGTCAAATTCCCAGTCAATGAGTCCGAGGCACCTTAAGCGGTTACATTTTATTTTTGCACATACCGTTAACACGACCAAAGCTTCAATTAATGAAGTCAAGGAATCCGAAACGGTCAAATTCACAAAACATTTTTACACGCCGTCACTACCATCGAAATTCTAATCAATAAGATGGACAAATGTGGCGACACATTTTTGTTGAAAAAAAAGAGCTTTCTAAAAACTTCCTTCTTTTCAAAGGGAAAAGGTTTTCCTTTCAAGAGCTCGATCGTTTTAAAAAAACAACATCAAAACTCCTTGATCCTGAGCCGGGATCGCGATCAATTTCTGACAACGTACAACCGTGTGATTAATTGTTTGAGTTAGTTACTAAGGTCACCTCTGTTTCGAGGTCTTATATTTTTGGTCGTCTCATATCGAGAACGTCCTCCTTGAATCTCACCTACGAGATTTGTGTCAAATCGTCTCATTCTAGAGACATAGATTCGTTAGGCGTTCCGCCGAATACACCGAGCGTCTAAAGCACCCGAGTGCCTAATGCGATGACCGCCAAACACGCGCAAATCGAGGGTCTCCTTTCCGTGTCGCTCGACTACGAGCATTCCTCGAGTCTCTAGGCCATCCGATAAATCGAATGTCATCTTCAGTTCTGTCTCGCAGATCTAGAGATGTCTTCCAACAACAACCTTGAACCACTCGACACTTAGGACTTGTTAACGAACCCTAGAACAACATGGCTCAAATAACTGTCACCCACGACAACATCCTACTCCAATTCGGCAAGCTTGAAGGTGCAGCCAACGAAACACGAAACCTCCCCTAGAAGGAGGTGGACGAAAAGCCCTTCATCCCTAGGAACAAGATGAGGCTTAGACCAGCTAGGTTCATCCCGCTCCTAGGGTGCATCACATCAAAAGCCTGACAGATCTGGGTATGACCTACGCCGAGGCTTTAAGAGTTGCCAATGATGACTGGCAGCTGTCGCAACTCGTCCCTACTCCAGATCCACCTCGCGAAGCCCGAGGTGTGGACTGGGACCCTAGTGCCTATTGCTTACATCATCAGGGTAGAGGGCACGATACAGAGGACTGTGACCGCCTCAAACACGACATCCAAAACCTGGTGGCTGCCAGAACCTCCCCCCCTGTGAAGGCACAGACAGCACAACTCGCCATCAGGGAGACTAGTAACGAGGCAACCACGTCTGTGGTGGTAAAGACAAGCGGCACCATCAAAGAGCTCTTTCCTGGGGGGAGCATCGATACTTAGAAGCAAAGTCGGTCTTAGTCAAAATCTAGTGTGTCTATTAGGGCCTAGGCTTAAATAATAATAAACTTTTTTCTTTCTTCCTTTGTCTTACCGTACGCATCGAGTCCGGGAAGTGGGAGGAGACATGTCCTCCACCTCCCCTGTCAAACAAAATCACGGGTATCCAACCCCTTATTATTATCAATAAAATAACTTTTCTTTTACAAACACGCCTCGACAATCGCTCGACTTCTTTTAATAACATAATTTATCGCTTAAAACTCGATACTATGCCATTTATCGATAACAATTAACTAAAGAGCGAGGGCTACAACAAACCCACTACAACCTTTCCCTAAAAAGAGACTAGGAACAACTACCCTAAGTTTAACCCACAACTGATCCCCCTAACCAGAGAACAATACGACCACATACCCATATCAGTCAAACTAAATTTCCCCGTTACCAACAACGCAGCCAAATATGAAGCTTGCCTAATATGAATAAAAACCGCCATAACTCTAGGAGTTAAGAACCTTAGAGTACACAGAGATTCATCCCTAGTAGTCAACCAAGCCACGGGCACCTGGAAGGTCTATAGCAAAAGCCTAGCTCCTTACCAAACCAAAATAGAAACCATATCCCGGGAATTCACCAAAATTGCGTTCATACACATACCTCGTGAAGAAAACCAATTCGCTGACGCCCTATCCAAGCTAGCCTCACTAATAAACATGCTTGACCATCTTTTCTCTATGCCTATCTGTGTAGAGAGAAGTAAACAACCGGACTACATCCATTACCTCGAAACCGGCGATACCTCCGAAGAACCCTGGTACAAAGCAATCTTGGACTTTAAAGCCAACGGATCATACCCACCCAACACAAACACCAAAAACAAAAGAGCCTTAAGAATATAAGTCGCCCATTACGTTCTAAACCAAGGGCTACTATACAAACGAACCACACAAGGAATCCTCCTTAGATGCATAAATAAAACCCAATCGGAGAGAGTCATGGAAGAATTACATGACGGGGAATGCGGACCCCACATGAGCGCATACCCATTAGCCCGAAAAATAATGAAACTAGGTTACTACTGGATCACGTTAGAGGCAGACTGCCTACGTCACGTCCGTCACTGCCACAACTACCAAATATTCGCTAACATCCAACACCTATCGTCATATCCTCTCCATGCTATAGCCACACCCTGGCCTTTCTCTACTTGGGGAATTGACATCATAGAAAAACTACACCCATCCGAGACCGGCGGACACTGTTTTATACTAGTGGCCGTCTATAACTTCACCAAATGGGTAGAAGCCGCCTCTTACACCGTACTAACCTCAAAACAAGTAGTCAAATTCTTACAAAATAACATCATCTGCCGCTACGGCGTACCTCACGAAATCATCAATGATCAGGGGGCTCACTTCAGGGCCTACACCCAAAAACTCCTAGACAAATACAAAATACAAAGACACAAATCCTTACCCTATAGACCTCAGACAAACGGGGCCGTGGAGGCAGCAAACAAAACCATCACCACGATCCTTAAGAAAATGATAGACAACTACAGGGATTGGCCAATCAAAATACCCTTCACATTATGGAGATACTGAACACCCAGCGGATCCACCCCGTACTACCTAACCTACGGCTCTGAAGCCGTGCAACCCGTAGAGCTAGAAATACCCTCACTAAGGATACTAGCCCAAAGCAGCATTCCCGAAGAAAAGTGGAACCAAAAACGTTACGATGAGCTGGTACTCCTAGATGAGCGTAGGATACACGCACTATTCAACGTGCGTATACAACGAGCCTTTAACAAATGAGTGAAATCCCGAAACATACATGAGGAAGACTTAGTAGTCAAATCCATTAGAGCAGCCCTTCCCGTTGACCCTAGAGGGAAGTTCAAACCAAACTGGGCGGGCTCCTACCTCGTCAAGAAGGCACCGTAATCCTCACCGACCTAGACGGCCAAGAGTTTTCGACCCCGGCCAACATGGACCAACTCAAGCGATATTACCCATAAACATCCTAACAACCTCATCCTAATCTCAAAATAAATAAGGGCAAAAACCCGCGCAAAACGAAAAAAAAAATCGCATCGATGATTGGCATAGCGAGTCTAAAGCAAAATCACTCATACTTAAAAGAACTACGAACATGGTTTGATTCCGTCTAATCACGGATACGTAGGCAACCCTTCTTCGGGTACAACCAACCAAAATAACGAAATCGATTACTCGATTCACATACAAACAGGAACCTCTCTCCGTGCTCTGGTTAACGAGTGATTCCAACGACGAAGCACAAACGACGAGCCGAGGACGGAGTGAAAACCCGAAAGGGCGCTCCGCGAAAAATGAAGAAACGAGTTGCGAGCCGTCGTAAAAAAATAATAAATAATAAAAAATGATGACGAGCCGAAGACGGAGTGAAAACGCGAAAGGGCGCTCCGGGAATATGAAGAATCGAGTTGCGAGCCGTAAAAAAAAGATAAAATAAAAAGGAAAAAAAAGGTGAGCCGAGGACGGAGTGAAAACCCGAGAGGGCGCTCCGGGCAAAATCAAGAATCGATTCGCGAGCCACCAAAAAAAAAAAGATAATGTAAATAAATGTGCTTCTCATTAACAAAAAAAAAACAAAATTGGTTTAGTCGAGCCTTTGTCGGAGCCCATTACATCAAACACGCGAGAATCAACTATCTCGGGATTGACGATACGTCAAAACACCACAAAATAAAACTAGTACTAATACGCCACATAATATCAATTAATAGAACATAATACGAAACGGCTGGGCTCTACCGGTCCAACTTCCTACTCCCATCGCCATCCGGGGAAGCTTGTTCGTGTTTCTCACCATTGACCCCTCATAATACAAGCTTCCACCGCCCTAGCCAAAGGCGATCTCAGCCAACCATGTTTCTTCTCGTTGCTAGCACCTTCAATATGAGTCTCATCAGTCTTGGCCCATATAGTTGAACTGACGGTACAAGGATCGGTAACGCTGTCTTTGGTCAGGCGCTTAGTTACATTTCCTCGAGTCGCCTCCTTATCCTCTAGTGCCACTGTCTTCCTAACTTTCAAATTGCTCTATCCTGATAGGTCTTCACAAACCCCTTGCCGGATGGAAGTAATGTCAGTCGGTTGAACGCTCTCTACGACAACGGGGCGGGAATATTTCCGTTCCCAAGACACCCTAAACTCCAAAAAAACGAATTCTCCGTCCACGAGCCCAACCTAAGAACGTCCTTAGTGAAATCCGTGGCGGTAGGCCTTAAGCCCATTTGATTCGACAAATTGCTCGAATAAATATAAATCGGACTCCTCAAAAATAATATCGACAAAGCCTGGGTCGAGGACGAGAAAAGCAACCCGGTATGCCCAGCAATATCCCACCACGGGACAGTCCACCAGATGACAACCACCCATTAACCAAGTAAGAAGGCCACTCCACTTCGGTATGACCCTCATTCCATGCACGCACCACTTTCCGACCCGTGAAACCCTTATAGTTATAACCTTTGACGGCCCGGGGAGGGTCGACCAAGCCAAGTCGCTCCTGTAGCCAAACCTGCACGAACCATAACAAAATGTCACGCCTTCTAACCAAAGCAACCACAAAAAAAACCGACAAAAATGACATCCCCATATATACCTGCAAAATGATCCTAGAACCCCGAAAAGGAGCTCGATGCAGTCGAGCACGAGCGTCAAGACCTAGAATGAGCTCACCGAAGACAAGCAAAGAGGGTGATCGCTCATGCTCCATACCCATAACAACATCCAAAACCCGAGGATTACCCCAACCCTTACGCGCTGTCGCATCCTCGAAGAGATAGAAACAAGCCACCGCGATGTTAAAAGCCCGCTTACATGCTAGAGCTGAAATATTGTAGGAACCAACCTGTGAGAATGTCCTAAAAAGCAACTCTAGATCAATGCCGTCTCTCCTAAAGAAAACTTTAGCCTCTTCCAACGTGGAAAGGTCCAAAAAATGACGAAACCATTCAACAAAAGCATCATCTCCCAAAGGCACACAAGGTCGAACCGAACTCAACCCACCTATAGCGTTTAGCTCTTCAGGAAGAGGACAAACCTTACCCTCGGGAAAAGCAAAAACATGACTTTCTACGTCCCAAAATTTAGACCATGCTAGCAAGAAGCCCTCCTGCACCTTAACTCGGCTCAACGCAACAATCATTGACAAACCGTCATTTGGATGAACCTCGGGGTCACATTTCTTAAAAAAACCCGCCCACTCGGTCATGAGATCCCCGAAACCCGACATTACTCAAAACAGTACAAGGAAGCTATAGGCAGTCTTTGGGTATTTTTAGTATGTCTAAAACAAGCACCCATAACCCGTATATATAGCTCTAATCCCACAACAGTTAGGAAACTACGAAAATTTCCATAAAGGGGATCTAGACCGCCCAAGCCCAAGCGCCGAAATCTCCGGCCGCCCGAGCCCAGGTGTGGACATGACGTAGGTCCACCCCGACGCGGCCACGCGCGGGTTTGGGTAGGCGAATGAATCTCGTGGTGAGATTGTTCTCGGGTTCGAAATTTAAGTCAAAATGGAGTCGCCACCGAATTTTGTGGTTATTCGGAACCATACAAGCCCACTCTATGTCGTCATGGGCTATACACAAAGTAAGCCCACTTCGATTTCAGAGTTCATTGGGCTCGTCCCTTTGCATTGCGATACCGATACCATCTACACCGGTATCGTGTAAAGAATGACTCTCGTGCGCCAAGGGTTTCGGACATCCGGAAACCAAAGGTTCTGAGTAAGGGGTGAGGGTACGTGTTGGGAAGCCCACTAAGGACACCCAACCCCGCCAGCACATGGCGGCCTCTACTAAGACACCGTTCGTGTTCGTGTACGCGCGTTAGTAAAATGATGAAATGATATGCAAACAGCGTTTTCGGGCTAAGCATGCAAGTTGTTGATTAACTACGTCGTTTAATGCATCTTGATTCACGTCAAAGTGATTTAGCATGTGATGTTCATTTAAGGCGATAAAAGGCAAACATCAAGAATAGAAAACTCGTAAATAAATTACAAATTACACGGGCGGAATACAACCCGGAATTCACAATACAACGAGCAATAAAATAGAATAATTGAATTAAATAAGAAGAGCGATAAATAAATACACGACTCGACAAAGACCCGTATATAATAAATACTCACTAGATCGTGAATTAATTAGACGGACTAACCTTAATTAATTACGCATTATATTGCATATTAATCAAAGGACGGAGGTTCGAGACCTAGGCGTGATTCTAACCCGATCTCGAACCTCGGTGTCTTGTCCCGACTTATCACCTCGAAAAAATGAAGTCTAAATTAATTATGTGTCGGATACGACTAAAGAGTCGTCGACACAAAAATTAATAATGTGAGACCGTCGATCAAAGTTGTTTCTTTTAGTGATGTGCATGAGTATGAATTTTAGAAAAAATGGGTTCACGTGATGGTCTTCACACGCGTTGACTAAAAAAGTCGTAAAGAAAAGACAAGTTTTAAAATATGGTCGTATGTCGCGAAGGTCGCATGTTAATGTAAGGACCGAGTAGGGTAGAAAGTTGGAAAAAAGGAAAAGTGGGTTTGGCCAAACAGGCCTGCCCGCGAGTCGCATGGCTGGTCGCGCGACTCGCGTGCGGGTCTGGTCGGATGCCTTTTTATTTGTCGAAAACTCGTCAATTTTTATAATCACGTGCCAATACGGTTTTATTTACTCGGCTTACATTTTTTTATAGATTAAGGATTTTGAATTAGTGACGAAATTGTATCCCTCTACGTCACGACATCGAAACTAACCCTTTCGGATTATGTGATGTCGATTTTCGTGTCAACGGGTTTCGTACTAATTGAAATGGGATCGAGTGCGTTCAACTACGACCGATTGCAATCACGTCACGCCCTTGAGAGCATTGGGGTGGGGCTCCTCGAAAGGGCTCCACCTCCGTCGTTACTCGTAAAGGGATTAGACGGACTTTAGGCGATCGTCGTAGTCAAACGGATTCGAAACCGAGATACTAGTATTAATATATACGCGGTATTATAGTGTTAATAACGAGAAAATAAAGTTAGTATGTGAGAAATGAAATGTTAGTATGCGAGAAATAAAAATGTTAGCGATGTTAGCGTTAGTATTACGATATTAGTATAATTATAATATAAATTACACAAAAACGTAAATAGAAACGAAGTAAAAAGGATCAAGATGGGGTTTAGGACACCCTCAACATACATGCTTGGTATAGGCCTCGGAAATAGACTCGTAAATGGCGACGGAACACCGGAGTATCGAGGATGAATGTGAGTTATGGTGTGTATATGTGTGTGTGTGCGTGTGTCGGTTTGCTTGAGAGCAAAATGGCTCGATTTTTGTATGACTTTTGCTTAGGGTTGTAGTGTGTGATGTTTAGGATGATTAGGGTAGAATTTTGTAGGATGAAAGAGCTTTTTTAAGGCTTATGTTTCAGCTTTTTTAAGGTTTTCTAATGCTGAAAAAAAGAGATCCAAATGGTGGTGATTAGTGGGGTATTTATAGAGTAGGGGTGTGATTAGGGTTAATTTAGGAAGGGTTGACCTTGTGATTTGATTTTGCATTTTTGAATTCTGATTTGAGCGCAATTTCTAGAAGCTGAACTTGGCTGGTTTGTGTGACGGGTTCGTCCTTGACCGGGTTTTGACCCGGTCGCTAAAAGACGGGATTTATTTTTGGTGTCGGTTTTGGCCCAAATTAGTCTTATTTTGCTCGGAACGACCCACTGGGCCTGGATTTGAGGTCTGTTTTGTGAGATTATTACTCCGCTAAAAGTCCATGTCGGATATTATTGATTCCGAGCCCAAGTCCGAGTATACCAAGTCACGTTTGCGTCCGATCATCATCGGGTGTTTGTCGGAGACTACCATAGACACCTGGCAGTCAAAATGCGGGTGTCTACAGAGCCCCCACTCTGACTGAGGCTTGGACAAGGCGAAAGTCAGAGTAGCTACCAGGCCAATCGAGGATTACGACCTGGCAGCCTTCCGGTCGGGTCGTTTATAGTCCAGTAGACTTGCGTGAAGGGCTCGCCAGCCATAAGCAGAGGATCATACCTGTCCTGATGATGGTAGCTCCGTGGGGAGTCGAAATCGCCTTTGGGGATGTAGGTGTTCCTGTATGCCGACACATCCTGCCTTGGATGTAGCATTTCGGAGGAATCACTGACTATGCTGGGGAGATAAAATAGCTCTGTGGAGACTTGCTTCTGAAGTCTGGAGTGTACCTGTATGCTGACACATAACAATTTGTATGTAACACATAGGCAAAATATTGACTCGCGCTGGGGAGGAAAAATACCAAAATTTTGAAAATGCCACGATTTTCGAAAAAGAATATTATCATAATTTTTGACACAGAAAATTTTAAAAAAAATTTTAGGAAAGCTCGGGACAATTCGATTCCTATTCTGGGTTTCTTGTTTGAAACCAGGCCTGCGCGCGCAAAGGGCCCAGGTTAGCTGAGGAGGCACAGCAGTTAGGGTTACAGGTGGGGTTTCCTATTATAAATATAGGTTTCCCTACTTCAGCTTTTCACATCCTAACTCAAATTCTCTCTTAAACTTCTCAAAATCTTTTAGACTTTCAAGAAAGTTAGAAACTTCTGTCATGGGTATCGATCACTTGACCGCCATGCTTCTTGGCTGGTCCCAATACTTTCGGGACGAGGAAAAGATTCGGCTGACCCAGATGGGAATTGTCAGTCTGTTTCCCTTCCAACGACTGATAGTTGACCCACACTTCTTGGACGCCTGTCTGTCGTTCTGGGATACTACCCATCACGTCTTCGCGTTCCCACGGGGAGAGATATGCCCTCTTCCCGAGGAAGTCGCAGCCATAGGAGATTGGGGCCTAGCTGCTCAGCCTGCCATTCCCTCGTTCTACCCGGACCCGAGGAGGAGGCTAAGGGAATTCTTGGGTCTGTCTCATGCCGAGACAGATCGGATGGTGCAGGGAGATACTGTTTCCCTGTTCGACCTGGCCGACAAGTTTATGAACAGCCGGGATGTGAGGGCCACCCCTACTCACAGGCGTAGGGCGTTCGCCTTTTGCATGCTGCATTGTTACGTCTTTGAAGGGCTGATGGAACTTGACTCATGCAGGGGTCAAATTAGGTTGATTGGGGTGGTTGATCAGATGGAGACTGGTAATAGCCCTGCCTGGCTAGCCACCGGGGAGATTATCATGGGTCTAGATGCTAGGCGACTCGACCCGACCCGACCACTGACGGGGAGTACCCGTATCCTGCAGGTATAAATCTCGCGTTTTTTTTTTTTTTTTTTTTTCGCGGGATCCTTGTAAATTATCTGGAGAACTCTTCTGTTGCTAAAATTCGCGTACTCTTTTCAGATATGGCTGTCGGAGCGGCTATCAATCATAGAGCCCCCTCCGAATATTCCCAACTATCGGAGCAGTCAGCTTAGCTCCCGAAGGCGGCGGATAAGCTCGAGTCATCTAATAAACCGAGCTTACTGGGATGAGGAGCTGGTGTTCCACGGGGGTCCCTTTATAAGGTGGACTGTCGCTTGGTGGTTTCTTTCTAGGCTGACGGGGCTGGCCAAGAGAGACCAAGCTCGCTATCTGGTGATTCTGTCCCTGGACTGGACAGTTCACATTTACCCGGACCGCATCCTGAGGCAGTTCGGTTCGTCTCAGCGCATTCCTGAGACTGAAGCCATCATTAGCGTCTCGCTCCAACTGACGGACGCTATGTGCGACACCTGGTTGCAAAGATGGTTCACTCGTCCCACATGGACTATACCCAGCCCTTGCCAATCCGCTTGGGTTTCAAGGGCTTACCAGAAATGGACTTCTGAGGAGTCCGAGGAAGCTCGCAAGGCCTTAAAGCTTGATGAGGCCTTTGAACTGGTTCGCCGGGAGACGGCGAAAGATAACAGGGATCTCTTCGTTGGGGGAGATATTCCTGAAGCTACAGCCCGGGAAGAATCGGGTCTTAAGTCACAAACTAAGACTCGATCTAAGGAGGTCGGTTCTAGCAGCAAACGGGGGCGGCCAAGCCCCCAGACGGATTTGGAGAGACGCCTTGGGCCTAGACTGGCGGCCCGGGACAGACTGGGTCCGCGTGACCGGCTTCCTGCGGCCGTGAGGGCCCGACTTGGGCCTATCGAGGTGATGGAGGATTCGGGCTCAAACGGGCGAGCCCGAGCCAGAGAGGTTCCCGTGGTGATTCGGGAACGCTCCCCTCCGCGTCGTCGCCAGTGGACGGCTAAGGAGGCCAAGGACAAAGGGAAGGGCAAGATGCCCTGAATGCCGAGTCCTTCAGCTTTATTACTATTTAAGTATTATTACTATTTTTGGTCGTGTGTTTTTTTGTATTTTTTTGAATTCCTGCATTTTGTAATTTCCCGAGTTTATCGGGTTTTTTTTTGAATTAATAAAAAGTTTATTATTAAACCGTTCCTGTCTTTTCTCGATTGCATTGGTTGTGCCCTTTTGAGGGGCTGCCTACGTATCCGCAATTAGCAGAATCAAACCAAACGTAGTTCAGGCTTAGTAAATTTGCAATCTCGAATTACACCAAGACTAATGGTGCAAGATGTTTTGTGACAGTAGAATGAGTAATTCTAGCTCATTGACTTGTTTTTTTGTAAAAAAAATTTGATAAATTTTGCTAATGACATTGAGAAATGGCTAAGGGTAGTAACGCTTCAATTGGTCCAGGTTGGTCGGGTTGACGAACTCATTCCCGTCCAAGTCCGTCAGCATCACTGCTCCTCCTGATAATATTTTCTTTACCAGATATGGCCCAGCCCAGTTGGGTTTGAATTTTCCCCTTGGGTCAACCGGTAGTAAAGCTCGAATAGACTTAAGGACTAGATCCCCTTCTTTAATGTTTCTGGGCCTTACCCTCTTGTTGAAGGCCCGTTGGATCCTCTTCTGGTAGATTTGGATATTGTTGAGGGCACGATTTCGACGTTCATCTAGTAGAACCAACGAGTCATACCGTGCTCGAACCCAGTCAGCCTCGGGTACTTGACTTTCTAGCAGAATTCTGAGGGACGGTACCTCCAACTCGACGGGCTGGACTGCTTCCATCCCATAGGTTAGATAATACGGTGTTGCCCCGGTTGCGGTGCGAATTGACGTCCGGTACCCCCATAGGGCAAAAGGTATTTTGTCGGGCCAATCCCGGTAATTATCAGCCATCTTTTTGAGTATGGTGACAATTGTTTTATTAGCCGCCTCCACTGCTCCGTTCGTCTGGGGACGGTAAGGCGAGGACGTGTGCCTTTGAATTTTATATTTAGTCAGCAAGGCTGCGGTCTCAGCTTGGAAATGAGTCCCGTGATCACTGATGAATTCATGTGGGATCCCATACCGACATATTATCTTGTTCTGGATGAACTTGGCAACATGTTTAGCATTGAGGATGCGATATGATTCAGCTTCGACCCATTTGGTGAAATAGTCGATAGCTACTAAAATAAAACAGTGTCCACCAGTACCAGAGGGATTTACTTTCCCGATTATGTCGATACCCCATGTTGAGAACGGCCAGGGTGACGTCATGGTATAGAGCAAAGATGACGGCATATGTTGCACATTGCCGAAGATTTGACAGTTATGACAATGTTTGACATATAACTGACAGTCGGCTTCCATAGTGTTCCAGTAATAACCGAGCCTCATGATTTTTCGGACCAGCATGTGGGCATTCATATGTGGGCCGTTTTCACCATCATGTATTTCGGCCATAACCTTCTCAGCCTTATACTTGTCAACACAAAGGAGAAGAGCCCCTTGTGTCGTCTTTTTGTACAGTTGCCCGTCATCAGTACGGATGAACTGAGTGGCTAGCCTTCGTAAGGCTTTCTTGGCTCGACCTTCCGTCCCGGGAGGATACTCTCCGTTTGTCAGGTACTTCAACACAGCCTGGTACCATGGTTCGGGATCAGTTATCTCAATGTCTTCAATATCGTGAACATATGCCGGCTCGGACCGTCTTTCGACGCAAATTGGCATACTGGTCACGTGGTCGGGAATATTTAACAGAGATGCCAATTTCGAAAGTGCATCTGCAAACTGATTCTCTTCCCGGGGTAGGTATATGTATTCTACCTTCTGGAATTGTTTCTCGAGATCCCTTACTCGTGCCTGGTAGGCCACGAGATTAGCATTCCGAGTTTTCCATTTTTGCAGGGCTTGGTTAATGACCAAGGATGAGTCACCATGTACCTGGAGATTTGTGATCCCCAGATTGGCGGCGGCTTGTAGCCCGTAAATGCATGCTTCGTATTCTGCTGCATTATTGGTAACATCGAAGTCCAGTTTGATGGAGACGGGAGTATGCTCCCCTCTTGGTGAGATCAGGAGTATCCCGACTCCAAACCCTCGAAAATTAGATGCTCCATCGAAATATAAATCCCTCGTTTCGGCATCGGTATGGAAAATATCTTCGTCTGGGAAGGACCAGGTGTCGGTGTGTCATTCTTCGGTTACCGGGCTGTCAGCGAGGAATTCAGCTACCACCCGTCCCTTAATGGCCTTTAATGGCACAAATTTTAGGTCGAACTCTGCCAACATTAGAGTCCATCTAGAAATTCGGCCATTGAGGATTGGTTTTTCGAAGAGATATTTGATGGGGTCCATCTTGGATAAGACATGGACCTCGTAGCTAAGCATATAGTGCCGGAGCTTCTTGGTGGCCCAGACTAAAGCCAAACACGTCTTTTCGAGCATGGTATATTTGCATTCATACTCTAAAAACTTCTTGCTGATTTAATAGATGGCCCTTTCTTCGGAGTTAACCGTCTGGGTCAGCATAGCCCCCATGGCTGTCTCGGTCGTTGTTAGATATAACGACAAAGGCAAACCGGGCTGAGGCGGCATTAAGACTGGCGGAGCAGACAGAATTTCCTTGATTTTGTCGAAAGCAGCTTGGCACTTGTCGTCCCACAATATTCGTTTCCCTATTTTCAGTTTTTTGAAAATTGGTTCACATACCATGGTTAGTTTGGAAATTAACCGACTAATATACTGGACTTTCCCGAGAAATCCCCTTATTTCTTTTTCGGTTTTAGGAGCTTGCATCTCGGTAATGGCTTTGATTTTAGCTGGGTCGACCTCGATACCTCGTTGGCTAACGATATGACCCAGTAATTTGCCTGACGTTACCCCGAAACTGCACTTTTGAGGGTTTAGCCTCATGTTGTATTTGCGCAATCGGGTGAAGAATTTTCTTAGGGCGGTGATGTGACCGTCCCGTTCTTTGGATTTGACGATCATGTCGTCCACATAAACTTCTACCTCTTTATGCATCATGTCGTGTAATAAAGTGGTAGCGGTCCTTTGGTATGTGGCCCCGGCATTAATGAGACCGAATGGCATGACGGTATAGCAGTAAGTACCCCAAGGTGTGGTGAAGGTGGTCTTACTCATATCTTCTTCTGCCATCTTGATTTGATTATATCCGGCATACCCGTCCATGAATGATAGAAGGGCATGATCGGCCGTGTTATCCACCAGTATATCGATGTGTGGTAACGGAAAATCATCCTTCGGGCTTGCTTTGTTAAGATCCCGAAAATCTACGGATACCCGTACCTTACCGTCCTTTTTAGGAACCGGTACGATGTTTGCCACCCAGTCCGGGTACTCGGACACTTGTATGAAGCCGGCTTTGAACTGTTTATCGACTTCTTCTTTCACTTTGAGAGACCATTCGGGCCTCATTCGACGAAGCTTCTGCTTGACCGGTTTGCACCCGTCTTTGATAGGTATGTGGTGCTCAGCTATTTCCCGGTCTATCCCCGGCATGTCCTTGTAGGACCATGCGAAGACATCTTTGAATTCTTGGAGGAGGTTTATGAATTGTTGTTTCTCCTCGGGATCTAAGGATAACCCTATCTTAAGTATCTGAGGCTCTAAGGTTGTTCCCACGTTTATGGACTCGGTCTCTTCGATTACCGGATTACGGGATTCCCTTTGCTCTAGTTGCTCGATCAGATGTGGAGGTAAGGGTACCTGTTCGTCGGATTTCTCAATGTCATAGCATAAAACATTTTTGAAAGTAGAATTTAAAAGAGACAAGTCGTAAGCAGAACGGTTGTTATTATTGATTGAAAATTTGGAAAACAGCTCAAAGAGAGCAGCCATCTGATCATTGGTCAGTGGCGGAATTGGTAAGGCACTCGGGACATACCCCGAAGTGCCAGCAGCAGGAATAATAGAAGGGAGAGGGGTTACAGGAGTGACTCTAGTACCGACTTCCCTAGACTCGACCTCAGACTCTGACTCAGACTCCGACTCAGACTCGGACTCAGACTCAGGCATGTCTCCCTCTCCGGTGACCAGCTTGTAGATCTTCCCCTGACTGTCAGTCCACTTGACAGTCTTCCTCCAGGCCCTTTTTCCCGTCTCGGAACCAACATCCGAGATCAGCTTGGTCGGGTCAAACCTGTTGCTGCGGAGAATCAGGTTGACCAGGTCTTCTTTTGGGGTCGGGGCTATGGTGTCTTCCCCGAAGAGCAGCCCCAGCGCGGGCTCAGCGTCATTGGCTTCATCAGACCGGATGAGGGCGAACACATCATCAGGGATGTAGTTGCAATCCCGGGCCAAGTGGGTCCCGAGGTGCGTAGCATTGGGTTGGTATAGCCCAACCTGGACAGCCCCGAATACGGGTGTGACAAAGTAGTCAGTTAACCGTGGGCTATAGGGGCTCAAGTAGATACCCTTCATGATGTTGCAGGCTTTTTCGATTCCTGCTCGGACAACATTGTCCGGGGTGATGGCATAGCCATGGCCGAAGTGAGAGTCTTTGTCTTTGAGAACCTCGATGATCTTCCCAGCTGGAAGATCGGGTCGAGAGGTAACCCCCGGAAGGTACCCTAGGTTTTGGAGCATTGTGTCAATGCTTGTGGTGAAGTAAGGCCTAAAGAGGTACTCTTCCTCGATCATCCCCACAAAGTCAAACCCCCAGAGGTCCGTGCGGCCCGTGGCGTTACAGCTAGCCACAGTCATTGGGGTCGCCTCCAAAGTGACAACATTGTCGAGTAGAGGCATCTTGATCTTTCGGTGGAGGGTGGAGGACCCAGCTTTGACCGCGTGGATCCACGGTCTTCCTAGGAGCAAGTTGAATGACGAGGTGACATCAATCACCTGGAATTCGAGCTCTTTCTCTATCGGGCCCGTTATGATGGTCAATTTTATGGCCCCAGCTACCGACTTTGGGCTCCCATCAAAAGCTTGTATGGTCTGAGCAGTCGGGATATAGTCAGCCTCGGTAATGCCGAGGGCTTTGGCGGTCCTTAAGGGAAGGACGTTCACAGCTGACCCGTCATCGACTAGGGTCATCGGGAGGTACTTTCCCCTGCAAATCACCGTGATGTAAAGGGCCAGGTTGTGGGAGACCCCGAACGGTGGCAAGTCGGCCTCAGAGAAAGTGATCATTGGGCCTCCTTCTTTGGCCTTACCCTTTAGGTGGGGTAGGACCGTGGCTACCATTTCAGCAGGGGTAGCCAAAGAGTCGATCTTGACTTGATCGAGAGCCTTTGTAAGTGCTTCTCGATGTTCTTGAGAGCTAACAAGGAGTTGCCATATAGTGAGGTCAACTCGGGTTCTCTTCAGTTGCTTCATAATGGCCGTTTCAGCGGTCGGCTCTTCAGGGGCGACTTCCATCCCGAGTGGATCGGTGATGGTTGTCGGGATGGGGATGTCCCTAGTGCTTGTGGCTAAATAGGGACGACCAAGGTTGTTGCTGGCTAAGACTCGAGTCTTGACCTCGCGAACCTGTTCAGGGGTGATGGGAACGGTTTCCCCCTTAGCGAGGTAGACATCATCATCATCGTCAAACCAGATCCCGTTCACTTGTGGGATAAATGGAGAGATAAGGTGAGAGCAATCAATCACCTCCCCGGTAAAGATGGCATGGGAACTGAAAGGATTCTCCTTGTTGCTTGGCTTATCTCCGGGTAGCGGGATTTTACCGCTCTCGATCAAGTCTTGAATCAAGTGTTTCAGCTTCCAACACTTTTCGGTATCATGCCCATTGCCCCGGTGGTATTGGCAATAGGCCTGAGCGTTGTAGTTCTTGGAGCGTCGTTCGACCGGAACTTCAGGAGTTGGGCCTATCGGTTGGATTAGGCCTTTGGAGGACAGCCTTTGCAAGGCATAGGTATAGGTGGTACCTATATCAGTGAAAACCCGAGGTGGGGTGTTCTTTTTGGACGGGGCATCTAGTAGATTAACCGCGTCGAAAATGCTGCGATTTGCAGCCTGGGGCTTAGTGGTAGAGGAAGAAGCCCCTTGGTACCCTTTGCTAGCGGTCTTAGTGAGGCCTTCAAGTCTCAGATCATCTTCGATCCTCATGCCCATTTCAGTAAGGGTGGTGAAATTGGGTATGACAGCATATCGGAGGTGAACCCGGTAGAAAAGGAGGAGGTTCTTGACAAAAGCCTCCACCAAAGTCTTCTCATTGGGCTTATCAACTAGTTTCACACTCTCGGCCCTCCAGCGTTGAAGGTATTTAGTAAAACCTTCTTTCGGCTCCTGGGCCATAACCTCCAGAGATCGCATTGTGGTTTGGATCTCGGTGTTGTCAGCATAGTTCCGAGCGAACTCGGTGGCCACATCATCCCAGGTAGGGAACTTCTTCGGGTCTAGCCTGTAGTACCAGTCCCGCGGGTGTTTCTCGAGAGATGCAGCAAAGAGGTTCTTAAACATGGATGAATCCACTCCCTTGATGGCCATGAATTCCTTGAAGGCCCGTACATGTAGTAACGGGTCTTCGGTTCCCTCAAACATGGGCAAGCCTGTAAGGTTCAGGTTTGCGGGTAGTTTGTCACTCACCGTGGAGTACTCTCGGCTATTCTCCCGGTGGATATTGTTACTCCCAGTCAAATGGACTTGTTCTTCTAGTCGGCGCACTGCGCTGACTAGTTCAGTTATGGGCCCAGCAGTCTCGACATTAGGAGTCCCTTGCTCCACTGTAGCTAGGCGAGCAACGATGGCCACTTGGCCAGCCCTCATTTCAGTCAGTTGGGCTTCAATGTCGGTTTGCTTCGCGACCATGGCGTCCAAAGCGGTTTGCAGACTGTTCAAAGTAGCCATCTTGCGGGCGTGCCTGGTTGCCGGTGGCCTGTCTGTAAGAACACCGTGTAATCAGTAACCAAACCCAGATCTTGGAATCATAAAGAAAGTTCAACCCGAGCGACACTAGGAAAGAAGACTAGAGACTCGAGAAAGACATCTAGACGGATGACTCGATGGGTGGTATAACTTCCCTAGGATTTGGGCTTAGTGGGCCTAATCCCGTTCGAAGGAAGGTCCACGTGAGACTTTTCCCCAGACTTTTGACTCGAGTGTATGGACGGACTTTCCTTTGTAGGGGTATGCCCTACGCGGGTTGGTCGTGCCTTGACAGATAAGGCAAACTTGGGAAAGGGGGGAAACCGGTGATATAGGATCAACGGAGTTTCGACGCTATAGACCTTCGACAAACTATGCAAAGACCCGACACACGGCTAGACGGTAGGTCCTATAATAAGGAAGGTTCACTAAAGAGGTTGGATGCTTGAAATTTGAATAAAAGACGGGCGAATTTCCGAGAATTGAAAAAAGAGTTTCGAAAACCGAGATTAGAATTTTGAAAAATTCAGAAAATCAGGGTGGTTTCGGAAATTCGAGAGTTAAAACGGACGGCATGCCGACTAAAGAAAAGGATATTTTGAGTCAAATCGTTGATCCTAAATTTCGGCGGCATTCCGAGTTTTGAAAATTGGATATTTTGAAAAGACGGGTCCCGAAACGGACAGTATTTCGGGTTTTTCAAAATTTGGTTTTTTTGAAAAGATGCATTTTTTGAAATGACGGTTTTTGAAAAAAAAATGACACGGAAACCAAGTAGCACGTAGTCAAGCAAGCATTATAACGACGCTTATGTATGCTTTACACTAAGTCTCGGTCGGTCGAAATAGGGTCTATACCAACAACGATGGCTTTCTCGTGTGAAGGACGGACTCCCTAAACCGAGTTGGTATTAGGACATGCCGCGAAACCGAGACGAGTTCCACCATCGATGTCTTTAGCGCACCCATGTAGAAGTGCACCATGGTATAGTGGGACGTCGGTCACAAGTAACCGGCCCGGGCAAAATTTGGGTTATGCATGAATCATTAAACTAATGCGCGTACATTAATATTCGAACGATTTCTCTTCGAGTCTCACCCTAGGAACCCCGATGACATGTGGTACATCAGGTATCCCCAGCGGAGTCGCCAAATTGTGGACATGACGTAGGTCCACCCCGACGCGGCCACGCGCGGGTTTGGGTAGGCGAATGAATCTCGTGGTGAGATTGTTCTCGGGTTCGAAATTTAAGTCAAAATGGAGTCGCCACCGAATTTTGTGGTTATTCGGAACCATACGAGCCCACTCTATTTCGTCATGGGCTATACACAAAGTAAGCCCACTTCGATTTCAGAGTTCATTGGGCTCGTCCCTTTGCATTGCGATACCGATACCATCTACACCGGTATCGTGTAAAGAATGACTCTCGTGCGCCAAGGGTTTCGGACATCCGGAAACCAAAGGTTCTGAGTAAGGGGTGAGGGTACGTGTTGGGAAGCTCACTAAGGACACCCAACCCCGCCCGCACATGGCGGCCTCTACTAAGACACCGTTCGTGTTCGTGTACGCGCGTTAGTAAAATGATGAAATGATATGCAAACAGCGTTTTCGGGCTAAGCATGCGAGTTGTTGATTAACTACGTCATTTAATGCATCTTGATTCACGTCAAAGTGATTTAGCATGTGATGTTCATTTAAGGCGATAAATGGCAAACATCAAGAATAGAAAACGCGTAAATAAATTACAAATTACACGGGCGGAATACAACCCGGAATTCACAATACAACGAGCAATAAAATAGAATAATTGAATTAAATAAAAAGAGCGATAAATAAATACACGACTCGACAAAGACCCGTATATAATAAATACTCACTAGATCGTGAATTAATTAGACTGACTAACCTTAATTAATTACGCATTATATTGCATATTATCAAAGGACGGAGGTTCGAGACCTAGGCGTGATTCTAACCCGATCTCGAACCTCGGTGTCTTGTCCCGACTTATCACCTCGAAAAAATGAAGTCTAAATTAATTATGTGTCGGATACGACTAAAGAGTCGTCGACACAAAAATTAATAATGTGAGACCGTCGATCAAAGTTGTTTCTTTTAGTGATGTGCATGAGCATGAATTTTAGAAAAAATGGGTTCACGTGATGGTCTTCACACGCGTTGACTAAAAAAGTCGTAAAGAAAAGGCGAGTTTTAAAATATGGTCGTATGTCGCGAAGGTCGCATGTTAATGTAAGGACCGAGTAGGGTAGAAAGTTGGAAAAAAGGAAAAGTGGGTTCGGCCAAACAGGCCTGCCCGCGAGTCGCATGGCTGGTCGCGCGACTCGCGTGCGGGTCTGGTCGGATGCCTTTTTATTTGTCGAAAACTCGTCAATTTTTATAATCACGTGCCAATACGGTTTTATTTACTCGGCTTACGTTTTTTTATAGATTAAGGATTTTGAATTAGTGACGAAATTGTATCCCTCTACGTCACGACATCGAAACTAACCCTTTCGGATTATGTGATGTCGATTTTCGTGTCAACGGGTTTCGTACTAATTGAAATGGGATCGAGTGCGTTCAACTACGACCGATTGCAATCACGTCACGCCCTTGAGAGCATTGGGGCGGGGCTCCTCGAAAGGGCTCCACCTCCGTCGTTACTCGTAAAGGGATTAGACGGACTTTAGGCGATCGTCGTAGTCAAACGGATTCGAAACCGAGATACTAGTATTAATATATACGCGGTATTATAGTGTTAATAACGAGAAAATAAAGTTAGTATGCGAGAAATGAAATGTTAGTATGCGAGAAATAAAAATGTTAGCGATGTTAGCGTTAGTATTACGATATTAGTATAATTATAATATAAATTACACAAAAACGTAAATAGAAACGAAGTAAAAAGGATCAAGATGGGGTTTAGGACACCTTCAACATACATGCTTGGTATAGGCCTCGGAAATAGACTCGTAAATGGCGACGGAACACCGGAGTATCGAGGATGAATGTGAGTTATGGTGTGTATATGTGTGTGTGTGCGTGTGTCGGTTTGCTTGAGAGCAAAATGGCTCGATTTTTGTATGACTTTTGCTTAGGGTTGTAGTGTGTGATGTTTAGGATGATTAGGGTAGAGTTTTGTAGGATGAAAGAGCTTTTTTAAGGCTTATGTTTCAGCTTTTTTAAGGTTTTCTAATGCTGAAAAAAAGAGATCCAAATGGTGGTGATTAGTGGGGTATTTATAGAGTAGGGGTGTGATTAGGGTTAATTTAGGAAGGGTTGACCTTGTGATTTGATTTTGCATTTTTGAATTCTGATTTGAGCGCAATTTCTAGAAGCTGAACTTGGCTGGTTTGTGTGACGGGTTCGTCCTTGACCGGGTTTTGACCCGGTCGCTAAAAGACGGGATTTATTTTTGGTGTCGGTTTTGGCCCAAATTAGTCTTATTTTGCTCGGAACGACCCACTGGGCCTGGATTTGAGGTCTGTTTTGTGAGATTATTACTCCGCTAAAAGTCCATGTCGGATATTATTGATTCCGAGCCCAAGTCCGAGTATACCAAGTCACGTTTGCGTCCGATCATCATCGGGTGTTTGTCGGAGACTACCATAGACACCTGGCAGTCAAAATGCGGGTGTCTACACCAGGCGATCCGGAACTCGACTGCCTTAGCCCAGGCGTCTGTTCCCAAGCCATCATCCCCTCAAGCAGCCCAAATACCGAGACATTGACCCCGCGTTATCAACGTAACCACCACCTGACATCTCAAACGCTGGGAACGACCTCCCGAAGTAACTAAAACCCTCTTCGGAGACCGAAACACCCATGCAAGAGGACCGAGGCCGCGCAGACAACACATTTCACCCGTCGGACCTGCTGCACTTAGACGTCTTTTCAATTTTTTTTTCTTTTAGGGGGATAAGCTACCCCACCTAGGCGTGCTGTAGTCTTTTAACGGTTATTGTCAAATCGCGTCTGTAGCATGAATACACAAAAAGTGGTCTAACTTTTTCTAAAGGAAGTAGTCTAGCTCTTTTTGTTTTTTTGCCTCATCCTAAATGTAAACGTCGAGACAACTACACTTGCCTCCTAACACACTCATTCGAAACGTGCCGACTTTTTTACGTGTCGCACCATGTCAACTCAAACATTTTAACTAACGTACTATCTTATCCGATTCTCGGCTCAAAATAACGCATTTTCAAAAGTCCAAAAAACAGTTTTCGTACTCTCGTACATCACCGACGCATTTCAAACGTCCTAAACAATGATTAAATCGCAAATAAAAAGAACGCAAAGTGATTACTTGTCAATCTAGGTCAACATTTCACCAAACGAAAACACAAGACTAATCCAATCAATCCAAATACTAAAAGTCTTAAGAAAATATACAAAACATACAAATTCATACACAAATCAAGTTCATAAAACTGGGGAGGACCCCTAGAATCAGAACCGATGGCTATCACGAACTCACCGATGTTGTCATCCCGACCTAAGTCCTTTAAAACAAAGGTAGGAGACTCGCTAACATCCATTCCGATAACATATCTAGAGTAACTGTCTCGAGAACTCCTCCAACCTCCTCACCAGCACCCGTCGCGGACCCGTAACCTCAGCCTCAGCCTCCCTCTCCACCTCTACCCTTTAACTAGCCTCGCCCTGCGTGGAGGTCTCGCTCTGAGACCGAGCCAGCCGCTCCTTAAGCTGAGCAATCTCGTCGGCCCGTGATTGGAGGAGTTGTCGCGCCTCAGCCTCTTCTGCCTCAAGCTCGGTCACCCGAGTCTCCAACTGTCCCACCATATCGGGAGTATCCTGCAAACATAAACCGCACTTGAGGAAAACACACAAACAATCTAAAAGCCAACCCTAGGAAAACGCACTTACCGATCGGGGTCCCGAAGTGTCACGGGAGACCATCGAGGCGTAGGCCCGGAAGCAGTTGGCGGCCTGCCACAACCGCTAATGGCAAGCTGACGAAACCTGAAAGGAGAAACCACACAAGTTAGCCAAAAAAAACCTAACTCTTAGAACCTAAATCCAAAACAAAAACCGAAACTTACCCTGTATGCCCGGTCGCGCCACTCTATCCCAGCGTCCATCTCCTTGGCGGAGCATAGGGGCAGAGGCTCGGTAAAAGCTACCCCGGTTGCATCTACCCTAAGCAGCGTCAATGGGAAGTCTGGGTGCTGGATAGCATCAGCCGGATCGGCCAGCTGAAAGAAAGGCGGGCCGATCATAAAGCAAGAAAATACTAAGCAATAAAAAAGAAGCAAGCTTTAAAAACCAAAGATCAAGTACTCACCACGAGGCGGTAGCAAGCTAGCCGCTGGCTGACATGAGATAGATAGGACGCATTAGGCACCAGGAGTGCATCGCCTCCTTCTCTATCCCTGCCCTCGAGGAGCTCTGCGGTGGTCGGTTGTAATCCCCTAGAAAATCTAACGCGATACAGTGGCGGAAACACTGTAGAGTTGGGATTAAAACACACTGTAACTATGTCTTAGTATAATTAAAATGGTAAAGTCAAACAATAGGCCTTAACTAAAATGGCCAAAATTTAAAACAATCCACAAAAGGAGGTTTGAACAATCCATAAGACATAATTATTAAAATAAATAAGCAGGATCCATAACTGCTCGCTAGCCCACCCAAAGAGAAACACATATACCTGCCATGTTAAAAACATAACAGCCACAATCAGTCGGGAGTAACGCCAACGTTCTCCCAGCCGTAAAACAAGATTTTAAAACTGTAATTACTATTATATGAAAATAGTAAAAAAAAATGGAAAACAATAAAACATTATTCATAAAAATAAGCTTTCAGCGCAAAACCAAAATATTAAAATGGGTTTTCGAAGAAACATAAAATATTTGCCAACCTGCAACCAATTTATATCGATAATAAAATAATCAATGTGGCATTATGGATAGGGTTAATGTAGAATCTAGACTTTCACCAGGACAATACTAGAAACTAGCTTCGAGAATTGTAGACTTAACTCATAACAGAATCCAGTCTCTAACTAGGCAACTCAACTATAACAGGACTGCGTGCAGCGAGGTCCTGGTTTAAGCAGTATACACCCCTCCTGGATACAAACCATATCCAGTTCAACCCGACGCGACTTACACAATGCGATATCTAAGTTTAAGGTAAATATACACTCTCCTGAACACAAACCATGCTCAGTTAAACAACCAATGTGCCCCATAAAGACACACCAGCCTTACAGTTGATGGCAAAACGTACATCCCAGACTATATTACTCTAAACCCACACTAGTCCTTATTCCATAACTCCAAAATAGGGTCATTATCGATACTTAAAAGATATAATCATTGTAAACAATAAGAGAACAAAAGGGAAAACGGATCGCCTTTCAAAAGAGGAAACTTTCTATTTTAGGAAACTTCTATATTTAGAAACTTTAAAAAGATAGCATCATATTAAAATAGCGAAAATATTAGTTCATACTAATAAAACATTTTTAGTAAAAGATATCGATTTATAAAACTAATACTTTCGGCCTTAACAATATTAATTTCCAAAATAAGGATAAATGGGTTTATGAAATTATTGAAATATCATAAAAGTGTTTATAAAATGATTAAAAAGGTCTTAAACAGATTAGTACTGCTAATTAGGGTGTTTCCAAAATTTATAAAACTAAAATTTCCTAATTATTAATAGTTTCGACAAAACAAGCGTAAATAGGATTTTACGGCAAATGTCAAATTAAATCTTTTAACTTCTTTTCTTTAATTTAAATCATTAAACAAATTTAGAATATGATAAGGGGTGATTTAAATCTCAAATTTTCAGATTTAAATATTTTCAAAATTGCTGGAAAAATAATTCTTTTATGTAAGACGAAGCATTTTAACGATAAATCGTAATTTTGTCCAAAAATCATTACTATTAATTAAAGACTTTAATAAATAGTACAAAAATTACGTAAAATAGCTAAAATATATTTTTGGACATTCTGTCTGGAAAAGAGAATTTTCCCGAATCATTAAACTTGGTTTTTAAAGGGTTTTCTCGTTAATCGTCTAATCTCGACAATAACGATTAATAAAAATAGTAATTACAAAACGATTTAAGTATTAATATCCAAAAAATATTATTAAACTTAAAAATAATGATTTTCCAGAAACTACTATTTTTTTTCCAGATTTAAACAAAAGACCAGAAATCGAGAATTTAAACGACAAACACGGTTTTAACGATAAACGATGATTTAAAGTGACTAATTAATTCACCCACTTCACAATTCCGAAAAATTATGAAAAAAATTCAGAAAATGATTTTTCGTCAGAAAGATTATCCATGTCAAATTTCAGATTAAAATAAAATATTTAAGTGCTAGAAATAAAAATCGGTTTTAATCCTTTTTGTTCGTAAACAGTAAAAATTCAATAATCGATATCAAATATAAGAAAAATACCAAATTATTAGAAATCATTAAAAAATTCATTTTTTTACAGAATATAATCATACATTACAAGTTTAGGCCGAATATTACGATTTTACAAATTAATATAACAATTTAATCATTGATCTCGTAAAAGCGATAAAAATATCGAAACATGAAAATTTTTAACTTTTAAAAATTTTCCAGATTATATGACATACATATATTGTCAAAAATGAAATATAAAAATATACATGAAATTACACAATTAAAATCACGAATACCGAGTAACATCGACGTTACCTCCAGTCCAAATCGGAATCAATAATATACTTGTCGACCTCGGGATCGTCCACGAAACCTACCATACACGAAATTCATGGTAGAAAAATACCATGAGAAAAACTAAGAAAATCACGGTGAATAACGATTAAAAACATCATCGATTATTACCTTAACGATAGACTCGGAATGAGGATTAATTCGACGCTAAAAAATGAGACGATTAGGACTCGAATTGAACAAAAATCAACCAAGAGAAGATTAGGAGTAACACGGCCAAAGGATGATGAGGAAGATGATGTTGTAACAAATTTTTTTATGCACAAATGAATGTAAGGGAGAGAAGAATGGTTTTAAGCATAAATGGAATTAAAATGGATGAAGAATCCAATGTGGTATCATCAATGTGGAATCCAATGAGGAATCCAATGAGGTTAAGAGGGAGTGTGAAGAGTTTGAGCAAAAATGCAACAATTAAATGAGAGGGGAAATAATCATATCTTTTCGGTTTTACGTAATAAAATGAATAGTATTAATAAAACGTAGTAAAATTGTGACAAGGAGCTTTGTCGGTCCAAATATGGGGAAAGGTCTCAAATGATTTATAAGTTAGAGGCATTTCAAAGCAATTCGAGTAAACCTCGCGTAAGAAAATAATTATTCGCGAAGCTTCGTAATAAAATCATTAATGGCTAAGTTTTCGGAAATAAAAATATTTACTAGTTAAAAATATTATAAAAATATGTTTGGACATTTGTAGAAAAAGGAATAACTTAAATCCGAGCTTAAATACGTTAATTCATTGACAAATAAAATTCCTTGCGGAAAAATAAATAATTTACGAAGAAAATCTAATAAATAGATTTAAAAGAATTAAAATCTTTTAAAATAAAAATAAATATCTTTAAACTCAAAATTAAAATAGAGCTTGGAAAAAGAGGAAACGCAAGACCGAAATGTGAAAAAGTCATAACGGAAAGGATAAAAATGTTAGGAAAAATAGCGGGTGTTACATCGGTGGCCTAAACATGGTCCGAGGAGGATCAACCGGCACCCTAAAGTCGTCGTTCAAGCACTGACACACCAACCGTTCGCCCAGATACCAAACCGGGCGAAACAGCACAGGAAGGAGCATCCTCTTGTAGCTCCGAGGCCTCAACTCTTCCGCCACATACTCGGGCACACCCTCGTAGTCGGCCCAAGGAGTGGCCACGAACTACACAAACAAAACTAGCATTTAAATAACCCTACACCCTTGGAGGATATTAAATAAAACTAGCTATAATGAGAAAACTTACGTCCTCGAGGCGTAGTCGGTTAACCAGCACGTTCTCCGAACGGGTAGTGGCGGGTCGTACTCTTAGGCTGGGCCAGCCTCCATTCGATCCCCGCCGGAAATCTGGTTGGACGAGCCCGCACCGGTTTAGGTGCAAAGTAAGTGAAGTAGGAGTAAATCCAGGCCTGCAAAACCCCAAAACATCTTTAGTAAAACCAAACTAAGCTAAACAAAACCCGAGAAGCAAATACAAAAACAATTACTAACCTCCAGCACGAGACCTGGCCCCACGATGGGCAAAGCTGAGGCCGACTCCACCTGCAGCGGCCTCACCATGACTTGCAAGCAGCGAGTCATCTCTGCGAAGGCCGCGGTCATCCAATCAAAACGTCCCAACTGATCTAGATCAGCTAGGAGGGGCAAAATCCTAGTACTAAACCTCTCGCCCTTGTCCGAGAAGTAGGTCGATCCTAGGAAGTTCCACAGCCACAACCGGGCGTCCTACTCCGGCGTGTTGAGTACTCGACCCTCTAACATCGCCACCCTCTCAGAGTGATCGGTGATGTGCGAACTCACCAGAGCATGAGGCGTACTTTAAGCCTCACGCTCCAAAGAATCCCCGATGATGCCCCGAACCTCATCACTATCTAACCTAGGGCCCTTGGCAGCCGACCTAATCCTCTCAGGACCCCAGGGTAAACCCGTAATAACCCCGAAATTCTCTAAAGTAATCCCGACCTCCTCTAAGAACATATGGAAGGTCGAGGTAGTATCGTGAAAGCGATCTACCATCGCTCTAATCACCATGAGGTTGCACGTAGTCTTGCAATCCACCTACCTAACCCATTGCTCGACCAAGGGACCCAAAGCGATCGTCGCGATAATCCCCTTTGCCACGGGGTCAGCTTTTGAGAATATATCTCAAGGCATGTCGTAAAACCCGAAAAGGTCCTCATCGAACCTGGGGGCTGCAAACCGAAGCAATACAAGTATAAACAAAACAAACCAAATCCGACCAAAGGCAAAAACTCAAAACATAAACTAACAAAAACGAATAAGGATACTCACCAAACCCTACACAATGCGGTAAGAAACGTGTAAGTCGAGACGAAACAACAATTGGTGACCGTCCCAATCCCAGGCTCACTCAGGGTCCTTATAGCCGATCTCCTCGTTCTCTGGTACGGGAATCGGGACATGAGCCCTCCCAGCAACCGACTCGGGAAGCCTCCGCTTCCTTAGTCTATCAAAGTCGGCCTCATTTATGGCCTCCGGATCACGAAACTGCGATGAAACGCTTCGTCGTCTTCTATGAATCCCGCGGGAAGTCAGTAAGCTCGTCCCGGCGGCCTCGTCACTAGTACCAACCGTAGAAGCTCCCTCGGGATGTTCAGTATCACCTCTACCTGCAAAACCAAGCAAAATAGAAAATCCATGCCTCAGGTTAGGCTAAAATAGCTTAAACAGGCCAAATTAAGGTCAAAATTTTGGATAGAGATATAAAAATTCCGAAAAGCCTGTTAACACATTTTTTTCGACCCCAATCACGATGGAAGTGGTTTCGGGAAAATCCGGCATAGTTACGACACCTTTTGGTCCGTCGTAAGTCACACAAAACCTCACGGTAGGCCCTAGAAGCCATTCTAGCTCACAAAAATTGACAAAGGATTCACCCACATCGTCACAAACACTAATTGAGCAAGATTGCATAAGATAAGTACGGGAATTACTTGGAAAACGGTCCCTAACCCTAAGCATTTCGAGTTTATCGCCATGGTAGGCCATGGTCATACCTCAAAGTATCCTATCAAGCTCCTAACTACCCTAACAAGCTCTATTCAACCCTAATTTTACAATGGGATTAAGCACAAACATCGAACCTTAGCAAATTAAATTACCCAAATCGATGTTCTATGGTCTCAACAAAATTGACCCACAATCAATCAAATTAAGCAAAATCGATAATAGACAAGTAAGTAACACTTACCCGGAGTCGACATCTTTGTGTATGGCAAGAATCGAGACGGAAGTTGGTTAGAAAATCGAGAAGGCGATATTGGGACGAAGAGAGGCGCGCGTTTGAATTATGGAACGAATGAATCGTTCGCCTAATATTCGCTGACTTAAAGCAAACCCGACCCACGAAATCCCGGGCGCCTCAGGTCGCGCATCCAAAACTTGGACCGCTGAAGGCAAAGCGCCTGAGAATTGGGGCACAGAAGAATGCGTGTCCAATTAATCCAGCACAAGAATAAAACAAGAACAAACGAGGCCTAATATCCAATATACGCAAAACACCCATCCTTTGAAACATGCAAACAAACAACGACCAAGCAATTACTAATCGATACCGATAAAGCATGCCTATAGACCAACCCCGAACAAAAAGCAATAATAAAGCAAGTATAAGGACCACGACCAACAAGAATGCTCGTGCTCGACCGCGTGATAAAACAAACTAAACAAAGCCGATTTAAATGAACTCCGAACAAGTTCAAGCACATAACAAAAACAAAGCAAAGAAAATTCGAACAAAATAAGACAAGTCCACAAAACAAATTTAACCCAAATAAATGAACACCAGCAAACGTCTCTGAGCCCAACAGGTCCTAGTTATCCGGAAGACAATTTAAGTTCAAGCGGATACTGACACGTTCGAACATTTTGTAGTCTTATACCTCCACAGCAATTTAAGTTAAAACGGATACTGACACGTTCGAATATTTGGGAGTCTTATACCTCCACAGTAATTTAAGTTCGAACGGATACGGACACGTTCGAACATTTTGGAGTCTTATACCTCCACAGCAATTAAAGTTCGAACGGATACAGACACGTTCGAACATTCCGAAGTCTTATACCTCCACAACAATTTAAGTTCGAGAGGATACTGACACGTTCGAACATTTTGGAGTATTATACCTCCACAGCAATTTAAGTACGAGCGGATACTGACACGCTCAGACGTATTTAGCCTAACGAGTCTTTGTTATCCTGACGGCAACAGCAATTTGGGTTTGAGCGGATACTGACACACTCAAACACCTTTTAGCCTAACAGGTCTTAGTTATCCTGAAGGAAACAACAATTTGGGTCTGAGCGGATACTGACACGCTCTAACGTATTTAGCCTAACGGGTCTTAGTTATCCTGAAGGCAACAGCAAAGAGCAATTTGGGTTTGAGCGGATACTGACACGCTCAAACATATTTTGCCCGAGAGGTCTTAGTTATCCGGAAGGCACAGCAACAACAATTTGAGTTCGAGCGAATACAGAGACGCTCAAACATATTTTGCCCGAAGGGTCTTAGTTATCCTAAAGGCAACAACAATTTGGGTTTGAGCGGATATTGACACGTTCAAACATATTTTGTCCAAGGGGTCATAGGCATCCCGAAGGCGATTGTTCGAGTGGATACTGACGCCCTCGAGCATTTTATCTTGTTTTATTTTGTCCAAGGGGTCATAAGCATCCCGAAGACGATTGTTCGAGTGGATACTGACGCCCTCAAAATTTTTATCTCGTTTTATTTTGTATAAGGGGTCATAGGCATCCCGAAGGCAATTGTTCGAGGGGATACTGACACCCTCGAGCATTTTATTTCATTTTTGTGTTAAAAGGGTCATAAGCATCCCGAAGGCATTTTGTTTCATTAAGTCCGAGGGGTCATAGGTATCCCGGAGACATTTGTTCGAATGAAAGCTGACACATACGACCATCTTTTTCACATCCACGCTTGACGCGTCACACACACTCTCAAGGCAATCCAAAATTGAACGGATTCTCGAACATCCGAAAAGACAAAACGCAAGAGCATCAAGAACCGAGAACGAGATGGCAAGCACGGGCCCGGGCCCCGACAGGCAACCACAGACAAGGACGTCAGGTATGATTTCTAAGCCCTGGTCGGCGAGCCTCAACACGTAGTCCTACGGACTTAAAACAACCCGATCGGACAGCGACCAGGTTGTAATCCTCGATTGACCTGTGTGGCTATACTTTGACTTTCGCCTTGTCCAAGCCTCAGTCAAAGTGGGGGCTTCTGTAGACACCCAGATTTGTACCTGGTGACTGCAAGAGTGCCCAACAAACACCCGATGACGATCAGACTGTAACGCGACGTGAGTTCGCGATGTTTTAGATAATTTTTCTATAGATCGGATCAATTAAATACTCGGTAAATTTAAATTAACATCATGGTAGCCTTAGTCGTGTCATTACGATTGCATAGACACTTATTAGAGTCAATTCTAACACCGGGACCCCGAGTCGATCCCGAAACACGAACCGAGTAAGCACCGCGCCAAGCAAACCTCGGGACGCGCACCTGAGTCCAACTAGGCACAACAACGCTAGGTCAAAAAGAGGGAAGCTTCGTCCCCAAGCATCGTATAATACGTACCACGTCTCGGTTTTGGAAAGTATCAAAATCATATCATCAAAATCCCAACCTCCTCACCTTGCGCGCCTGAGGCTTCACACGCCTAAACCCAGGCACCTGAGTTTTGGTGCGCCTGAACTCAGGCGTCCATCCAGGTGACGAGAGCCGAAAAGACCTATAAATACACCCCTCCACCCCCTTCATTCGACACAATTCAATTCATTCTTTCTTCCCTCTTCACTCGTTAAGAGTTTCTCGCTAAGGGTTTGCACTCCGACACCCGAGGCAAATGATCCACTCGATCATTGTTCCGACAAAGTTAAATCGATGCTACTCCTCACATTCGAGCACTCCACTAGATCCCGAGATGCCTGTGTTCGACTAGCCACCCCGAGTCTAACGGAGTTCTACTAGATTAGCCGCAGAACTAGCCAGTAGCAGCGGAGCTCTGCCGGATTAGCCGCAGGAGGGGCCAACAGTAACGGAATTCTGCCAAAATCACAAGGCAAGCTAGGAGGATCCGCCTTTGAAATCGAATCGTCACTAGGTTGTCATCTAAACCAAACTTTACATTCTTGCAGTTTTATTATGCACAATGATAATGTCAAACGTGGACCCTAGGTCCATCACACCTACAAAAACACGTAGCGTCTCAACTTCAACCATAAACACTAAAACACCATAAATAGACCCGAGTAGTTCCGAGATCTGCTCTCAACAATCTATGCATCGTGTCCTGTTTATCGTATACTCCGAGGGTGCAACTCCTCACTACGTGACTTACTTACGTTCGCATTTATCTTTTTCGTATGATTTATTGCTTTTATGACCTTATAGTCACATTCTAAATCACCTAACACGGAAATCAAAACGTAAATAAGCTAAAACTGAACAAAGCGATGGTTGGGTTCCGTATTAGTCTCGGTGCTCGCCATGCATGGTTCGACGCATCCCTATTAATACTGAACCAACGCATCTTAAGCACAATACGAGGTAAGGTATACCACGAGAATGACTAATATTCGTATTATCACGTTGAAACTGATTTGCTAATACGTATAATAATAGTACTCTCTACTCTTCTTCGTGCATCTTTTCATGGCCTACTTGTCACGTAAAATCTCATGTAAAGAGTGTATACACAAGTACTTCAACGACAAACTTACTTGTCCTTAAAAAACCGACATAGCAAAAGGCACAGTGTTAAAACGATGGATGTTACAGTATTTCCACCACAACAAAGAAACGAAGTTATCAGCCCACCGAATGATTAGTAGTGGCCGCTACGTGCGGGTGGGATTGGGTGTCGATGTCTAACGGAAATGGCTTCCCAATACGTACCCTCATCCCTCACTCAGAATTGACGGTTTTCGGATGTCCGAAACATTGGCAATGAGAGTCATTCCAGGCATGGAGTGCTTAAGGGTACAAGTCTTTATCTTTAGGTCCCGTGCCCCTCAGCTTTGAGCCGACTAAGGATCAAAGTTGACTAGAACTGTTTTCGAGTCCCCATAATTGACTCGGTGGCGCCTCCAGTAATTGGCAACGAATTCGGTTCACTAAAAAGGTCTCTTACCAAACATATCGGCCCTTAAACATTTATAACCACGACTCGATCGATTCCAACAGAAACACGGGCGCCTGCGCCTGTCTAGTACAAGTCCAAATCGTCATCCTAATTGAGGTCCGACATGTCGCCCCGAACGTGAGATCAGACCGGCCCCAGACAGGGAGGGGGCCGCGTGAATGGCTGCCACGATTGAAAAAAACCGGGTCGGTCTCGCACGGGGCGCCAGGCTGTGCGGACGGACGTCTACAAGTATACATCGAAACCAACGCTTTCTTCAGGTAGGGTCAGGATAGTAACAGAAGTGAGCCTTCTCTTGAGCTCAGAAACAGCATCTTCAGAGGCTTGACTCCACAGAAATTTATTCTCTTTCTTGAATAATTGAGTCAAAGCGCGTGCTAATTTAGAAAAGTCATGCACAAATCTTCGATAATAACCAGCAAGACCTGAGAAACTTCGGATCTCACCAACATCTTTGTGACTTGCCCAACTCTAGATAGCTGAAATCTTAGCAGGGTGAACTTTAATACCTCTTTTGTGATAACATGACCCAGAAAAGCTACCTTGGAAAGCCACAACTCACACTTAGAAAACTTAGCATACCACTTTTGATCACGTAGAATGCCAAGAATAATATTGAGGTGTTCTGCATGCTCAACTTCGGACTTGGAATAAATTAGGATGTCGTCAATAAAGACAACAACACACTAATCCAAAAACTCCTTGAAAGTTCTGTTCATCTGATCCATAAAAACAACAGGATTATTGATTAGTCCAAAAGGCATGACTTTGAATTCATAACGTCCATACCTTGAACTGAAGGCCGTCTTTGGAATATCTGATTCTCGGAGGGGGATTTGATGGTATCCGGACCTTAGATCGATCTTGGAAAATACAGAAGCACCCTTAAGTTGATCGAAGAGATCATCAATTTTAGGGAAAAGGTATTTGTTCTTAATTGTAACCTGGTTGAGATCACGATAATCAATACACAAGCGCATAGTACCATCTTTCTTCTTGACAAAAAGTACAGGAGCGCCCCAAGGGGACGAACTTGGACGAATGAAGTCTTTTTCTATCATGTCGTCCAATTATTTGCGTAGCTCTTGCAACTCGGCGGGAGCCATTCTGTAAGGTGCCTTGGCGATCGGGCTAGTACCAGGTACCCGTTCAATAGTAAATTCCACATCTCGTTCGGGAGGATTACCTGGGAACTCCTCGGGGAATACATCTGCATAGTCACTCACTATACGTACTTCCTCGAGTTTAGGGAGTTCAACAGTTACAGTTACCGTACATAGAAATGCTTGGCAACCTTTTCTCTGCAATTTGATAGCCTTCATGGCTGAAATAATCTTGATACCTTTCTGTCGTCGTCCACCACGGTAAGTAATACGAGTACCTTCGGGAGCCGTTAGAAAAATCTTCTATTCTCGATACTGGATTTTGGCATCATAAAGGGCTAACCAATCCATCCCCAGAATAACATCGAATTCGGCGAGAGGGAACTCAAGAAGAGTAGAAGGAAGGAGTACCAGCGAAAAGGATAAGTACATCTTGATAAGCATTGGAACAATGGACAATTTCGCCAGAAGGAAGTGTTATAGTTATAGGCTCAGCTTGACAAGGAGTTAAGCATAATTTCGAAGCCAAGATGGAAAATAATAATGAAGTTGAAGCACGAGTATTAATAGGTATATAAGCACTAACTCCAGAGATTGAAAACATACCAGTAACCACGTCAGGGTCGGACTCAGCATTGGCGCGGCTCATATGAAAAACTCGTCCCTTATGGGGAGCAGGAATAGTAACCGCACCAACTGCAACTGCAGTATTAATAGTTGTCTTCTTCGGACATTGAGGAGAGCGGTGCCCTCACGCAGAGCGTCGAATTTTATCATCCTCTGATGTCTCAGCTCCTCAGGATAAAATCTTCGTTCTGGAAGGTCCTTGAATTGAGCCTAGTTGAATCCTGAAGTTTGGAGTGTGGTTGGGCCAACCTGGGTCCACCACCGATCTGCTTCGTCAGACAGATACAATACAGCCAAGCCCACCTTCTGGTCCTCGGGGGCGGCATAAATTCCGAAGTGCCGTTCAATCAGTTGAAACCAACGGTTCATGACTTCAGGATCAACAAAGCCGTCATAAAAATTCAGCCTGCTCTTGGCCATACCTTCAGCTGCGTGAGAGAAGCTAAAGGATCTCTGGTTGTTCCTATTGTTCATCTCGTTCATGGTTTGCACCATGTTGTTCAGCGTGTCAACCAGTGCTGCGTTGAATGCGCCTTGATCATTGTTGTAGTTGTTGTTGTTGTTGCGGTTGTTGTTGTTTCGGGTGTTTCTTCCGGCCATTTTGAAGATCACAGATAACAACATATAATCATTGCTAGTCATCGAGTTCAGGAACAAGAAATCTAAGCAGATAAATCCTTACTTGTATCTACCAATTTCTAAAAATTTAATTTACTGTTTAAAAAATTTACTGGTATTTTCCCTAATTTCAGGTGTAAGCGTCGGGAGCAGTGATGTTCTGATACCAACTGTAATCCCCTAAAAAATCTAATGCGATACAGTGGCGGAAAAACTGTAGAGTCGGGATTATAACACACTGTGACTATGTCTTAGTAAATTAAAATGGGTAAGGTCAAACAAAAAGCCATAAATAAAAGTGGCCAATATTTAAAACAATCCATAAATGGGTTTGAACAATCCATATGACAGTGTTATTAAATTAAACAAGCAGGATCCACAACTGCTCGTTAGCCCACAGCTGGAGTAAACACGTCTACCTGCCATGTTGAAAACATAACAGCCACAATCAGTGGGGAGCAACGTCAACGTTCTCCCAGCCATATAACAAGATTTTAAAACTGTAATTACTTTTATAGAAAAATAGTTAAAACGAAAAAATAGTAAAACATTATTCATAAAAATAATGTTTCCGTGAAAACTTCACGCATCGAAACAATAAAAATAAAAATGAGTTTTCTGGAGAAAATATAAAACATTTGCCAACCTGCAACCAAAATTATATCGATAATAAAAAAATAGTCAAAATGGTGTTATGGATAGGAGTAATGTAGAATCTAGACCTTCACTTGGATAATACTAGAAACTAGTTTCGAGAACTATAGACTTAACTAATAACAGACTCCAGTCTCTAACTATGCAACTCAACTATAACAAGACTGCGTGCAGCGAGGTCCTGGTTTAAGTAGTGCATACCCCTCATAGACAACAATTATGTCTAATTCAGCTGACGACGACTAATACGATGCGATATCTAGCTTAAGGTCAAAACATACACTCTCCTGGGCGAAACTAGGCCCAGTTCAGTGACCAAATGTGCCCCAAATAGACACATCGACTTTATAACTGATGGCAAAACGTACATCCCAGACTATATTGTTCCAAACCCATAATTATCCTTATTCCGTAAATCCAAAACAAAGCCATTATTGATATTCAAAAGAGATTATCATTATAGTAATAAGAGAACAAAAGGAGTAATCATAATATTGTAAAAGAGGAAACTTTCTATTTTAGGAAACTTCTATTTTTAGAAACTTTACTAAAAATAGCATCGTATCAAAATATCGAAAATATTAGTTCATACTTGTTCCGGTCATGGAAACAATAGACCCGACTTTGGATTAGGATCTTGTGATTAAGATGTTACTTGGACGGTATTCGTTTGACTTCCTTTGACCCCTCCTTTCCCTCACTCCGATGATCGGACCTTTCCGGCGAAGACGGCCTGCTCCCTGCATAATGAACGCACAGGGCCTCGGGGGCGTCCGAGGGAAACCTCTCCGATGCCTAAGTCAGTCCATAAAAATGCCTTGAGAGACCTTACTCATGAGGGGTAAGGTGGCGATTTTAGAGTAAGAGTCTAGAGAGAGAAAATCCCACCTTTTGTATGTGGGAGGAGGGAAAGTATTTATACCTTCCTCCAAGAGAGAGAAAAGAGAGAGGAGATTGAGTGGACGGGTGAGTGACACGTGGGCTCACCTTGTCCACTCATTTCCTTTTACCTTGGGCAAAATGACGGCGGGGTCCACGGTTCTCCACAGTCCTGCCTAGGGCGAGAGCACCCTGGAAGCAGGCAGGGGGCTTGATGGCCCTGCTCGGCAGGCGGCAAGGCCGTGCCGGGCAGCTGAGCTATTAAAGTCACCCGCTTGGGGGCTTTTCAGTGATCTTGCTGGGTGGTCTACTGGGCAGGCCTTCCTCTGTTCTTGGGTCGGGTTCCCCCAGGGTCTGGATTAACGGGCGACCCGTGGCAGGCTACCGACCTCCATCAATTGGCCCTCGCCGTCTGGGGAGGAACGGGGGCTCCTGTTCAGCAAGCAACATCTTGATTGGGATGGCGGGAGGTTGACTCCTTGAACACTTTTGCATTAAATGCGTCGCGTGTTCCCGAGGGAAAAAGCTTTAACTTCTCTGGGTTTGCAAAGAGTTTAAGCGTCCTTTTTCATGATTACTCCTCTTTGTAAAGTGGATCTTCGAACAGTGTGTCAGGATAATGATTGGTTCCCCTCTTTGCAGAGGTGGTTGGAATGTCATTAATGCCTTACTTTTGCTCTTGTATAAATTTCAATTTCATCCACCACTTTCACAATCCGTTCTCGCTCTTCTTCTACTCTTTTTCAAAGAAAAAAAAATGTCTTGGATTAGGAAAATGGTTTTTCGCTGTGGAGTTTACGTGGACGTCCTCTGCTTCAGAGGACGTCGGCGGTTAAGGTACTCCAAGCTGGCTCATTTGATTCTTCGTTGTGGTAGGCGGAACCGCTCCCGTCCTCAACGGGCTACCAGGAGAAAAACTCTCTCCAGGGCTGGCAAGCGCCCCAAAGGTCCCCCTCTCCTGCTAGTCCTCCACCTAGACGCTGCTCCCAGGCGGGAGGTTGCCATGATAGGGGGTGCCATAGGTGTTTTCCTTGGCTGCACCCCGAACAGTTCGATCCCAATTGCCCTGAACTAGTCTCTTCTCCTGAGTCAGGTCCTTCCTCGCCATTGGTGAGGAGAGAAGGCCATGGTTACCCTGAAGGCGTCAGGGCGGTTCTCTACGGCAGGGCCTGGGACGTGAGCAGTCACGACTCGGAAGAGAGCGAGGGTCAGGGCTACTCCTCTGGCAGGGGTGAGGAAGAAGGCCCTGACGATCCTTTCAAGGACTCTGATGATTGGGACTGGGGATCCGACATAGGCGGTCATGACAGCCCCGGGGATTACTCCCCTAGTTTCGATGATGATTAGGCTCGCCTTGTGTATGCAGGTTGGCCGACCGAGCCTGGGATACCAGGCTCATTTTGTAATCTTTTGATCTCACCTTGTCTTGTAATTTTGGCCTTTTGGGACTTTCAATTAATGAGAATCAGGTGGGCCTTTGTTTTGCCATTTATTCATTCGTTTTTTTTTGAATTGATGATGTCATGCTATGCAATGATTTCTTTCTCTACTCTTGTTGCCTTCCTGAGGCTCTTTGGGAAGTGATGGATGGTTAAATTTTAGATGTGTGACACGTGGGGGGGCTTTTCTTGGGAAAACCCTTTGATTGGGCGGCTCTTTGTCTTCTTGCGCCTATATAAGTACCGACTCCCCCTTCATTCCCCCTTTTACATATCCAAATTTTCGAACCTCCCCTCAAAAACCCTTCTTCTGCCAAGCATTCTTTAGACTTTGAGGGATTTTCTTGCGTCTTCATCCGGCGACTGCGAATTAGGTTAGAGTCCTAATCCTTGAATTACTCGTCTTTCTATTTCTTCGCTTTTTCTTATTTTCTTTGGTCATCTTGTCCCAACGTTGTGTCCGGATTCTTCCTTTTACTAGTCGCTCGACTGAAGGGACAGGGGGCAGGGACAGTGTTAACGTTGACCTTGCTTCCTCCTCTGGGGGACCGGGTGTCAGGGTTGCTGAAGAAAATCATTAAGAGGACAGTGGGGGTGCGAATTCCCCCGAGCCTACTCCTCTCAATGTTATTGATTCTGACGATGAGGCGTTAGAGATTGATGACTCTACCATCACCGGCCCACTCATTCCCAGGCAGCCTGGGAGGGTCTATTACTTAGATAGGACCAAATATAGGATTCCCTTGAGAACATACCCGGCCCCTAAAAACCGAGACCTTATTCTGGAAAAAAGCGCTGAGGACGCCATAGCTAGGTTCTATAATTTTGGGGAGGGTTACACTGTCGTCGTTCCTGGGGAGAAGGACACAGTATGCAAACCCCCTACGGGCTGTATCGCTGTGTACCATAAATGCTTTGAATTCGGCCTGCGCTTTCCCCTTCACCCATTTCTAGAGGAGGCCTTTCAGCGCATGAATGTGGCCGTTGCCCAGTTAACAGCCCTTGCCGTCAGGCTGTTGATTTCATACACCTAGACCTGCCTGTTCTGGTGCGTGGAGCCATCCATAAACGCTCTAAGGTTTATGGTCGGCCTTCAAATGGTGGCCTCTACTGAAGGAGGTGGCTCCCACAGTTACTTTTCCATCCTTCGCCAGAAGAAGAGCTCCCTGGTGTGGCCGGTGATGAGTAGCCTGAAGGACTGGAAGGACAACTTTCTTTATGTACATAGTGTTACGGGGTGGAGGATTCCTCGTCATTTCCGGAATCATGTCCACACCCGGCTGGAGACACGCCAAGAGTATCACCGTGAGGTTGGGGGGAGAGCTCTTGAGGTCAAGCTGACCAAGTTAGAAAAGAATCTGGTCGCTCGATTCGTCCTTCCAAGGACAGGAGAGGCTCATATGGTCCTGACATCTGACTCCCCCATGCTGAGCTTATAGCGACTGATAATTATCTGACTCGGGTGGGCCTAAACGCTGGTCTTAGTGCAGGTAGCTCAGAGATTATGTCAGCATTTTAAACTTCTCTTTCCTTGTTTTTGTTTGTGTGCTTTACTCAGCTATCCTTCTTATCTTTTGTGCAGACCTTGCTACTCGCCTTTGGTCGAGGAACGAGTTGAGGGACCTTGGCTTGAGCGAGAATCTCTCAGCCTTTGTCAAACATCCCCCTATTCCTTCTGACTTCAAGAAGCAAACCCTGATGAAGTTCGTGAAGAGTTTGTCTATCAACAGGGTGAAGTTTCCTCCTCTTCCCCCAAAGCCAACTCCTGTAAAACCTGTGGTTCCAGCCTCAGTTGTTAGAGATGCAGAAGGGGAGGCAGCCTCAAAGGCTACCCCTTCCCCTGCTAGCAGGCGCGGAGGTTCCCCTGCTGGGACTCAGCTTCCAGCGGGGTCAAAGCCTTCAGACTTCGAGGATACTGGGGAGAGCCGTCCCCTGGTTGGTAGGAAAAGAAAAGATAAAGAGACACTGGACGATGTTCCGGTGGTGGACCTGGAGGCCTATGCCAGCACACCTGAGGCCAAGCGGCCTGCTCGCAATGTTCCAGGCACCTTGTTCTCCGAAGAAAATACCGAGTTTCACTTTGCTGCCGGCGAGAGTATCGATGCCTCTGCCCTGCTTTCTGACTCTACTGCTTCGTTCGCGGACCATCTCACCAAGTCTCTGCCTTAATCCACTAACCAGGTGATCCAGTTCATTCAGCGCTGCTCTCGGGTGTTCCAGGCCTCTTCGGAGCTGGCGGCCTTGAGTCGTTTAAGCGACGAGGAGTTAAGTGTTACTCCTGGGTGCCCCTTCCCTGAACGCCTGGCGGTGATTGAGAGGGACGTCACTCTGATTTCCAGCTTGAGGGATCAACTGGTTAAATGTGAGGGCGAGCTGGGAGAGGCTAAGGATGAAGCAGCCCGCTGGAAATCCCAGGGTGAGAGAGCTGTAAGGGAAGCGGCCAACCTATCAATGGAAACAGGCGGCAGCGTAGCTGGAGCGGGCAAGGAAAACGATTGCCGAGCTGGAACATTTCAAGAGGAAAGCGTCTGAGTTGGAGGATTGCCTAACCAAGGCTGGCTCGGACCTTCAGAAGGCGCAAGATGATTTGAAGGTGGAGGGGGAGAAGTGGCGCAAAGAGAAAGACGATCTGATCAATGAGGCCAACTCTGCAGTGGCAGAGCATTTTAACGCCAGGGCTACTTCCTCCCTGAAGTTTGTTATGGACGTTATCAGGGAGATGCTTCCTGACTTTGATGAGGATGCATTTCAGGCCCTTTACGCTGCCAAGAATGAGGCCAGAGCTAACGGGTCACCTGAGGGAACTCCTGATGCTGATTAGGGTGCTCCCCCTGCCTAACATACAGGGCTGTCGTCCTCCAAGGGGTCTTATCCTTATCCTTCTGCGCCTTTGCTTCCTCACTAATATTTTAGTCCTTTTGCGCGCCGGACCCTAATGTGCCCGGCTGCCGGCTTGATGTAATACTTTAATTCCCTTGTGCCTGGATTTTTATTGTTCATCTTGTTAGACTCTTCCTTTCTCGTTACGAATGTACCTTCTTTGTTTTATTTTGATGTTTTTCTTCTAAGGTCAGGCCTGATCCTTGGCTTCTTTGCTGAAGTCCAGGAGGCCTGCCCCCTGCTTGCCCAGACGTAGGCAGGGGGACTTTGCGTTTTTTATACAAGGCTGGGGGACGCCCCCGGTCCTTGTTCATTCGGCTTGTGGGGCCCGGCCTGGCCCTGACTTCTGGTCGAAGTCCAGGGGGCCTGCCCCCTGCCTGCCCAGAGATAGGCAGGGGGACTTTGCGTTTTTTGTACAAGGTTTGGGGATGCCCCCAGTCCTTATTCATCCGGCACGTGGAGCCCGGCCTGACCCTGGCTTCTGGTGGAAGTCCAGGGGGCCTGCCCCCTGCCTGCCCAGAGGTAGGAATGGGGGACTTTGCGTTTTTTTATACAAGGTTGGGGGATGCCCCCAGTCCTTGTTCATTCGGCACAAGGGGCCCGGCCTGACCCTGGCTTCGGGTCGAAGTCCAGGGGGCCTGCCTCCTGCCTGCCCAGAGGTAGGCATGGGGACTTTGCGTTTTTTATACAAGGTTGGGGGATGCCCCCAGTCCTTGTTCATTCGGCACGTGGGGCCCGGCCTGACCCTGGCTTCTTGTTGAAGTCCAGGGGGCCTGCCCCCTGCCTGCCCAGAGGTAGGCAGGGGAACTTAGGTTTTTTGTTGGTGGGTCTATTTTCCTTGGTTTTAGCAACAGGGGGCCTCCCCCTATTGCCCCTGCTCGTTTGTGTGTGAAATGCAAGTTTGAACAGACAACGAGTATGAATTCAGGACACTTTCTCATTTCTTAAGACATCCACGGTCGGAGTCGTCTACATTTTTTTTTCTGACTGTCCTCCGCCAATTCTTGAAAAGAAAAGAAAATTCTCCATCTTCTTGGGGCTAGACATAGTATTTCTTCAGAGTATCGGCATTCCAGTGGGCGGCCAGCTCCTGGCCTTCAGGGTTGGCAATCCTGCAGGTTCCTGGTCCCATAATCCGGGTGACCTCATACGGGCCCTCCCAATTGGCGCTTAACTTTCCATGCTCTCTTGACCTCCCGACTTCCTGCGTCTTTCTTAAAACCAAGTCTCCTACTTGGAAACTTCTTTCGTTCACCTTTTTGTTGTATGCTTTCTTCATCCGCTGCTGGTAGGCGGCAATGTTAACACCATCCTCTTGCCTTACTTCACTGACTAGGTCCAGAGCCTCGGTCATTGCCGCTTCATTATCCGCCCTGTTATACTGTTGGGATCGCGGGGTGGGGATTCGTACCTCAATGGGTAGCAGGACCTCGGCCCCGTAGACCAGGCCAAAGTGGGTCTGTCCCGTGGATTCTTTCCGGGTGGTTATGATTGACCATAGTATGCTTGGTAATTCATCTGCCCACCTGCCCTTGAGATCATCCACCATCTTTTTTAGCCCGTTCAGAATTTGTTTGTTGGCGGCCTCGGCCTGCCCGTTAGTTTATGGATGGCAGACGGTAGAGTAGGTGACTGCTATGCCATGTCCTTCCAACCAAACCCTTAAGGGGTCGTTGTCAAATTGTCTTCCATGATCGAATACCAACATCTTTGGCAGGCTAAATCTGGTTATGATATTCCTCCAAATCACCTTCATGACTGTAGGCTCGGTAATGTTTGGGACTGCTTCGGCTTCGATCCACTTTGTAAAATAGTCGATCCCTACTATTAAAAACTTTCGGCCCCCCCTTGCCGCAGTAAAGGAGCCCAATATGTCCATACCCCACTGGGCGAAGGGAATGGGAGACAAGATTGGCCTGAGTTCCTGGGCCGAAGCATGAATTGATGGGGCAAACAACTGACATTTTCTGCATTTTTGGGTTAAATCCCTTGCATCAGCTAGGAGAGTTGGCCAGTAGTAGCCTGCCCTTAGGGCCTTTTGAGCTAGTGACCTCCCGCATATGTGGTGGCCGCAGATTCCTGAGTGAATGTCATCTAAAACTTCTGCAGCCTGCTCTGCCCCCAGGCATCTGAGCAGAGGAGAGGAGAATGATTTTTTGTACAGCTCTTCACCGATTAATATGAACCACGCGGCTTTCGCCGACATCCTTCTTTTTTGCGCAGGGTCAAATGGAAGGTTTCTGTATTTCTTGAACCGGATGATTGGGGTCATCCAATCCTCGGGCCCTGTCTCCTCAATGACACTGACTGGCTGGCAGGGGGTGGTAGATTTTTCTTGGACCACGTCTACCCAGACTGACCTTCTTATGTCCTGTAGACTAGAACTGGCTAGTTTAGACAGGGCATCTGCCCGGTTGTTCTGGGACCGGGGGATTTGCCTGACTTCGTAGGACTTCAACCCTGATAATTCCTGCTTCAATTTTTCCAGGTAGGTGGCCATGGCCTAGTCCCTGGCTTCGTACTCTCCATTGATTCGGTTGGCGATGAGTTGGGAGTCCGTTGCCAGGACGAGTCTCTCGACCCCTGAAGCCTTGGCTAAATTAATGCCTGCTAGTACGGCTTCGTACTCATCCTCGTTGTTTGACGCAGGGAAGGTGAACATGAGCGCATGCTCGAAGTCTGTTCCTTCAGGGCTAGTTAGTACAATCCATGCCCCTGCACCGTTAGCTGTCGAGGATCCGTCCGTGTATACCACCCATTCTCCTGCAGGTGGATCATCTTCCTCTGAGTGGGAACATTCAGCCAGGAAATTCGCCAAGGCCTGTGCCTTGATGGCGGTCCTGGGCTGGTATGATATTCCCAACCCGCTCAGCTCTATGGCCCACTTTAATAGTCTTCCAGACTTTTCGAAATTTTCAAGGACTTTTTCCAGTGGTTGGTCAGTTAATACCACGACAGGGTGGGCATCAAAGTAAGGCCTGAGCTTTCTAGCTGCAATAATGACTGCATAGGCTGCTTTCTCAACCAACGGGTAGTTCTTTTCTGCTGCCCCCAGGGCGTGGCTCACAAAGTATATCGGCTGTTGGGAGCCTGCTTCTTCCCTTAGGATCACCGCACTGACCGTTGAATTTGTCACGACAATATAAAGGAAGAAGTTCTCCCCTGCCACTGGCCTCGCCAGGGTGGGCAACTTCTTCAAGTGTTCCTTCAGTTGTTCGAAGGCTTCTCTCTGCTCATCTTACCATTTGAACTGCTTGTTCCCTTTCAACACTTTGAAGAAAGGTGTTGACTTATCGGCTGACTTGGCGATAAATCGTGCCAGGGCAGCCATTCTGCCTGTCAGGCGCTGAATGTCTCTTATTGTTTTTGGTTCAGAGAGGTCTAACACGGCCTGAACCTTTTCAGGATTTGCATCGATACCCCTGGCACTTACCAGGAAGCCCAGAAATTTTCCAGAGTGGACACCAAAAGTGCACTTCTTAGGGTTTAGTTTCATTTGATATGTGCGCGGGGAAGAGAAAGTTTCCTGCAGGTCTTTCAGGTGCTCCGTGTCTCCTTTACTTTTTACGATTGCGTCGTCGACATAGGCTTCCAAGTTTCTGCCCTTTTGTTTCTCAAAAACTTTGTCGACCAATCGCTGGTAACTGGCGCCTGTGTTTTTAAGCCCGAATGGCATCATATTGTACATGAATGTACCGGCACTGGGGATGAAGGCACATTTTACCCTGTCCGGCTGCCAGAGGTAGACTTGGTGATAACCTGAAAAGGCATCCAAGAAACCGAGTGTGATGTATCCACTGGTGGCATCCACCAGCTGATCGATCCTGGGGAGGGGGTAGCAATCTTTCGGGCAGGCCTTGTTGAGGTTGGTGAAACCTACACACATCCTCCAGGCCCCCGAGGACTTCTTTACCATCACCACGTTGGCCAACCATTCAGGGTAATCGCAGCTTTCTATGAAGTCTGCCTTAAAAAGCTTCTCGATTTCTTCTTTTATGGCCTGATCTTTTTCGGCGGACATGTTTCTCTTCTTCTGTTTTACAAGGCGTGTCTCCGGGCTTACGTTCAGCTTGTGAACGATGTGCGCCGGATCTACCCATGACATCTCGTCTGCCGAGTTGGCAAACACATCCCTGTTTTCTCTTAGGACTTTGATCAGCTCTTCTCGATAGGGATCCACCAGGTCAACCCCTATGATGACTTGCCTTCCTGGCTCCAGGTCTACCAGCATGCTTTCTCCCCCAGGGTCGAGGTGGCTGCTGCCTGCTGGCCAGCTGGAATCTCCCCTTCTCTGCTGGGAGAACTGTCCGCTTTTCTTTTACCCTTTCGTTCCGTTTCCTGGGTGCGCAGGGCTAAAGAGTAACACTGCCTGGCCGACTCTTGGACACCATGCATCTTTCCTTCCATGCCGAAGTCCGTGACGTAGGCTATGGTTAAGGCTCTGATTGATATGACAGCCTCAATCTCATCCAGGGTTGCCCTGCCTATCAGGGCATCATATGCTGACTTGGCGTCCACAGCGACAAACGATGCCTTGATGTTTCTGGCTGAGGTACCTTCCCCGAACGTCACTGGTAGGTCAATGATTCCCATTGGAAGCACGCCTGCTCCGCTGAACCCGTACAGCGATCCAGGGGCAGGTTTGAGGTGCCTCTTTTCCAGATTCATCTTCTCGAACGCGTCTTTGTACAACAAGTTAGTGTAGGCGCCAGTGTCCACCATACACCTCCTCACAATATGATTATTGATGACGAGGGATAATACCAGAGGGTCGCTGTGAGGGTAGATGCTCAGGGTCAGGCCCTTTGGACTTCCGGCCCTCTCAGCATAGCATATCTGGTTTCGGAGCTCGAGGATTTGTCTTTTTTGACCTCCCTTGCTCGTCTGGCCTTCCGCGTCTCCCGACACTACATGGATTATCAGGCAATTTTTCACTGATCCCTCAGGTTTGTCTACCGCTTCCTTCTGACTCTTGTTCCTCGCAACATAGTTACTCAGCGACCCATTCCTGAAGAGTTTTTCGATTTCATCTTTTAGGTGCCGACACTCCTCAGTGGTATGTCCGACGCAATCTTGAAATGTGCAAAATTTCTTCGGATCACCCTTCGGACTGCGTGGCTTGCTTGGGCGATTCCACTTTGCTGTCTCTTTCTCTAGCTCGAAAATATCTGCCCTGGACTTGTTGAGAGCTGTGTAGCTATCAAATCTGGGCTGATAAGCTACGCGCTCTTTTCTTGGAGTATCGCCCTCCTCATTTTTCTGTCTGACTGCTTCAGCTGCGTCCACCCTACGGTCCCCCCCCCCCCCCCCGCGGCCTAGAGGGCCTGTGGGGGTATCCGGCAGGCTATGGAATTCCTCCTACAGCATGAAGCCTTCGGCGATCTTCCGGGCCTTGGCCAGGGTCTCTGGTTGGGCTCTAATCATTTGGTTCTTTATCTCCCCTGGGAGTAGTGAGATGGTTAACACGTATGCTGCAGTTGAGTCGTCAATTTCTTTGACATGCTGGTAAGACAGGTCGAACCTCTTCAAGTAGTCCCTGACTATTTCACCCTTCCTCTGCCTGAGGGTCGTTTGATCAAAGCGGGGTAGCCGGCGCCTCTTGTTCCATGCATATTGGTTCAGGAAGGCCTCGGCCAATTCTATGAAGTAACTGATTGAACCTCGCGGTAGGTCCCTGAACCACCCCTGGGCCAGACCTACCAGGGTGGTAGGGAAGATCTTGCAGCACACTGCGTCATCAACATCATACATCCCTAAATGACTCTCAAAGGCCGCTAGATGGTCTTCTGGATCGGTGGTTTCGTCGAACTTGACGGAGGGCATCTTGATCTTTGGGATGGGATATTCCTGCACATCAGGGTGGAGGGGAGTCTTGGTGGGTCGGCCTACCATTCTTGACCTGCTTCTCCCCCAGAGTGGTAACCGTGGTCGTCCCATTTTTTAGGGGTCGGTTTTCCAGCGCTGGGGGAGCGGTACCTGGGTGGCCGCCAACTAATAGCTTCATCATCTCTGTCAGGGGAGCGGTGCCTGGACCGTTTTTTCTGGGGTGGCTCCAGATTATCGCCCTGATGGTGTTTCGACTCCAGTGGCTGCCCATGGTTGAGCCTTGATTGCAGGCCCTAGGACAACCCTGGAGCTCGTTGTGACCTAGCTGGGGTAAACCTGAAGAAGACATCTCCCTGCTTTTGCCCCAGGCGTGTCCTCGCCGGCTCCCTGTGCCTCATCCTATCCTGGAGATCTTGGGATAAACCCCTTTTCTCTATGGCTGAGGTAGATTCAGTGGTATGTATGGAAAAGGCTTGCAGCTGGCAGGCTGCTTCTGATTTCCGGTGAGGCGCTTCTTGGCCTGCACATACCTTTGAGCTGTATTCCTTGCCTTCCTCTAGACATTCCTGGCAGCGGTTCGCTTCGTGCCCCCAGCTCCCTCCACTCCTTCAAAGTTAAGTTGCCTGGGGGTCGTTGCGATCCTGCCTACCAGGTCCTCCGGAGTGAACTCATGGTTAAGCATGGCCGAGAAGAAGGCGACGGTCTGCGCAACCTAGGCAGGGGTGAGGTTCAAGCTGGGCCTCTGATGGCCAACCTGCCCGACTGCAACTGTAGTTTCTCCATTTGGCGCTCCTTGGAGGCTTGCTCGTCTTACCCCTGGGATTGTTGCAGCAGGTGTCATCCCAGGTGTAGGCATGCCATACAGGGGGATCACCGGTGGTATCGTCGGACCAGCCCCAGAATTCGCCTCTACGATTTCAGGCATTTTGTTTGATTGTGGTTGATTTTTGGTGGGTAACTCATGAGCACAACCGAATTCTTCCCCACAGACGGCGCCAAATTGTTCCGGTCACGGAAATAATAGACCCGACTTCGGATTCGGATCTTGTGATTAAGATGTTACTCGGACGGTATTCATTTGACTTCCTTTGACCTCTCCTTTCCCTCACTCTGATGATCGGACCTTCCCGGCGAAGACGGCCTGCTCCCTGCACAATGAACGCACAGGGCCTCGGGGATCCACGAGGGAACCCTCGCCGATGCCTAAGTCAGTCCGTGAAAATGCCTTGAGAGACCTTACTCGTGAGGAGTAAGGTGGCGATTTTAGAGTGAGAGTCTGGAGAGAGAAAATCCCACCTTTCGTATGTGGGAGGAGGGAAAATATTTATACCTTCCTCCAAGAGAGAGAAAAGAGAGAAAAGATTGGGTGGACGGGTGAGTGACACGTGGGCTCAACTTGTCCACTCATTTCCTTTTACCTTGGGCAAACTGACGGAGGGGTCCCTAGTTCTCCATAGTCTTGCCTGGGGCGAGAGCGCCCTGGAAGCAGGCAGGGGGCTTGATGGCCCTACTCGGCAGGCGGCAAGGCCGTGCCGGGCAGCTGAGCGATTAAAGTCACCCGCTTGGGGGCTTTTCTGTGATCTTGCTGGGTGGTCTGCTGGGCAGGCCTTCCTCTGTCTTGGGTCGGGTTCCCCCAGGGTCTGGATTAACGGGCGACCCGTGGCAGGCTACCGACCCCCATCAATACTAATACAACATTTTTGTTAAACGATATAGATTTATAAAACTAATACTTTCGGCCTTAACGATATTAATTGTTAAAGTGAGAATATTTGGGATTATGAAATTATTGAAATATCACACAAGTGTTTATAAAGTGATTAAAAATGTCTTAATCATTTTAATACTATTAATCAGGTGTTTTCAAAATTTATAAAACTAAAATTCCCTAATTATTATTAGTTTCGACAATACGAACATAAATAGGATTTTACGGCAAATGTCAAAACAAATCGTTTAACGTATTTTATTTTATTAAATCATTAAACAAATTTAGAATATGATAAGGGGTAATTTGACCTATAAAGTTTTCAAAATTGCTGGAAAAATAATTCATTTAGGTGGAACGAGGCATTTTAAGGATATATCGTAATTTTGTCCAAAACTCATTACTATTAATCAAAGACTTCGATAAATAGTACAAAAATTACGTATAATAACTAAAATATATTTTTGGACATTCTGTCCAGAAAAACATTTTTTTCCAGAATCCTAAACTCGGTTTTTAATGGGTTTTCTCGTTAATCGTCTAATCTTGACAATAACGTTTAATTAAAATAGTAATTACAAAACGATTTATGTATTAATATCAAAAAATTATTATTAAACTCAAAAATCACGATTTTCCAGAAACTACTAACTTTTCCAGACTTCCAAAATTCCAGAATTAACAAATTCATTTAAAACCGTCTTTTTAAACCCGTTTGGTAATCTCCTAGAAATTCTAACGCAATAGAGTGGCGGAAACACTGTAGATGTGGAATTATAATACACTGTAACTATGTCTTGATTAAATAAAAACGGAAAGTCAATACATAAGCCATTGAATAAAAATGGCGAAAATAAAAACAATCCATAAAGGGTTTAACAATCCGTAGTACAAAACTTAGTATCAGCGAAGCATGATCCGTAACTATATATATTAGTTACAGTGTAAACCCCAGCATGATCCGTAACCGTACCGATTCCTTATACACTAGCCTTATAGTTGATGAAAAAATTTAAACCCCAGAATATATATTACTCTACACCTCACACTTGTCCTTATTCCATAACTCAAAAACAAAACCATTATCGATATTCAAAGAGATAATCATTATAAATAATATGGAGAAAAAAGGAATAATCATTATATTCTAAAAGAGAAAACTTTCTATTTTAGGAAACTTCTATATTTAGAAACTTCTATTTTTAGACATGTAACTAAAAATAGGATCATATCAAAATATGGAAAATATTATTTCATACTAACAAAACATTTTTTTTAAACGACATAGATTTATAAAACTAATACATTCAGCCTTAACGATATTGATTGTTAAAACGAGGATAATAGGGTTTATGAAAGGGTTTATAAAATAATTAAAAATGTCTGAAACATTTTGATACTACAAATTAGGGTGTTTAAAAAATTTATAAAACTAAAATTCCCTGATTATTAATAATTTCGACAAAACAAGCCTAAACAAGATTTTACGGCAAATGTCAAAATAAATCATTTAACGTCTTTTATTTAATTAAACCATTAAAAAAAATTAGAATATGATAAGGGGTGATTTAACTCTTAAAGTTTCAGATTTCAATATTTTCAAAATTGGTTGAAAAATAATTCATTTAGCTGAACCGGAGCATTTTAACGATAAATCGTAATTTTGTTCAAAAATCAATACTATCATTTAAAGACTTCGATAAATAGTACACAAATTATGTAAAATAGCTAAAATACATTTTTTGGACATTCTGTCCTGAAAAATAAATTTTCCAGAATCTTCAAACTCGGTTTTTAAAGGGTTTTCTCGTTAATCGTCTAATCTCGACAATAACGATTAATAAAAATAGTAATTACAAAAAGATTGAAGTATTAATATGCAAAAATTATTATTACTCCTAAAAAATTATGATTTCGCAGAACTATCATTTTTTCCAGATTTCCAAAATCTCAAATTTCACAAATTCTAAAAAAACCGTCTTTAAAACTCGTTTCCACAATTAACGATTCTCTTAATAAAACTTGTCGTTCCTAATAATTTATTAAAGCACTAAAAATTATAAAAATACATTTTTATCAAGAACTATCAGGAACAATTTTTTTTTTCTAGTTTCGAAACAAAAATCATAAATCGGGAATTAAAATGACAAACACGGTTTTAACGTAAACGACGATTTAAAGTGATTAATTAATTCACCCACTTAACAATTCCAAAAAATTATGAGAAACTTCAGAAAATTATTTTTTTCACCAGAAAGATTCTCCATGCAAATTTTCAGATTAAAATAAAATGTTTAAGTGATAGAACTAAAAATCGTCTTTTAATCGTTTTTGTTCGAAAACGGTAATAATTCAATAATCGATATCTAAAATAATAGAAAAATACAAAATTATCAAAAATTATCAAAAACATCATTTTTACAGAATATATTCATATTTTACATGTTTTGGCCGAATATTACGATTTTTCAAAATAATATAACAATTTGATTATTAATCTCGTAAAAGCGATAAAATACCGAAACATGCAAATTTATGACTTTTAAAAATTTTCCAGAATATGAGACGTACATATATTGTCAAAAATAAAATTATAATTATATAAATGCAATTACTCAAATAAAATCAAGTAATGTCGAGTAACATCGACGTTACCTCTAATCCGAGTCCGAATCTACGATGTATTCGTCTTCTGCGGGATCGTTTCGGAAGCCTAAAAAAACATGAATTCCATGGTATGAAAATACCATATGATCGTTGAAAAAACAAGGTGACAACGATTGGAAATGAAATCGATTAATACCTTAACGAAGGAACTAGAAAGAGGATCGATACAAAAGAAAAATAAGAGACGGAAATGGACGATCAAGGACTCAATTTTGAGCAGAAAAGTGTTGTATTTTTCTGTTGTTGGCAAGCAAATTGAGAGGAAAGGGAAGAGTATTTGCCTTGAATAAATTGGTGAATGAATGAATAAAAGAGTATGAAAATTTTATGCATAAATGAGACTTTAAAATTGATGAAAGCAAGGCTACACTAACTTGATAAAACCAGCCAAATGAAGTGTCTATGGAGTATGAAAAGTTTATTCTTAATTCACCCAAAATAAATGAGAACAAAGAAAATATCTAAAAGCTTAATCCATGTTATAAAATAAAATGTAGTAAACATGTAATGCAGTATGTGACATGGGGGTCACGGTCCACACAAGAAAAATATGAGTTCAAAATTATTTGTAGGTTGATAAAAAGGAAGATCGTAAAATTATTAAAGGTGTTTTGAAGCAATTTAAGTAAACCTCGCGTTGGAAAATAATTATTTACGAAACTTCGTAATAAAATCATTAAAGGCTAAATTTTCGTAAATAAAAAAGTTTCTTAGTTGGAAAATCATATAAACGTGTTTGTATATTTTTAGAGAAAATAAATAACTCAATTCCAAGCTTAAAAAGATAGTTCTTAGAAAGAAATAGAATTTCTCGCAGAAAAATAAATAGTTTACGGTAAAAATCAAATAGATGGGTTTAAAAAATTAAAATCTTTCAAAATAAAGATGAATATTATTTGACTCGAAAATAAAAATAAAGCTTGGAAAAATGATGAAACCGAAGGTCGAAACGTGATAAAGTCATGGCGAAGTCATAACGGAAAATATAAAAGCGATAGGAAAAATAGCGGGTGTTACACGTTTCCACAATTAACAATTCCCTTAATAAAACTTGTCGTTCCTAACATTTTATTAAAGCACTAAACATCATAAAGATAAATTTTATCATGAAATCATCATAAACACGTTTTCTCTAGATTTAAAACAAAGACCAGAAATCGGAAATTAAAACGACAGACGCAAAATTTATTCACCCATTTAACAATTCCGAAAAATTATGAAAAACTTCATAAATTTCTTTTTCATCAGAAAGAACATCCACACAAAATTTCAGATTAAAATAAAATGTTTAAGTGCTAGAACTAAAAATCGGCTTTTAATCATTTTTGTCCGTAAATGGTAATAATTCAATAATCGATATCTAAAATATCAGAAAAATACATAATTTCCAAAAATCATCCAAAACTTCATTTTTACGGAATATATTCATATATTACAAGTTTATGCCGAATATTATGATTTTACGAATTAATATGGCGATTTAATCGTTAATCTCGTAAAAGCGATAAAAATACCAAAACATGCAAATTTTCAACTTTTAAAATTTTTCCAGATTATATGACATAAATATATTGTCAAAAATAAAATATAAAAGTATACATGCAATTACACAAATAAAATCATGGAATACCGAGTACAATCGACGTTACCTCTAATCCAAATCTGTGTCGATTACAAATTTTTTGGCTTCAGGATCATCCAAAAATCCTACAACACACGACAAGCATGGTAGAAAAATACCATGAGAAAACTAAGAAAAATCAAGGTGAATAACAAATCAAAAACAACATCGATTATTACCTTAACGAAAGAATCGGAATAACGAATTATTTGACGTTGAAAACAAGATGATTATGACTCGATTAGAGGCAAGAATTAGCCTTGAAATGCTGATGGATGTCACAGCCAAGAGGGGAAGAACGAAGGAATTTTTGTTGTCTAATTGTAAAAATGAATGTTAGGAAATTGATGGTTTTCTTAAGCTTGAATGATATTAAAATTTTGATGAAAACAATGCCATTATTACTTCATATGGCCGGCCAAAAGGTGAGGAAGGGAGCACCAAAGGTTTGTTCATTATGTACCAAATAAATGATAAGAAAAGAATTATATTTTTACGTTTATAAAATGGAACGTATAAAGAAAATGTAGTAAGGGTGTGACAAGGAGGTGCGTCGGTCCAAAACATGTGGAAAAGGTCTCAAATAATTTGTAAGTTGATAAAAAGAAGAATCGTAAAATAGTCAAAGGTATTTCAAAGCAATTCGATTAAACCTCGCGTTGGAAAATAATTATTTAAGAAACTTCGTAATAAAATCATTAATAGCTAAACTTTCGTAAATAAAAATATTTCTTAGTTGAAAATAATATATAAACAGGTTTAGACATTTGTAGGAAAAGAAATAACTTAAACCTAAGCCTAAAAACGTTAATTCGTAGAGACATAGAATTCCTCGCGGAAAAATAATTAGTTTACGATGAAAATCAAATAAATAGATTTAAAAGAATTAAAATCTTTTAAAATAAAAATAAATATAATTAGACTCAAAAATGAAAATAAGGCTTGGAAAAATGATGAAACATAAGACCGAAATGGGACAGAGTTATGACGAAGTCATAGCGGAAAGGATAAAAATGATAGAAAAATAGCTGGTGTTACACACCGTGTAGCTGCATAGCTCGTGGAGCTTCTCTGCCAATTCTTAATCATAACAACAATCAAATCAATCAACAAATTATTACACAAATTGCTCAGAATTCAATAAATTGGAGAGAGATTGTTGAAAGATTACTAAATTATGCAATTTAATTCATCAAATTGGATAGAAATTGATGAGAACTTAACGTAGAAATTCAATTTGGGATGGAACGCAGTTACTTAGACAGTTAGGGTTTTCATATGAAAAGAGGTTTTCTTTTAGAAAGCGCGAGAATGAAATAATCGGATGGGCACGTTACTAACTTTTGACGAGAGAAGCATATTATTTTAATTAAAGGTGGAATATGAGCATTGCGCTTTGAAAAGCATCGACCTTAGAGTGTCTAGAAAGTAAGGGATTTGTAGTAGTGTATGTACCCCAAGGTGTACTGAAGGTGGTACTACTTATGTCTTCCTGTACCATTTTGATCTGGTTATACCCGGCGTATCCATCAAGGAAGAACAGAAGGGCATGATCAGCGGTGTTGTCCACTAGTATGTCAATGTGTGGTAACGGAAAATCATCTTTCGGGCTCGCCTTGTTAAGATCCCAAAAATCCACACATACGCGCACCTTAACGTCCTTTTTAGGTACCGGCACAATGTTTGCAACCCAGTCCGGATATTAGGACACTTGTATGAAGTCAGGTTTAAACTGTTTGTTGACTTCTTCTTTGACTTTGAGAGACCACTCAAGTCTCATTCTGCGGAGTTTTTGCTTAACCAACTTACACCCGTCTTTGATTGGTATGTGGTGTTCGGCTATTTCTCGGTCTATCTCCGGCATGTCCTTGTAGGACCATGCAAAGATGTCTTTGAACTCTTGGAGTAGGCTTGTGAACGGTTGTCTCTCCTCGGGATCTAGTGATAACCCTATCTTAATCATCTGGGGCTCTAAGGTGGTTCCCACATGGATGGATTCGGTCTCTTTGATTACCAAATTTCGGGAATCCATTTGCTCTAACTGCTCGATCAGATAAGAAGGTAAGGGTACCTGTTCGTCGGGTTTCTCAATGTCATTGAATAAAATATTTTCGAAACTAGAATTAAAAAAAGACAAGTCGTAAGCAGAACGATTGTTATTATTAATTACAAATTTGTAAAATAGCTCAAACAGAGCAGCCATTTAATCATTGGTCAGTGGCGGGATAGGAAGGGCACTCGAGATAGATCCCGAGGCACCAACAGGAGTGACTAAAGGGATAGGGGTTACAGGTTGGACTCTAGCACCGGACCCCCTAGACTTGACCTTAGACTCAGACTCAGACTCCGACTCACACTCCGACTCAGAATCAATAACAGGTATTTCTCCTTCGCCAACGACCAGCTTGTAGATCCTTCTTTGACTGTCAGTCCATTTGACAGTCTTCCTCCATGCTCTGCTCCCCGTCTCGGAGCCAACTTCCGAGATCAGCTTGGTCGAGTCAAACCTGTTGCTGCGGAGGATGAGGTTGACCAAGTCTTCTTTTGGAGCCGGAGCTATCCCATCTTCCCCGAATAGCAGCCCCAGCGTGGGCTCAGCATTGTCGGCATACTCCCTAGTTCCCGAATGGATGAGAGTGAACACGTCATCCAAAATGTAGTTATAGTCTCGGGCCAGTTTGGCCCCTGGATGCACAACGGTTGTTTGGAACATACCAACCTAGATGACCCCAAATACCGGCGTGACAAAGTAATAAGTCAGCCGTGGGCTATAAGGGCTCAAGTGGATACCCTTAATGGGTTAAAGGCCTTCTCAGTGCTAGCTCGGACGATGTTGCCTGGTGTCATGGCTTACCCTAGGCCAAATTGGGAGTCCTTGTCTTTCAGAACTTCAATGATCTTCCTAGCTGAAAGATATGGCCCAGAGGTGGCCCCTGGTAAGTACCCCAAGTTCCGTAGCATCGTGTCAATGTTCGTAGTGAAATAGGGCCTGAAGAGGAAGTCTTCCTCGATCATTCCCACAAAGTCAAATCCCTAAAGATCCGTACCGAGACGGTTCGTGATGTTGCAGCTGGCCGCGATCATGGGTGTTGCCTCTAAGGTGATAATGTCATCACGCAGTGGTAATTTGATTTTTGGGTGCAGGGTAGAGGACATCGCTTTGACAGCATGTTGCCACGGGCGTCGTAAAAGTAAGTTGAAGGAGGAGGTGACGTTGATCACCTGGAATTCCAATTCTTTCTCTACCGTGCCCGTTATGATAGTCAGTTTGATGGCCCCGGCTACCATCAAAAGCTTGAATGGTTTGAGCCGTCGGGATGTACTCAGTCTCAGTAATACCGATAGCCATAGCGGTCCTTAGGGGAAGGACGTTAACAGCAGACCCATCATTGATTAGGGTCATTTGGACTTCCCGCGGCATACTACCGTAATGTATAGCACTACAAAAAACGAGCCCGAATTGCGTCGGAAAAATCCGACGCAAATGAACAAAATCCGACGCAAATCGAAGATTGCGTGGGATTAACCGACGCAATCGGCCGCCGTTATAATTTGACGCAAATTTTTTATTTTGCATCGGCTAATCCGACGCATGCATTTTGCGTCGCCTTTGCGTCGGCTATTACGACACGAAGAAATGGAGGTCAACACCCTGTCAATGGGCTTTGCGTCGGCTAATCCCACGCAAACCCATTGACTGAGATCTGACTGAGAGGCTTTGCGTGGGATTAGCCGACGCAAAGTCAACAGAATGTTTGACTTTGCGTCGGCTAATCCCACGCAAACCCATTAGCTGAGAGGCTTTGCGTGGGATTAGCCGACGCAAAGTCAAACATTCTGTTGACTTTGCGTCGGCTAATCCCACGCAAAGCTTATTAACAAAAAAACCGTTCCTTTGTTTTCAGCTCCCCGTATGCGCGAAATAAAACAAGCTGCAATTAACCAACCCACTCCTACAACATACGACAACAGCACCACATCCCAAACAAAAGTCCATCAATAACTCCAATCAAAGCTCTCGTACATGTCTTCTTCACAAAACTCCACAAAACGAAACAAACATAAACTAGTATACTGTTATAGAAAATGAAAATATTACAAAGACAACCAGCGCTAGGTTCAGAATTCTATCTAGGAGTTGGTAAAATATATACACACAATGCAACCAGAATCTAAACAAGTAACATAAGAGAGTAGAACAACCTACGAAAGGGACTCAATCTGCTCCGACCCAAAGGGATGACCATCGTTGTTGTCGTCATCATCGCGCCTAGTCATGCGTGGTCCTCCACTGCATCCGTCGTTCCCCATGGCGAACCGTTCCCTCATGAACTGAATAAACTGGTCCTGCTCTTCGCACCTCTTCTCCAATGTCTTCAGGCGCTCTTCTTGCCTTTCGAATTTATCTTCCATACGTTCGTTGAGTGTGCGTTCCTGCGAGGTGGCGGTGGGGAGGTATGTGTCCGCAGATACCTCCTTACCACGGTTCAAGCATGGGCGAAAGAGCTCTTTCGCCACGTTACCTATCCCCCAAAATCTTTTCTTCGAGTTGTAGCCACCTGACACATCGTGGAAGATCTTCAGGGTGTTGGGTGCTTGATCAGAGGCGCGTGCCTCCTCCACCGCTTTCTCGTAGCTCTCCTGAAACAGCAACATGAAACAGTGTTATAACTTTAGGAACACATACTATCACATCATAATTTTCATGCCTAGTATATTTTTTAAAAACATTACTACTACTCACCACAATCTCCGGTCCTCTAGGGTCAATCCACTTGCCGTCTTTCCCCTTCTTCGTCTTCTCCAAGAGCTGGACCGGGGTTGCAGATGGGCCCTTCAAATAACAGTGTTAAATTTTTCAGCATTTATTTACCAATAGTATATATTGAATTATACTCAAATTTTTTACTTGTGTTGTAAGCACTTACCAACTGCGCGAAGGCTGTTGCTGCACTCCTACTTCCAAGGCAGCTAGTGGGTTTGGCCACCCCGTCCACCTGCCCACCTCTCCTGTTCGACGACTTAATCGCCGATTTCTTCTTGAAGCTTGGGTCGGCAGCGTTCTTCTTCAATATCTCCCACTTCTCTTGCGAAATCCATTCCGCCTTCTCGACCCTCGGAACAGCTCGCTGGAATAAGTCGGTTATCTTCTTCTTAATCCGACTCTCATAATCCGACCTGAGGTCGTACCCCAGGTCTATACGCACTCTCTTCTGTTTGTAAAAAAAAAGATTCGTTAGCTACAATTGAATGTATAAATCGTGCAACGAAAACCTTAGAAACACAGACGAGGTAATTACCGCGAAGTGCATATACATCGCGTCCCGAGCTTCCGGTGGCGCCTCCGTCCAGCTACGGTAGGCGCCAGGGGTGGACGCATACGTCATGACTACGGAATCCCGCATATACTCAGAGTACTTCTTGTCGTCCCACCTACACAAGTCAATTATGATAATGTGAAGCAAATAAATGAGTGAAAATTTAGAAAAGAACTGGTTACAACAACTAAAACTCACCAAGTAGCAGAAGGCACTTTCTGCCGTGATAGGTACGCTTTCCCAGGCGTGGCAACGTAGACCGTCGCCCCGACTTCCTGGACAGCGTCCACACCTAGGATGACAGGAGTCCTAGGTGTGTCCTCCTCCATATGGTCACCATGGCTGGTGGCCCCCGTCAGCATCTCACTGCTACCTGCCATAATCACGTCTACAAAATATGTTTGCGCAAAGTTAAACTGTAGAGTCAGTTCGTTTAGGGTAAAGCAGGAATTTCATTAAGTACCAAAATAGTATTCAATTACAAATAAATAAATTACAACTTATGCGAATAAGATACAAACAACTACATAATTGCTAATTATCGTCACTGTCACCGTCACTGTCCGCGTCAGTGTGCGGTTCAATGAACCCCTCGTCCCCGTCTTCATCATCATCGTCCCAGTCAGTATTCACCTCATCACCGTCATCTTCATCGTCGATGACCAAGTCGTCGTCCTCATCACCCTCTCCCTCAGGAACAATCCAATCGGCAAACTCGTCGTCCTCCCCTACAGCACCAGCAACTTTAACTACATATTCTTCTTCATTGACGTCAGTGTCTTCGAGCAGAGTTGATGACATCGGCTGATTATTACCAACCACACTCTCTTGGTAGACGTCATCGTCGATGATAGGATTATCAACTTGTGATCTTGCCTTGATTTTGAAAACCGCAGACCAATTCGTACTCTTTTTTCCCTTTGGGTAAGGTGCATAGCAGACTTGATCGACTTGATACGCCAACACAAAAGGGTTGTGCCCTCGCAGTTTTCTCGTCAGGTCGACATCCACAAGATTGTAGTTCTCATGAACAGTGACTCCGTGCGGGGAGTTGTCGATCCAATCACATTTGAACAGTATAGCCTTGCAGTTTTTGTGGCTGTCGTAGTAGTCTAGCTCCATCACCTCGATTAGTGTTCCATAGTAATCTGACCCTTCGGTGGACAACACACATACGCCGTTACTTTTGGTCAGTTTTGGAACATCAACACCCTCGACAAACGCACGGAACTTGTACCCGTTAATTGTATATCGCCTCCAAGTTATGACTCGTGAAGACGGCCCAGTGACTAGAGGTCTTACAATGGGATCCTCCAGCGCTTCAGGCTATTGTCAACATAAAATTCGTCGAAAAACAATGCAATTAAATTTTGTACCAAACACATGAACAATTTATAATGATCAAGTAAATAGCATTTCAACATACTTGAGTACGTAGCCATGAGGGAAACAGTGACTCATATGCCACCCAAACATCTTCAGATGTTGTCACTCCCGCATGTTCTGCCATAATGAAAGCCTCGAATTTCCTGAAATGGTCAGCAGTTGTACTTAATCACACATACTACCAATTATGAGGATGGTATGTTGTACGTGAGTTACTTACTCCTCGTACGGTCTGATTACAGGGCCACAGTTTCTCAGAACGTAGGAGTGTGCCTGCTTGTACTCAACATCGGTCAACCACCTCTCCTTACACTTTCCAGTGGTACTTCCAACATCAGACTGAAAGGGTTCCACCTCTATTTGGTGGTCTTCAGTCTGATGCGCACCCACGTCTAGGTCTTTGGCTTTTGTGTCAACGTGCTCTTCGAAGTATAAGGAGCAGAAGTTTGATGTCTCCTCTAACAAATACGCGTTGCATATTGAACCCTCAACACGTGCTTTGTTACCAATTTTTTTTTCCAGATGGTTTAAGAACCTGCAAATTAAAATATTAGCTCTCATGTAAGACTTAATTGGTAATCAATGCACGGGAAGTCACACCCAGGAGAGTTGAGGATGTTACCTTTCGAATGGGTACATCCACCTGTACTGAACAGGACCGCCAACCCTTGCCTCATACGGCAAATGAAGTGGGAGATGCTCCATCGAGTTGAAGAATGACGGAGGGAATATTTTCTCCAACTTGCAAAGGATCTCGGGAATACTGTTCTCAAGTCGATTCATGGAGTCGACTGACACCATAGTGGAACACAAATCTCGGAAGAACTGACTGATCTCTGTCAATGCATTCCACGTGTTCATTGGCAGCATCTGCTTCAAAGCTACTGGCATCAAGCACGACATAAACACGTGACAGTCGTGGCTTTTCATGCCATGCAAAATTAACTTGGACTGGTCCACACACCGGGATAAGTCGGATGCGTAACCATCCGGAAACTTCAAACCACTCACCCAATCGCACAAAGCCTTCCTATCATTTTTGTCCATAACAAAGGACGACGATTTGGGTCGCCCAAGACACAGTTCCTTGAAATCTGCTTTGCCTTTTGGTCCGAAGGCTGTCTTGTTCGGTACATCCATCACGGTGTTGATAATCTGCTCAAAGAAATTCTTCTCGATATGCATAACATCAAGGTTGTGTCTGATAAGCAGAGTGTGCCAGTACGGAAGTTCCCAGAATATGCTCTGCTTCCACCAACCTTCCTTCTTGTCCTTCAATTTTTTTCAACTGTTGGTGGGTAGCGTGTACTATTGTAGGGTACTTCTGCACATCTATCCATATCTCATCGCCTGTTAACCGTTTACATGCGATCCTAGTTTCATCGGGTTGTTTCTTCAGGAAACTCTTACAGTTATGCCTAAATGGATGGTCGGCAGGTAGAAATTGTCTGTGACAGTCAAACCAAGATACCTTTCCGCTATTTTTAAGCCAAAATGATTTTTGATCCTTCGCTTGACAGTAAGGACAAGCACGGTAACCCGTTGTACTCCAACCAGACAACATCCCGTAAGCTGGGAAGTCGTTGATGGTCCACATTAGTGCAGCTCGTAAATTGAAACTAGTTTTTCTCGACACATCGTACGTGTAAATCCCATTATCCCACAAACTTTTTAACTCTTCAACAAGTGGTTGGAGATACACGTCCATATTGGCTTTCGGGTTCTTAGGGCCAGGAACAATAAGTGACAGGAGCATAAATTGTCTCTTATTGCATAACCACGGCGGTAGGTTGTACGGTGTCAAAATAACCGGCCAACATGAGTACGACTTGCCGAACTGCCCGTAGGGTGAGAAACCATTTGTGCACAAACCCAAACGTACGTTGCGCGGCTCTTTCGCGAACTCGGGATGTTTGATATCAAATGTCTTCCAAGCTTCACCATCGCTAGGGTGTGTCATCATACCACTAACTCTGATTTTGGAGTTACTGTGGTGCAAACTCATCTCACCCGCAATTTTCTTTGTCGCATACAGTCTTTGCAGCCTCGGACCAACTGGGAAGTACGTCAAGACCTTAGTTGGTACTCTCTTCCCCCTAGTATTTTTTGTTCGACTCTTGTACCTCCCGGATCCACATTTCCTACACGCGTCGAGGTCCGCATCTCCCTTCCAGAACAGCATGCATCCATTCGGACACGAGTCTATCTTTTCATGGGGGAGTTGGAGGCCCTTCAACAAATTTTTAACCTCGTAGAAATTATTTGCCATGACATTCTCCTTAGTGCCTCGTAGAAGGTCAATTAGCAGTTGGATCCAAGCGTCTAAATGTCTTAAGGCCATGTTGCTCTCGCACTTCAAAGTCAGCATCCTTGAAGCGACTTGCAACAGACTCATATCGCACCCGCTGAAAACTGGGAGTTCAGCATTTTTTAGCATTTCGAAAAAGGAAAGGACTTGTGGGTTAGGTTCATGTTGTACTTCTTCGTCGCTTAAGTTGTCTGGGTTACGTTCCTCCTCCATGATGTCCTCAACCGTCGTACGCAGTGCGTCCTCTACGAAGTCCCAGTACGGATTTTCGCGAACAGGTTCTTGCAGGCAACTACTTTCATTTTCACCATGATACGTCCACACGTAGTAGTTCTCAACAAAACCGTGCTTGTATAGATGTTGTTTGACATCTACTTCATGTTTTAAGGCACGGTTTTGACATTTTCTACATGGGCACCTAAGCTGCTCGCTGGTGTAGTGGGGGTTATTATCTAAGGAAAACTTGATGAACTCCTCCACACCGTCTCTAAATTCTATTTTCGGTCGCTTATTGTCGGCCAGTCTCTCGTACATCCAACTCCGTTCTACTCTATTCATTCTATATGGATTGAACTATGAATGATTAGGGTATGTACACATGAACAAAATGGCGTGGGGAAAGAAGTCAACAACATGGAATTTGAAGAAAAGTTCGCAAATTACACCATAAGTTGGAACTCTCACAACCATCAATTTAAAAACGATTCATCACCGGGGACCTTATCACTCCAACCTAAACCCATTCTTGTGCGTTTCATGTCACTGATAAACACGAAATTGTGTAATGTCGATAAGAGAAAAATTCGGCAGCAATTCGCCTCAGTTCTCCAAAAGCACAATGTGGAATATATGAAGACTCCACATATGCAATCGAAGAACATTGAGAGAATTGTCACCAAATTTTGCTCTTACCAACACAACACAATTTCATGTTTACCACCTAAGTGACATGAAAGGCACAAGAACAGTCCCAAAACGGGGATTGTCCAAGAATTACTCCTAATGAGTAACTCTTGAACGGGCACTAGGTAGGCCTGAGTAGATTTCCAACAATGCTCATGCACAGTACACAACGAAAACAAATAACAACAGCAATCATATCTCAACACAGTAATCCAAAACATTAATACTTATTATAATTACAACCACTAACTAGTAGTAGTAATAGTAGTAAAAGTAGAAGTATTAAATTAGTAGTAGTAGTAGTAGTACAAAATTAGTAGTATTGATAGTAGTAGAAGTAGAAGTAGGAAATTACTAGTAGTAGTAGTAGTAGAAAATTAGTATTAGTGGTAGTAGTAGAAAATTAGTAGTAGTAGTAGTAGTAGTAGAAAATTAGTAGTAGTGGTAGTAGTAGAAAATTAGTAGTAGTAGTAGTAGTAGAAAATTAGTAGTAGTGGTAGTAGTAGAAGTAGAAGTAGGAAATTACTAGTAGTAGTAGTAGTAGAAAATTAGTATTAGTGGTAGTAGTAGAAAATTAGTAGTAGTAGTAGTAGAAAATTAGTAGTAGTAGTAGTAGTAGTAGAAAATTAGTAGTAGTAGTAGAAAATTAGTAGTAGTGGTAGTAGTAGAAAATTAGTAGTAGTAGTAGTAGTAGTAGAAAATTAGTAGTAGTGGTAGTAGTAGAAAATTAGTAGTAGTGGTAGTAGTAGAAGTAGAAGTAGAAAATTAGTATTAGTGAAAATTAGTAGTAGTGGTAGTAGTAGAAGTAGAAGTAGGAAATTACTAGTAGTAGTAGTAGTAGTAGTAGTAGAAAATTAGTATTAGTGGTAGTAGTAGAAAATTAGTAGTAGTAGTAGTAGTAGTAGTAGAAAATTAGTAGTAGTGGTAGTAGTAGAAAATTAGTATTAGTGGTAGTAGAAAATTAATAGTAGTAGTAGTAGAAAATTAGTATTAGTGGTAGTAGTAGAAAATTAGTAGTAGTAGTAGTAGAAAATTAGTAGTAGTGGTAGTAGTAGAAAATTAGTATTAGTGGTATAGTAGAAAATTAGTAGTAGTAATAGATTAGTAATTGTGAAGTAGAAGAAGATTGGTAGTTGTGTAGTAGTATAGTAGAATAGTAGTAAATTAGTAAAGTATTAGCTAGATTAGTAGTAGTAGTGTTAGTAGATTTGTTGTACTAGATTAGTAGTAGTATTAGTAGTACATAGTATTATTAGTAGGTTATTAGTATTAGTAATATTAGTAGTAGCATTAGTAGTAGTAATGAAGTATATTAATGTAATATTAGTAGTAGATTAGTAATACTACTACTAGCACTACTAATGTAGTACTACTAACACTACTAATTAATCTACTACTAATACTACTAACCATCTATCTCAACAAATCTAATTCCTTATACTAGTACATACTACTACTACTAATCTAATAACACAATTTCTAACCTAATACAATAATCACTAATACCTAATTAACATACTAACTAACCTAATTAACATACTACAATTACCGTCTAACAATAAAACGAAATCTAACCTAATTCACATACTAATTAACCTAATTCACATACTAATTAACCTAATTAATATACTAATTAACCTAATTAACCTAATTACTAAACTAACTAACCTAATTAACATAATCACCCTACAATCTAATTAACTAATTAACCATACATAATCATCATATAATCTAATCACCATAGTTATTATACTAATTATTAATCTAACTTAATCAAAACAGTTTAGTAAACTAATTGAGTTAAAATTAAGTAAAAATTAATCTAATTAATTTAACTAATTGAGTAAAAATTAAACAATAAACCGTAAACTAACGATTAAACCGTAAACTAATTGAACTAATTACGTAAAATTAAAATAATTAAACTAATAAAAACATTAACCTAATTGAACTAACAGTAAGCAACATACCTGAGATTTGAGGGGTCGGGTTAGGGTTTTTCGGGGATGGGTCGGGTTAGAGTACGCCGGGGGGTCGGGGAAGCCTTCGCCGGATTCCGGTACACCGACAGGGTCGCGCGTGGGGGGGGGGGGGGGGGGTTCGCCGGGAAAATCGTCGCGCGTGGGGGTGGGGGTGCGCCGGCGAAGTCTGTCGGGGGTTCAGGGTTTAGGGTCGCCGGATTTAGGGTCGCCGCCGGCAGGGTTCGCCGGATCTGGGTTTATGAGACTTAGGGTTTCGGTTTTTTTTGGGGATCGAACAAGGTGATGGTGTAGGACGGGGGTCGCCGGAGTCGCCGGTGTGGTCGTCGGTTGCCGTCGTCGTCTTCTTCGTCGTCGTCGTCTTCTTCGTCGTCGCCTTTTTGAGAGTTGGGGGTAGCGGTTTATGTTCTGAACATAAATCGCGATATTTTTTTTATATTAACAGGTGCTGCATCGGAATAGCCGACGCAGACCGACGCAGGTTTCAAGTTTGCGTCGGCTATTCCGATGCAGACCTCGATATTTTTTTTTATTTTAAAAACGTTGCGTGGGATTAACCGACGCAGACCAACGCAATATTCAAGTCTGCGTCGGCTAATCCGATGCAAAACATTTAATTCTGGTTTTTTTATTTAAACACATGTTGCATCGGATTAGCCGACGCAATTAGACGCAATATTAAAATTTGCGTCGGCTAATCCGATGCAACGTTATTAATTCTTTTGACTAGATCTTTTAAATTTTGACACCCTTTGCATCGGATTAGCCGACGCAATCAGACGCAATATTAAAAGTTGCGTCGGCTAATCCGATGCAACGCTATTAATTCTGTTGACTAAATCTTTTAAATTTTGACACACTCTGCATCGGATTAGCCGACGCAATCAGACGCAATATTAAAAGTTGCGTCGGCTAATCCGATGCAACGCTATTAATTCTGTTGACTAATTTTTTAATTTTGACGCAGGCTGCATCGGATTAGCCGACGCAAAATTTAACATTGCGTCTGCTTGCGTCGGCTAATCCCACGCAAATCCTTTGACATAGTGGCGCCAACCCAAATTTATTGGCGCCTGTATCATGGAGTCGGATAGCGTCGGCTAGTCCCACGCAATGTTATTGCATCGGATTAGCCGACGCAATACAACACAGTTACGCCAGTTGCGTCGGATTGAAAATCCGACGCTATTTCCGCTGTTTTTAGTAGTGTAGGGCTAAGTTGTGAGAAACCCCAAATGGTGGTAGATCGGACTCGGAGAAGGTAATCAGCGGACCTTCTTCTTTGGCCTTGCCCTTTAGGTGGGGCATGACGATAGCTACCACTTTAGCAGGGGTAACTGTCGAGTTGATCTTGATTTGATCGAGAGCCTTAGTAAGTGCCTCTCGATGTTCTTGCGAGATGACTAGAAGTTGCCATATAGTGAGGTCAACTCAAGTTTTCTTCAGTTGTTTCACGAGAGCCGTGTCAGTAGTTGGCTCCTCGGGGGTGGCTTCCATCCTGACTGGATCAGTGACAGTTGCCGGAATAGGGATGTCCCTAGAGCTAGTAGCTTGGTAGGGACGACCAAAGCGGGTGAGGTGGTTACTGGCTCGGACCTTAGACTTAACCTTTCGGACTTTCTCACGGGTAATGGAGACAGCTTCCCCTTTGACGAGGTGCACATCGTCTTGATCATCGAACCAGATCCCATTCACTTGTGTGATGAAGGGACAGATAAGGTAAGGATTGTCCTTGTTGCTTTGTTTGTCCACGGACAATGGAATCTTACCACTTTCGCTAAGTTCCTTGATAAGATATTTCAGTTTCCATAATTTCTCGGTATCATGCCCGTTGCCCATATGATACTGACAGTAGGTCTGTGCATCATAGCTTTTTCAGCGTTTGTTGGCTGGGACTTCTAGAATAGGGCCTAGTGGTTGGATCAGGTGGTAGGTATAGGTAGTACCTATGTCGGTGAATACCCGTGGTGGGGTATTCTTCTTGGATGAGGCATCGAGTAGATTAACCTCATCGAAAATGTTGCGGGTTGCAGTTGGGGCCTTGGCAGAAAAGGAGGCCCCTTGGTAACCTTTACTATATGCTTTGGTTAGGCCCTCTAGCCTTAGGTCGTCTTTAATCTTCATACCCATTTCACTGAGGGTAGGGAAAGTGGGTATGACAGTATAATAGAGATGGACCCAGTAGGAGGGGAGGAGGTTCTTCACGAAGGCCTCCTCCAAAGTCTTCTCGCTAGGCTTATCAACCAACTTCACACTCTCGGCCCTCCAACGTTGAAGGTATTTTGTGAATCCTTCTTTGGGCTCTTGGGCCACGACCTCCAAAGAGTGCATGGTAGTCTCGATCTCGGTATTGTCAGCATAATTTCGAGCAAATTCTGTGGCCACATCATCCCAGGTTGGGTATTTCTTCGGGTCTAGCCTATATTACCAGGCCCTTGGGTTTTTCTCGAGGGATGCAATAAATAGATTCTTAAACATACTAGAATCTACCCGTTTATAGCCATAAATTCCTTGAAGGCCCATATATGGAGTAAGGGGTCTTCAGTCCCCTAAAACATCGGCAAACCGGTTAGATTCAGGTTCGCTGGCAGTTTGTCGTTCACCGGAGAGTATACATAGAAGTTTTTCGTGTGGATGTTGTTACCCCCGGACAGGTGGACCTGTTCCTCTAATCGGCGCACCGCGCTGATTAGTTCAGCCATGGATCCAGTGTTTTCGAACCCGAAGTTAGGATTCCTTTGCTCTACAGCGGCCAGATGAGTACTCCTAGCTGCTTGATTAGCCCTTATGGCTACCAGTTGTCCTTCGACCTCTGTTTGTTTGTAGACCATGGTTTCCATCATAGCCTTTAGTTCTCCCATGGCTTGTTCCATTCTGAGCCTAGTTAAAGGTGGCATGTCTGGAAGAATACCACGGAGATAGAAACTTTGGGCCCAGCCTTTGGAATCAAAAAATCCCGAGCAAAGAAAAACAGAACGAGAGAAAATGACTCGAAAGAGACGACTAGACGGGTGACGGATAGTTGGTGTGACTCCCTTAGGACACGGCTATGTGGGCCGAGTCTTGTTCGAAAGGAAGACCACGTGTGATTTCCCCAGACTCTGGACTCGAGTGTTTAGACGGACCCTCCTTTGCAAGGGTATGCCCTATGGAGGTTGGTCATGCCTTTAAGACAAGGCGGACTTTGGATGGGGAGGAAACCCGTGATGTAGGATCTACCGCATTTCGACGCTATAAACCTTCGACGAATTATGAAAAGACCCGTCACACGGATTACGGTAGGTCCTATAATAAGGAGGTTTTGAAAGGGGTTGAATTTTGAAAAATTCGGAGGAGAAACCTGACTTTTGAAATTGTTAGTATGCCGACAGGACCGACTTTTTTTTTTTTTTTTTGAAAAGTCAAGATTTTTGAGTTTCGAAATGGGCAACATGCCAGCTAAAAATAGGCTATTTTGAGTCAAATCTTAAGTCTAAATTTTGGCAGCATTACGAGTTTTTGAAAACTTGACATTTTTTGAAAAGATGCTTTCTTGAAATGACAATTTTTGAAAATGACACGGAAATCAAGTAGCAGGTAGTCAAATAAGCATGATGACGACAACATGTATGCTTTATACTAAGTCTCGATCGTTCAAAATAGGGTATATACCAACACGGATGGCTCTCTCGTATATCAGGACGGACATCCTAAGCCTAATTGGACTTAGAACATGCCGTGAAACCCATATGAATTCGGCCATAGACGTCTTTAGCACACCCATGTAGAAATGCACCACAGTATAGTGGGACGTCGGTCACATGTAACCGGCCCGGGCAAAATTGGGTTATGCATGAATCATCGAATTAAACGCGTACTTTAGTAACCGATCGATTTCTCTTCGAGTCTCACCCTGAGAAGTGGTACATCAGGTATCCCCAACGGAGTCGCCAAATTGTGAACATGACATAGCTCCACCCGACGCGGCCACGCGCGGGTTTAGGTAGGCGAATGAATCTCGTGGTAAGATTGTTTTTATATTGAAATTTAAATCAAAGTTGGAGTAATCACCGAACTTTATGGGAGTTCGGGCCCGTTCGAACTCACTCTATAATCGGGCGTATCGTGCACAAATCATGGTCCGCTTTAGTACTAGAGCTTGTGGGGGTTCGTCCCTTTGCATAGCGATACCTATGTCGAGTTATCGAGTATCGTGTACCGAATGACTCTCATTGCCAATGGTTTCGGTCATTCGAAAACCGAACGTTCTGAGTAAGGGGTGAAGGTAAGTGTTGAGAAGCCCACGAAGGACACCCAACCTCGCCCGCTCATAGCAACCTCTACTAAGATAACGATTGGTGTTCGTGTACGCACGATAGTAAGACGATGAAATGATATGCAAACATTATTTTAACCTACGCATGTGAAATACGTGTTTTGCCACGTCGTTTAATGCATCTTAAATATGTCGAAGTTGTTTTAGCATGTGGGTTCATTTGATAACGATGAATTGCCAAATAAATAAAGCAAGAGAACTTGAAATATAGATTACAAGTTACACGGGCGGCATACAACCCGGAATTCACAATACTTGAGCAAATCGTAATAATAATATCAAATATACAACGTTAATCTTGAACTATTAATGTACTCGTAAATAGAAAACATAAATTCAAACCGTAGAACAAATGATTGGACGGACTCCGATCACTTACACATTACGTTGTCTGTTGTCCGGAGGACAAAGGCTTTAGTACGTGTTAGTGCACGGGACCAAAACGTAGTGCTAGCTTGATCCCCGGGCCTCGGGGTCTTGTCCCGCCTTATCCTAGTGAAATGGGATTGCCTCAACTTATCGAATATCAAACTCGACTAAAGATCCATCGATATAAGATTAGTCATATGAGACGTCACTCAAAGTCATGAAGAAATGGGATGATGATAAATTAGAAACAATATAATGTGTGGGTTTTTAGAAGAGGAATACGTGATAGATTTGACACGTATCGACTTAGAGTCGTGAATATAACTCGATGGAGCTTTGTATCATCTTTTGACTCTTGTTGGGGGCTTGTAAGGGGTCACTCGATCGAGTCATTAGGTGGACTCGATCGAGTGCCCTTGACGAAAAACTTCCTGCCACTTTTTAAGGGGGTCACTCGATCGAGTGAACCAGACACTCGATCGAGTGCCCCCGTACCGGGTGACATTTGTTTCTAAAACGACCCAATTTACGAATTATGATTCGAATTAAGACGTGATCGAGCTAATACAAATATTGGGCCCCTCCGTGTCACGACATCGTTGTTGGGTCTTATGGACCATACGACGATCGATTCGACGTCACTAGGTTTTATAATTTTTCGGGTGAAAATGTGAGTATTATTATATCATTCACAGACAATATACAAGAGGGGGTGGATAGCAGAGGGTAAACCTCGCAATCACACGAACAAAAAGAGCAATTACAGTTTACAAGAGGAAAAACCTAGCTACAACAGTCTTTTCAAATAGTTTGCATCATGGATGCTCTTAGTTGTTCTAAGAATTTTCCTTGCCTTCATTTTGATAATCTCTTGAATGTTCCTAGTCATGAACTCAGGATGGACAGCCCCATCCATTCTAGCATTGTTTTTAGTCATCCATATGGTATGAATGAACGCAGTGATGACCATCGCCACAAATTTCTCTTCAGCATTACCTTTCTGGCAATCTTTGAACTCTTGCAGCAAGGGGAGTTTACATCCAATCCAATCCTCAATGCTATTCCTAATTCTGCAGTTGTAAGGGCTTAACTGGAATAGACGCTCAGCAGTTTCAATGTCCATCTTGCACACACAACATTTATCCTCGTTGCAGTATCCAATTTTGTGCCGTTTGTCTTTTAACTTTAGTCCTCCATGGAGAAGAATCCATGTGATGATTGAATGCTTAGGGACATTCCAATTTCCACACCACATGATACCAATCAGGTTTGGGTGAGGTACTAACAAGCATTGGTACCCCCTAGCAATTATGTAACCCCTGTGGGTGGGCAGTCCAAGCATTATGAGTATAACCAGGTTGGAGTTTATTTTGGCTTTACATATGGCTCTCCCGGTCCAGGTAGCATCGGGGGGGTTGGGGATATAGTGCTACCAGTCAACTCCTTTCAGTTAGTTGGTATTAATCCATTTGTCCAAAGACAATCTTTTTGTTCATAAACCAAATGGACAAGCTTACCTACAGCTGCACATTCCAGGTACTAGCTTTCCTAATCTCTAATCCTCCCGCATCTTTGGGTATGGTTACTTTATCCCAAGCCACTAAAGGGATCTCTTTTGTAGTCAGCTTGGCCATCTGTAGACACCCGCATTGCGCCTGCTAGTGTCTATAGCATTTTCCAACAAAACATCCGATGATGATCGGACATAAATGTGACTTAATACTCCCGAATTTGGACTCAGAATCAATAGTATCTGGCGTGAGATTTTAGCGGAGTAAAAATCTCACCAAACCAACCTAAAATTCAGGCCCAGTGGGTCGTTTCCAATCAAATAAGACTAATTTGGGTCAAAATCGACACCGGAAATAAAACCGTCTTCTAGCGACCGAGTCAAACCCCGATCAAAGTCGATTCCGAGATAAAAATAGTCATGCAAGCTTCAAGAGTTCAACTCGAAGTCAAAAACCTCAAAATATCCCGGTCATTCCGACCCACTTGATCGAGTATCAGCCCACTCGATCGAGTGAGCTTGCAAAAAGCCCGCTGTTGCAGTTTATTGGGCCACTTGATCGAGTCCAGCAGGGGCACTCGATCAAGTGACCCTAGGTCGAGGGGCTAAATTTTTCTTATAAATACACCCCCTTTGCAACACAGTTTCAATAATCACACACCTATAATTTCAGCAATCCTAAGCAAACTATACACACATACAACCCCGAGATCTCCTCTAGAAATTCTCTAGGAAACCCGAGAAAACCGATTCCAACGCAGCCACCATAACTTTTCCTATATCCTCGATACTCCCGCGCAAACGCCATTACTACGAGTCCATTACCGAGGCCAAATTAAGCATGTAGGTTGAGGGTGTCATAAAATCCCGCTTTCTCCTTTCTTTCTTCTCTTCTTCTCGTTTCTTCATCTTTTTTCGTCTCGTTTTCTCCGCTTTTTCGTCGCTAATATTATTATTATTATCGTATCACCATAAAATATTCTCCTATTCATGTAAAATACGAGGGACAGGATAAGGAAACACGAATACGAGGGTAACGCACGGGTGTCGCCGGTCGCTTATCACGACACCCCGAATAAATGATTGTTGAAGCGAATCCACGTTAAAAAGGACGTTTTTTCATATTACGTTTAGTTTTTTTTATCGTCGTAATTAGATAGTGTATTGCGCATATACAAGTATAATTAAAACAATCTCGCATCGAGTATACTTAAAGGCAAATCCCGTTCTAAGATCCTTTTAATCCCTTTACGAGTCATAACAGAGGTGGCACCCTTTCTAGGAGCGAAGCCCTAAACACTCAAGGGCATAATGCGATCGCGGATATTTGTCGTTAAATATACTCGATCCCCTTTTTAAGGTTTACTACGAAACCTGTTGATGACGAATCGAACATCAAGTAATCCGAAAGGATTAATACAATGTCGTAACGCGGAAGGAATCAATTTCGTCCTAACCAAATTCAAATTGATTTTATAATGCTTTTTCAAAATAATTGATAACAGATCTCGTAATCATACAATTTACGAGCATCGTAAACCGAGTCAAGTTTAAATTATATAATATTTTCACGCTACTCGGCTAGTTATCAATTCAAACATTAAAAATCGGAATTACTACGATAACCGAATCAGATGCCGAAGGTTTTTTTCGAGGACCACTCGATCGAGTCCCTCTCATGACTCGATTGAGTGGCCTCTGCACGCCAAAACCGTGAGCCTTTCGCATATTTCAAGCCTCGATAAACTTTTTCAACGACTTCGGTCATCACGTGTCTACTCCTTTCAAAACCATGTATCGTACAATTCGCTAGTCGTCTAGTCTACTTTTTTCGCATATGTTATTTGTCGTATTGTATTTCCGGGTTGTATTCCGCCCACGTATTTGTAATCTATTGTTTTATGTTTTTTTTCCGTTACTTGCATTTATCGCTTTCATAAACGAACCTCGCATGCTAAATGACTTCGACGTTATCTTAGATGCATTAAACGACATAGTTGAACATAATTCACATGTTTAGTCAAAAAGCCTTGTTTGCATAACATTCAACCGTCAAACTAGCATGCGTACACTGTTGTGTGTCAAATTTGGACCGTTTTTCCTCCCATTTAGACCTGTTTTCCTCCATTTTGCGAGATCAGAGTGCGATTATCGCCTTATTTTGAGTAATTCTCGCATTAGGGTCTCTCTTTTGCATTTTATATGTTTTTGGTAGTTTTCTGTCTATTTTGATAGGATTTTCGACCAAAAGCGTGTTTGAGCTTCTACGAGCATGAGAGAGAGGGAAATCGTCCGAAGAACAAAGCACCGACTAATAGTTCAAGTAATCCAATCGATCGACAAAGATAGAGACCGGAAAAGAGGCGGAGGATCACCGGGTGAAGTTTCACCCGATGAGTCACCACCGGACGATGTTTCGCCCGACGACATTTTCCACCCCCGAAGATTTTCGTGGAAACTCACCACGGGGCGAAATGACCGGGCGAAATTTCGCCCACCGGGTGAAATTTTGCCCTATGGAGAAAATGCGCCAAAATCGCAAACTGAGAAAAAAAATATCACCGGGTGAACATTGATTGGTGACAAGTTCTTGTATTTTCTCTTCCAAGCTTCAATTTTTATGATAATCTTTATCTTCCTCCTTTAGTTTTCTCCATAATTGGTAGTTTCTTTTCTCTCCCTCTCTCCATTAATTAGTCTTGTTTTTAGTTGCTTGTTAATCCATTGTTAGTGGTTTTCTCTCTCCTTTGTTTGTTTCTCCATAGTTTGTGTTAGATTAATTATTTCTCCTCAAGTGCAAAAATGCTCAGTCTTTCTCCTAGTCTCCTTGGTGAACATTTAGTTATGGGTAGTGAGTAAATTTTGTTAGGGGGCTAGGGGAGGAGGAATCCTAGATAAAGGTTTTATTTTGTGAGAATATTGCATTTGAGGGTGATATTGTCTTGATGGGATTGTTGTGTTTTGATTGAATTAGCTTGATCACCTAGGTTGACTTGACTCACCCGGATCAATATGGGGAAACTCGGGGTTTGGATAATTCCGTCTAGAGACTTTAGTTTATTCGTCGCGAAAGTGGGTTTAGACTTGGTTGGTAGGGAAACCGAAAGGTTACACCTCCCTTATACACCTTGTGATAATTCTTGCGATGTTACACCCTTATCTAGATTTCCGACCCCCCGACTCTCTCTAATGCCTTTACACTAATTGTTTCTCGTCTTAGCTCCCTCTCTCGTATAGTTAATCTAGCTCCTCCCGACCAAAACTCCCCCCCTTCTCGACCCCAATCACTCCTAAACTTAGACTTGACCGACTACCCTCGACCATCCCTGTGGATCGACCTCGACTTGCCACTACTACGTAGTAGTTAGTTGGAGTTTATAAATATTGTTTGACCACGTTGGATAGGCGACAATCTGACACGCATCAAAATGGCGCCGTTGATGGGGGACGGTGATCAGTTAGTCGAGTTTTTGTTTATTGTGTTTGGTTGATTGTTTTACTTTCCTCCTACCCTAGTGCCATTAGGTGATAGGAGGCTCATTGTTTGTTGAGTTTTTGCTAGGTGAACTCTTGATTTAGGTTACTTGATCCCCATTCGGAGAACAAGTCGCTTGGAAATATTGTGGACGGAAGCAACTACTTGATATTGTGATCTTCCACCAATTTCTTCATTCCTCAGCACCCCGGGATTCAAGTATGACTATGTTTGGGTCCCATTCTCAACCATCTAGTGAAGAGATTTCTTCTCCCGTCTTCATCGGAGCCATCTCGAGTTTTGAGCTTAAACCTTCCATCATCAATCTAATTCAACATCATACTTTTCGAGGATTGCCGGACGAAGATGTTATAGAACATGCTTGTCTTTTCAAGGAAAGTCTTATTGGTGTCAAGCTTGAAGGTGTCACCGAGTGCCAACTACGCCGGATTCTTTTTTTCCTCGCACCTTGCGTGATGGAGTAAGGAGATGGATTAAAAGTTTCCCTAACAATACTTTTCACACATGGGATCACTTGTGCAACACCTTCCTCGAAAAATAATTCCCACCATCCAAGACCAACAAATTCCAGAAGGGAAATTCAAACGTTTCAATAACAAGAAAATGAAAGCATAAGTGAAGCCTGGGACCGATTTCAAACATTGCAAAGGAAGTGTCCGCACCACGGCATTCCTAGTTGGCTTCTACTTTATATTTTCTTCCACTCGTTATTGGATAACGCCAAAGATAATATCAATGCGGTGGCAAAAGGCGATTTCTTTTTGCTTAATGAAATCGAGTACAAGAAACTCATTGAAAGGATAGCCAAGAATGATGAATATTCCAAAAATGATCAACATGGAGAGCTAAGTGGTGAGTCAACGTCGTCAATCGAAAGGAGAACTGCTCTTGAAGCTAGAGTCGAGGAGTTGGTCAAACAATTTGAAGTATATGTCGCTAGAGCCAATTCTCCACCCAAGACTAGAACATCTCCAAAAAGATCAACTCCACCAAGAAGGGTGAGTTCACCAAGACGATCATCCACTTCACCACCCAAATTGTATCGCATTGAAATTCCATGTGATCATCGCGGGAAATATGATCACGACTCCGATTTGTGTATGAGAAAGGAGAATGCTTGTCAAGCCAACACCCAAGGAACCCATGAAAAATCTCACACGAATAATACTAATTTGGGAACCTCTTATTCTATGCCAACTCAAGGACCATATCCTTTTCAAGATCATGCAACTCCAAGAGACCCCAATCAAAGGGTTTATCCTAATTCATATGGGTTCTACTATCAACCAAGACCTCCTCATGCAAGTCAATTCAATCAAGGTTATTCTTATTCTCAAGGACCACCTCGACCAAACTATGGTCCTCCTTTTGGAACCTATCCTCCACATAATCAAGGTCCTCCAAGGCATTTTCAAGGTAACTCTCAAACTCTTTATGACATTCAACAAACAATCAATTTTCTATCGAAAGAAAATGCGTCAAATGGCCAAGGTAGGTTCCTCCGGCACTCTGGGTGGTTCCTCCGATAGAGAGAGTGTAACGCCGACGACTCTGGGTGGTTCCTACGGCACCGATGGCCAAGGGACACGCCTCAAAATCTCCTGCATTACGCAATATCACGACCAGGAAAAGCAAAGGAAAGGGTGATCAAAACAGACCAAAACCAAATGTTGACGTGTGCTTGAAGGAAAGATCAATGCAAGATATTGTAGGGATTCCGGCTTATGAGTTGGAATCTGAGACTGAAGGAGAAGACATGAACGTGAAGGAACAGAAGGAGAAGAACAGCCAAATAGATATGATAATTCAGAACCATGGCTTATCAAACAAGGGAGGAAAACTGTAAGGGAGACACCTCTACATCAGGAAGACAACGCTGATAATCTATTACAGTCAACTAAGGAGGATGTTCAAGAGGAAATTGAGTATTTGGGAACGGCGGTTTATGGATATGTTGTGGGCGCTAACCCACCATGGCAGATTTTATAGGGTTTCTAGAAAAGTATTTGGGCCAAACACAACATAGACAAGATTTCCTTCTTCCCTAATGGGGTATTCCTGGTTCGATTTGCGACAACATCTATTCGGGAAGCGGTACTGAATGGTGGATATTACCTTTTTGACAACAAACCTCTAGTTGTCAAGGCCTGGAAAGAGTACGTGAATCTGGAAAAGGAGGATGTGAAAGTTGTTCCCGTGTGGGTGAGGCTTCATAAGCTTCCACTCAAATTCTGGGGGGCAAGTCTCAGTAAGATCGCAACTTTGGTAGGGCCTTTGGTGAAAGCAGATGACGCCACAACCAACAAAACCAGACTTGGTTTCGCCAGGGTCATGGTCGAGTTAAAGATGGGACAAGACATTTTAAAGGTGGTGAAATTCAAGGACGAGAATGGTGAGACTGTGCAGATACAGGTAGAGTATGAATGGCAACCGGTGGTCTGCCAGAGGTGCCATAACATGGGCCACGTGAAAGACCAATGTCGGAGACCAATAACTAAGACAGTCGCACAAAACAGAGATGGGCTGAAGAAACAATGGAGAATGGTACAGAAAGTGAGGCCAGCACAACCAACTCAGAATGTGGAGAAGAAGGACTCACCCATACAGACTAGTGCACCAGCATTATCTGTTTCTTCGCAAGAGGGTGTGGAAAAAGCTAAAATGACTCCAAGTAACCATATGCTGGAGAACGATAGGGGTGTGGACCAAACGTCACAAGTATCAAGAAACACTGACACAAGTGAAGAACCCCTAAGACAGAATGAGAGCCCGACGTACCAACAAGTGTTGACTGATGCAAAAGTGAGGAATGGAGCCCTGGTGAAATCAGGAAATGGTAACCCTTCTAAACAACTAAAATTATGATGATGAATATGGGATTTTGGAATGTTAGAGGGATGAATAGGGTTAAGAAACAGAAGGAAATAATAAATTTTTGATGGTTAATAGAATAAATTTCTGCGGACTCCTTGAGACTAAAGTTAAAGCTAAAACACAGAACAAAGTGGCCAACACGATGTTTCACAATTGGAGTGTGACCATTGACAATAATCTGCATCTCGGAGGCAGAATATGGGTGGTTTGGGATCATGTTAAATGTGACGTCCATCCGCTTATGTACAATCCTCAGTTGATTCACTGTAGAGTTGTGGATAGAAGCAACAATGATAGCTGGTTTGCCACAGTTGTCTATGCATTTAATAAAGCCCAGCAGCGTGAATCCCTTTGTAATGCTATGCTTCAAATTAGGAATTCTATCCAAGGGCCTTGGATGGTAATTGGCGATTTTAACTGCGTGTTGACGCCTGATGAATGATTAGGGGGAAGTTTTTCAATTACGGATGCCCATGATTTCCAAAGTTGTATTGATAGTTGTGAGATCATGGATGGACCAGCATTAGGGGCGTTCTACAGAATAAGCAACAATCGGCTGATCGTATCTTTAGTAGGCTTGAATCAGGACCGGCTCCATCATTTCTCGAAGATGAAGGCTAATTTCATGCCCGAGGGTCTTTTTGATCATACCCCATGTATGATTTCTCAAGGGTATGAGGTGAAGGACTCAAAGAAGAGCTTCAAGTATTTTAACATGTGGAGTAAGGCTCCACAGTTTGAAGATATCGTCAAAGAGGAGTGGCAAGTTGAGATACTTGGGACGCCCAGCTATAGACTTTTAAAAAAACTGCAGCGTCTCAAGCGACCCCTGAAGGGGCTGAATCATTTGATGTTCAGTGATATTGAGAAGAAGGCTAGAATAGCCCAACTAAAACTATATCAGGCTCAAAAACAATTAGAATCTGACCCAGGAAGCAATGTGAATAAGCAGCAGGAATATCAGGCTCAAAAGGAATGCCAATTTTTTACTGATGCGTGTTATGAATATCTGCAGCAGAAATCTAAAGCACAGTGTATTGAACAAGGAGACGAGAATACGGCCTATTTACAGGGTGCTATTAAAGCTAGAAGAGAAAGGAATATTATCCACGAAACTATGGATCAATCGTGGAAGGTATTTGCAGATAAACAGGGATCCAAAATGCTTTCTTACATTATTATAACAGCCTGCTTGGTGATTCTACTGCAACTAAGAAAGTCTGCCAAAAAATTATAGACCAAGGTCCCAAATGTGATCAAGACCATTGGAAGCTGCTGCTATGCCCGGTCACGACTGAAGAGATCAGGGATGTAATTTTTAGCATCCCGGATGACAAGGCACCGGGTCCGGACGGTTTTACAAGTAAATTTTTCAAGGATTCCTGGCATATAGTAGGAATGGAGGTATGTGTGGCTGTTAAGGACTTCTTTGAAGAAGGACGATTACTCAAGCAGATTAACTCTACGAACATTACCCTCATTCCTAAGGTGGATAGACCATCTACGGTACTGCAATTTAGACCGATTGCATGCTGTAATGTAATATACAAATGCATCTCCAAGATACTTTGTCGAAGATTAAACAAGGTGCTGCCTGATATTATTGGTAGTGTTCAAGGAGCTTTCGTTAAAGGCCGCAGCATAATTGAAAATATTTTGATATGCAAAGATCTGGTGTGGCTTTACAATAGGAAGACAGTATCGCCCAAATGTTTGTTTAAACATGATATGCAAAAGGCGTATGATACTATTGAGTGGGCTTTCCTGGAACAAATGCTCTCAAATCTGAATTTTCCTCCTCACTTCCAGAAGCTTGTGATGCAATGCGTCTCGACGGCCTCGTACTCCCTCAATCTCAATGGTGAGCAGTTCAAATTTTTTCACGGGAAACGAGGTCTAAGACAAGGGGACCCTCTATCCCCGCTCTTGTTTACCATCTGTATGGAGTATTTACATAGAATGCTCTTATATACGACAGGTAATATGGAGTCTAAGTTCCATTCCCTTTGTAAGCCGCTCAAGCTTTCATGCCTCATGTTCGCGGACGACCTTCTTTTGTTTAGTAAAGGAGATGTGAAGTCTGTGATGGTCTTGTTGAGATCTTTTGCTACTTTCTCTAATTTTTCGAGTCTCAAACTAAGTCCCGGGAAGTCCAATGCGTACTTCAATGGAGTATCGAACCAACTGAAGCATGACATCACAAAAATATCGGGCTGTTCGGAGGGTACCCTTCCATTTCGATATCTTGGGGTCCCCATCAAAGCTACTAGACTAAGCATTAAAGACTGTCAACCTCTTATGGAGAAGATTGTTGAGCGAATTCGAAGGCTTGGAGCGAGGAAGTTAACGTACGCAGAACGAGTTGTACTGATCAAATCGGTGCTTGCCTCGCTGCACAACTATTGGGCGCAATTTTTTTTGCTGCCTGCTGGTGTTGTTAAACAAATTGACAACATTTGCCGGAATTTTCTGTGGGACAGCTCTGCTGACTTCCATAGGGTGCCGTTGGTGGCCTGGAACAATATCTGTGTGCCGTATGAGGTAGGGGGACTGAATATTACACAAACTAAAAACTGAAATGTAGCAGCAATCGGGAAATTGGCATGGTGGGTGACCAGTGATGCGAACAGATTGTGGGTCCGATGGATTCAACACATACCTGAAGGAACAACGATGGGATGACTATACCCCGACACACGATTGGTCATGGAGTTGGAAGAAGATATGTCGAGCGAGAGATAAAATACAAGCGGGCTGTAAGTCTGAGGATTGACATTCCCTTAGACCGGATGAATTTACGATTGCAATAGCTTATCAATGTTTGCGAGAGAAAGGTAATACTATCACCTGGAATCGATATATTTGGAACAGGTGGTCGATGCCTAGACATAGCATTATGGCGTGGATGCTGCAACATCAGGCTTTCAATACTAAATCCAAACTGGTGAAACTAAAGATTAATGATGATGAGATGTGCTGCATATGTGTTGGCGCGGAGGAAACGATGGAACATCTTTTTTGCCTATGTCCGTATGGCAAGAAGGTATGCGAGGGAGTTATAGCGTGGGTCAGGATGCAACCACAGAAGATAATAGATAATGAGTGGCGCAGACAGATAAGAGGGACTAAACTTCAATGAGCAATTCGTAATGGTGCTTTGAATGCGATTATATACTATATTTGGCAAGAGAGGAACAAAAGTCGAACGGAAGGGAGTCTAGTTCATCCTGATATAGTGATTAAGAAGATTAGAATGGAGCTCGGAATTTTTTATAATTCCAAAATGCAACAGAATATGAGTGATAAAGTCAAGAACTTTATCACTAGCCTTCTTTAGGCCATGTAATTTGCACAAATTGTTACCTGATTAATATACTTACCATTTACCAAAAAAAGAAAAGAAAATGCGTCAAATCGATCTAGACTTGAAGCTTTAGAGGCACATACCACCTCGCAAGCTCGATCTTCTCAAGAGCCGACCAATTCTTTCAATCAAGCATCCGTGAATGCCATTAAGGTATTGTACAAAAAGAAACCGGTGAAACCCTTTGATCCACAAACTCCTTACATCTCATCCCTCAATCAATGAATCCGATGAGAAAGTGGTCAAGGGTGTAACTGAAAGACCAAGAAGAGATCCATCCAAATATCTTGTAGGAGACCTTACCTACGTTATCGAACAAATTCCAATAGAAGACATGAATCTAGTCTCCAGAATTGAAGTACCACCCTTGAGTGACAAGCCACATGTCCCCTTCAATAACCAAGCTTTGGATAGAATAACTTTCACCGAGCTTATCGAAAACATTGATAATAATCCGTCCATGCCCACCTTGTCCGAATATATTCGAGACATTATTTTAAAACCCACCGAGAGGGCAGAAGCTCCCATTTCCTCAAGACTCACCCCAAAAGTTACAATTCCCATCAAGTTAGGTGATCCGAGTAGCTTTTCTATACCTTGTTCCATAGACCATATCTTGATAGACCGAGCCTTGTGTGACCTTGGCACCGACATTAGTTTAATGCCTCTTGCCATTGCCCGAACCATCCATATGAAGGACTTGGACTAGTTCCCACTTAATGTGCAAATGGCCGATGGAACTACAAAGGAACCTTATGGACTAGCCCGCAACCTCATGGTTAACGTGGGGAATCTATACATCCCCACCGATTTTGTTATTCTCGACATGCCTATAGAGGAGCGAAATCCTATTCTCTTCGGACGACCTTTCCTAGCTACCACTGGAGTAATTATTGATGTGAAGCGAAGGCGACTATCTTTCAATGTTGCTAATGATACGGTTCAATTTGTGCTTCCCGCATTCCTTCCCGAAAATTCTTCTCAAGGGGAGTTATGGAATCAAATGGTGGAATTTCCATCCAATGAAGAACCATCCACTGAAGATCTTGACTATGATAACGAAGAAGACGATGGTGCTCTATTTATACTCGGTCCTACCTCCGAAGAAAGTATCCCGAAAGAATTTGCAATGCTTCCCGAGGTAGCACGACTTATGGGCTTGCCGGAGTTAAGAAAAGAGTTCAAGATCGGTAACATCAAATTTGAAGTTAATGATCAAGACCCTCCGGGTTGCTTCTCAAGCAACCCCGACAAAGCTCAAACAATTTAATTCGGTTTGGTGGTGTCCATAATAACCACTTTGTAAATATTAGTATATTCTTATCCCCTTTTATTTTCTTTGGACAATAGCTTTTGGATTTTTCTTTTGGAGCTTGCCTTTTATGGTATTTGCAGGAATTGTGAAGATTTCTTCTGGAGTTTTTGGGTTATGCTACAAATGATTACGAGAGCTTTTCTCCGTGTAGCTAATACATGGATCGAGAAAATTGGTTTTGTCGAAGAACAAAGGTTGGTTTGGACCAAGTCGAAGAGAACTTTCGCAGCAAATGGCTTATTTGGAGTGGAGGATCTCACCGGGTGAAATTTCGCCCGATGGGATTGTTGCCCAGAGTCCGTCGGGTGAAACTTCACCCGATGGCAATTTTGCTAAAATTAATGAATTGACGGAAAACCCGTCGGGTAAAATTTCACCCGGTGGAATCTCACCGGGCGAAATTCGCCCGACGGTAAACTTACTGGCGAATTGGGATTTGAGGGAAAACCCGTCGGGTGAAATTTCACCCGGTGGAATCTCACCGAACGAAATTTCTCCCGATGGTGAAACTGCGCGAAAATGACGAAAAATGGTCCGAAGACTGTCGGGTGAAATTTCCCCCAATGGTGACCACCGGGCGAAATTTCACCCCGCGTCACCTATACCCAGCCAAACCCCCTTCCCTTCTTCATAATCACTTTTTTCCTCTCTCTCTCCTCAAACAAACCCCAAAAACCCCATAAATCCCCAAATTCCACCACCTTAAATCACCTCTAATCATTCCATTTCTTCACCAAATTTTAATCCAATCACATATTCTTCATCCCTACCACAATCCTATGACCTTCTTGGATTTTGTTTTGAGAAATCGTTCCAATTTCGACAACCCTAAACCCTAACCTCCATCATCAAATCACCAAATTTAATCAACAAAGATGAGAGTCAAGCAAATGGCAAGGAAAAGGATATCATCTATGCTCAATCGTAATTCGGGTTCGACGTCCTCTTCCTGATTTGACGAGCCGGCTGAAGTGCGGAACGATTCCGTCCCAATGCCTGTTCAAACACAAGGCTCCGTCCCGCGTGAACAACTTGTTCCACTTGAGGTACGTTACCCTTCAATCCGTCGTAATTTCCGTGATTTTGTATCTGGTGTTTATTTTGCTAAAAAAGCCCACCTCGAGAAATTTAAGAAATTTTGGGTTTGTTGTCTCGAGCCAACTCATTGGGCGGCTCGAGATGTACTTATACGTATGGGTATTGAATTGCAGGTACAAGCGATGTGCCGAAACCTTGGTCTGATTAAATTTTATACCTCTGAGGAGGAAGCTTTTCAAAAGCTGATGTGTGAGTTGTTCGCAACTTTTGAGCTGAGCGGTGATTCACAATACCACCACTTTGCAGTTGCGAGAAACTTTATAAGTCCTGAGTTTAAGAGATTTTGGTGCATTGCTTGGTTTGCCTACTTCTTTCCTCGGAAGGCTTAGGGCGGGACAGACTTGGGATGAAAAATTTGCCCGTGATCGATGTTTGTTTAAAATTGCCCGCCAAAGGAATTTTAAAGGAGGGAAGATGCGTTCTTTCACCATTCGGAACCCCATCCTCCAATATTTGGCGCGTATCATAGCAAATTCCTTCCTGTCAAGCTATGATACACACCACAATTGTAGTGCTACAGCTGTGCAGCTGTTAGAGGATGCGGTTCGGAATAGAGGCCCATCGATTGACATGTCGGAGGCCCCAGCTACGCATTTTGCCCAGGTTGCAAAGGGCAACCGCAAGAGAATTTCTTGCTTGTGGTGGTGTTGTAACGATGATACCTAGAGCTTTAGGTGTCGATTTTAGCAGCATGACAGCAGTAGACGGATCAGGAATTTATCAAGATAAAGTTTATTGCCCTTTCCTTGTTTGGCCCCAAAGCGGGGATTATAACAGTTTGTTTCCGTATAAGATTACTGAGTTGCGCGAGCTATAGCAATGCCTAATCCCGAATGGGTTAGGCTAGATGTTGAGGAAAACTTCGGCATGTCGAAGAGTTCTGGGGAGTACATTCGGGATAACACCCGAGGTAAGTTTTATCAGGTAAATTACCCCGCGGGACCTTTTGACTATGGCGACGACGACATAGAGGTAGTAGATGAGTTAGAGGAGGAACCGGAGGTTGAAACCTCCCGGGATTGAGGTCAGAGAACATTACCTTTATCATCACATGGACCCTCTTCCTCCCACCAGACCGAACCTCAAACCTCGCAATTTTTCACCCCCGACCTCTCAGATTTCGAACCACACCGACACTCCACTTTCACCCAGTCTACCCCCGGTTTTCAGGAGGACGTTAACATGAGTCCTCTGAGACACTCTTCGTTCTTCTGATCGGAGGACTTCTATAAGCAGTGGAGGGAAGTTTATGACCATACACGTCAGACTTGGGAAAATTTCACCACATCACTCAACTTGGCCCAAAGCGCTTACAATGTAGTCCGGGATGCGCGCGATACTGCGCATAGCTCGTATACGTACTCTAGGGATGGTTTTGAGTACGCCCGGAACAACTTTGAGATGGCCAGGGACGTTGCTAGGGATGCCCAAGCAGCGAGGTTGGCGGCGGAGGAGAACCAAAGGATGCTTCAACAACAACAGCATTACTTTAATCGGTTCTTTGGTATGCCTCCGCCAGGGTCTTACTACCCACCACATCGTCCCCCAGGTCCTTTGTGGGTGGTTGAGTGTTGTTAGTGTTAGTGTGTGTGGGGGGGGGGGGGGGGTAAGTTGTCGATTGTCAGTCGTCGCTAGTCACTTCTCCTGTTCTCAGTAATCTTTGTCAGTCTCTGCTGCGCCAGTTTTGGTATTGATAATTTTGGTTGTTGGTTATTGTTGATGGTAATATTTTTGTTGATTTGGAAAGTTGTCAGCCCCTCTCTGACCCTACTTGGGTCGTTACACACGTGAGGTTTATTGCAGGTGCCTTAGAGAAGAAGGTCTTGATTGTTAGCTCCCGGTCTTAGGTGAATTGATCGCAACAAGACCATTTGAAAGTCCAAATTTCTCTTTTTCTTTTGATTTTTCCCGATTTGTGCGTAATCGGGCGAGGTGACGTAATTACACCTACGCCCTTTCTCCCCTTATCGATTTTTCTCTTTTTCTTTTCCATTTTCCTTTTATTTTCACTTCATTTTCTTTTCTTATTTTTCGATTTTACTTTTTGGCTAGGGTATAGGTGACGTGATTACACCTAGGCTCGCCACTTTATTATCTTCGTTTTTTCATTTTCACTTCATTTTCTTTTTATTCTCTTCATTTTTGAAAAAATACAAAAACATTTGAAAAATCATAAAAATTCAAAAACATTTTCCGTTCTTTTCTCTTTTTCCTCTTTTTAGATTCTTCCCCTATTCGTGCATTGAGGACAATGACAGTTTTAGTGTGGGGGAGGGATCTACTATCCTTTTCTTCATTTTCTTTTTCATTTTCATTTTTTTCCTTTAAAAACCAAAAACCCAAAAAAAATTTCGTTTCCTTTTTTCTCTTTATTTTAGTTTTCTTTTCTTTTATTTTTGTTTTTGTGTCACTTGTATTGCTTTGCATTCTCCTTCTTGTAGGTACACCACCAACCATTTAGCATGGGTTCGTATAGGTAGCAAAAATGAAATGAAGACCGCGCGGTAATATCTTCTACCTTCGTTTTATCCCCTTCTCTTATGCATGGGAGTTTGAGCATATATGCTATTTCGAGGTTCACTTGGTGAACATTTTGGAATTGGTGGTTGTGGATTGTGTTGATTTGGTGAAGTTTGGAGTGCTTGGCTATACTTGTGTTGTTTGTTTTGTTTCCTTGTGTTTTTGTCATTTTTGTGTCCTTTTTATTTTGTGTATAGTTTGTCTAGGTAATGTTTTTGAAAACCCGATTTTGAATTTAGGCCGAGTGTTTATTACTCTCTTATTAGTATCCCTTTTTTATTTTTGGACATACTTCTAGTAGAATGACCTTGAACCAATTTTTGCATTGAATTTTTACCATGAGTCCATCTTTTCTACTAGGAGTCTACATCGGGATTTGCATTTGACCACCCATGGAGTGATAAGGCCTTGGTACCGTTTCCCGTTCTCTTAGGTGACCTTACTTGAGAAGCCATTTTTCGTCCAAATTTTCATCCTTTTATGGGTTCGGAGGGGGTGCACACCCGACTAGCCTATTTTTTTACCATTCACCCATTTCCACAAATAAGTTTGCAAGAATATGCTTTACCTTGAACCTCAAATATATCATATAGCCAAATATGGGCAATTCAAAGAAGAAAAAAAGGAAAAATGAAGAAGGGCATCCTCCTTTTTTTTTAAAAAAAATATATCGTTCCCAAACCCAAATAGTCCCTTGGTTGACTTATTGCGGTGAAATGCCTACTAGAGGACCTCGTCCCGATGAAGGAAAATAGCGGTAATTTGGCAATCCTTACCATTTTGCAAACACTTATCCATCCGTCTGGTCTAATTGGCTTTCTCGAGTTTGGGACGACCCTCTAGGCTTAGCTTAGGGGACGGGATAACACTTACCTACAGTGCTTACTAAATCCATGGTTCTCACTTATCCACTCCATTTATCGTCCCGTTGTTGGCATCTCTAGTGGAAGGACCTTGGTAAATTTTCAATGTTTTTATTATTTGATTGTCATCCTATTAGGATCTTGTCCATGTCAATTTGTGTCACTAACTTGGTAGTGTTCTCGCTTGTTTTAAGCTCAAATCGGTGCTTTCTCCGCCGTTTCGATGAGAGACTCGACGATTTATTTTCTCTTTCGTTGCAACTATCTTTTTGTGTGTCCTTCTTGTTTTATGTGTTTGTGTGTATGTTAGTCGCAACCCCAATTTCGAGTAAGACCCAACTTGCCTTGCAAGGAGGTACTCTACCTCATGGGTATCTCGATGTGAGTTGAAGGGACGGAGCGGGCCCGTTAATTGCTTCGTATAGGCTTAGCATGGTCTACCTTATTAGTATTAGCTAATTTCTTTTTGGGTCTTTGCTCGAGGACGATCAACGGTTTAGTGTGGGGGAATTGTTGTGTGTCAAATTTGGACCGTTTTTCCTCCCATTTAGACCTGTTTTTCTTCCGTTTTGCGAGATCAGAGTGCGATTATCGCCTTATTTTGAGTAATTCTCACATTAGGGTCTCTCTTTTGCATTTTACGTGTTTTTGGTAGTTTTCTGTCCATTTTGATAGGATTTTCGACCAAAAGCGTGTTTGAGCTTCTACGAGCATGAGAGAGAGGGAAATCGTCCGAAGAGCAAAGCACATGACTAAAAGTTTAAGTAATCCAATCGATCGACAAAGATAGAGACCGGAAAAGAGGCGGAGGATCACCGGGTGAAGTTTCGCCCGACGACATTTTCCACCCTCGAAGATTTTCGTGGACACTCACCACCGGGTGAAATTTCGTCCGATTGAGAAAACGCGCCAAAATCGCAAACTGAGAAAAAAAATCTCACCGGGTGAAATTTCACCCGGTGGGATCAGCTCGTCAGCCGCAGGGTGAAGTTTCACCCCATGAAGATGCATAAGGTGAAGGTCTAGCTTAAGGAAGAAGAATTGGATTATGGGCTTCAAGATTGTGTGACACATTAAGGATTAGTATATATAGTAAATCTAGGGTTTCATTTCCATTTGAACCTTAAGTGTGCCTCTTTAGGAGTAGGAGTAAGGTAGAAGATCTCCATAGTAGTAGTAGTAAATGTAGTAAGCTTCCATAGTAAAAACTCAATAGATCTAGTAAAACTTATTAGTTTTAGATTAATTCTACTTAACAATCCTCATTCAAGTTATTAAATTAGTTGAAGATTTGTGTTTTTATGTTCAAGATTGAAGAATTTTGCAAGGATTGGTGACAAGTTATTGTATTTTCTCTTCCAAGTTTCAATTTTTATGATAATCTTCATCTTCCTCCTTTAGTTTTCTCCGTAATTCGTAGTTTCTTTTCTCTCCCTCTCTCCATTAATTAGTTTTGTTTTTAGTTGCTTGTTAATCCATTGTTAGTGTTTTTCTCTCTCCTTTGTTTGTTTCTCCATAGTTTGTGTTAGGTTAATTATTTCTCCTCTAGTTCAAGCATGCTTAGTCTTTCTCCTAGTCTCCTTGGTGAACATTTTGTTGTGGGTAGTGAGTAAATTTTGTTAGGGGGCTAGGGAAGGAGGAATCATAGATAAAGGTTTTATTTTGTGAGATTAATGCATTTGAGGGTGATATTGTCTTGATGGGATTTTTGTGTTTTGATTGACTTAGCTTGATCACCTAGGTTTACTTGACTCACCCGGATCAATATGGGGAAACTTGGGGTTTGGGTAATTCCCACTAGAGACTTTAGTTTATTCGTCGCGAAAGCGGGTTTGGACTTGGTTGGTAGGCAAACCGAAAGGTGGCACCTCCCTTATACACCTTGTGATAATTCTTGCGATGTTACATCCTTATCTTGATTTCCGACTCCCCGACTCTCCCTAATGTCTTTCCACTAATTGTTTCTCGTCTTAGCTCCCTCTCTCGTCTAGTTAATCTAGGTCCTCCCGACCAAAACTCCCCCCTTCTTGACCCCAATCACTCCTAGACTTAGACTTGACCGTCTACCCTCGACCGTCCCTGTGGATCGACCTCGACTTGCCACTACTACGTAGTAGTTAGTTGGAGTTTATAAATATTGTTTGACCGTGTTGGATAGGCGACAATCTGACGCGCATCATACACGAAAAGCGAACGATATCTAAGTAGAGGCCGCTAAGAGCGGGCGGGGTTGGGTGTCCTTCGTGGGTTTCGCAACACGTACCCTCACCCCTTACTCAGAATCATGGTTTCCGGATGTCCGAAACCGTTGGCACACGAGATTCATTTGATGCACGATTCCCAATAACTCGACATCGGTATCGTAATACAAAGGGATGAACCCCTAAAGTCTAGCATTGAAAGCGGGCTGTGCTCTGTGCACGTTACGCCTAAGTGTAGAGTGGTGATAAGTGTAGTTTGTAGTGCCTATTTTGTTGCGTTTGGTCTCCGTTTCTCTTGTGGAATCGCTCCTTGGGAGCGGTTTCTGGGCTACTTATGCTTCTTCTAGTTCGTTTTAGGTTCCCAAGGCCATTCATGGAGAATTGGAACGATTCCGACTCGTTTCATACACTTTTGGAGCCAACGAAGAAAAGGAACGATCACTCGGTGCGTAGGATTCGATCCCGAGACCTTGGGACCCATTCCCGAGCCCCTTGGACTCGATCCCGAGCCCCGAGAATCAATGAGAAGCCCATGAGAAGCAAGGAGGGACCTTGAAGATCATATTGGAGGCCTACAAGACCCATCCCCGTCGGGAAGGACCTCATCCCGTCCGGGATGAGGTGCCCAAATGCGAAGGGTATGTTTTGGGTTCATCCCGATCGGAATCACCCCGTCCCGATCGGGAACATTTCGTCCCGGACGGGATGAGGTAGCTGTAGCCCGCACTTGCTTCTTTTCTTCTCCTTTGTTCTTGTAACCCTATATATACCCCCCCCCCCTCTTGTAATCTTATGTTATGTGATTGATTACCCACAAAACCCTAGACTACTTTAGCATAGATTAGCTTAGATTAGAGTAGATTAGTCATTAATTAATCCTTAATCTAGTTAGCTAATCTTGTATTAATGGATCTCTTGAAGAATCCATCCAATCTTGACAACATTGGTGGATGTTTTGGGTGTTCTTTATATACAAGTTCTCATCTTTTCATTCTCTTGTTAGTTGGTATAATCTTCTCATCCTTTTACTCTTAATCATTGTTTATGTTATTCAAGTTTCAATCTTTAGCTCTTGTTTATTATTTTGTTCATCATCCTTGTTAGTTTTACATATGTATGCTCTTGTTCTTGTTTTGGTTTCTCTTGTTAGTGTTAGTTTTAGTTTAGTTATATTTGAGTAGACTCTTGCTAGGATTAGTAGGGAGATTGGGTGTGATTAGGGATGATTAGGGTGAGATGGGTGGTACTAGACGTTGTTTTTGTTGTTTCCCATTTACCTTGCACTCCACATGTTTGATGAAATGCTTGTGAGACTTGAGACGATCAATCCTTGTTTTTCTTGCCTCTTCTCTCGTATGTGTGTGTTTGGTTGGTCGGTTTGGTTCCCTCATTAGTAGCGAGAGCGTGGTGAGCATGACCCCTAGGCCGTTTAAGTAGCGAGAGCCCGATCGGAACCTAGGCTACGAAAGCATGCTAGTAACCCCGTCTTTCCCCTTTTATGCCCTTGACTTCCATGAACCCGACCTAACCCTAGTTTCTTCTTATCGATTTATTAGCTTCCTTTTGTCCTTAGTTATTCGTTTAGCCTTGTTAGTTCTTGTCATAGACCTTAGCTTAGTCCTTAGTCTATCCCCTGGTTTAGCTTGTCTCGGACCGAGTCTTGGACCATAGCACTCCCTAGTCCGACACCCCGTCCCTGAAGATCGACCCGACTTGCCCTAGCTACCCGTGTTAGAAATAGTTGGTTTTTTTATTGATCGGTGGGGATCCACGACAATTCCATCCCATCAATTTGGCGTCGTTGCCGGGGACGGCGTGGTTTAGACTTTTGTGTGCTTAGTTTTGGACTTTGTTCTTGATTTTTGTGTTTTCTTCTCCTTTTGCATCTCCGTTCTAATTCTTGTGTGCTATTCTCCCTTCCTAGTGCCTCAAAAGCACTAGGCTACTAACGTTTGCTCAAGTGCATCTAGTTCATCCTAGGTATCAAACCAACGTTATGGAAATGGCACGTCCTAGCTTCCGTCAATCGTCACGGGACAACTATGGGGCAAATTGCCAAGTCCCAAAATTTCACCAACCGTATCAACCTCATCAACAATCTTACGAATGCCCTCCATATGGCTACAATGAAAGTTGTCAAGGATCAATCCAACATCCTAACAACTACCAAATACCCCCACATGACCCACAACCAAAAATCCCCAACTTTGAGACTTGTCAAATGATGATTCAATTGCTAAAGGGTCAACAAGAGGCGATAACTCTAATGCAAAAGAGTCAACAAGAGATGATGATTCAATTACAAGGGGTTAGGGAGGAGTTTAGGGCCCAAAATGCGGTGCAAGATGCTTGAATCGATGCACTCATGGCTCGCATCACGATGTCGGCCACTCGAACTCCACAAATTGTTGGGGAAGGTTCATTTGGGCAAGAAGGTCGGGTGTCTCCACCAGAAAGTCAACCCGATCATGAAGCCATGAATGAAGAAGAAAGGGTTAATCAAGAGACCATTGTTGAGTGTTTCTTGGATGGTGAAGATATGGGAAGAATGGAGGAAGTTGAAGCTTCAAGGGTCAACAATTCGGAGGGGTGTGAACATGATTCTCAAGGTAACTCTTGGGGAGCCGATGTATTGGCTATCAAATTGGATTTGTACGATTTTCTTCGTGATGAACCGGATCTTGACAATCCTAAGTCAAGTGAAGACATAACTCCTCTAGGCCATGTAGACAAGGTGAGTGAAAAGGAACGCAATACTTGGGAAAAGAGGTAGATGCCTTAGAACTCGCGTTGAATGGGAAATTGGAGGATCCTAAAGCCTCCAATGAAGAAAACTTGATGCCTTCACCTCCTTTATCGCACTCGATTCCAAGTCCCTTGTCTTGTGAGACGGTTGATGAAGAGGATCCTTGTCGGGCGGTGGAAGAGAACTCTACTCTTGACCCCGTAGAAGAAGCAACCCCCTTAGGGTGTGTTCTCCTAACTCATAATGCCGAGCTTGACTCTAGACCACTATACCTACCGGATGGTCATAAGAGTCGTTGCTATCATAGTTTGGAAGACCCGGAAGATCACGAGAACCCCGAGCATAATGAAGATGATCGCTTCTTGCCTCCGACTTGGAAGCTCTTGAAGGTAGCTAGGCTCGGCCATGTGAGCCTCAGTGAAGATGTTGCTGGAGCATTTGACTTACTCCTTCGAGCTCTTGATGGCTGTGGAGGTGTAGATGGTGAGAGTATCCTATTGTAAATATCTTTTTGAGCTTTTGTGTGTGTATATATGTTTGTTTGGATAGTTTGGTTTCTAGGATTGTTAGTTGATTTGTGAAATTCTTGTGATTTGGTATTTTGATGAGCGATGTGAGGGAGGGATTTTGATGAATGTGTTTGAGCTTACTTGTAGGTGTGAAGTGAAGATGAATCTTAGAGAGGAGTGGTTATTGATAGAGCTTGGATTTTAAGCATGGGAGTCGGTTTTTGAAGCTTTGGACAAGCTTTTGGGGTCATAGAGGGTTTGAGGACTCTTCCCGGCCGAGAAGAGAGCATCCCGACCGGGAAGGTCGAGCATCCCGACCGGGAAAGATGTCATCCCGATCGGGATGAGTGTACCAAAAATTGGGTTTTCTGGAGTGTCATCCCGACCGGGACGGGAGCTTCTCGACCGGGACGGGTGTGTCATCCCGACCGGGACCATCCATCCCGACCGGGATGATGCCCTGCTCCTTCTTTTGGCCTCTCCTTTGTCATTCGAGCCCACCCAACCATTTTATACCCCCTCCCAACCTCCCGGCTTACCCTTGCCTCTATTATACCACCCTTACACTTCATTCACGAACCCTTGCACCAAGTTTCACATCAAATCCCACGTCCTTATACCTTTGTACTTCAACCATGCGGCCTTATTGAGAAGGAAGAGGAATAGCAATGACAAAGACAAGCTACGTGCCGATACCGACCTATGAGACGATGGAGCGAGTGAGTTGCTAACCGCATGGTACGACAACTATCCTTTCTTTTCCGTCTTTTATTGCTTGTCTTCTTTTTTTAGTTCCCCTTCCCCTTATCATTTGTGTCATGGTGGCCCTCGGGGCCTTGGTAATCGTTGCTCCCGACTCTCGATGACGTGACTACATCAAGAGTCATTTGAAAAATCAAAATTTACAAGATTTTCACCCTTTTTGTAGGATTTAGCCGGATTTGGGCGGAATCCGGGCTAGGTGACTTGATTACACCTAGCCCTTCCCTCCCATTTCCTTTTATTATATTTCTTTTTATTTCTTCCCCCATCCATATATTTCCTCGTCTCGGCCCATGGTGACATTTACTACACCCCGGCCGGACACATTCTACCCTTTCTTCGCTTTTATTTTTGATTTTTAGCTTTATTTTCGTAGTTTCTTTTTTTTTTAATGTCTCCATACACTACGGTCGAGCATGAGGACATTGCTCGGTTTAAGTGTGGGGGAGCGATATTCTATCGTTCTTAGCTTTATTTTTCGTAGTTTCTTTTCGAAAAATTCTTAAAAAGCCATAAAAATTTGAAAGTTTTTGCAAAAATCAAAAAAGATTTTTACTTTGTGTCTTTTTCTTTTGTGTCCTTGTGTCGTGTTTTTGTGTTTTGTGTGTGTGTTTGCCCTTTTTCCCTATAGGTTCCTTGATCGCCGTAATTTTCGGAAAGCTCAAGACAACTGGTAACGTCATTCTATCTCTTTTCCTCTTTGTTTCTTGTGAAGTTTGGAGGAGAATTGTGATGATGTGTGCTCGGGTGGAGCTTGTTGAAATTTGTGGTTGATTGGTTGCTTATTTGGAAATTCGGGGTGGTGTTTGTTCTCTTTGTATGCTTGTTTTGTTTTGTTTTGTTTTGTTGCCTTTTGTCTCTTTTTCTTTCGTTTTCGTCGCGTCTTTGTTTTGTGATGTGTAGTTGTGTCTCATGTGTAAAAAGGTTTTCGAAAACCCGGTTTTAAGGCTAGTGTGCAAGTGTTTACTTTCCCTTTCTAGTAGTATGAATCGAGTCTTGGACTTTAGTCTAGTAGAATGACCCTAAATCAATAATTTCGTTGGTCCTTTACGTTGAGTCCACCTAGTCTACTAGGGATTTACTATTGGGATTTGCATTTTGACCATTATGATCACCCACGGTGTGAAAAGGCCTTGGTTGCCGAGTCCCGTCCCGTAGGTGACCGTGTTTGAAATTGTTTGATTAGTCCAAGTTCTCCACCTTTTTGTGGGTTTGAAGGGAAGGACGCTCCCCGACTCACCCATTTCCCTACCTTCTACACATTTCCACAAAATAAAGTTGCAATATGTTGAAATCTCTCTCTTTCTTAGTTGCGAAAAAGAAATGCCTACAACTCAAATCTAGCCAAAAGGGCAAAGAAAGGAAAAAAGAAAGAAAAGATTGAAGAAAAAGAAAAGGCACAAAAAGCCAAAAAGAAAATACAAAAGATGAAAAAAAAGAAATACAATAGCAACACACAAAGCAAAAATGCAAAAGAAAGAAAAATGCCAAAAGAAAACCGTCTCACAAAAAAAAGATTCTCACCCGCTCAAAATAAGCCTTTTTCCGATCGTTACCGTGAAGAGTCTACCAAAGGACCGAGTCCCTAGGAAGGATGATAGCGGTAATGATCGGTCTTCCCTCATTTTGCAATTATATTCACCTTTTTACTTGGACTAGTTGGGCATTTTTGAGCATGGGACGACCCTCTTGGCTCATCGCTAAAGGGGGCGGGGTCTCACTTACCTACAGTGTCGACTAACACCATGGTTCATCCTTTTTCCATCCCGCCGATCGTCCCGTAGTACGTTCTTAGAAGGTTAGGAGGAACCTAGGTAAGTTACCAACGTTTTTATTGCTATGTTGTCATACTATTAGAGTTTAGTTCATTTCGACTCGCACTACTAGCTTGGGAACGTTGTCGCTTGCCTTGAGTCCTTAACCGGCGTCTATTTCACCGCTTTGTTGAGGGAAGCGGTATTTGTTTTGTCTTAGATGCAGCCGTTTGGTGTTTGTTTGTGTGTGTGTTTGTTTGTTTGTGTGTTTTTGTGTCCGGTTGCATCCACAGTTTTGTCGAAAGACCCCACTTGCCTTGCGGAGAGCACTTGTCCTCTAAGTGTTCTCACGTGAGTTGAAAGGGCGTAGGGTGCGCTAATACCCGCTCGGCTAGTAGTGTAGTTCTTTTAGTTAGTTTGTGCTTACTCGAGGGCGAGTAAGGGTTAAGTGTGGGGGAGTTGATAAGTGTAGTTTGTAGTGCCTATTTTGTTGCGTTTTGTCCCCGTTTCTCTTGTGGAATCGCTCCTTGGGAGCGGTTTCTGGGCTAATTATGCTTCTTCTAGTTCGTTTTAGGTTCCCAAGGCCATTCATGGAGAATTGGAACGATTCCGACTCGTTTCATACACTTTTGGAGCCAACAAAGAGAAGGAACGAGCACTCGGTGCCTTGGATTCGATCCCGAGACCTTGGGACCCATTCCCGAGCTCCTTAGACTCGATCCCAAGCCCCGAGAATCGATGAGAAGCCCATGAGAAGCAAGGAGGGACCTTGAAGATCATATTGGAGGCCTACAAGACCAATCCCCGTCGGGAAGGACCTCATCCCGTCCGGGATGAGGTGCACAAATGCGAAGGGTCTGTTTTGGGTCCGTCCCGGTCGGGACCATGCCGTCCCGGTCGGGATCACCCTGTCCTGGTCGGGACCATTTCGCCCCGGACGGGAAGAGGCAGCTGCAGCCCGCACTTGCTTCTTTTCTTCTCCTTTGTTCTTGTAACCCTATATATACCCCCCTTGTAATCTTATGTTATGTGATTGATTACCCACAAAACCCTAGACTACTTTAGCATAGATTAGCTTAGATTAGAGTAGATTAGTCATTAATTAGTCCTTAATCTAGTTAGCTAATCTTGTATTAATGGATCTCTTGAAGAATCCATCCTATCTTGACAACATTGGTGGATGTTTTGGGTGTTCTTTATATACAAGTTCTCATCTTTTCATTCTCTTATTAGTTGGTATAATCTTCTCATCCTTTTACTCTTAATCTTTGTTTATGTTATTCAAATTTCAATCTTTAGCTCTTGTTTATTGTTTTGTTCATCATCCTTGTTAGTTTTACATATGTATGCTCTTGTTCTTGTTTTGGTTTCTCTTGTTAGTGTTAGTTTTAGTTTAGTTATGTTTGAGTAGACTCTTGCTAGGGTTAGTAGGGAGATTGGGTGTGATTAGGGATGATTAGGGTGAGATGGGTGGTACTAGATGTTGTTTTTGTTGTTTCCCATTTACCTTGCACTCCACATGTTTGATGAAATGCTTGTAAGACTTGAGACGATCAATCCTTGTTTTTCTTGCCTCTTCTCTCGTATGTGTGTGTTTGGTTGGTCGGTTTGGTTCCCTCATTAGTAGCGAGAGCGTGGTGAGCATGACCCCTAGGCCGTTTAAGTAGCGAGAGCCCGATCGGAACCTAGGCTACGAAAGCATGCTAGTAACCCCGTCTTTCCCCTTTTATGCCCTTGACTTCCATGAACCCGACCAAACCCTAGTTTCTTCTTATCGATTTATTAGCTTCCTTTTGTCCTTAGTTATTCGTTTAGCCTTGTTAGTTCTTGTCATATACCTTAGCTTAGTCCTTAGTCTATCCCCTGGTTTAGCTTGTCTCGGACCGAGTCTTGGACCATAGCACTCCCTAGTCCGACACCCCGTCCCTGAGGATCGACCCGACTTGCCCTAGCTACCCGTGTTAGGAATAGTTGGTTTTTTTATGGATCGGTGGGGATCCACGACAATTCCATCCCATCAAGTGTGTTCGAATGGGCCCGAATTCCCACAAAATTCGGGCGTGACTCCTAATTAGATTTGAATTTCAACCCTAGAACCATCTCAAATGATATTCATTCGCCTACGCAAACCTACGCGTGGCTGCGTCGGGGTGGACCTATGTCTTGTCCACAATTTGGCGACTCCGCTAGGGATACCTGATGTAGCACTAGTCATCGGGGTTCCTAGGGTGAGACTCAAAAAGAAATCGTTCGAATATTAGTGTACGCGTTTTAGTTCGATGGTTCATGCATAACCCAATTTTTGCCCGGGCCGGTTACTTGTGACTGACGTCCCACTATACCACGGTGCATTCCTAAATGGGTTTCGCGGCATGTTCTAAGACCAATTCGGCTTAGGAAGTCCGTCCTGATTTACGAGAAAGTTGTCGTTGTTGGTATAGACCCAATTTCGACCGACCGAGACTTAGTTTAAAAGCATACATGGCGTCATTATAATGCTTACATGACTATGTGCTACTTAGTTTCTATATCCGTTTTAAAAAAAACCGTTATTTCAAAATATGCATATTTTCAAAATATCCGATTTCAAAACTCGGAATGCTACCGAATTTAAGATTTACGATTTGACTCAAAATAGCCTATTTTTAGCCGGTATGCTGGCCATTTCAAAAATTCAAAAATTTCAAACCTTCAAAAAATTCCGGGTCCGACGGCATTTTGCCAATTTCAAAAGTCAAGACCGTCCTCCGATTTTCTAGGAATTCAAACTTTCTTTTCAAAAACCTTCCTTATCTTAAGACTTACCGCATTTAGTAGTGTCGGGTCTTTTCATCAGTCGTCGAAGGTCTTTAGCGCCGGAACTCCGTCGATCTTACATCGCGAGTTTCCTCCCCATCCTGGTCCGCCTTATTTGTCTAAGGTATGGCTAACCAACGTAGGGCATACCTCTACCAAGGAAAGCCCATTTACACACTCGAGTTCAAAGTGTGCGGAAAATCTCACGTGGACCTTCCTTCAAACGGGACTCGGCCCACATAGTCGAATCCTAAGGAAGTCACGCCACCAACAAGTCATCCGTCTAGATGTCTTTCTCGAGTCATTCCTTTTTAGTCATTTCCTTGCTCGGGATGTACTACTTTGGTTCCGAAATTTGGGTTCAGTTTTTGATTACACTGTATTCTTACAGACAGGCCACCGTTGACCAGACACAAGCACAAAATGGAGGACGCTTTGAACAAATTGGCGGAATCGGTTGACAACATGGTTATCAAGCAGACTGATATTGAGACCCAGTTGACAGCAATGCGGGCCGATCAGGTAGCTGTGATGGCCCGTCTGAACGCTTTGGAGCACAGGGCTCCTCCCGTTGCACTAGAAAACACCGGGCCTATAGCTGAACTGGTCAGCGCAGTCCGTCGACTAGAGGAGTAGGTCCATCTGTCCGGGAGTAACACCATTCGCACGGAAAATTTCCGTATTTATTCTCCTCTGAATGACAAGCTGCCCGCAAATTTGAACCTCACGGGCTTGCCAATGTTTGAAGGAACCGAAGACCCGTACGACATGTACGGGCCTTCAAAGAATTCATGGCTAATAAGGGGGTAGATTCTTCGATGTTCAATAATCTCTTTGCTGCATCCCTCGGGAAGCACCATGGGCCTGGTACTATAGGCCAAACCCAAAAAAATACCCTACTTGGGATGACGTGGCAACAGAGTTTGTTCGGAATTACGCTGATAATACCGAGATTCAAACAACTATGCGCTCCTTGGAGGTTATGGCCTAGGAACCCAAAGAAGGTTTTACCAAATACCTTTAACGCTGGAGGGCCGAAAGTGGGAAATTGGTCGACAAGCCCAGTGAGAAGACTTTAGTGGAGGCCTTTGTCAAGAACCTCCTCCCTTCCTACCGGGTACACCTCCGGTAAGCTTTTATACCCAATTACACCACCCTTACTGAATTGGGAATAAGGATCGAGGATGACCTAAGGCAAGAGAGCCTTGCTATGGCCTCTAGAAAAGGATACCAAGGGGCTACTTATTCCACTGTTGCCAAGACCCCAGCTGTGACCCGCAGCATTTTCGACGCGGTTAATCTACTAGATACCCCGTCCAAGAAGAATCCCACACCTCGGGTATTCACTGATAAAGGTACTATCTATACATATGCCTTACAAAGGCTATCATCAAAGGGCCTGATCCAACCGATAGACCCCACTCCTGAAGTTCCAGTCGAGCGACGTTCCAAAAGCTACAACGCCCAGGCCTATTGCCAGTACCACCGAGGCAATGGGCATGATACTGAGATATGTTGGAAGCTGAAGCATCTGATCCAGAACTTGATCGAGAGTAGTAAGATCCCGTTACCCGGGGACAAACCGAGTAATAAAGACAACCCCTTCAGCTCCCACGCCATCTTTGCCGGGGAGGTGATTGACTGTTCTCATCTTATCTCTCAATTTATCCCGCAAGTAAACGGGATCTGGTTTGACAACGAGGACGATGTGTACCTCGCAAAAGGGGAAGTTGTCCCCATTACTCCTGAGGAGATCCGGAAGGCTAAGTCCAAAGTCTTAGCCAGTAACCACCTTGGTCATCACTATCAAGCTACTAGCTCTAGGGACACCCCTATCCCGACAACCGTCACTGAGCCAGTCAGGACGGAAGTCCCCTCTGAAGAGCCAACCGCTAAAACGGCTCTCATGAAGCAACTGAAGAAGACTCGAGTTGACCTATCTATATGGCAACTCCTAGTTAGCTCACAGGAACATCGAGAGGCACTCACTAAGGCCCTCGATCAAGTCAAGATTGACTCCCTGGCTACTCCAGCTGAAATGGTAGCTGCAGTCCTGCCCCACTTAAAAGGGAAAGCTGAGAAAGAAGGCCCACTGATCACCTTCTCTGAAGCCGATCTGCCACCGTTTGGGGCTACCCACCACCTAGCCCTCTACATTATGGCGATTTCCCGCGGGAAATACCTCTCGATGACCCTAATCGATGACGGGTCCGCGGTCAACATCCTCCCCTTGAGGACCGCCAAAGCCCTTGGCATCACCGAGGCCGATTATATTCAGACTACTCAAACCATCCAGGCTTTTGATGGGAGCCCAAAGTCGGTAGCTGGGGCCATAAAACTGACCATCATAACGGGGCCAATAGAAAATGAGCTGGAATTCCAGGTGATCGATGTCACCTCTTCCTTCAACCTGCTCCTAGGGAGGCCATGGATCCACGCCGTCAAGGCGGTATCCTCCACCCTTCACCGGAAAATTAAGTTGCCCCTGCACGATAGTGTTATCACCTTGAAGGCAACCCTTATGACTGTGGCTATCTGCAATGCCACGGGCCGCTCGGACCTTTGGGGGTTCGATTTCGTAGGAATGATCGAAGAGGAGTACTATTCCAGGCCCTACTTCACAACTAGCATCGACACGACGCTAAAAAATCTACGGTATTTTCCGGGGGCTACCTCCCGACCCAATCTTCCAGCGGGGAAGAATATCGAGGTCCTTAAAGATGAAGACGCTCACTTTGGCCTCAGTTAGGCTACAACTCCGGGCAACGTTGTCCGAGTAGGAATTGAAAGGACTTGCAACGTCATTAAGGGTATCTACTTGAGCCCTTAAAGCCCACGACTGACCGATTACTTTGTCACGCCGGTATTCGGGGCTGTTCAGGTTGGTCTGTACCAACCTAATATTGTGCACCCTGGGACCCACTTGGCCCAGAACTTCAACTACATCCCGGATGATGTGTTCACCCTCATTCATTCTGATGATGCCAACGATGCTGAGCCCACGCTAGTGCTACTTTTCGGGGAAGAAACCATAGCCCCGACTCCAAAGGAAGACCTGGTCAACCTTATTCTGCGCAGCAATAGGTTTAACCCAACTAAGCTGATCTCAAATGTTAGCTCCGAGACGGGGAACAGGGCCTAGACGAAGACTATCAAATGGACTGACAGTCAAGGAAGGACTTACAAGCTGATCACCGGAGAAGGAGACATGCCTAAGTCTGAGTCTGAGTCGGAGTCAGAGTATGAGTCTGAGGTCGAGTCTAGGAGGTCCGATGCTAGAGTCACTCATGTAACCACCCCCCTTCATTTAGTTAATCCTACTACCGGTACTTCGGGGTCTGTCCCGAGAGCCTTACCTATCCCACCAATGATCAATGATTAGATGGCTGCTCTTTTTGAGCTATTTTCAACAATTTTGATCAATAATAACAACCGTTCCGCTTACGGCTTGTCTTATATTAAAAATGCTTTCAATTACAAAAATATTTTATGCAATGACATTGAGAAACCCGACGAACAGGTACCCCTACCTCCACATCTGATCGAGCAACTGGAGCAAAGGGAATCCCAGAATCCGGTAATCGAGGAAACTGAGTCCGTAAATGTGGGAACAACCTTAGAGCCTCAGATGCTTAAGAAAGGGTTATCCTTAGATCCCGAGGAGAGACAACAGTTCAGGAGCCTCCTCTAAGAATTTAAAGACGTCTTCGCGTGGTCCTACAAGAATATGTCGGGGATAGACTGAGAAATAGCCGAGCACCACATACCGATCAAAGACGGGTGCAAACCGGTTAAATAGAAGCTCCGCCGGATGAGACCCGAATGGTCTCTTAAGGTCAAAGAAGAAGTCGACAAATAGTTCAAAGTCGGCTTCATACAAGTGTCCGAATATCCGGACTGGGTTGCAAACATCGTGCTGGTTCCTAAAAAAGACGGTAATGTGCGTGTCTGCGTAGATTTTCGGGATCTTAACAAGGCGAGACCGAAAGACGATTTTCTGTTACCACACATTGACATATTGGTGGATAACACGGCCGATCATGCCCTTCTATTATTTATGGACGGGAAAGACGGATATAACCAAATCAAGATGGCGGAAGAAGATATGGGTAAGACCACCTTCGTTACACCTTGGGGTACTTACTGCTATACCGTCATGCCATTCGGTCTCATTAATGCCAAGCCACATATCAACGGACGACTACGACTTTATTACATGACATGATGCATAAAGAAATAGAAGTTTACGTAGACGATATGATCGTCAAATCTTAAAACCGGGACTGTCACATCACCTCCCTGAGAAAATTCTTTACTCGATTGCGCAAATATAACATTAGGTTAAGCGCTAAAAAATGCAGTTTCGGGGTAACTTCAGGAAAATTACTGGGTCATATCGTTAACCAACATGGCATCGAAGTCGATCCAGCTAAAATCAAAGCCATAACGGAGATGCAACCTCCTAAAACCGAAAAAGAAATAAGAGGATTTCTTGGGAAGGTCCAGTACATCAGCAGGTTCATTTCAAAACTGACCATGGTATGTGAACCCATCTTCAAAAAACTGAAGGTGGGAGAACAAATATTGTGGGACGATAAATGTCAAGTAGCCTACGATAAAATCAAGGAAATCCTGTTTGCTCCACCAGTCTTAATGCCACCTCAACCCAGTTTGCCTTTGTCGTTATACCAAACAACGATCGACACAGCCATGGGGGCTTTGCTGGCTCAGACAGTAGATTCCGAAGAACGAGCTATTTATTTCATCAGCAAAAAGTTTTTAGAGTATGAATGTAAATACACCATGCTCGAGAAAACGTCTTTAGCTCTGGTTTGGGCCACTAAGGCTTCGACATTACATGCTTAGCTACGAAGTGCAAGTATTATCCAAGATGGATCCTATCAAATATCTCTTCAAAAAGCCCATCATCAATGGCAGAATGTCTAGATGGACTCTAATGTTGGCAGAGTTTGATCTAAAGTTCGTACCGTTAAAAGCCATTAAGGGCTGGGTAGTAGCCGAGTTCCTTGCTGACAGTCTCGTAACTGAAGAAGGACACAACAATACTTGGTCCTTCCCAGATGAAGATATTTTCCATACCGACATAGAAACATAGGATTTATACTTCGACCGGGCATCCAATTTCCGAGGGATCGGAGTCGGGATTCTTCTAATCTCACCAAAAGAAGAGCATACTCTCGTGTCCATCAAACTGGACTTCGACGTTACTAATAATGCCGCCGAGTATGAAGCATGTATCCATGGGCCACAAGCCGCCGCCGATTTGGGGGTCACGAACCTCTGAGTACATGGTGACTCATCCTTGGTAATTAATCAAGCGCTTCAAAAATGGAAAATTCGGAACGCTAATCTCGTGGCCTACCAGGCACGAGAAAGGGATCTCGAGAAACAATTCCAAAAGGTGGAGTATATATACTTGCCTCGGGAAGAAAATCAGTTTGCAGATGCACTCTCAAAATTGGAATCTTTACTGAATATTCTTGATCACTTGACCAGTATGCCGATTTGTGTCGAATAATTGTCCGAGCCGGCACTTATCCATGACATTGAATACATTGAGATAACTGATCCCGGGCCATGGTATCAAACCATCTTGACATACCTGACGACTGGGGAATATCCTCCCGGGACCGAAGGTCGGGCCAAGAAAGCTATACGGAGGCTAGCTACCCAGTTCGTCCGTACGGACAACGGACAACTATACAAAAAGACGGCACGTGGGGCTCTTCTCCGATGTGTTGATAAAATTAAAGATGAGAAGGTTATGGCCGAAGTGCATGACGGTGAGTGCGGTCCGCATATGAATACCCAGATGCTAGTCCGAAAAATTATGAGGCTCGAGTACTACTGGAATAATATGGAAACCGACTGCCAGTCATATGCCAAACATTGCCATAACTGTCAAATCTTCGCTAATGTGCAACATAGCCAGCATCCCTGCTGTATACCATGACATCAACTTGGCCATTTTTGACGTGGGGGTATCGACATAATAGGGAAAATAAATCCCTCCGGTACCGGCGGAAATTGCTTCATTTTGGTAGCTATCGACTATTTCACGAAATGGGTCGACGCTGAATCATACCGTATTCTCAATGCCAAGCATGTCGCCAAATTTATCCATAATAAACTAATATGTCGATACGGGATCCCGCATGAATTTATCAGTGACCACGGGACCCATTTTCAAGCCAAAACAGCGGCCCTGCTCACCATGTATAAAATTCAAAGACATACATCCTCGCCCTACCGTCCCCAAACAAATGGAGCGGTAGAAGCAGCTAATAAGACGAATATCACCATACTAAAAAACATGGCTGATAATTACCGGGACTGGCCCGATAAAATACCTTTTGCACTATGGGGATACCAGACGTCAATCCGCACCGCGACCGGTGCAAAACCGTATTACCTAACATACGGGATGGAAGAAGTTCAGCTAGTCGAGTTGGAGGTGCCGTCTCTCCGGATTCTTATCGAAAGTCAAGTGCCTGAAGCTGCTTGGGTCTGAGCACGGTATGATTCGCTAGTCCTATTAGACGAATGGCGATCTTGTGCCCTCAACAATAGTCAAAATTATCAAAAGAGGATCCAACGGGCTTTTAATAAAAGGGTAAGTCCTAGAAACCTTAAAGAAGGGGATTTGGTTCTCAAGTATGTTCGAGCCTTGTTACCAGTAGACCCAAGGGGAAAATTCAAACCCAATTGGGCCGGGCCATATCTGGTAAAAAATATTCTATCACGTGGAGTTGTGATGCTGACGGACCTGGACGGGAATGAGTGTGTCAACCCAACCAACCTGGACCAACTAGAGCGTTACTACCCTTAAGACCTTTCTCAATGGCATTAGCAAAAGTTTATCAAAATATTTTTTTTTGCATAAACTTTCGAAAAGAAAGTCAATAAGCTATAATTATTTATTCTACTGTTGTAAACATCTTGAACCAACAGTCTTGGTGTATTTCGAGATTGCAAATATATAAAAAATCTTAACTACGTTTGGTTTGATCCGCTAATTGTGGATACATAGGCAGCCCCTCAAGAGGGAACAACCACTGCAATCGAGAAAAGACAGGAACAGTTTAAATAATAAACTTCCTTTATTTATTAAAAAAAACCCGATAAACTCGGGAAATTACAAATTGCAAAAATTTTTTTTCAAGAATTCAAAAAAAAGGCACACGACACTATAAATAAATAGTAATAATATTTAAATAATAAAAAACTAGGGGCTCGGTATCTAGGGCATCTTGCCCTTTCCCCTGTCTTTGGCCTCTTTGGCCGTCCAATGGCGACGACGCGGAGGCGAGCGCTCTCGAATCACCACGGGAACTTCCTTGGCCCAGACTCATTTCTTCGAACTCGAGTCCTCAATAAACTCAATTGGCCCAAGTCGGTCCCTTACACGTTCCGGCAACAGATCATTTGGGCCCAGTCGGTCTCGGACCGCCAGTCTTGGCCCGAGCCTTCTCTCCAAGTCAGTCTAGGGGCTTAGCCGCCCCCGTGAGCCACTAGCACCGGCCCCTTTAGCTCGAGTCTTAGTTTTTGACTTAAGACCCGACTCCAATCGGACAAGGGTAGCAGAAGTCTCTCCTTCGCAAAAGAAACCCCTATTGTCTTTCACCGTCTCTCGGCGAACCAAGTCAAAGGCTTCGTCAGTTTTCAAAGCCTTACGGACTTCTTCTGATTCCTCGGAAGTCCACTTCTGATATGACTACGATACCCAGGCGGACTGGCAAGGTGTCGGTACGAACCACGTGGCACGGGTAAACCACCGTTGTAGCCACGTGTCACACATAGCGTCCATCAATTGGAGCGAATCGCGAATGATTGCTTCAGTCTCGGGGATTCGCTGAGACGAACCGAACTGCCTCAAAATGCGATCCGGGTATATGTGGACAGTCCAGTCCAGTGACAAAACCACCAAATAACGAGCTTGGTCCTTCTTGGCCAACCCTGTCAATTTCGAGAGGAACCACCAAGCAATGGTCCACCTAATCAAGGGCCCATCTTGGAATTTTAGCTCCTCATCCCAATAAGCCCGGTTTATGTAATGACTCGAGCTTATCCGTCGCCTCCTCGAGCTAGTTTGGCTGCAACTATAGTTAGAAATACTCACTATGATCGACAAACGCTCGGATAACCAAATTTGATAAGAAAGAATATAAATTTCCATAAGCAAAAATCGGGTTCGCAGGCAGACACTCGATCGAGTGTCGCGCCTGACTCAATCGAGTGGTCTATCTGAAAGCGAACAGGCGGTTTTTATCGAGGTCACTCGATCAAATGACGGGTCTACTCGATCGAGTAACGGGTCTACTCGATCGAGTGGCCCCTGTGTGTCAAAATTTGGCGTAAAAAAAAAGTGTGATACGTCTACCTGCAAAAGATGGGTACTTCCCATCAATTGTCGGTCTGGGTCGAGTCTTCTGGTATCGAGACCCATAATGATCTGACCCAGGCATGAGTCAGCTTCCATCTTCCCCTCAAAGAAATATCGATGCAGCATGCAAAAGGCAAAATCTCTACGCCTATGAGTAGGGGTGGCTCTCGTATCCCTAGTGTTCATAAATTTGTCAGCCAGGTCAAACAAAGAAATTGAATCTCCCACCGCACGGTCCGTCTAAGCATGAGACAGACCAAGAAATTCTCTCAACCTCCACCTTGGAACAGGATAAAACAGAGGAATAGCAGGACGAGCACTAGGGCACCAACCGCCCACAGCTAAAATTTCTTCGGGAAGAAGGCATACTTCTCCTCGAGGAAACGCGAAAACGTGATGGGTAGTATCCCAAAAAGTTAGGCAAGCATCTAGAAAGTGCGAATCAACCCTAAGACATTGAAGCGGGAATAGAGCAGTAATTCCCATCTAGGTCAGTTAAACTTTTTCTTCGTCCCGAAAAAACTGGGACCACGCCTGAAGCATTGCAGTCAATTGCTCGATACCCATAGCAGATACGTTTCTTGAAAATCTAAAGGATTTTGAGAAGAGAAAAATGAATTTGAGTTGAGATGCAGAAAATTGAAGCAGGGAGCCCTTTTATAACTAGGAAATCCTGTTAGCATCCCTAATTACCTTAGGAATAGGAATTCTGTCAATGCTTTCTTAGCCCACGCGGGCTGACCCAGGTCTTCAAAGCCCTTCTCCTAATCTGATACAGGAATCGAGTCATCTCGAGCATTCCTATTTTCAAAAATCCAAATTTTTCAAATTTTTTCGAAAAATCAAATATTTATTTCCCCAGCGTGAGTCGGTGTTTCACCTAAATGTTACATACAAATTGTTATATGTCAGCATACAGGTACACCCAAGACTTCAGAAGCAAGTCTCTGTTCAGCTCATTTACTCCCCACGGAGCTATTATCATCAGGATAGGTATGACCCTCTGCTTATGGCTGGCGAGTCCTTCACGCAAGTCTAACGGACTATAAACGACCAGACCGGAAGGCTGCCATGTCGTAATCTTTGATTGGCCTGGTAGCTACTCTAACTTTCGCCTTGTCCAAGCCTCAGTCACAGTGGGGGCTCTGTAGACACCCGCGTTGGGATGGACCTATGTCATGTCCACACTACCCCATAGGAAATTCCTACAAATAGCTTCAACCCTGTTAATAACACCTTTAAGAATGATGAAGATGGAAGCCCGGTAAGTGTAAAGAGTGTTGAGAACTGCATTTATGAGGACAACTCTACCAGCGTAAGATAGTTCTCTGGCTCGCATGCTACGAATTCTGTTAACCATCTTTTCAGTGATTTTTGAACATTCCTGTTTGTTTGGTTTCCTAGTCTTGATAGGAACACCTAGGTAAGTGAAAGGTAGGTCACCTTTCACAAAGCCAGTCACTTGCAGAATTTCATTCTTGGTCTCTTTTTTCATACCATTGAGATACATGGCCGATTTAGATGAGTTAAGGGACAGTCCAAAAGCTCTAGAGAAGATGGAAAGAGATTGAACTAGTACCATTATGGATTGGACTTCTCCCTTACAGAAAAGCATGAGGTCCTCAACAAAAATGAGGTGGGTAGTCTAAGTTGATGACACTTAGGATGGTTCTTAAAAGGCCATTTATTAGTTGCATATTTGAGAAGCCTGCTAAGATAGTCCTTAGAAAGGGTGAAGATCAAGGGTGAAATGGGATCACCTTGTCTAAGGCCTCTTCTACCTTTGAAGTACCCAAAGTTAGATCCATCAAGATTAAGAGTGTACTGTAGAGAAGTTATGCAGGAAATAAGGAGTCTCCTGAAATAATCAGAAAACTGCAGGTGTTGAATAATATTATCAATAAAGTCCCAGTCTTCTGAATCATAAGCTCTTTGAAGACCTATTTTGAGAAGACATCTTGGAGAGGCAGATCTTTTAGAGTAATGTTGAATGATATCTTGGCATATAAGAATATTCTCTTGGATGGACCTGTCTTGAATAAATGCCCCCAGATTTTCCTATACCAAGGAAGGAAGAACAATTGCCAGCCTATTGCAAAGAAGTTTGGAGATAATTTTAGAAGTTATATTGCAACAAGCAATAGGACAGAATAGGTGGACTGTTTCAGGTATATCAGTTTTAGGAATTAAAGTTATGTTTGTAGCATTCACCTGTTGAAGAAGGTTACCAGAATTGAAGAAATCTTTCACATCGAAACAAACATCCTTTTCCCACAATATTCCAAGATTTTTTGAAGAACCCACTTGTATAACCATCGTGGCCTGGTAAATGGCGCCAATAAGAACTACCATTGCATGCAATCAATGATGAAACCTAGAGAGAGAAAACCCTAGAAAAACATTCCTTGTTTTCAGCAATGGCAAGATCCAAGAAAGGTAAATCTAGGACTAGTATATCACACAAAAAACTAAATAATAGACATTATAATAATAATTCCCCAAAAACTAATAATAATAAATCAGATAATAAAGGATATAGTGAGGAGAGGAATACGTATTCACGCGATAATGGGAAAAAACAAACCCAGATTGACGAAGATGAGCAGATTGAGGATGTCCTTCTCTTAGACGAAAATATTACTGCTTTCAATTACCTGGAATTGGACACTCTAGTGAATGCCCAGTTGGGTTAGAAGGAGGTCACAGGGAGAAATCGCATTGGAGAGAGTTCAAGGGGACTGCATCTGACACATGAGGATGTTAAAGATGAGATTGAATACTGGACTAATTCTCTTATTTGTTATGCGATGGGAGCGAATCCACCTTGGCATGTCATGGGGGGTTTTTTGAAGAGAGTATGGTGCTATAATTATTATTATTTCATTTTTTAAAATATTATTAGATAATTTATACAAGTAGTTATTAGTTTCATCTTCTTTAGTTCAGCTCAGCTTCTATAAGTCCAGCTCAGCTCCTATCAAACCAGCTCAGCTCTTATCAGACCAGCTCAGCTCAGCTCAGCCCTATTTCAGCCGAAAAGAACAGGGCCTTAGTTATACAGTCCTAGAAATCCTCCATATCCTCAGGCTTTGCATTCCTCCCCATGTCTTTCATTAGGGTGACACACAGTATTCATATCCCCAGCCCAGGCCCAGGGACCCTGCATCTGCCCAACAATCTTTCTTAATTGATCCGACAAATCTCTCATATCCTTTCCATCATTATCTGCATAGATGAAGGTGATATATATAGAAGCTACTATTTTTTTCTCTATCAGTCACTTTGGCATGAATGAATTATGCATGGGATTGAAATCCACACATCAAAGTGCCAAGGTTTTCACATCATCCATACTCTACCCCCTTTATGCTGATGACAGTTAGTCACAACACACCAGCCATCACACATAGTCCTCATAACGTTAGTTGTATTACTCTCCTTTATTTTTGTTTCCAGCAACCCACATAAGCTAATATCTTGATTATGAAAGAAACAACTAATTGATTTTTGTTTATTAACTTTATTCATACCTCTCACGTTCCAAAAAGCTATTTTGTAACTCATGGATTATTATTGTGATTGGGTGAATCCCTCTTTTCTATAACACAAACTATACCCACCTGAGTGGGATGACCTTTAGTTGGCGACTCTGGAATGCTCAGTTGCTGTATTGGATTTTCTATTCCAATTACCACATTAGATGGGGTGCTAACTATACATGCATATGTTCTAGAGTCTTTCTCGTTGGTCTCCTTACTGAGAGGTTTTTTACTCATACTAGGTTTCCAAATCTTTTGCAGCACAATAGGTTTCTTAGGAGGTTGTTTTTGCTTCCTACATTGTGTTGTTTCATGACCCATGCCCTTGTAGTGCCCACAAATTGTTGGTTTCCATTTATATTCAAGTTGTATTTCTTCTATTTCTCGTCTTTCATCCTTGAATCTGATTTTGTCTTGGTATTTTTGCCCAACTATGAGCTCCACAAAGACTCTAGTAAAACCCATCCTTTTTTTCTCAATTGTATGTTGGTCAGCTTTAATGAATTTCCTTACTAGCCCTGCCACTTTAGGAAGACATGATCCCCAATACTTCAGTGGGAGATCATGCATTCATACCCATGCAGGTGCCTTTTTAACGTCAACCTTCATTATTAGATTCTTATCAGCAGTCTATGGTCTAATGACTAGTGGTTTATTATTAAACATGTGATAGCCTGTTTGAAGGATTGAATCCTTGTCTTCGCTCTTTTTGAACCGAACTAGGAAAATGCCATTAAGGTAAAAGGAGATATTATCAATTTCATACTTACCCCGTATTCTGTCATCGTAGCCTTGGATAACATCCCATGGTGGGTTGGCACCAAGGATGTAACATATGATCGTGTTTTGCCAGTATTGTATTTCTTCTTGGACCTCCTCCACAGAGAATTGTAGAAGATCTGCTTGTTCATGATCTGTATTGCTTTCCTTAGCGGTTTCCTTATTGAGAGTATGTCCTTACGGATTCACGTTAGATTTTTTCTTTCCCTTTTGCGTGATCCAAATGTTATCCTCAAGCATTTTATCATCATCAAAATCTTATCATGGGATGCCTGTAATCTCACTTAAGGATTTCGTGCGCAGTACATCATCCACTTCTGAACCTTTCATGTGTTCTTCTTTGCGGGTTTCATTGTTGAATTTATCTTTCAATTCCTGTAGTTTGCTTATTTGCTTTCGTTTAACAGAACTAGAGTGCTTGATTTTAGTTTTACTAGCCGAATTTCTTGCCATGATCAAGAACTTATAGATGATAAGGATGACCGCCTCAAAATCGCTCTAGGGTTCACCGTTCATCGTTTCATCACTAGGTTTTGTATTAGTTTGATTCTCAATGGCTCTTCATGCCTGACACTTGATGATGGAATCGATATCGAACATTTTGGAGTAATGTTTATAGAATCGAGAATGATGGAACTAACACGAATATCAAACCCCTCCGTGTCACGACTTTGTTGTCGGGTCTTATGGACAATACGGCGATTGGTTCGATGTCATCGGGTTTCATGCTAATTTGATTATAGATAGCTCTTTACGCGCGACATTCGATTATGGAATTGACATCGGGACTTTAGAGCAACATTTTGAAAGTGATATTGAATACGCTCGATAACGAATTACTGCGATCGCTTTATAATCTGACGGGTCAGGCGCACGCCATAAGGCGCCCTAACCCTCAGGCGCCTGGGGTAGCGCGCCTCAATAATGGGGCGCCACCTCCGGTGCGACCCATTCGGGGATTATATGTGCTTTAGGCGACGTTAGTTATCGAATGTATTTGATTGAAAAGTTTGATTTGTTGTCACAAACAATAGGTCCTTTGCGTGTCGACGTTGTACTTTGGCTTTTAAAGCCTACGACGCTCAATTTAGCGTCATCGGCTCGAATCGATTTTGAAAATAGTTTTGAAGTATGATAGTATACACGGTATTAGTATAACAACATATAAAAGCAATTAAATGTTAGATGTTAGGAACGGAAATTAAATGTTAGTAGTTAGAAACGAAAATTAAAATGTTAGATGCAACAAAAGTAAAATGTTTGTAACGATGAATAAAATGTTAGTGATGTTAGTAGTTAGTATACAAATATAAAAAAGTGTTGGAGATTATAAATGGGATTGGTACACCCTCAACCTACATGTTAAAAGTCTCGGAATACGGGCTCGTGAGTGTCGTCGTAGGCACGGGAGCGGTTCGAGTATTTAGGATGAGTTAGGGTGTTTGATCAGAGAGAAGATATTCTCGGGTTTTTTTAGGTAGGGTCTCGGGAATGGCTATGTGTGCAAGAGTGTATGAAGGACTCGGGACTCTAGAATGCCAAAAGATGAAGAGGAAAAAAGATCCTCAAAACGGTGGAGCGGGGGGGGGGGGGGGGTATTTATAGAGTTCACCCCCCGGCTTAGGGTCACTCGATCGAGTGCCCCTTGCTGGACTTGATCGAGTGCCCTAGAAAAAGGGGCTTGGTTGTTTAATAGGGGGTCACTCAATCGAGTGACCTAGGCACTCGATCGAGTGCTGTTAGGCGCTGGAGATAAATAAGGAAGGTTTGGATTTGGTTTGACTTTGGATTTTCTTATGAATTGGTACGCAATTATGGCTTGTTTCATTCTCGAATTTCGACTTTTACCGGGTTTTGACTCCGTCGCAAAAGAAGGTTTTGCCCCCAGTGACGGTTTTGGCTCAAATTAGCTTTATTTTATTGGAAATGACCCATTGAGTCTGACTTTGAGGTCGGTTTTCAGAGATTTGTACTCAGCTAAGTGCCCACGTCGGATACTATTGATTCGGAGTCTCGTATTCGAGCTTATTAATGCATGTTAGCGTCCGATCATCATCGGGTATTTTTTTGGAGACTGCTATAGACACAAGTAGTCAAAATGTGGGAGTCTACACATAGGCTTCATGCCCATAAATACCACAATTCTCCCATATCCCATGATTTTGAGGAGGTGGAGAAGATGTCCCCATGGCATGGACTTGGCACATTGGACGTTGGTGGGAGTAACTAGAGCCTTGTTGAATTTGGGCAACATGGCCCTCAAGTTTACGATCAATTATATCCATATGTGACTTTAGTTGAGCGCTAAGAGTGGCACTCAATTGGTTTTTAGCTCCAATGTCATGTATACCCCCTTTAGATGATTTTCTCGACCGACAATATTGTGAGTATGCACGGCCATTTTCTCAATTCTACCCCAAGTTTCATTATCATCTACTTCGGCGAATCTTCCATTTGACCCCATATTTAAGATATTTTGATAGTCTTCATAAAGGCCATTCCAAAATTGTTGAACAAGAAACCACTTGGCTAGGCCATGGTGAGGACAAGATCGAAGAAGAGCCTTGAATCGCTCCCATGCCTCATATAGGCTCTCTTCATCCCTTTGATTGAACCCGGTAATGGAAGCTCGTAACATATTTGTCTTCTTGGGAGAATAGAACTTGTGATGGAAGGCTAAGGCAAGCTTTTTCCAAGTATCGATCCCCAAAGTCTACTTATTAAGACCTTTGAACCATTGCTTGGCTTTACCGATTAGAGAAAATGGGAAAAGGACCCATCTAATTTGATCTTGAGTAATCCCCGTTTGAGATATAACATCTCACTAAATTGGTTTTGCTCCACAAGTTGGATAAATTGAGTCTTCGCCAAAAGTTGCCGCCATAAGCGGGTGGTAGAGCATTCGGCCCGAGCAAGACGTCCTCGGTGAATGTAGAGTGAGATGAGAATTTTGGCATGATTGGTAGTATGGGAGGTGGTGAATGTGGTGTTGAAGGGGGTGATGATATTTGAGAGTAAGAGGGTGAAGAAGGTAAAGAAGAAGATGGTGAGGAGGAAATTGAGGTGCCGAAGAGATTTAGGAAGTTCCCCTCGGTCTTTTCTAGTTGTGTTGTGTTTGGGTCGATCTCGAATGCTTGCTCTTCCTTGTTGTTGCTATTACCCGGTTGAGTGTTCCTAAATCTAGCAATCGTTCGTTGGCGAAAGGCTCTGAAGAGTCTCTTAGGCTCTGGATTGAAGAGCAAAGGATTTTCTCCTCCTCTAGGCATACACTACACACTAGAACAAACGTAAAACCTAGTGCTTTATGGGCACTAGGTAGAGACAATAAACACACAGAAGGGAGAAACAATTAAGCACAAGAGAAGAATGAACACACAAACAAGAACTAAGTCTAAAGATAAGCAAACAAAAGTCTAGAATAACATTGTCCCCGGCAACGGCGCCAATTTGATGGAAGGATTTGCCGTCTATCCTATCACAAAAAGTAACCAATTATCCAAAACACGTAGTCAAGGGTAAGTCGGGTCGATCCTCGAGGACGAGAGTTTTAAACTTATGCAAGCTATTGGTCTAGACTAGGTTCAATATGAATGAAGGTGATTGGATTGAGTTGTGACTAAACTAGAATCTAAGGGTCTAAAACAATGCAAGGTAAATAGGAAGTGATAATGAAAAGCGAGGATCAACAATATAAGAAAGGAGTAGGGTTAGGTCGGGTTCAAGGGTGTCTAAGTGGTCAAGGGAAAACAAGGGTGTCGGTGCAATCCACTAGCCTAGGTTACGCCCTGGCTCTCACACTTAGACGGCCAAAGGAGTCTCTACACTACGATCTCGCTAATAATGATGATATCCAACAAACCAACACGCAATGACATACAAGACGAAACAAGAAAACATGAATTTCTCAATCACAAGTCGACTAGGCATTTCATCAAACATGTTTTTTTTTATGAAATGTTAGTCGAATATCATTCACAAACTAAAAATAATACAAGCCAGTAACCCCATAATCGACCTAGAAGGCCTCAATGAGGTTATTAATTTTGTTTATCTCATTACAATGGATCTTTTCTATACTAGCAATAATCTCGAGTCTAGTCTTAACCACACTTTTAATCTCCTTAATCACAAGCTCCGGTTGTTGAATAATACTTTCCATTCTCGCCTTGTTCCTTTTCATCTAAATTGTGTACAAAGTAGCTACCATAACTGTAGCCTGAATGTACCTTGTTGGGCCATCCACAATCCTGTAATTCGGCAGTTCAGGCAGTTTTGGGCTCACCCATTCTTCAACACCATTTCGCACTCTCTTGCTGAATTCGCATTCAAGCATCAAGTGATTGGTCGTTTCATTCTCCGCACCACATATGCAGCACAAATCATCATCACAACATCCTAATCTGAACAAGTTCTCCTTAGTATTCACTCCCCCATTGAGAATGATCCAAGAAACAGCAGAATGTTTGGATAGATTCCATCGATTCCACGCCAGCTTGCTCCATTGAATCATCGGACTATCACCTCTGATCCACGCATATCCCCTCGCTACAGTATAATCTCCGTTGTCCTGATTCCAAACATCATTCACGTAGCCAGGCATAAGTCTCTCCTTCGCTTTACAAATTGTTCTCCACGTCCAAGCAACATCATTATGAAGCAAGTAATCATGCCATTTTTTTCCCTTAAGATAATTTTGGTTGATCCACTTAACCCATAATCTATCGCTTTTACTGTAAACCCAATTCACCAGTTTCCCAACTGCTGCGATATTGCTGCTATCAGCACGTTTTATGCCAAGTCCGCCCTCATTCTTCGGTCTGGTCACCGTGTCCCAAGAGACAAGGGGACACCGCTTATACACAGGACTACCCTCCTATAGATAATTCCTACAAATCGATTCTATCCTCTTGATAACCCCTTTAGGAATAATGAAGATGTTTGCCCAATAATTATAGAGTGTTAAGAACCGAATTTCATCAAACATGTTATGTGCACAATGATAGGAGGCAAGGTAAATGACACCAAACACCACCAATTTCAACCCTAATTACCCACTAGTCAACACCCAATCCCCTACTAAGCCTAGCAAGGAAATATACTCACTCAAACTCAAGATGAAAACCACAACACACATCACCAAACAAGCATAACAATGAAGGTTCATGATATTAGATTCCGTATTATCAAACAAGAACATAAACAAGAGAAAACTAAAGTAAATAAGATTAAAGAGAAGAGAAATTATACCAAACACAAATGAAAGACAAAAAGATTGAATCTTATATAAAATCAAGTCAAGAAGTATCTTCAATGTTGTCAATAGTAAAGAATTCCTCAAAAGATCTTCAATTACACAAGGTCGAGAAGGGCGAGAAGATTTCGGGAGAAGGGCGAGAAGATTTCCTGGCACTGCAATATTTGGTCGACTTGGTCCATTCCTAAGCATCAGTATATCTCTTGGATGAACCAGCATCAGGCTCTCAACTTGAAGGGCAAATTATTTAAGATTGGCGTCGTGCAGAATGCGACTTGCTGCATCTGTGCAATTCATGATGAAACTGCTGCACACTTATTTTCTAATTGTGCGTACAGCAGTAGACTCACGGCTGCTGTCCGGCTTAATCTTAAATTGGATCGTGACATTGATTTAACTTCGAGAGGCAGGAATAATCTGAGAGGGACAAAGCTTCAAAGAGCAATATATAATGGTATTATAAATGCTCTAATTTACCATATATGGAATCAAAAGAACAAGAGTAGAATTGAGCTTCATTTGAGAAACCCGGAGCTTCTAGCTAAAGAGATATGCAAAGAACTACGAGTTTTTTGGAAAAATAGGACAATTGGCACTTTGGCCAATAGAGACACTTTCTTTATTAATAGCCTCTTGAGGCAACACGTGTAAATCTTGTTGTAATCCTTTCTCTTTAATATATTCTTACCTTACCAAAAAAAAAAATTACACAAGGTCTAACTAGGGTTAAACTAGAATTAAACAAAGATTAAGAAAAGATTAGGTAAGATTAGGTGTTTCTATCTAGGGTTTCGTGTCCACAAATGATTACAAGATGGACTATTTATAGGGTAAGAACAAAGGGGAAGAGGCGAGAAATCGAAACCGGGTACTGCAGGGGGGACACGGCCGTGTCACCCACCTACACGGTCATGTCACCCATCTACACGGCCGTGTCACCCATTCTCGACATGTCGCATCCTTCGTGACATAATCATGTTGCACTCCAGTGGTCTTACTCATTTTGCATCTTCTAACACGGCCTGTGACCCTTAGACTCGCCTCCAGGGTTGCTGCTATACTTCTTCCTTGGTTCTTATGTGATGCTCGGTGGTTCTTGTGAGGCTTGGTGCTCGGGATCTTCTCAAGTGGGCCCCATGGGACTCGGGATCGAGTCTAAGGCATCGAGTCATCCTTACTTCACTTCATTTATTCTTTAAGCGTCGGAAACGAGACGAAATCGTTCCATTTTTCTATGATCAACCTTAGAACCCTAAAATATACTAGAAGAAGCATAATAGTGTGGAATGGCTCGATTTTTCAATTGCGGCGGCCACCCTTGCGGCCCTCTTTCGATCGTGGGCCGGTCCGATCTCGCGTTCGGGGCGACATGTCGGACCTCGATTCGGATGACGATCCGGACTTGTACTAGACGGGCACAGGCGCCCGTGTTTCCGTTCGGATCGATCGAGTTGTGGCTGTAAATGTTTAATTGCCGATATGTTTGGTAAGGCGATCTTTTTAGTGAACCGAATTCGCTGCCGATTTGTGGAGTCGCCACCGAGTAGATTATGGGGACTCAGAAACCGTTGAAGTCAACTTTGATCCTTAGCCGGCTCAATGCTGAGGGGCACGGGGCCAAAAGATAAAGACTTGTACCCTTAGCACTCCATGCCTGGAATGACTCTCATTGCCTATGGTTTCAAACATCCGGAAACCGTCAATTCTGAGTCAAGGTTGAGGGTAAGTATTGGGAAGCCAACTTCCGTTAGACATCGACAACAAATCCCGCCCACACGTAGTGGCCTCTACTAATCAATCGGTGAGTTGATAACTTCGTCCAATGTTGTGGCAGAAATACTGTAACATCCATTGTCTTAACCCTATGCCTTTTGTTATGTCGGTTGTTTAAGGACAAGTAAGTTTTGTCGTCGTAGTAGTTGTGTTTACATTCTTTGCATGCGATTTCACGTGACAAGCAGGCCATGAAAAGATGCACATAGGAGGTGGAGAGTACTAGTGTTATACATATTAGAAAATCAGTTTTAACGTGATAATATGAATATTAGCCGTTCTCATTGTATACCTTACCCGGTATTCTGCTTAAGATACGTTGGCTCGGTATTAATATGGATGCCTCGAACCATGCATGGCGAGCACCGGGACTAATACGGAACCCGACCATCGCTTTGTTCAATTTCAGCTTATTTACGTTTTGATTTCCGTATTTAGGTGATTTAGCATGCGATTGTAAGGTCATAAAAGCAATAAATCATACAAAAATTTTAAATGCGAACGTAAGTAAATCAAGTTGTGAAAAGTTGCCACCTCGGAGTATACGCTAATTGGGACACGATGCATAGATAGTTGAGAATGGATCTCGGAACTACTCGGGTCTATTTATGGTATATTAGTTTTAAGATTGAAGTTGGGACGTTACGTATTTTGGTATGTGTTATGGACCTAGGGTCCACGTTTGACATTATCGTATTGCATAATAAAAGTGCAAGAATGTAAAGTTTTGTTTAGATGAAAACTTAGTGACGATTCGACTTCAAAGGCGGATCCTCCTAGCTTGCCTGGTGATTTTGTCAGAGTTCCGTTATCGTTGGCCCCTCCTGCGGCTAATCCCACAGAACTACGTTAGACTCGGGGTGGCTAGTTGAACACAGGCACCTCGGGATCGAGTGGATTGCTCGAAGGTGAGAAGTACCGTCGATTTCGCTTTATTGGAACTATGATCGAGTGGATCGTTTGCCTCGGGTGTCGGAGTGCGAGCCCTTAGCGAGAAACTCTTAACGAGTGAAGAGGGAAGAGAGACCGAATTGAGTTGTGTGTCGAATGAAGGAGGTGTTGGGGGGTATTTATAGGTGTTTTCGGCTCTCGTCACCCGAATGGACGCCTGAGTTCAGGCGCACCAAAACTCAGGCACCTGGGTTTAAGCGTGGGAAGACTTAGGCGCGCAAGGTAAGGCGCTCGGGATTTTGAAGATACGATTTAGATACTTTCCAAAACCGAGATGTGGTACGTATTATACGATGCTTGGGGACAAAGCTTCCCCCTTCTTGCCTACGGCCGTTGCGCCTAGTGGACCTCGGGTGCGTGTTCCGAGGTTCGCTTGGCACGGTGCTGACTCGGTTCGTGTTTCGAGACCGACTCAGGGTCCCGGTGTCAGAATTGACTCTAATTAGTGTCAATGCGATCGTCATGACACGACTAAGGCTGCCATGATGTTAATTTAATTTTTCCGAGTAGATATTTGATCCGTTCTATATAAAAACTATCTAAAACATCACGAACCCGTGTCGCATTGCAGTCCGATCGTCATCGGGTGTTTGTTGGGCACTCCTGCAGCCACCAGTTCCAAATCTGGGTGTCTACAGAAGCCCCCACTTTGACTGAGGCTTGTACAAGGCGACAGTCAAAGTATAGCCACCTAGGTCAATCGAGGATTACAACCTGGTGGGTGTCCGGTCGGGTCGTTTTAAGTCCGTTGGACTACGTGTTGAGGCTCGCCAGCCAGGGCTTAGTAATCATACCTGACGTCCTCGCCTGTGGTTGCCTGTCGGGGCCCGGGCATGTGCTTGCTATATCGTTCTCGGTTCTTCATGCTTGTGCGTTTTGTCTTTTCGGATGTTCGAGGACCTTGGATTGCCTTTAGAGTGTGTGTGACGCGTCAAGCGTGGATGTGAAAAAGATGTTCGTATGTGTCAGCCTCATTCGAACGAATGTATTCGGGATGCCTATGACCCCTCGGACTTAATAAAACAAAATGCCTTCTGGATGCTTATGAGTCTTCAGACACGAAAATGAAATAAAATTCTCGAGGGTGTCAGTATCCCCTTGAACAATTGCTTTCAGGATGCCTTGACCTCTTGGACAAAATAAAACAAGATAAATGCTCGACGGCGTCTGTGGACATGACGTAGGTCCACCCCGACGCGGCCACGCGCGGGTTTGGGTAGGCGAATGAATCTCGTGGTGAGATTGCTCTCGGGTTCGAAATTTAAGTCAAAATGGAGTCGCCACCGAATTTTGTGGTTATTCGGAACCATACGAGCCCACTCTATGTCGTTATGGGATGTACACAAAGTACGGCCCACTTCGATTTCAGAGTTTATGGGGCTCGTCCCTTTGCATTGCAATATCGATACCGTTTAAACCGGCTTTCGTATATAGAATGACTCTCGTGCGCCAATGGTTTCGGGCATCCGGAAACCAAGGTTCTGTGTAAGGGGTGAGGGTACGTGTTGGGAAGCCCACTAAGGACACCCAACCCCGCCCGCACATGTCGGCCGCTACTAAGACATCGTTCGTGTTCGTGTGCGCGCGATAGTAAAACGATTAAATGATATGCAAACAACGTTTTCGGGCTAAGCATGTGAATTATTGATTAACTACGTCATTTAATGCATCTTGATTCACGTCAAAGTGATTTAGCATGCGATGTTCATTTAAGGCAATAAATGGCAAACATCGAAAATAGAAAACTCGTAAATAAATTACAAATTACACGGGCGGAATACAACCCGGAATTCACAATACAACGAGCAATTAAATAGATTAATTGAATAGGAAATGGTAGACGTTAACTAGAAACGGACCCGCATATAATAAATATAAACTAGACCGTAAGTTGTGAAAACGGACGAACTTCGATTAATTACGCATTATATTGCGTATTAAGCGAAGGACGGAGATATGGAACCTAAGCGTGATGCTAGCCCGATCCCGAATCCCAATGCCTTGTCCCGACTTATCACATCGAGGAATAGAGTCTAAATTAATTATGTGTCATATACGACTAAAGAGTCGTCGACACAAAATTAATAGTGCGAGACCGTCGATCAAAGTCGTTTTAAGTGTCGTGATGTGCATGAATTTTAGAAAAATGGGTTCACGTGATTGACTTTACACGTGTCGACTAAAAGTCGTAAAAAAAGACGAGCCTCAAAATATGGAAATATGTCGCGAAAGTCGCCTATTGATGTAAGAATCGAAGAGGATAGAAAGGCGAGAAAATGAGAAAGAGGACTCGGCCGAACAGGCCTCCCCGCGAGTCGCCTGACCGGCGCGCGACTCGCATGGGGGTCTGGCCGTGTATCCTTTATATGTTTGAATTCGATAATTGACCGAGTTAAATAAAAATATTGCATTATTTAAATTCAACTCGGTTCTCGATGTCATAAACGTGTATTATACGATTATGAGACCGTTATCGGGATTTTATGAAATATGCTATTATGTGATTGAAAATTTTGATTAGTGACGAAATTATAGTCCTCCGCGTCACGACATCGATACTAATCCTAAAGGATTATGTGATGTCGGTTTTTGCCTCAACGGATCTCGTACAAATCTTGGAAATGGAGTCTTATGCGTTCAACTATGAACAATCACGATCGCGTTATGCCCTTGAGTACATTGGGGCGGCGCTCCTCGAAAGGGCGCCACCTCCGTCGTGACTCGTAAAGGGATTAAACGGACTTTGGATGATCGTCGTAGTCAAACGTGTTAAGATCCGAATTTTAATATTATGTAAATATATATATACGCGGTATTAATATGTTAATGATGAAATGTAAATGAATAAATAAATAATGTTAGTGGTTAGAGTACATAAATAAAATGTTAGGTGTTAGAGTACATAAATAAAATGTTAGATTGCGATAAATAAAATGTTAGTAACGGAAATAAAATGTTAGTGTTAGTAGTTAATAATAATAATAATAATAATAATAATATATAGTATATAATATATATATATATATGTAACGAGAAAAGAAGGGAGAAAAAGATGTCGGGATTTAATGACACCCTCAACCTACATGCTTAATCGATCTCGGAAACGGACTCGTAGTAGCGACGGGAGCACGGGAGTGTCGAGATATGTGGGTAGAGTTATGGTGTATGTCTTTGACGAGTTTTGATCTCGGGATTTTGAATGTATTTGTGTGTGTGTATGAGTGCCTAGAACTCAAGGGTGATGAATGTTTGAAGGTTGAAGATGTAGTGTAAAATGTGACTGATTTTGGGTTGCCAAAATGTTGTAAGTGTAAGGTGATTAGGGTTGGAAAAGGTTGAAGAAAGTTTGCAAAGGCTCTCCTTGAACTCTCAAAGCTGAAAAATGCAAAGGGTTAGGGGGTGTATTTATAGGCTTGATCAAGTGAATCAAATGGGTTGAGTTATTATAGGAAAATATTGACTCTTGATTTGATTTGCTAATTTTGAATTCTGATTTTGTGCGCCAGTTTTCGAGAATGAACTTGGCTGATTTTGTGAGACGGTTTCGTCTTTGACCGGGTTTTGACCCGGTCGCTAAACGACGGGATTTATTTCCAGTGACGGTTTTGACCCAAATTAGTCTCATTTTATTGGAAACGGCTCACTGGGCCTGGATTTGAGGTCGGTTTTGAGAGATTTGCACTCCGCTAAATGCGCACGTCGGATACTATTGATTCTGAGTCCGTATTCGAGCGTATTAAGTCACGTTAGCGTCCGATCATCATCGGGTGATTTGTCGGGAACTGCTATAGACACTAGCAGGCAAAATGCGGGTGTCTACAGAGCCCCCACTCTGACTGAGGCTTGGACAAGGCGATAGTCAGAGTAGCTACCAGGCCAATCGAGGATTACGACCTGGCAGCCTTCCGGTCGGGTCGTTTATAGTCCAGTAGACTTGCGTGAAGGGCTCGCCAGCCATAAGCAGAGGGTCATACCTGTCCTGATGATGATAGCTCCGTGGGGAGTCGAACTTGCCGTTGAAGTCATAGGTGTACCCGCATGCCGACACATCACACTTTGGATGTAGCATTCAAGGAGAAACACCGACTCACGCTGGGGAGTAGAGTAGTTGCACGGGACTTGCTTCTGAAGTCTTGGGTGTACCCGTATGCCGACACATGACAACTTGCATGTAGCATTCCAGGAGAAACACCACCTTTGATGTTCCGTTGGGAAGCACTAGCTGGTACCTGAAATGTTAGATACATAGGCAGAAATAGCAAACATAGTATATAGCAAGATAGCACATAGGAAATGCAGTTAGCATCTATAGACTGACTTGCGCTGGGGAAAATGGTTTTTGCTTCATTTTGAAATCGAAGTCCTGAAAGCAACTCACGTGCTAGGAGATAGGTTTTCAAAATTGAAAGGGGTAGAAAAGAAATTTGCAGTTTAAATAGACTGAAATTTGACCTTGTCGAAAAGGATTTTGTCAAATGGCTAAGTTTTGCAAACTTTGAAGTGAAAATTTGAGGAGGGAGGTACCGACAAACTCGACTCTGGACGTGACAGGACGACGAGTTGACAGACACGACTTGGACTCTCGAGGGGTTGGACTGCGACTCGGTAGGGGGTGGGCCACCTAAGATGACAAGACTCTTAAGCTGCGCTATTCCGTAGCCTAGGCGAGTGGCAACACGATCGAACATACATCGAAATGGGAAGGATGTGTTATAGGGAAATTGCAGTAGTCTGTAATGAGACTGCTTCTGCAGGACTCAGCAGTGGCAACGTTGTAGTCTAGTGTTCTTTGAATGTTTGGTTTTGGGGTACATTCCCAAAGTGGGTGTCGCATCGAGTCCCGACAGATTCTCGTCTTCGACTGAGCCGAGTACTAGGACACACTATAGAAAGGAGGCTATTTTTTGAAAGTCATTTGGATTTTGCGAATCGATGGAGGTCTTCTGCCTAAGAGAAGCCCCCAGGACGACAAAGCTAGCTGTTGAGAACATGACAGTGTCGTGACAGGAATGATGGTGCTTTTTTGAACTTGTGTCAACGTGGGTGGTTGTGCCTTTGTTGAAAGGCTGCCTACGTATTCACGTGTAGTGAAATCAAACCAAGCCGTAGTTCAGTGGATTGGAAGATATACTATGGTGCCTAGTTTATTAGGGCTTTGTGTGTAACTAGCCATAGCGATGGTGTAGGCTAGGTGTGTTCCCAATGATGTCTTGATCAAAGGGCTAGAACAGTTAGGATGTTGATCCCGTGACTGTGAGCGTTCTCCGAGGTAGCCCCCAGAGGTGGTGTGAACTATTTGGGCATGTTCTATGCCGACCGCAGGTTGAGTTCCCGTGTTTGGGGCTGGTAACTGGTTTGGATGTTTTTGGAAATGTGGAGCTGGGTCGCAAGTGGCCTTGATGATTCGAAATCTGGAGCTCGATTTTGTGGAGCTAAGGCTTCGAGGGTAAGGTATTGCAATGTGGTAGGAAAGGGGGAAGTCGAGTAAAAATGACTCGGACTTCGATGAGGGTAGGTTTGATAATGCGGGATCTGATTTTCATGTCCGGCCCTAATGATTAGGGTGTATCCTATGGAGCTAGAATCCTCAAAATTCCGGGCTGTCTCTTAGCCTAGGTCTCGAGAAGGTCTTGAGGGTTGCAATGTGGGAAGGCTAAGTATGGTGTTAGCTGACCAGCTTGATTGTCTCTTTCCTATTGGACGGTATAGGCATTGATAATTTTTGAATTGACCGTACCCCGGTCAAGGGATTTTCACTTGAGTTGAACGTTGACCACGGTCATGGGTATTTGAATTTTTTGTTTTTTTTTGGGTTGACCTCTTAGCCCCGGTCGTGGGATCCTTCACTTGAGTTGACTGTGTCCCGGTCAAGGGATTGATCGTATCTGGTCGAGGGATGTTGAGAGTTCTTTTTTGGTCATGGCCAGCTCTTTTGTTTCGGCCTTTTGCTTTTTTTTTTCTTTGGACTTCTGTTTTTTGTCCAGTTTTTCTTCACGACTATCCCTCCCTTTGATGTTGTGGGTGGATATGGGGGTGGGCCCATCGGTTGGATTAGGCTTGTGGAGTTAAACCTTTGTAAGGTGTAAGCCTAGTTGGTGAGTGCAACTCGCGGTGGAGTACTCTAAGGTAAGCATGGTGATTTGGATCTCGGTATTGTCATCATAATTCCGAGCAGGCTTAGTGGGAGCATCGTCCCGAGTTGGGTATTTTTGGCATCAAGCCTATAGAGTCACGATGCTTCTTTTTTTTGCTTCTGGTCAGACTAATGCCTAAGGTAGGGATTGATCAGTCTTATTGGAGGGGTGTTTATTGTGGGAAATGGGCTTGCCTTCCGTCTTGAACCCAAACTAGGAGACTACCTAGATTTGTCATAGGATTCGATACCGCTCCTGCTAAGGGTAGTTTTGTGGCTTTCTATACCAGACATGGAACAGGTAAAGGAAAACGCGGGTTTCAGTTCCTGCAGTCGTTATAGATGTGCCTATAATAGTCACGTGCATGTGCTCACAGTGTATGATGGTGTTCATCATGTTCTCGAAAACACATAAGGAAAGCATATATGAGAGATAGAAAAGCTGATTTTATTGAATTTGAAAAGAGGACAGATTACAGTTGACTCTGACTCTGACTTTGAAAAGAGGATGTAGGATATCCTAAACTAGGACTCAGACTTAAACTCGAATCGAATCCGGACTTTCGGATACTTGGTTGGTCGTTTCTTTTTGGTAAGGTCCTTGATTGGAGGAAACGACAGGTGCCACGACTCGCCTAAACTCGACTTTGCGCGAATCCAAGAGAGGGAGTCAAACTAGACATGGCCCGGGGTGACGGGTCGACAAAGACTCTTGGACCGGGATACTCGAACGTTGACCTAGACGAGGTAACAACCCTGGCTTGGACTCGACGATGAGATTCAAGCTGCACAAGGGTAAGTCCGAAAATGGGGCGATCGTGTTTGACCGCGTCACGTGTTTGGACCAACCGTGGCGACCTAAACCTTTAGGAGACTCGGGTGTTCGTAGCATAGGTACGACTCGAAGAAGACATCATAAGGACGCCGATGTATGATGAACGTAAGGTACCCCTTAAGGTGACTGTGGTCGCATGCTCGGGTGGAGGACAACCCCCAAGTGAGACTGAAGACTCTAATAGGACTCAGATGGTGCGGCGTCTGAATGACTCGAAAGTGACACACGTGAGACACCACGTGTAGGACATGACCCTTAGAGCAACCGTGATTAATCGCTCTGCTGAAGGGTAGCCCCCGAGTGGGATTGAAGATTTTGCTAAGACTCGAGTGTCGGACGAGTGGCCCTTTGGATGTAAGGACCACAAACCTTGAGCTACAGGGCTATGCCTTGTAAAAGGTTGACTCGGCCTCGAGGAAAGGCAGACGGGGTAAGGGAAGAAACTCGCGATGTAAGATCGGCAAAGTTTCGACGCTAGAGACCCTTGACTTGACTTGAATAAGGATAGACCCTGTGATTAAGGTAGACCCTTAAGTTAAAGGACTTGAATTGGGATGACTCGACTAACGGATTGAACGACGGACAAAATTCTCCTAGGAAAGGTCGTGGGGACCGTCCTGTCGAAGGGAAAGATCGCGTGTGACTTTCTAGTTAGGACTCGAGTGTTCAGACGAACCTTCCATTTACGAGTGTATGACTCGTGTTGGTCGGTTATGCCTTTAGGAAAAGGCGGACTAGGATGGGGAAGAAACCCGTGATGTAGGATCGACGGAGTTTCGACGCTAAAGACCTTCGACGTATTACGAAAAGACCCGACACACGAATTACGGTAGGTCCTACAATAAGGAAGGTTTTTGAAAAATGATTGAATTTCGAAAATTGAGAAGACGGTCCCGAAATTGGTAATGGGCCAATAGGACTGGGCATTTTGAAATGTTAGAATGGTTGCGAGTAACTTCGCGTTTTGAAAATTGAGGAGGCGATCCCGTCTTTTGAAATTGGCAGCATGCCGACAGGGCCGAGTTTTTTTGATAAGTTGAATATTTGGAAATTTGAAAATTTGAATATCGAAAATAAATTTCCGGAAATTTGAAAATTGAAAATAAGATCCCGAAGATTTGAAAATCGAAAACGGCATCTCGGAGATTTGAAAATCGAGAATCACATCTCGAGGATCTGAAAAAAAAACCGAAATGGAATTTTGAAATTTGAAAATCGAAATGGAATTTGAAAATTCGAAAATCGAATGGTGGATCAGAAATTCGAATTTTGAAATGGACAGCATGCCGGCTAGAAAATAGGCTATTTTGAGTCAAATCGTAAGTCTAAATTTCGGCGGCATTCCGAGTTTTTGAAAATTGGATATTTTGAAAAGACGGGTCCCGAAACGGACAGTATTTCGGGTTTTTCAAAATTTGGTATTTTTGGAAAGATGCATTTTTTGAAATGACAGTTTTTGAAAAATGACACGGAAACCAAGCAGCACGTAGTCAAGCAAGCATTATAACGACGCTTATGTATGCATTACGTTAAGTCTCGGTCGGTCAAAATAGGGTCTATACCAACAACGATGGCTTTCTCGTGTGAAAGACGGACTCCCTAAACCGAGTTGGTCTTAGGACATGCCGCGAAACCGAGACGAGTTCCACCATCGATATCTTTAGCGCACCCATGTAGAAATGCACCGTGGTATAGTGGGACGTCGGTCACAAGTAACCGGCCCGGGCAAAATTTGGGTTATGCATGAATCATTAAACTAATGCGCGTACATTAATATTCGAACGATTTATCTTCGAGTCTCACCCTAGGAACCCCGATGACATGTGGTACATCAGGTATCCCCAGCGGAGTCGTCAAATTGTGGACATGACGTAGGTCCACCCCGACGCGGCCACGCGCGGGTTTGGGTAGGCGAATGAATCTCGTGGTGAGATTGCTCTCGGGTTCGAAATTTAAGTCAAAATGGAGTCGCCACCGAATTTTGTGGTTATTCGGAACCATACGAGCCCACTCTATGTCGTCATGAGCTGTACACAAAGTACGGCCCACTTCGATTTCAGAGTTTATGGGGCTCGTCCCTTTGCATTGCAATATCGATACCGTTTAAACCGGCTTTCGTATATAGAATGACTCTCGTGCGCCAATGGTTTCGGGCATCCGGAAACCAAGGTTCTGAGTAAGGGGTGAGGGTACGTGTTGGGAACCCCACTAAGGGCATGTGAATTATTGATTAACTACGTCATTTAATGCATCTTGATTCACGTCAAAGTGATTTAGCATGCGATGTTCATTTAAGGCAATAAATGGCAAACATCGAAAATAGAAAACTCGTAAATAAATTACAAATTACACGGGCGGAATACAACCCGGAATTCACAATATAACGAGCAATTAAATAGATTAATTGAATAGGAAATGGTAGACGTTAACTAGAAACGGACCCGCATATAATAAATATAAACTAGACCGTAAGTTGTGCAAACGGACGAACTTCGATTAATTACGCATTATATTGCGTATTAAGCGAAGGACGGAGATATGGAACCTAAGCGTGATGCTAGCCCGATCCCGAATCCCGATGCCTTGTCCCGACTTATCACATCGAGGAATAGAGTCTAAATTAATTATGTGTCAGATACGACTAAAGAGTCGTCGACACAAAATTAATAGTGCGAGACCGTCGATCAAAGTCGTTTTAAGTGTCGTGATGTGCATGAGTTTTAGAAAAATGGGTTCACGTGATTGACTTTACACGTGTCGACTAAAAGTCGTAAAAAAAGACGAGCCTCAAAATATGGAAATATGTCGCGAAAGTCGCCTATTGATGTAAGAATCGAAGAGGATAGAAAGGCGAGAAAACGAGAAAGAGGACTCGGCCGAACAGGCCTCCCCGCGAGTCGCCTGACCGGCGCGCGACTCGCATGGGGGTCTGGCCGTGTATCCTTTATTTGTTTGAATTCGATAATTGACCGAGTTAAATAAAAATATTGCATTATTTAAATTCAACTCGGTTCTCGATGTCATAAACGTGTATTATACGATTATGAGACCGTTATCGGGATTTTATGAAATATGCTATTATGTGATTGAAAATTTTGATTAGTGACGAAATTATAGTCCTCCGCGTCACGACATCGATACTAATCCTAAAGGATTATGTGATGTCGGTTTTTGCCTCAACGGATCTCGTACTAATCTTGGAAATGGAGTCTTATGCGTTCAACTATGAACAATCATGATCGCGTTATGCCCTTGAGTACATTGGGGCGGCGCTCCTCGAAAGGGCGCCACCTCCGTCGTGACTCGTAAAGGGATTAAACGGACTTTGGATGATCGTCGTAGTCAAACGTGTTAAGATCCGAATTTTAATATTATGTAAATATATATATACGCGGTATTAATATGTTAATGATGAAATGTAAATGAATAAATAAATAATGTTAGTGGTTAGAGTACATAAATAAAATGTTAGGTGTTAGAGTACATAAATAAAATGTTAGATTGCGATAAATAAAATGTTAGTAACGGAAATAAAATGTTAGTGTTAGTAGTTAATAATAATAATAATAATAATAATAATAATAATAATAATAATAATAATAATAATAATAATAATATATAGTATATAATATATATATATATATATATATATATATATATATATATATATATATATATATGTAACGAGAAAAGAAGGGAGAAAAAGATGTCGGGATTTAATGACACCCTCAACCTACATGCTTAATCGATCTCGGAAACGGACTCGTAGTAGCGACGGGAGCGCGGGAGTGTCGAGATATGTGGGTAGAGTTATGGTGTATGTCTTTGACGAGTTTTGATCTCGGGATTTTGAATGTATTTGTGTGTGTGTATGAGTGCCTAGAACTCAAGGGTGATGAATGTTTGAAGGTTGAAGATGTAGTGTAAAATGTGACTGATTTTGGGTTGCCAAAATGTTGTAAGTGTAAGGTGATTAGGGTTGGAAAAGGTTGAAGAAAGTTTGCAAAGGCTCTCCTTGAACTCTCAAAGCTGAAAAATGCAAAGGGTTAGGGGGTGTATTTATAGGCTTGATCAAGTGAATCAAATGGGTTGAGTTATTATAGGAAAATATTGACTCTTGATTTGATTTGCTAATTTTGAATTCTGATTTTGTGCGCCAGTTTTCGAGAATGAACTTGGCTGATTTTGTGAGACGGTTTCGTCTTTGACCGGGTTTTGACCCGGTCGCTAAACGACGGGATTTATTTCCAGTGACGGTTTTGACCCAAATTAGTCTCATTTTATTGGAAACGGCCCACTGGGCCTGGATTTGAGGTCGGTTTTGAGAGATTTGTACTCCGCTAAATGCCCACGTCGGATACTATTGATTCTGAGTCCGTATTCGAGCGTATTAAGTCACGTTAGCGTCCGATCATCATCGGGTGTTTTGTCGGGAACTGCTATAGACACTAGCAGGCAAAATGCGGGTGTCTACAGCGTCAGTATCCACTCGAACAATCGTCTTCGGGATGCCTATGACTGTTTGGACAGAATAAAACAAGATAAAATGCTCGAGGACATCAGTATCCACTCGAACAATCGTCTTCGGGATGCCTATGACCCCTTCACTACTACAAAACATCAAATAGACAACTGTTTTTTTTGCAATAGACAACTGACTTACAACAGTTGAGTAGTTTGGAGTTGTATATTACTCTGAGCATAGACATCTGTTTTAGAACAGTTGTCTATTTCTTAATAAACAACTGTTTTTTAAAACAACTGTTGTCCATTATTTATATAGACAACTGTTTTTCTAAGACAACAGTTGTCTATTACGTATATAGACAACTGTTTTATGAAATAACAGTTGTCTATCACTCTTATAAACAACGCTTACATCGGTATACATATTTTATGTTTTTTAATAATTCTGAAATACGTACAAATTAACAAGCCATAAAAAATGAATACCATAGCAAATAATTGAACAAAAGAAGTTACATTTTTATAAAATCCAACATCCAAAATTCAAAAGATACATAAAATTATTATCCAACATCCAAAATCCAAATGGTACACATAAAATCATTATCCAATGTCCAAAAGTACCTAAGACCATAATCCAACTAATTATTAAGAAAATAATCCGCCCATAATCCACGAACCTCGTCAATATCTTCTTGAGAATATGGCATCATATCGTTGAAATGCTACAAAATCAATAATATAAATGAACTAATTATTTTGTTTCAGTTATGTGCATAAAACAAATGATTAAAACAAGAGAAGGTGTGAAAACCCAATTCTTACCTCATTGACGGTTCTCTTCAAATCAGAAAGAGTGATAATTTCAATCATATATCTCATCACGTAACAACCGCACTCTGTTTTCCGAGCATGAGGAGCCGACTACATTGCAACAAGTATAAAAAAGTGTAAGATATATATGACCACGTTATGAGCCACAAAGTAATTCAATCAACTTCTTTCCCACGCCCTGCCTACCACTCTATCTACCTTCAATACTCAACCTAATCTTCTTCGACTCGAATCTAGTTGGAGTAGACGATCATGTGAAAAAACTGACATGTACGGTCTTATGTGAAATGGGTCGAACCCAAATTGACCAATCAATCATAGTTATGTATTGTCAATCACAAGATACCCAAATATAATGAGCCTATGATCAAAAGATGGTGTTAGGCAAAACTTGTCACAGAACAAAACCTATTCCATATGAACCAATTTCGAGTTCAGCGATCATTCACTTATTATCAAAGTTATTGAAGATTATAGCTATCTCAGCGGAATAATTGGGGATAATGATTAGAGATAATGATTCCACTATAGAGAGCATTCTAAGAAGATACCTTAGAGACATATTCATAAATCAAACGTACACAATCCATCACCCTTCATCTACGAAAACGAGTCAGATAGCATCCATTTGTGTACTGACAAGTCGACAAATTCAGAGACTTTCTACTTTTCTCTCTACGATACTTAATCGATTTTAAGTTTAAGATGAATTCATCCATTTTAAACAAGAATTTGTATGGAGAAACTTGCTCACATTTCAACACACTAAACATATAAAAACGTATTAAGAAGTATTAGTAGTACTGCATTGGGTTCTAGTGATTGATGACAGCCATTAAAAGAAATACTCCCTACTTTGGAAAGTCCACCAAGACGTGATGATAAACTAAAGAATGGAAGAAAAGTGTGATTTGAGAAACAAACAAATAACAAAATATTGCAACTTGCAATTAGGAAATTCTTATAATATCGGATAAGCCTAAAAGTAGCACAAATAATCAATTACTTGTTCTTGCAATTTGGGTAATCAATTTGTCTAAGGGCAGCCTGTTCTCTGAAAGAAATAAGGAGTTAACTTCAGGATGATAAATTGATCAAAAGTAACTATACCATTATTTTGAAGACACATTCACTTCCTACAGACGCAGTGCAATAAAGTTTACTTAAATTTTGGTACCCGTGAGCAGCACCGCTAGGGGAAAGGGATTTCCCTGAAACAGATCCAGACTCTGACGCAGCCTGCCAATAAAATACACAAAATTACTCAAAAAAAAAACGTACAACTTTAATCCAGTAATTAAAAGTTGAAAAATATAGAATACGCAGTGCTTATCGTTTTACTGTTAGAGGCGTATTTTACACTTTCATCTCCTTCCCATATTTCTAGTAAATCATCACCATCTTGGACCTGTGGGACAGCCGGCAAAAAATGACACAGCCCGAAAGGGTTGAGGGTCTTTTGTCTCCGTTCTTCACCCTCAGAATCACTTTGACGCCTTCTATTCTTCGTCTTCGATTCCGCCATAACAGGAGGCATACGAATAGTGTTTCCCCGTAAAATTGAAGTTCCAGTGAGATTAGCGAGATCTAGAAATGGGTGAGAATGAATTCGGGATGGGTAATGACTTCAATTTGAATTAATTAGGGTTTTGGGAATTTGGGGATCATGGGAGAGAGAGAGGGCGATTGAAAATTAGAAAAGGGGAGATAGAAATAGAAATAGAAATAGGTTGCAGTAGAAATGAAAAATAGAAAAAATGGGGAAGTTGTGACGTTGTTTACTGTAACAAAAATAGAAAGAAATTAGAAATAGAAAAAATTGTTAGAAATCATTTATTTGAGAGATGGTGTCTTTGATATTAACTTGCATGGGACAAGAGATCATTTATTTAAAAATGAGTAATTGGGAATAATAAAGAATTGGGGATCCGGAAAAATTTAGAGGAATAATTTGGAAAAATTTAGGGTTAGAGGTTCATGATGTTGCTTCAGGAATAATAGGTTGAGCGGGAGTTAGAGAAACAGTTGAGAAGAGTTAGAAGAGTTATATAGGTTGAGAAAGTGATATGGGTCGGGTAAATGGGTTGAGAAAGTGATATGGGTCGGGTACATAGGTTGAGAAAGTGATATGGGTTGAATTACACTTATTATTAGATTAGTTAAAAAACATATTTGAGAAAGTGATATGGGTTGGGGAGTAACAACCAACTTTTAGTGGTCCTGAAAATTAGAATAGACAACTGAGGTTAATTAAAACAGTTGTATAATATATAGACAACTGTTTTTATAAAACTCAGTTGTCTATTATCAGATAAAGACATCTGTTACTCAAACAAAACAGTTGTCTATCTATTATACATCAGTTGTTAAGAATATCTTGTGCCTATTAGGAGTTGTCTATCTGATATTTTGTAGTAGTGCTTGGAAAGAATAAAATAAGATAAAATGCTTGAGGGCGTCAGTAGCCACTCGAACAATCGTCTTCGGGATGCCTATGACCCCATGGACAAAATATGTTTGAGCGTGTCAGTATCCACTCAAACACAAGTTGTTGTTGCTGTGCCTTCCGGATAACTAAGACCATTTAGGCTAAATACGTCTGTGCGTGTCAGTATCCGCTCAGACCCAAATTGTTGTTGCCTCAGGATAACCAAAACCTGTTAGGCTAAAAGGTGTTTGAGCATGTCAGTATCCACTCAAACCCAAATTGCTATTTGCTGTTGCCTTCAGGATAACTAAGACCTGTTAGGCTAAAAGGTGTTCGAACGTGTCAGTATCCGCTCGAACTTAAATTGTTGTGGAGGTATAAGACTCCAAAATGTTCGAACATGTCAGTATCCGTTCGAACTTAAATTTCTGTGGAGGTATAAGACTCCAAAATGTTCGAACGTGTCAGTATCCATTCGAACTTAAATTGCTGTGGAGGTATAAGACTCCGAAATGTTCGAACGTGTCAGTATCCATTCAAAATTAAATTGCTGTGGAGGTATAAGATTCCAAAATGTTCGAACGTGTTTGTATCCGTTCGAACTTAAATTGCTGTGGAGTTACAAGGCTCCAAAATGTTCGAACGTGTCTGTATCTGCTCGAACTTAAATTGCTGTCGAGGTATAAGACTCCAAAATGTTCGAACGTGTCAGTATCCGCTCGAACTTAAATTGCTGTGGAGGTATAAGACTCCAAAATGTTCGAACGTATCATTATCCGCTCCAACTTAAATTGCTGTGGAGGTATAAGACTCTAAAATGTTCGTACGTGTCAGAATCCGCTCGAACTTAAATTGTTGTGGAGGTATAAGACTCCAAAATGTTCGAACGTGTCAGTATCGGTTCGAACTTAAATTGCTGTGGAGGTATAAGACTCCAAAATGTTCGAACGTGTCATTATCCACTCGAACTTAAATTGTCTTCCGGATAACTAAGACCCGTTGGGCTGGGAGACGTTTGCTGGTGTTCATTTATTCGGGTTCAATTTGCTTTGTGGACTTGTCTTATTTTGTTCGGATTTGATTTGCTTTTTTCTGATTTGTTACGTGCTCGAACTCGTTCGGAGTTTATTTAGATCGGGTTTGTTTTGTTTGTTTTATAACGCGATCAAGCGCGAGCATTCTTGTTGGTCGTGGTCCTTATGCTTGCTTTATTATTGCTTTTTGTTCGGGGTTGGTCTATAGGCGTGCTTTATCTGTATCGATTAGTAATTGCTTCGTCGTTGTTTGTTTGCTTGTTTCAAAGGGTGCGTGTTTTACGTATATTGGATATTAGGCCTCGTTTGTTCTTGTTTTAGTCTTGTGCTGGATTAATTGGACGCGCATTCTTCTGTGCCCCAATTCTCAGGCGCTTTGGCTACAATGGTCCAGGTTTTGGACGTGCGACCTAAGGCGCCCGGGATTTCGGGGTTGGGTTTGCTTTAAGTCTGCGAATATTGGGCAAACGATTCATTCGTTCCACAATTCAAACGCGCGCCCCTCTTTGCCCCAACATCGCCTTTTCGATTTTTCTAACCAATTTTCGTCTCGATTTTTGCCATACACAAAATTGTCAACTTCGGGTAAGTGTTCTTTACTCGTCTTTTATCGATTTTGCTTATTTTGATTGATTTTGGGTCGGTTTTTTTGAAACCCTAGAAATTGATTTGGGTATTTTAAATTTGCTAAGTTTCGATTCTTGTGCTTAATCCCAATGTTAAATTACGGTTGAATAGAGGTTATTAGGCTAGCTAGAAGATTGATAGGATGCTTTGAGGTACGATAATGGCCTCCTATGGAGATAAATTCGAAATGCTGGGGTTCGGGACCATTTTCTCGGTAATTCCCATACTTGTCTTATGCAATCTTGCTTAATTAGCGTTTGTAATTATGTGGGTGAATCCTTTGTCAATTTTTGTGAGCTGGAATGGCCTCTAGGGCCTTCCGTGAGGTTTTGTGTGACTTACAACGGACCAAAAGGCGTCGTAACGATGCCGAATTTTCCCGAAACCACTTCCATCGTGATCGGGGTCAAAAATAGGTGTTACCGAGCTTTTCAAAATTTTGATATCTCTATCCGAAATTTTGACCTTATTTTGACCTGTTTAAGCTGTTTCAGCCTGACCTGAGGCATGGATTTTGTATTTTGCTTGGTTTTCTAGCTAGAGGTGATACTGAGCATCCTGAGGGAGCTTCTATGGTTGGTACTAGTGGCGAGGTCGCCGGGACAAGCTCACTGACTCCCCGCAGGATTTGTAGAAGACGACGAAGCATTTCATCGCAGCGTCGTGATCCGGAGGCCATAAATGAGGTCGACTTTGATAGAGTAAGCAAGCGGAGGCTTCCCGAGACGGTTGCTAAGAGGGCTCATGTTCCGATTCCCGTACCAGAGAATGAAGAGATCGGTTACAAGGATCCTGAGTGGGCCCGAGACTAGGACGATCACCAGTTGTTGTTTCGTCCCGACTTACATGTTTCTCACCACATTGTGCAGGGTCGGGTGAGTATTCTTATTCGTGTTTGTTAGTTTACGTTTTGAATTTTTTTGCTTTGGTTGGGTTTCGTTTATACTTGTATTTTTTCGGTTTGCAGCCCCCAGGTTCGATGAGGACCTTTTCGGGTTTCACAACATGTCTTGAGATCTATTCTCTAAATTTGACCCCCGCGGCAAAGGGGATTATCGCGAGTACTGCTCTGGGTCCCGTGGTTGAGCAGTGTGTTAGGTTGGTGGGTTGCAAGACTAAATGCAACCTCATGGTGATTATGGCGATGGTGGATCGCTTTCACGATACTACCTCGACCTTCTATATGTCCTTTGGGGAGGTTGAGATGACTTTAGAGGATTTAGAAGTTATTCCGGGTTTACCTTAGGGTCCGGAGAGGATTAGGTGGGCTGTCGAGGGCCCTAGATTAGATAGTGATGAGGTCCGGGGCCTCATCGGGGATTGTTTGGAGCGTAAGGCATACAGTACGCCTCATGCTCTGGTGAGTTCGTACATCACCGATCACTTTGAGAGGGTGGCGGTATTAGAGGGTCGAGTACCCAACACGCCGGAGCAGGACACCTGGTTGTGGTTGTGGTACTTCATAGGATCGACCCACTTCTTGGACAAGGGCGAGAGATTTAGTACTAGGATGTTGCCTCTCCTAACTGATCTAGATCAGCGGGGACATTTTGATTGGATGACCGCGGCCCTCGCGGAGATGACTCGCTGCTTGCAAGTCATGGTGAGGCCGTTGCAGATGGAGTCGGCCTCAGCTTTGCCCATCGTGGGCCCAGGTCTCGTGCTGGAGGTTAGTAATTGTTTTCGTATTTGCTTCTCAGGTTTTGTTTAGCTTAGTTTGGTTTTACTAAAGATGTTTTGGGGTTTTGCAGGCCTGGGCTTACCCC